>CM067175.1:81488386-81563386 GCA_034093135.1 Erigeron breviscapus | reverse complement strand
TAAGAAACAGATCGTAAGCTATGTCAGCTTAGTCTGACCCAGATCAGATTACAAGAACCAAAAGATTACTAAGTGTTTTTAAGTCAGATTTGTCATCACCAAATTTACAATGAACATTAGGACTCAACAATCTCCCCCTATTTGATGATGACAAAACCCAACACACTTCTAACTATCAGCTTACAAAGAATCAAAGTAAAATATTACTAACAGCTTGTGACCCTTTGAATCTTTTGGGTTCTTTTCAATCTGATATGAAGTTTTAACAAGAAAACAGACTTTGTACAAATGCTTTGCATATATTGAGAAATGAAAAACATTACAAACATAAAGACCTATTCCCCAATCATTTCTACTGCTTCTTGTTTAACTTCAAATGATGGGGCAACAGTCACATTCAACTTCCTATCTAAACCCTCATCAATAAGGAACTGCTCATACCCATTACCTTTTTCACCAAAACTAACACAGAATCTGTACAAGGTAAAAAGGTGCATATGTGGTACCTTTTTCAGCTCAGCAGTCCTTTGGAACACCAACTTGCCTCTGGCATTTAAGAAGTACATTCCATGCTCTGGTTGAGTAATAAAAAGCCCACTTCTTGCATTAGTAACACCAGCAGGTAGAGACAGATCAAGATGACTCAGAATCTTGTCAAGAGCATCAGGAGACAGTTGATCAAGTAACTCTGAAGGGTTTAAGTTCTTGAGGAAATCTGTATGATCACCTTCAGGAGCATTGATTCTTCCAAGTCTTCTCCTTTTCTTTTTGAGAGGCTCAGCTGACTCATCTTCATCATCCATATCATAAGCTTTAGGTCTTGGAAGGCCAGTGATGTCAATCTTAAATTTGACAATTATTGCAAACTTCTCTCTATGAATGCCAGGCATTCCAGTGATGATATTGTGCAACTCCACCCACTCAGTGTATCCCAAATCAAATAGCTTGTCAAGATCACAAGTTTCATAGCTTGATTCATAACCATCTCTTGTGATCCTGATGCAGGGAATGGACTGTCCTCTTCTTCTTTTTAATTGAACCTTAGTGATCAGCTCTGGATGCCTTCTGTAATTAAGTCTTTCAGTTACCTTTCTCTTCTCCAGAGCTTCCCACTGATCATGGAACTCAACACTTTCTTTCACATCTTTCAACTTTTGTGATGGTTTAGCATGAACCACCACTTTCTTTTTCCCTTTTCCTTTTCCTTCATTTTTCTTTGATCCCACAACTGCAAGTTCTTCTTCATCTTCTTTATTCAATGTTTCTTGAAGAACTTTTGCAATTTCAGGATCATTTTGAGTCTTTTTAGCATTCTCTTTCCTTCTATCTTCCACTATCATGTTGTATGCCACCTCAACTGTTATATCTAACAATTCAGCATGTTCCCTTGCAGCCTCCCAATCCTTTTCCTCATCAGATAGAATCTTCACACCACTTGAACCAGCTTCCTGAGGCCTTTTCTTTATCATAAACTGGTCCAGAGTAGTGTTGTCTTCACTGGAAGAAGATTCCACCAATTTTTCCTTGGGAGCTGGGTCAGCTTGAGATGACACAGCTTGTACAGGGTCAGCTTGGGAAGATTTCTTCTTTTTACCAACTTTCACAACATTTTCCACCTCAAATTCGTTCCTTATCTCTCCAACAACATTCATCACAACATCAGTAGTCTCCCCCTCAATTGTACCACTCTTCTCAACAGCTTCCTCATTCATCTTTCCAACAGTCTTTTCACCACCAGACTCAGACTTTGGCATTTTTATCTCTTTTCAGTTTCCTTCTCACTTTTTAGGCCTTTTCTTTATTATAAACTGATTCAGAGTAGTGTTGTTTTCACTGGAAGAAGATTCTGCAAGTTTTTCTTTGGGAGCTGGGTCAGCTTGAGATGACACAGCTTGTACAGGGTCAGCTTGGGAAGATTTTGTTAGGACCAGTTCACCTGGTAAACTGGTCAGTCTCCAGTTGCATCTGGAGACCCAGTAAAACTGACCAGAGTGAACTGGAGACCTAGATGATTTGTCGAGAAATATATTGAAGTCCAGTTCATCAGCAGGGAAATAGCTTACTGGAGTGGCAAAGATTCCTTTGAGCTCATGGTTGAGCACTTCAAGTTTGACATTGTTAAGACAGCAGCTCTATATAAATCAACATAATCATCATGGAGGGATCCAATGCTAGTTTTGACACCCTTTGAGACTTCAATCAATTCTTTCTTGAAATCTGCTTGTGATTTGTTTGCAGATCGAAGCTCTAAGGTGACATCTCTTGTAAACTTGGTTGCACTTGTCTCAAACTGACTCAGAGTGCTCTTGTTTCTCTCCTTTTCTTCATTGATGGCTTTTGTGAGACCATCAAGAGACTCTGTCAGCTTGGATTGGTTCTGTTGCATCAAGTCAACTGCCTTCTTCACACTTTCTTTTAGAGCAGTCTGACCTTGACACAGCTTCTCCACCTTCATCTTCGTCAATTCCTGACCCTTTTGGATCTTTTTCAAGCATTCAGTCAGCTTTGAGCTCTCAACCTTATAGGTTGAAGTGAACTCAGTGAGCTGACCCACCACATCTGAAAATGAGATAGTGGCAGCTTGGGAAGGACTTGCAGTTGGCCTAAAGGCCACTGACTCTGGAAAGAGCAGCCTACAATCCTTAAAATCAGGGTCATTGGGCTCATATAGAAGGGGGTGGAGGCTAAGGGAGTTTTGGTGAATTTTCTCATGAGAGTGAGTCTCATGAGCAGATTTTTCAGAAATGACAATGTGTTGGTCAACCTGAGAAAGATTGACTTGAAATTCAGGCTGAGGGCCAGTGGGAATGTGTTGATCATGATGTTGATCAACTCCTCCACTGGCATCTTCCATCAGATCATCCCTTGAGGATGGATGGGCAAACACATCATCGAATGTAGAATCACTTCCGGAGATAGTGATTTTATTCTCATTGGCATCGTGAGGACCACCAATGGTTCCCATTGCTGCACATGGGGCTAGCATGACTGCCTTAAAGACAGCCATGTAACCTACAGGATCCCTCTGTCCAAGGACAGATGCAGACACATATCCTGCAGGTGTAATTTTTTGTGTAGATGATTGCCCTTCAACAGAGGTGTGTTGTTGCACCAAAGTATCCTTAGGGAGAATTATTGAGGCATGTACCCCTCCTTGTGATCTAGAAGGGGCATTGACAGCCTGTGCAGACTCAGAGTGTAAGAATGAAGGAGTCTGATCAGCTTGGGGAGGAGAAGCAGTGTCACAAGTGCGTTCGATACTTCTCTCCTTTGGCTGAACATCCTCAGAAATGATGTGCATAGACTCTGACTCATTTTGGATCTGGGCTGGATCCACTGTTGTCCCTTTAATGATATCATCATCCTTTTTGGAGGGTGATGATGGCGATTTAGGTGGTGACACAGTATGACCTTGGGAGGAGGTCTTTATTTCAATACCTTCACCCTTTTTGGAGGGTTGGGTAGCAGTAGGTGATCCCTTTTTCTCGTCTACACTCTTTTGGGAGAGTGCAGATGGGCGTGGTGATTTCGGCTTATCAGCTTGGGTGGCAGGGACAGCTTTGGAACGTTCCTTAGCTTCCACTACACCTTGGGGGACTTCAAATAAAGATGATGTTGCATTGTCAACCCCAAACGCTGATACAGACTTCCTTTTTGTTCTTTGCTTTTTAACATTGTGAGGTACTAAGTCCTCAACAATGGGTCTTTTAGAGTCGGATTTAGAACGAATGGATGAGGGTGTGGCTAGGGTGGCTGATGATTTGGCCAACCCTTCACCCTCTTTTGAAGGAGAAGAAGATTGAATAGATTTGGAAGAGTTTGAGGGTTCAGAAGCATGTGTACCTTGGTCCCCCTGATTAGCAGATTGAGTGTCACACCCAGATCGCGTCTTAGAAGGGACAGCTTCCTCACTTGCAACTCTCTCATTCTCCCTTGCCCTGCAAAAATTAAGGTAGGTCTGCATTGCTGGGGTCAGACCCTGCGCAGTTACCTTAGGACTATTGAAAATGTTATTATTAATGGCCTTACATTCCACAGTCTGACCAGTTGCCAGACTGAAATCATTGTCAAGAATAGCTTCAATGATAAGAGCAAGAATCCTACCATAAGGTATGGTAAGACTCTTATTATTGACTCGGCCAACTAAGTCCCTAAAAATCACAGCAGCAAAATCTATTCTGGTCATAGTGACCATTGCATGAAAAATCTGCAACTCTAAAGCATTAGGTTGGTCAAAACTGCCTGCCTTTACTTGCAAAGATTTAGAAATTGTGCTCAAAAGATAATTCCATATACCAGTTAAATATTTCATTTTTACAACTGAAGCCAATGGACCAGTATAACCAACATCTTGCAAAACACTTTTGGCTTCAGTGTGAGACACTAAACTTTCATAAATATCTTCAGGCATATATGACAGTTCAAACGCAAACCTAATCCTATTTAAAGAAATATATACCTTTTTCCTACCGTTGAGGATGGTGCCATAGATTGCAGGATCTCCTTGTTTGTTCTGACCAACATAGCAACTCGCCCAAAATTCACAAAGAAGGTCTTTGAACACCACACCTGGCTTCTCAATCAACATTTTGCCAAATGGATGGTGCCATAGGAATGACACCACTTCTCCATACCCCTCTGCCCAAGAAGGAGGATGAACATTTGCAGAAACGAGACTGACTATCTTGATTTTACCAGTATCAAGATCAGCCGGAACAACCACTACCTTATTTCCCACCACATAGGGTGAAAGCTTATTAACGCTTACAGGAGCTGGGTAAAGAACCTCAGATTCAGAAGAAGAATCTGATTGAGAATTATTAGCAGAAAGAGAAACAAAAGATGATGCCATTTGTAAAAAGATTTTTAGAAGAAATTAAAATAAAACAATAAAACAGTATACAGATTTGAGAAAGAAAAGAGAAATTAATTTGAGAAATAAAAGAGTGATTTGGGGATTTAGGTTAAATAGAGTATATATATACTTTATTCAAAATATCCGTTTGAAAAGTTGGAGAGAGAAAGATTTTGATTGGAGGATGAACAAGTAGTGGAGGTACTTTTTCAGTAACCAGCAGTTACCACTACACGTGTCAGTCTCCAATAAGATAGAAATGGATAAATAAGTAAACTGAATAAAATAATGTAAGTAATAAAACGCACTGAGATATTTAATAACAAAAATAACCACTAAGCTGGGTCAGACTCAGCTTACCCTCTTTTACTTGGAAATACACCAAGTATGAAAGGGTAGTCTAGGTCAGACACAGCTTACCCTCAAAATTGAGAATAATTCTAAGGGGTCAGATTTGTTATTACTTAGCCCACTTCCTTTTACAAATTTAGCATACCTAGCTTACTTATAAGATAGTTGAACCTTGACTTACACAGCTTGTTGATGTCCTTAAAATTCATATGAGACAGCCTTTTATGCCACAACCAGTTCAGCTCATCTTGAGTCTTTGACATGAAACAAACTTCTCTTGTCACAGTTGGTTTTCTCATGTCAAAAGAATACAAAGACTCATCCCTTTTTGCTATAAGAACCACATTTCCTTCCAAATCAAGAACAATACCCTTATCAGACCTGAATCTCACTTCATAGCCAGCATCACACAATTGACTCACACTTATCAAATTGTGCTTCAAACCATTCACATATGAGACCCTTCTGAAAGTAAGGGGACCATTTAAAAGTATACCAAATCCTTCAGTCTTTCCTTGAGAGTCATCTCCAAAAGTAACATTAGGACCAGCGCGAATCCTAAAGCTACATAGCAGGGACTTACATCCGGTCATATGCTTGGAACACCCACTGTCCAAGTGCCAGGTATTATCGTCATGATTGCCCTGCATTTTCAATAAGAGATTAGTTCTTTTTGGGAACCCATCCAAAGATGGGTTCACCAGAGCTGACCATCTGGTCTGACTCAGACTGGGAAACAGAACTTAAACTCTTATCACATTTGGACACCCATTGTTGCTTGATCTGTCCTTTACCAGATTTGAAGTTCTTTTTAGCAACATTTAGACTTTCCTTTTGAGCAAAACCTTTGCCTATTCCAGATTTCTTGCATTCAGCTCTCAATTTTCTTTGATCAACAATTTTAGGATCAGACACCTTTTTAAGAAAATTAGCATCAGTTGACACCTCACCAATTCTGGACTCAACTAGTTTGGAAATCATTTTATCTGAGTCAGACTTGGTGTTATTTGAAACAGACACAGATTTGGTTTATGACAAATTTCCTTGAGAACCAGACTTCTCATTCTTTGAAAGCTTTATCTTTTCTTTTGGAACACTATGATCTCTAACCTTTCTTTTGTTTTTCTTTAAGTTACCATTGTTTGTTTTAGATTTTGAATCTGACACAGACTGGGAAATGGTCAGTTTAGATAGGTCAAGACTTTCTTCGGGTTTTAACTCAGTGACCCTATTAGTTTCAGACACAGCTTCAGCAATGGTTTGACCAATAGTTTCAGGATCATTAAACCCAATACCAGATCTCTGAACCAACTTAATTGGTTTAGACTTTTTCCCTTTGGTTTGGACTTTGGGTGGTGAAGGAGGCTGATAACAAGGCTCCATAGCACAGACTTCACTTATGGCTATGGCCCTATCATAGTCACCATCAAAAATAGCTTGGATCTGATGAGGTATTTGGTCATTTACACACTTAGCAGTTCTTTTGGAACATATACACCATGATTCAGTAATGTGCTTAACTTTCAAAAACGTTTCTTCTGCAGTCTTAGCTTCTTTAACCAAAATGGAGTTTAATTGTTTTTGAGCTTTAACTTCATATTCTAGTTTTTCAATGGTGTGGTTCTTAGAACTAATATCAATTTTCAAAACAGATATTTCCTTTTTGAGTTCTTGATTAAAGTGTTTTTGTAAAAGAACCTCATCACCCAATCTATTCAGTCTAGATAGTTTTTCATTATCAGACAGATTGGAGAAAGAAATTACCTCAGGTGGAGTAGTCTGACTGGTAGATGCCTGGTGAGCTGACTCAGATTGCTGTTGTATTTTGACAAGATCTTCAGCAAACTTTTGAGTTGCTTCTTTGGCCATAAAGCACTTGGCATCTTTATACAGTTCATCATCAGATGAAGTTGCACTTTCAACCCAGTCTTTGGCTACCAGACTCTTCTCACTTTTGTTCACTTTCTCACTCAGCTCAGCTACTTGTGTTTTTAAGGCTTTGTGTTTTGTCTTGAGCTTTGAGTATTTTTCACTTCTTCCACCTTTGGATGGCACAGCTTGAGAAGACTCTTTAGATCTGCAGTCACCAGCCATGTGTCCAGTTTTGCCACACTTGTAACAAGTGACTTTAGACATGTCAAATGGCTTCTTGGTCTTATCAGCTTGGCCAGCTTTTCCTTTTCCTTTAAACTTACTAAAGGATCTCCTTCTGATCCTTTCAGCCAACATAGCTACTTCATTAGCCAGTTCATCACCATCAGATTCATCACATTCAGATTCAGCACAAACAGAGTTAGTGTTAGAAATCACAGGAACTTCATCATCAACACAAGGAATGATCTCATTACTTATTGAGCTAGGGTGTTCAGTCATAGAGGCAACAAGTGCAGCAGCAGGCTGACTATAAGAATCACCCATAGCAATCAACTTTTCAGCCTCTGAACACTCTTGGTTATGAAGCAAACCAAAGAGTCCAGGGAGATCAAGATCATGATAAACAGAACTTAGCTTGACAGAAGAAATATAGTTATTCCATTTAGGTGGTAATGAATCAAGAAATTTACTTTTTAAAACTTCATTTTTCTTAGTTATTCCAACAGCAGCTAAATCATTAACTAAAGCATTAAAGCGGGTATGAGTGTCAGTCAAGGATTCATTTCTCAAAGAGAAAAATCTCTCATACCTCCTGGTCAAAGTAGTTATTGTGGATTCCATGGAAGTAGAGAAACCCTCAAACATGACAGTCAAAGTACCCCACATTTTCTTAGCTGTAGAACACATTTTAATAGAATGGTAAAGGTCTTTGGGCACAGCTTGGACAGCTTTTCCTTTTCCTTTAAACTTACTAAAGGATCTCCTTCTGATCCTTTCAGCCAACATAGCTACTTCATTAGCCAGTTCATCACCATCAGATTCATCACATTCAGATTCAGCACAAACAGAGTTAGTGTTAGAAATCACAGGAACTTCATCATCAACACAAGGAATGATCTCATTACTTATTGAGCTAGGGTGTTCAGTCATAGAGGCAACAAGTGCAGCAGCAGGCTGACTATAAGAATCACCCATAGCAATCAACTTTTCAGCCTCTGAACACTCTTGGTTATGAAGCAAACCAAAGAGTCCAGGGAGATCAAGATCATGATAAACAGAACTTAGCTTGACAGAAGAAATATAGTTATTCCATTTAGGTGGTAATGAATCAAGAAATTTACTTTTTAAAACTTCATTTTTCTTAGTTATTCCAACAGCAGCTAAATCATTAACTAAAGCATTAAAGCGGGTATGAGTGTCAGTCAAGGATTCATTTCTCAAAGAGAAAAATCTCTCATACCTCCTGGTCAAAGTAGTTATTGTGGATTCCATGGAAGTAGAGAAACCCTCAAACATGACAGTCAAAGTACCCCACATTTTCTTAGCTGTAGAACACATTTTAATAGAATGGTAAAGGTCTTTGGGCACAGCTTGGACAATGAAATTTCTAGCCTTCACATCCAAGTTAGCCAATCTCCTATCCTCATCCCCCAATCTGCCTTGTCCTTAACAATAGATTTAACTGTGGCAGGAATGGTTGGTTGACCTTCTCTGACCACAGCCTCTACCACAATGGTCTGTGTAGGAACATAAGGACCATCCGCAAGGATGTCAGGCATATTGTTATCGATGGATTCAAGGAACAAAGACATTCGACCTTTCCACCAACTGAAATCATCTTTATCAAACATGGGTGGTCTGGTTGAAGAACCATTATCAATATAGGATGACATAATGCTTTACTATTAAAGAAAATAAGCAAGGATCTAGTCAAGTTAATTCTTAACCCCTGCTCTGATACCAATTGATACGTCCCAAGGTGTATCAATATACCAAAGTATATTGTACACAGAACAGTTGTAGAGGGGGGTGAATACAACTTTCTTCGATCTTTACAAACTTTTAAATAAAACGTTTTAAAGATTCAGTTTATATATTAAGTAAGTAAAGAACAAGAATCATTAAAACAGTAAAGCAGTAAAATAAATGAAGCATTCTTGAACACAGATTATAGTTTTCAATGTAATCCTTTATTAAGAAATAATCTATACAAAGAATTACAGGGTTGTTGCGGAACAAAGATAGCCTACAGATATCTAAACAACCCTTTGAAATGACAAACTACAATCAATAAGTTTCTACTCAAGAGAATCAGCCCAAGCTGATCTCCAACAGACTAAGCTGTGTGTAAGAGCAAAGAAAACTTGTGTGAAGAATGATTCTCAGGAATGTCACCCATATGCAATCAAGGAATGAGGCTTTTATAGGCGAAAGCCCTTCTTCTCTTGGTATCCAATAAAGCCACGTATTCTTCTTTCACTGGATGACAAAGGAATATTTGATCGTGCCTTTCATGGTACTTGTGGTCCCCAGCGTACTGGCGCACATTATTTATCATCCAATAAGAGTATGGACACGCATATGTAAAACCAACCACCAACCTGGATCCTAGGATTCTTCCTAGTCACGTCATTTGTCCTTATCTTCAATCCAGGGTGTTATCTTCACTTGATTGTCAGACACAGATTGGGCCGTTTGTCAAAGCATCAATCTGCCTAAGTGTTTCCAAGCTGACTGTTAGAAATCCAAAAATAGTGATAAATTGTAATTTAGATCAGAGGATTTTCTTGTTATTAAGTCATAGGTAAATGATCACTAAGGTTGAGGGGCTAATTGTGATAAATTAGCATAATTGTATAGTTAGCCTATAAATACCCCTCTCATACCTTAGAGATCATAACTTTTGAAGAACCTTGATTAATCCCTGCATAATTTTTAATACAAAATCACCAACTTTTACATACACACACACTTTCTCTCTCAAAACACACACAAACACCAAGAACACACACTCACCAAAACCGCCATTGATGACTTGAATTCGGTGATAGAAATCGTGTTATAACAAGTGGTATCAGAGCGAAACATCGATCAGATGACGATCCATAACTGAATTCAGTCACAAATTCATCAAAAATCAAAATTATCTACAATTTTTGTTCGTCTTTTTCACCTACTGGTTCATCAAAATTCACATTCCAAATCACATAAAATCACAGTTATTTGTTCACCAATAGATTCGTGGTTATTGAAAACATAATCCTGTCAAGTCTCAAGTTCCAATTCAATCTAATTCTCGAGATTGAATTTTGCAGTTTTGGCGCGAATTTGAGGGATTTGAATCTGTTGTGTTTTGTGTTGAATGTTGTTCATAAATTTGTTGCGGACGTGAATACAATCAGTTTGCAAGTGATTTCGTGATCTAACTCCCAGTAATTCAAAAGATATTGAAGCTTTTTGAAGTTGTTAATGGAGTTTTTATGGAAAACTGATGAGATGAAGAAGATGACTCTAAGACGATCTTCACTAGGACGATCTTCCCAAGATCGTCTTAGTCGTTGAAAGTTCATTTTTCATACTTAGTACTTTGTGGCTTGTAGGACGATCTCCTCAAGATCGTCTTGACAAGTGGTTGTGTGTTGGGAAGTGTTTGATTGTGGCTAACTAATCCGGAAGGATTGGTTGGGTCAATTCAAATACTTGGAAAGTTTTATACTTGAAAACTTTTGAGAAAGAAGACCAAGACGATCTTCACAGTTTCATTTCAAGATCGTTTCATTTTCATACTTAACCAAATTTCACCAAAAATCCCAGGACGATCTCACCCAGGACGATCTTCTCAAGATCGTCATCATTCTGAACTTAAGACGATCTTCACCAAGATCGTCCCATTTCTTCTAAACCTAAGACGATCTTCTCCAAGATCGTCCCATTTCTTCTGAACTTAAGACGATCTTCAACCAAGATAGTCCCAGTTCTTTGAATCGTTTCATTCCAAAATCATTTTAATTCAAGATCGTTTTATCCAAAATCATTTAGTTCAAGATCATTTCACTTCAAGATCATTTCATTTCAAGACCGTTTCATTTCAAGATCGTTTCATTTTCATACTTAACCAAATTTCACCAAAAATCCCAGGACGATCTTACTTAGGACGATCTCACCCAGGACGATCTCACCCAGGACGATCTTCTCAAGATCGTTTCATTTTCTGTTTTTCTTCAACTCTTAATTCAATTCAATTTTCAAATCAAATCAAATTCAAATGGCTTCTCGTGAAGCATTGGCATTAGGTTCAGATACAAGACCTCCAGTTCTCTACCGTGGTTCCTATGGACTATGGAAGAAAAGATTTATGGACTATGTGGAAAGTCAAACAAATGGTCATATGATGAAAGATTCCATCCTTAATGGACTTGCCGTTCATCGCCATCCCACTACTGATGCAATTCTAACTCATGATCTTTTGAATGCTGAACAAAAAGATCGAACAGCTGCAGATAACAGAGCTAGGTCATGCTTATACAAAGCTCTACCAGATGAAATCTATGGCTCTGTTGATTCTTATGATACAGCCAAGGAGATATGGGATGAGGTGGCTAGACAGATGGAAGGAGCTGACGTGACTTCAACGATAAGATTGACCAATGTTTTGACTGAGTTTGACAACTTCACAAAAATGCCAAATGAATCTCTTGAAGCTGTCTACTACAGATTCTGCAATGTCATAAATGAACTGAGGAAGAACAATGTCAAGAAAACAGAGATTGAGTTAAACATCAAATTCATCAAAGCTCTTGGTCCAGAATGGGAAGATTTTGGAACACAGATCAAGCAACATCAAAATCTGACCAAGTTCACCATTCATACTCTTTATGAATCTTTCAAACTCAATGAAAACCAAGTCCTAAACAAAGCTTCATCAAGCAAAATGCCAGAAGTTGTATCTACTGATCCTTTGGCATTGATAGTTGAGAAGAAGATTTCTGAAGCTCTTAAGAGGCAAATGGTAGTTGTTTCTTCATCTGATGAGGAGGGAGATGATCTGATGGCTACAAGAGATGGTGTTTCAGATGAACTATATCAAGCTCTTGCCGCGGTAACAAAGCATTTCAAGAGAAAATTTTACAAAGCGAGGCCAACAAACAACAATCTCCGCACTTCTTCTACAAGTGCATTTCCCAAGAAGGAACATTATCATCCTAAGAGTAATGAGCAAGGTGAAACTAATGGATCAAAGTATGGTGAAAAGAAGGAAGATTATGAGAAACAAGTTGTTGAGAAGGGTAAGACATCAGACAAAAAGTGCTACAATTGTGGTATTCCTGGACATTTTGCTGTTGATTGCAAACAACCTCGAAAGCGGAATTATGAGTATTACAAGCAGAAGATGCTGTTAGCCAAACAAGTTGAAGCAGGACATGCATTGCTTGCTGAAGATGACAAATGGCTGTTACTCACAGATGATGAAGATCAAGATCTCTCTGCTAATGTTTGCTATATGGCAAGGTTGGCCAAGAACAAAGTCTTTGAAGCAGAAAGCACTGATGATGAATACCCAGATGATGAGGTAAATCTCGACTCTACTTTTTCTTTGATTAAGGACAAAGAGTCATGTAGATTAGCTTTATCAAATTTAACAACTCATATCAAATCTTTAGCCAACAAAAACAAAAAGTTGAAAAATAGTATTTCATTTTCTAAAAGTGAATTTTCAAAAATTCTTGAAGAACATTCAAAATTACTTTTTGAACATGATGCTATTAAACAAGAATTTCAAGCATACAAAGATAAGATGTTGGTTAAAGAATGTGAGTTGAATGTCTCTCCTGATTCTAAGTTATTACAAAAATGTCAAAATCTTGAAAAGACCATTCATGATCTTGAAAAGGCCAATCAAGATCTTGAAATTCAAAAGACCAATGAATGGCTTCGGGCAAATGCAAGACAAATGGATGTTGATATTCTTAATAAAAAGCTTCAAGAAGCTAAACCAAACAATGTTGAATTCGAAAGGAAGATTTCTGATTTAAATCATAACTGTTTTCTAAAAGGCATTGAGATTGAGAATCTTGAAAAACAAGTTGAGGAATTTAAAAAGAATATACTTTTCTATCAAGAAAAGTTATATAAAGTTGAACAAAATCCTCTCTTGGATTTCACTGCCTATTTCAACAAGTCAAAAATTGATAGAACGGATCTTCTTCTCGGGTTGGGATTTGAGAATATCACACCATTACAGAAAGCCAAAGAGGAAATTGAACCCCTGTATGATGAAAAATTTTTACGACTTGGTATGATACAACAATTTATTCGTCCATTGGATGACGAATTTGAGACTGATGAAGTTGAGAGAATACCAAAACAAGAATTTTTGGTTAATTATGATGCAATAAATGATTCATACAAAACTAAAGAATCTTCAATTTTCAAATTGGAAGAAATTGAATCAAATTTTCAAAACCAAGAATCTGTCGGTACTCCACCTAAACCAACTAAAATGTATTTTCCAACCACATTTTTGGAAAAACAAATAGAAGGTTTACAACAAAAGGTGAAATCTCAACAAAAAGTTATTAATCACCTCAAGTCTCAAAGTCCGAATTCAGAGGATAAATGTATTGTTGTTGATACTAAGAAAGTTTGTGAGAATGTTTCTACTCAAACTGACCAAAGTGCTTTAGTAGACAATTCTACCCAAACTACTTGTGATTCATCTACCAATACCTCTATTCAGACCTTGACTGATTCTCTTGAATGTACTTGTCAAAATACTGCTACATTTATAGCTGATGCTTATGTGCAATCTGATTTATCTGATGAAGAACTTGCACATAGTTTAGTTTTGATATGGTACTTCTATAGGTTTTTCACATGCAACACTGTTGATGAGTTAGTTGTTCACCCTAAGCCTAGTGCTAGTATAGGTGTTGATATGTCTACTCAATTTTCTTGTGAGACCAAAGATGTGTCAGTTCAAGTTGACCTAATTTCCGAGACTAACCATGATGTGAAGTTGGACACCAAGATTCCTGATTTTTCAAAACTTTCAAATGAATTTGAAACTAATCAATCTCCATTGAAATTTTCTTTTTCAAAAGATTTCACAAAGGATGATTTTGATAAATTCATGGAGGGAGAATATGTTTTTAATTCAGAAACTGAGAAAAAGATTGAATCTACCAAAATCAAAGTTGAAAAATAGTATTTCATTTTCTAAAAGTGAATTTTCAAAAATTCTTGAAGAACATTCAAAATTACTTTTTGAACATGATGCTATTAAACAAGAATTTTTGGTTAATTATGATGCAATAAATGATTCATACAAAACTAAAGAATCTTCAATTTTCAAATTGGAAGAAATTGAATCAAATTTTCAAAACCAAGAATCTGTCGGTACTCCACCTAAACCAACTAAAATGTATTTTCCAACCACATTTTTGGAAAAACAAATAGAAGGTTTACAACAAAAGGTGAAATCTCAACAAAAAGTTATTAATCACCTCAAGTCTCAAAGTCCGAATTCAGAGGATAAATGTATTGTTGTTGATACTAAGAAAGTTTGTGAGAATGTTTCTACTCAAACTGACCAAAGTGCTTTAGTAGACAATTCTACCCAAACTACTTGTGATTCATCTACCAATACCTCTATTCAGACCTTGACTGATTCTCTTGAATGTACTTGTCAAAATACTGCTACATTTATAGCTGATGCTTATGTGCAATCTGATTTATCTGATGAAGAACTTGCACATAGTTTAGTTTTGATATGGTACTTCTATAGGTTTTTCACATGCAACACTGTTGATGAGTTAGTTGTTCACCCTAAGCCTAGTGCTAGTATAGGTGTTGATATGTCTACTCAATTTTCTTGTGAGACCAAAGATGTGTCAGTTCAAGTTGACCTAATTTCCGAGACTAACCATGATGTGAAGTTGGACACCAAGATTCCTGATTTTTCAAAACTTTCAAATGAATTTGAAACTAATCAATCTCCATTGCAATTTTCTTTTGATAAAGATTTCACAAAGGATGATTTTGGTCCCTCTTTCTCATTTTTTTGTGTTTTTTTTTTTTTTTTTTTTTTTTTTTTTTTTTTTTTTTTTTTTTTTTTTTTTTTTTTTTTTTTTTTTTTTTTTTTTTTTTTTTTTTTTTTTTTTTTTTTTTTTTTTTTTTTTTTTTTTTTTTTTTTTTTTTTTTTTTTTTTTTTTTTTTTTTTTTTTTTTTTTTTTTTTTTTTTTTTTTTTTTTTTTTTTTTTTTTTTTTTTTTTTTTTTTTTTTTTTTTTTTTTTTTTTTTTTTTTTTTTTTTTTTTTTTTTTTTTTTTTTTTTTTTTTTTTTTTTTTTTTTTTTTTTTTTTTTTTTTTTTTTTTTTTTTTTTTTTTTTTTTTTTTTTTTTTTTTTTTTTTTTTTTTTTTTTTTTTTTTTTTTTTTTTTTTTTTTTTTTTTTTTTTTTTTTTTTTTTTTTTTTTTTTTTTTTTTTTTTTTTTTTTTTTTTTTTTTTTTTTTTTTTTTTTTTTTTTTTTTTTTTTTTTTTTTTTTTTTTTTTTTTTTTTTTTTTTTTTTTTTTTTTTTTTTTTTTTTTTTTTTTTTTTTTTTTTTTTTTTTTTTTTTTTTTTTTTTTTTTTTTTTTTTTTTTTTTTTTTTTTTTTTTTTTTTTTTTTTTTTTTTTTTTTTTTTTTTTTTTTTTTTTTTTTTTTTTTTTTTTTTTTTTTTTTTTTTTTTTTTTTTTTTTTTTTTTTTTTTTTTTTTTTTTTTTTTTTTTTTTTTTTTTTTTTTTTTTTTTTTTTTTTTTTTTTTTTTTTTTTTTTTTTTTTTTTTTTTTTTTTTTTTTTTTTTTTTTTTTTTTTTTTTTTTTTTTTTTTTTTTTTTTTTTTTTTTTTTTTTTTTTTTTTTTTTTTTTTTTTTTTTTTTTTTTTTTTTTTTTTTTTTTTTTTTTTTTTTTTTTTTTTTTTTTTTTTTTTTTTTTTTTTTTTTTTTTTTTTTTTTTTTTTTTTTTTTTTTTTTTTTTTTTTTTTTTTTTTTTTTTTTTTTTTTTTTTTTTTTTTTTTTTTTTTTTTTTTTTTTTTTTTTTTTTTTTTTTTTTTTTTTTTTTTTTTTTTTTTTTTTTTTTTTTTTTTTTTTTTTTTTTTTTTTTTTTTTTTTTTTTTTTTTTTTTTTTTTTTTTTTTTTTTTTTTTTTTTTTTTTTTTTTTTTTTTTTTTTTTTTTTTTTTTTTTTTTTTTTTTTTTTTTTTTTTTTTTTTTTTTTTTTTTTTTTTTTTTTTTTTTTTTTTTTTTTTTTTTTTTTTTTTTTTTTTTTTTTTTTTTTTTTTTTTTTTTTTTTTTTTTTTTTTTTTTTTTTTTTTTTTTTTTTTTTTTTTTTTTTTTTTTTTTTTTTTTTTAGTTTAGTTTTGATATGGTACTTCTATAGTTTTTTCACATGCAACACTGTTGATGAGTTAGTTGTTCACCCTAAGCCTAGTGCTAGTATAGGTGTTGATATGTCTACTCAATTTTCTTGTGAGACCAAAGATGTGTCAGTTCAAGTTGACCTAATTTCCGAGACTAACCATGATGTGAAGTTGGACACCAAGATTCCTGATTTTTCAAAACTTTCAAATGAATTTGAAACTAATCAATCTCCATTGAAATTTTCTTTTTCAAAAGATTCCAAAAAGATGAAAGTGTTTAAAACTCCTAGTTCTAATCTTCTTAGTTTCAATTCAACAGGTGGAAAGAGCATAACTAGTGGTGCTAAATGGGTTGCTAATACATTAGTACCTAAGATCACTAGTAATCAAAAGGATGTTGAGAAAAAGAAGAAAAGAAGGAGGAGAAAGGCTGTTAATAGGAGGAAGGGTGTTCCTGTTAATCAAAACAATTTTTCTTTGTTAAATAATGTTGAAAATGCCAAAGCAAGACCTTGTGAGCTTGTAAACAATCTTAATTCCCGTACATGTGTGGCTGATGTTGATGCTTGTAGACATGTTACTTTTAATTCTCATGTGAATGTTCGTACTTTTTATTCAAATGTGTTTGTTGATAATGTGCTTGTTAATGCTTATGTTGATTCAAAAACATGTTTGAATGCGATTCCTAAGTTATATACCCTGCCTGTTTTAACTAACCATAAAGGACCCGTCTTCAAGTGGGTACCTAAAAACGGTTAAATTTCTTTGATTGCAGGAAATAACCATCTGTGTTTGGATACTCGATTCCGGGTGTTCGAAGCACATGACTGGAAATAAATCTTTGCTCAAGAATTTTGTTGAACGATTCATGGGAACAGTTCGCTTTGGAAACAACAATTTTGCTCCTATCTTAGGTTATGGAGACATTGAACGAAATGGAATTATCATCAAGAAAGTTCACTATGTTGAAGGATTAAGTCATAACTTGTTCAGTGTTGGACAATTCTGTGATAACAATCTTCAAGTTCTTTTTCGAAAATCTCTTTGCAAAGTTCAAACTCTAGATGGAGTTGATATTCTTTGTGGTGATCGTGATGATAATCTTTTTACCGTCAATCTCGATGATAACCAACCAACCGATAATATTTGTCTCATTTCAAAGGCTACTTCAAAGAATTCTTGGTTATGGCATAGAAGGCTTTCTCATCTGAATTTCCAAACCATCAATACTTTGGTCAACAAGCATCTTGTTGAAGGCTTACCTGACTATAAGTATGAAAGTGAGCATGTTTGTCCTTCTTGTGCTGTTGGGAAGATTAAGAGAGCTTCTCATAAACCGAAGAAATCTCCAAATTCTTTAGCACCTCTTCATTTGCTTCACATGGATCTTTGTGGGCCGATGAAAGTACAAAGCCGAAATGGGAAGAAATACATCTTGGTTATTGTTGATGATTATTCAAGATATACTTGGGTCAAGTTCCTTGCATCCAAAGATGAAACAACTCAGATGTTGATAGATTTCATCACTAATACTCAAGTAAATCTTCAACTTCCAGTTCGTTACATCCGTTCGGATAACGGTACTGAATTCAAGAATGATGTTTTTGATGAATTCTGCAAATCCAAAGGTATTACTCATCAATTCTCAGCAGTTCGCACCCCACAACAAAATGGTGTTGTTGAAAGGAGAAATCGATCGCTGGTGGAAGCAGCAAGGACAATGCTTGCTTATTCCAAATTGTCATCCAATATGTGGGCTGAAGCTGTTGACACTGCTTGTCACACTCAGAATCGGTCCATTATCAATCAGCGTTTCGAAAAGACTCCTTATGAGGTTGTTAACAAACGCAAACCCAACATCAACTACTTTCATATATTTGGGTGTGTTTGTTACACTTTGAATGATCGGGAGAATCTTGGAAAGTTCGAGAAGAAAGGTGATGAAGGATATTTTGTTGGTTATTCCAAAACATCAATTGCCTACCGAATCTATAATCGTCGAACAAACACAATTCAAGAAACAATGAATGTTTGGTTTGATGAGATGTCAGGCATGATTTTTGAGCAAGAAAGTTTGCTACCAACAAGTAATGATCCAAGTGCTTCAAGTACTTCTACAAGGAACTCTACCTTAGCTTCTAATTTCAAGAAGTTTCCAACTCCAACAAGTGATGAATTAGATATTCTTTTTGAAGAATTCTATAATTCAAAACCGATTCATGATCAAGAACCTCAGGTCATCATTGAACCAAATCAAAACAATGAACCTCTTCATAACAATGATCCAATTCCTAACATCCGTTCGGATAACGGTACTGAATTCAAGAATGCTGTTTTGATGAATTCTGCAAATCCAAAGGTATTACTCATCAATTCTCAGCAGTTCGCACCCCACAACAAAATGGTGTTGTTGAAAGGAGAAATCGATCGCTGGTGGAAGCAGCAAGGACAATGCTTGCTTATTCCAAATTGCCATCCAATATGTGGGCTGAAGCTGTTGACACTGCTTGTCACACTCAGAATCGGTCCATTATCAATCAGCGTTTCGAAAAGACTCCTTATGAGGTTGTTAACAAACGCAAACCCAACATCAACTACTTTCATATATTTGGGTGTGTTTGTTACACTTTGAATGATCGGGAGAATCTTGGAAAGTTCGAGAAGAAAGGTGATGAAGGATATTTTGTTGGTTATTCCAAAACATCAATTGCCTACCGAATCTATAATCGTCGAACAAACACAATTCAAGAAACAATGAATGTTTGGTTTGATGAGATGTCAGGCATGATTTTGAGCAAGAAAGTTTGCTACCAACAAGTAATGATCCAAGTGCTTCAAGTACTTCTACAAGGAACTCTACCTTAGCTTCTAATTTCAAGAAGTTTCCAACTCCAACAAGTGATGAATTAGATATTCTTTTTGAAGAATTCTATAATTCAAAACCGATTCATGATCAAGAACCTCAGGTCATCATTGAACCAAATCAAAACAATGAACCTCTTCATAACAATGATCCAATTCCTAACATCATTCATGAATCTTCATCAAGTTCTTCAGAGCAAGAATCCTCTCCTGATAATTCTTCTCAAGTGAATGTTCAAGAACAACCTTCTCAATTAACTCAGACAACAAATCCATTGAACACTCCAAATGTGTATGTACCACTTGACTTTGATCATCCAGATTATGAGGAAAGAGTTATACCAAGTTATGATTCCATCTCTCAACAAAACTTAAGTTTTAATGATGGTGATGTTGATCTTCAACAACAAGATCCTCTTCCTCATGCTCACAAGTGGACACGTATGCAGAAATACCATCCTACTGATCAAATAATTGGAGATCCACAAACAGGAGTAACTACTCGTACTTCAGTAAATGAGTGTCTTGTTGCACTTTCTCTTAGCAATATCGAACCCAAAACAGTATCTGAAGCTCTTCGTGATCCAGAGTGGGTTAAGGCAATGCAAGATGAACTCGCACAATTTGAAAGACTGAAGGTATGGAGATTAGTTCCAAATCCTAGGAAAGATGATCCAATCGGTACAAAGTGGATATTCAAAAACAAAAAGGATGAGAATGGAGTGGTAGTAAGGAATAAAGCTCGACTTGTTGCAAAGGGTTATTGCCAACAACCTGGTGTTGACTTCGACGAAACTTTTGCTCCAGTTGCAAGGATGGAGGCCATTCGAATATTCTTAGCTTATGCCGCATTCCGAAACTTTACTGTGTTTCAAATGGATGTGAAGACTGCTTTCTTGAATGGTGACCTCAAAGAAGAAGTTTACGTTGATCAACCAGAAGGTTTTGTTGATCCTCAAAGGCCAAACCATGTCTACAGGTTAGATAAGGCTCTCTACGGTCTTAAGCAAGCACCCCGAGCATGGTATGATTCTCTAACTACTTTCTTACTAAGAGGTGGCTTTACCAAAGGCACAATTGACCCTACCTTGTTCATTCGCAAACAAGGTAAGCATGTTCTACTTGTTCAAATATATGTTGATGACATTATCTTTGGGTCGACCAGTCAAACATTTTGCCGAAACTTTTCATCTCTAATGGTTAATCATTTTGAAATGAGCATGATTGGGGAAATGAATTACTTTTTGGGTCTTCAAATCAGACAATTACCAACTGGTATTTTTATATCACAAGGTAAATACATAAATGACATGTTGAAAAAGTTTGATATGACTTCATGTTCTTCAATTTCTACCCCAATGGCTGCTCGAACAAACATAAATGCTGATACAAATGGGAAACCATTTGACCAAAAGAGATATCGAAGTATGATTGGTTCGTTGTTGTACCTAACAGCCTCTCGCCCAGATATAATGTTTGCAACATGTATGTGTGCTAGATATCAAGCTGCTCCAACTAATTTACATTATCA
Organism: Erigeron breviscapus; assembly: GCA_034093135.1. NCBI lineage: Eukaryota > Viridiplantae > Streptophyta > Magnoliopsida > Asterales > Asteraceae > Erigeron > Erigeron breviscapus. The sequence continues at coordinate 81,542,523 of CM067175.1, read as the reverse complement.
AGCTGTGAAACGAATCTTTCGTTATCTGAAGGGTACACCCGATTTAGGTCTCTGGTATCCAAGGGATACTGGATTCAATCTAACTGCATATTCAGATGCAGATCATGCTGGTTGTAAACTTGATCGCAAGAGCACTTCCAGTACTTTACAATTTTTAGGCGATAAAATTGTGAGTTGGTCTTCCAAGAAACAGAATTGTGTGTCACTATCAACGGCTGAAGCTGAATATGTGGCTGCGGCTAGTTGTTGTGCTCAAGTTTTATGGATGAAGACACAACTAACTGATTATGGTCTGAAATATGATCATATCCCTATCTTTTGTGATTCTCAGAGTGCCATTGCTATTGCAGTCAACTCAGTAAACCACTCTCGATCAAAGCATATTGATGTTAGATATCATTTTCTCAAAGATCATATTGAGAAAGGTGACATCGAGCTCTACTTTGTGGGTACTGACTTTCAACTTGCAGATTTGTTCACAAAACCATTGGATGAGAAGAGGTTTAACTTTCTTATCTCCAAGCTTGGTATGTTAAATCTTAAACCTTAACTCTTTTTCCATTTGAAGGAATTCTTGACACATTCCAGAAAAACAAAATACAAAATTGCAAATTTTCAAAAATAAACAAAAAGATATTTATTTCGGTGGCTTGCATATTCTATGTATGCAACCCGTTCTTAAATGATATATTTATTTTTAGAGTGTTTATACATTCTAAGATCTTGTTATTATACATATAAATTGATATAAGATAACAAGGAATCGAACGCCTTTGTGTACTTCCAAGTGTTCTTATATGAATATGTATGTGTAATAGCAATCAAGTTTTTTTTTTCAAATAAAACTTTCAAACTCTCAATTGTTGATATGAGAAGTGAAGGATCGAACGCCTTTGTGTACTCCCTTGCTGTCTCATCTTGAACAATTGATTGGATTTTCATTTGCTTAAATGTTTTAATTGCCTCCAACTTGTTGATGTAAGATGCGACGGATTGAACGCCTTTGTGTACTCCCTAGCTGTCTTACTCTCAACATTGTTGTTGACGCAAAACTTTGTGTTCTCAAATAAAAATCTTGTTCACAATAGACTCTCAAATTTTCCGAAAATATCACAACAAAGATTTTACTCATTTTGATCTCACAAAAACAATTTTTGCTCCACCTTTCTATGAAAATTTTTGATCAATTCTTGCATAGATTAAGGAGGAGTTTGTGATTTCAAAAAACTTTCAAAACTTCAAATGTGTTTCAAATGTTTTTTCATACACACATTTGATGTTTTTCCAATGATTTTCAATCAAATGGAGTTCGGAGATTAGTTTGCACATGAGTGATAAGTTTTTCTCAAAATTTACTCCATGAGTTTCATCATCGCCGATGAGTTCTAACCCCGGAGTATTCACTTCTTTCATTAGATAGTGAGGGTATTTTGAGTGATGTTGTTTTCGTGCAAATAGGATGGAGGGAGTAAAAGTCAAAAAGTGAGAGGTTACGGTGAAATAATGATGTGAGATAGGGCTAAAAGAAACAAAAGCCCTCCCCAAATTCTCAAAAAGCCGGGTCAACACGTTCCTATCGGTTTTCATTTGTTGATTTCTCGATATTGAAGAAGTCTTCATGGACCCAGTGAAGCAATGCACATCTTTCCTAACCACTCAAGTATTTCTTAACAAATGCTTGTTTTATTTCTCACGGAGATTTTCACATTTCTATTGACTCTTCATTTGGAAGATGTTGATATTGAAAAAGGGCGACATTCTGCTCCAGTCCCCGACTTCATTTGATCACGCTGTGTCTAGAGCTATCTTGATTGGTCATTAATTTGATCATCATTCATTTTTTAGAACACATTCGAGTCATATCTTTGTGATATTATTGCTTATCTTTGTGATATAGCCGGAACATTCGTAGTGATATCTTAATTGATATTCCACGATGATCGAATGGAAATCCTACCAATGCTAACATCTTTTCCAACGTTGAAAGTAGGTCTCGTGATTACATTTATGTGATTATTGAGTTAACGAGAAGTCTAAGTGACCTCGGTTTTTCCTAAATAGTCTTTAAGGATAAAAGATTGTGGTTATCAAACGCTTCGGCAATACTAACCATGATTTATATTCTTTGAAGCAATCTCGTGGTTGCAAAGCCGCAGATCGAACTATGTTAGAGAATTGTTTTGTGCATATCTCAATGATACATAGGAAAACCGAAAAATGTTATACATTTCAATCGGTCATTTCATTAATCCTTTCGATTTTTGAACATGCTAACGGATCATTCTTATCCGGTTTCATTTCTCATTACACAAACACAGAAAACACCAACACCATGATATAACGTTTGTACCAACAACTTCGATCCTACATTTTAGTCACCCCTAGGATTTCTTGGGTTGGGCTAATGGTTTGGTTTGATGTTTTGATGGTTGACATTTCTTCATGTGATCATGTTATTCCTTTTGACATTTAATCAATCAAATGTGTACATAATGACATTGGTTCCCAATTTTGTTATTATGAGGGGGAGAAAATATTATGATTGATAAGGAAACAAGGAGAAAAGTTTGTGTTTGGTTGTCTCAATAGGTTTTAGGCTTATCAAAGTTCTAGGCTTATCAAAGTTTGTGTATAGGGGGAGAAAATTCTTCATGATGTGTCAATAGTCTCTTGTGTTCAGATTTTCACTAGATTTCAGTTGATTGAGATTTTGGTTTTAAAAAGGGGGAATCTGAATTGACTTCAAAGATAAGAATGAAACCAAAGATGAAAGGATTTTCACTCAAGATGCTTCAAAAGTCCAAAGACGCTCCAAAAATGTTTATACTCATGGATTGAGGGGGAGCATGATTACTTCATAAGAATTTCATCCAAACTTCATTCAAATGCTTACTCTCCAAAGTGTTCAAGTTGATGTGAAAAAGATCAAAGCTTCAAAAAGGTTGAAAGATTGGTTAGAAGATTCAAGTCAAAGAAGTAAAGCTTCAAAAGAGTCTTCATCAAACACACTTCAGTCAAGATCTTCAATTCATACAACAACATTTTATTAAAAAAAAAAAAAACTCCAATGCATATATCAAGGGGGAGAGTACATATTCATGAAACTTTATTTCAAGAAGATGAAATTCACTCAAGAATCAGAACTGAAGAATCGAAAAGTTGAATTTCACTCAAGAATCGAAGATTGAAAACTCAAAACCAAGATTCATACCTTCCACATTTCAAAAGACAACTCTGATTCATGATTCAACAATTCTCGAAGATTCAAGACACACACGCATTCATTATTCTCTGTTCTTAAAGAACATTGAGAATCAACACATGATTTAATTTCAAGAAGTCCAAAACCAAGACTGAATCAAGTTCTCCAAAGACAAAAGAGAAAACTTTGAAGACTTGTTTCAACACATCAATTGTCTTCACCACCGGGCTCATCAAATTCATTCCTACAAGACAAGATAACACGTACTTCATTCATTACAATATATCACTAAGGGGGAGAATGTTAGAAATCCAAAAATAGTGATAAATTGTAATTTAGATCAGAGGATTTTCTTGTTATTAAGTCATAGGTAAATGATCACTAAGGTTGAGGGGCTAATTGTGATAAATTAGCATAATTGTATAGTTAGCCTATAAATACCCCTCTCATACCTTAGAGATCATAACTTTTGAAGAACCTTGATTAATCCCTGCATAATTTTTAATACAAAATCACCAACTTTTACATACACACATACTTTCTCTCTCAAAACACACACAAACACCAAGAACACACACTCACCAAAACCGCCATTGATGACTTGAATTCGGTGATAGAAATCGTGTTATAACATGACTGCTAATCCCAAGCTGCCTTCCACTACCAGCTTGGTCTTCTATCTTCAATCCTCCTCTTCGACTTGGATTGAATGCTATAACCTTGTTAATGCAGCTTGAATAACACTTGCTTCCACAAATTATTTCAATACAAAACATGAAGCATGATCTGGGTCAGAAACAGATCGTAAGCTGTGTCAGCTTAGTCTGACCCAGATCAGATTACAAGAACCAAAAGATTACTAAGTGTTTATAAGTCAGATTTGTCATCACCAAATTTACAATAAACATTAGGACTCAACACATCCAATGAAAAGTCAACATATATAATATTGAAGATAATGTTAAATTGACTAATGTTAGATTATTTTATCCAAATAAAATCTAAGCATCTAGTGAAAAACTGACACATTGTAACACCCCAACAAGGCGGAATCATGGGGGTTATTAGAAACGATCAACATGACATGGAAATTACGTAGAGACAACACTATATGCATCAAGGATTGGACATTCCATTCACAAATTCAAGTCAAATACAAGTATCGAATCACAAATACGCATAAGGAGCACAACACCATCAAAAGTTTACAAAAGAGAGTACAAAAGATGGCTAACGATCCTAAGCATAACCCATAAACGGGAACGATGAATCAGGGATCCAAAAATAGTCCAAGTCCAATCCTAGCACAAGCATGCAATCAACCAACACGCCTTTGATTAACCTGTTCACCTGAAAAGTGTACTAAAATGCGTCAACATAAAGTTGGTGAGTTTGTAGGTTTTGACAATAAAACAAGTTTCGGGATATCAACCGTTAACCATGTATAAATATAATAACGTTTATAATTCGAACATAACACGATCATATATCCTTGATTCGATCATAACATAATAATATAACCCTGATTTGATCATAACACGATCATATAACCTCGATTTGATCATAACATAATAATATAACCTTGATTCGATCATAACACGATCATATAACCTCGATTCGATCATAACATAATAATATAACCTTGATTCGATCATAACACGATCATATAACCTCGATTCGATCATAACATAATAATATAACCTTGATTCGATCATAACACGATCATATAACCTCGACTCGCTCATAACATAATAATATAACCTTGATTCGATCATAACATAATAATATAACCCTGATTTGATCATAACACGATCATATAACCTCGATTTGATCATAACATAATAATATAACCTTGATTCGATCATAACATAATAATATAACCTGATTTGATCATAACACGATCATATAACCTCGATTCGATCATAACATAATAATATAACCTTGATTCGATCATAACATAATAATATTACCTTGATTCGATCATAACACGATCATATAACCTTGATTCGATCATAACATAATAATATAACCTTGATTCGATCATAACACGATCATATAACCTCGATTCGATCATAACATAATAATATAACCTTGATTCGATCATAACACGATCATATAACCATGATCACAAAGCTAGGTCAAACAAAAAAACAGACATTGCAGGCCAGCGTAAAAGACGGCCAGGTGTAGTGTCTGGGATGGTGGTTCAGAGAAGCATAACGTCTTGAACGGTGGAACCTAGCGTAACAGACGGTGGCTAGCCCTGGCCTGGCGTCTTGGACGGTGAAACCACCGTCTCGGACGGTGCTTTGGATTTCCACTTTTTGGCGTTTTGGTGCACAAAATTCGGCGTAGACATAAATTTTTGGGCGTAAAGCTTAAATTGGCACTTGGAGACCACCGTCTCATACGGTGGTAGCACTGTATGAGACGCCACTTACTTTCTAGGGGCGTAAGAGACGACATAGCTAAGCGTCCGAGACGCTGGAGGTGCTGAAACTCGACCAGCAGCAGAAATCAACCCAAAACACGACCCATTTAGCCTTAGAACCCTAATTTAACTATCAAAAAGTTTAGGAGAAGTTCACAACTCATTTTTACACATGAATGGACATAATCAAACATAAACAAACCTAACCCACATCACAAATTTGTTCCATAACACCATTTTCATGTTCAAATCATTTGTGACTCATTTCAACCTCAAGAAACCCTAATTTGACTTAGAAACCGGTTTGGGAAGATCCAAGACGCATTTTGAAGCATAAACAACATGTTTGAGCATAATTAAACACAACCCACCTTCCAAATCCAATCCAAAACGTCCAAACCATGCTTGAATCCGGATTTGACCCATTTGAACCCTAACAAACCCTAATTCGACCCAAATTGACTTTTGACCCAAATTTGACCAAGAACTCACATGATTTTACTATGAAACATGATTACAAACATAAAATGATGAATTTGAGTTAAGTTTAACTTACCAAATCTTCCACTAAAGTGATAAACCCGAAATTGACCCGAATTGGAAGTTTTCTTGCACTTGAAGACCGAATCTTTTGATATGTTGTTAAGATGGTGATGACGATAAAAAAACCTTACTTAAACCTTGATTGAAACACAATTTTGGTGTACTAAATTTTAGAGAGAGAGTGAGTCAAGAGTTCTTGCATTTAGTGTGGAGAGAGAGAGAGAGAGAGAGAGAGAGAGAGTGAGAGTAGGGAGAAATGAATGAGTGGATGAGTGGGGGGGTGAAAGAGATAGGGTTGGGTCGCAAGGGTGGGTCATGGGTTTGGGTCAACCCATGGATATCCCAATCAAGTTTCTAGTTTAAATTAAACATCACCAAATATCGAATACTCAATTAAAACGATCAATTAACCTCGAATAGCACACGAACACAATTTAGGCCACAAATAAACTCGATCATATATTACTAACTAGTTTAGTTAGTCAAAATCGTACATAAGGTCAAATAGTTAACTAAGTCAAATTTCACAAATGTTACACACATATTATATTGTAAATAATGTTATAATATTGAAGATAATGTTAAATACAAATTAAAAATAGATAACTTAATAATTATATATCTTACAAATGTATTAAAAACAAACTGAAATATAACTTAATAATTATGTATTTTACAAATGTATTAAAAACATATTGAAATACATAACTTGATAATCAAATATCTTACACGTAAAATACAGTCCTATATTGAGATTCAATAATACTTTGAAATTAAAAAGTTTTTCATGTCTTCTTGTTTAATTATATGACAAATGTTTTCTACCTAACAGTGTGGTAAAAGATGTTTTGTTAGTTCTATTTCTTCTTATTTATGCTTTTTTTCTTCATCTAGCTCAATTTTCCTTTTCAAACACTACAAATAATATTGCATTTGTTCACACTTTTAGTTAGTGTGAACAAATTAAAAAATTTGTCACGCTTTTATGTGTGTAAAAATATGGAGAACTAAAAATGTGTAGAAATTAATCCACACTTAAAATTGTGGTATTCTAAAAGTTCACACTTTTTAGTGTGAACTTTCATATCTAATTTGTCACACCACATTTGTCCACACTACCAAGCTTAATTTCTTCTCCAATTCCATCAAAAACCTTACCTTCTAGTTTTTTTTTTTGCTGCATTTCTGCCTATTGGACGTTGAGTCTTGTCTAATTTCCCATTCAAAAAAAAAAAAAAGTTTGGCATTTCTGAGTTGGAATAGACACCTTCCAGTTCAAATGTTATACTATACTCTATTTCACTAAATGCAACGTCATATATGAACATGTCTATAACTACAAGTGCCAAATAGGAATAATGGGTTAACTGTTTATGGAATTTAGCTTTAAGCCTACACAGATTCTGCAATGGTGGATTATCTAATATCAATAGCAGATTATCACTAAATAAACAATGAAATTCTGGCGTGCTATCGTGTTTCTTGGTTCTTCCAAGACATGATAAGTATGCAAACGCATTTTGATTCCTAAATTAAATCATTATCTTTTATTTGTTTCAAAGATATTCTTGATGTCATTTATCTTATACTAAGTATTATCGCGTTTAATTCTGGAAATTTTATAATTTTTAGTGTTTGTGGATTTAGATTGTAACCATTCTATTGATTTATGTCTCTGTCTTCAGACAAAGATGAGAATATGGTATTTTTTTTATTATACACTTTTACTTTGTATTGTTTTTTTCTTATTATATTATGTGACATCCAACGTGGCATCCTATATGGCTTGACATGGCAGATTATATGGGAAGCAACTGGTACACATCAGCATCTACCCGGTGACTTACACGAATCGTTCACTTTAGCAGGTTGTTTACATACAATGAATCCGATTAAAGTTTATTTCCTATAATAGTATCTGAAGACAAGTTACTTACATACAGATACTTTTCCCTTCTTTGGTCATGTGAGACAATTCGGAATCATCAACACGAATACCAATGATAGAAGACTTTAGAAAGTTAAAGTTTAAACCTGACACACAATAAAAGAATCTGAGAGCATTAGAGATGACTTCAAGATTCGATTAAGACCATTCTCCCACCAACATAACATCATCTGCATAAAAAAATGAGAAATAGAAACACCGTTAATGTTAGCACAAGTAAAATAAATTGGTATAACCCGAGCTACGCACGGGTATTGTTCTAGTTATAGAGTGTTAAGCGTTAAAATTACACCTTTAAGACTGAGCACCTTTTCTTTAAATGCCTTTATTCTTCACAGGTTTGGATAGCTATACGTGACCAGGGATTCATGCATTTGCTACCTCCGACTTGGGATGACATAGTTGAATGGATGATTCCAAGAGCTAAATCAAGATCCATTAAAAATGTAATCGGACGTCTCTTAGTTGCTGCAACGGCTTATTTCATTTGGCAAGAGCGGAATAACAGGCTTTTCAAGAATCAAACACACCCACCTGATGTGCTAGTTGATATTATCATCGCTACTGTTCGTTCAAGATTAATATCATTGAAGTTCAAGAGATAGAAGAGTGTACGGCGAGTTCTTGAAGCTTGGAAAATATTTAGAGAGGACATATATCGAAGGCTAATATTATTTTTCTTGTCTATATGTTTTGTTTCTTTAATAGTCTCCTATATTGATTTTCTTGATTATAGGTAGGCTAGAGTTGACAGGTAATGCCGTTTTACTGGTGGGGTTACCCTGTGCCTTAACATATATGGGAAGTTAGTCCCATATATGAATTAGTGTGATACTATATCATGCTACTTGTACTTTAATGATTTTGGTATTTATAAAAGTCAACAAGGTTTATTCCTCACTTACCAAAAAAAAAACATTTACACCTTTGACAACTTTGACCATTTCCACTATAAAAGATCATCGGGTTCATCCTCTAAATAAGTAAATGTTGCGAACTACCAGATTGATTTGAAATCGTAATGAGGAATTCACAATAATTATGAATACTCAATATTTCAGGTGAGACGATTTGGTTACCAAAAGATTTATCTCTAACGGTAATAGTGTAACACTCATGGTCCTAGAATATGAACTATTCCATTTCCGTCCTCTAACGCTTAGTCCCTTCCATTTCCAAACTGAACTTACGTTGTCTTCTTTTAACACGGGATAGCAGAGAACATATCAGCATGGCCAGCTTAGAGGTGGGACGAGGTGGACGACAGGCCGAGGTCCGATTTTTTCGTTTTTTTAAATATATCTATAAATTGTATATGTTATCAACTAAGCCCATTACAAATCCTAACAACCATTCAAAAATTAAACCATATAAAATTACCCAACATACAAAAGCCCACTTATATATCTTTTAGATACAGCCCCGGCCTTGAGCATGTGCAAGCTGCACAATAGAACAGGGCCCCAAAATATAAGGGGCACCAAATTTTAAGAAGACACCTTAATATGTACATATATATGCATGACTCCAACCGTCTAAGACTCTAAGCCTAGTGGGTAGTCAATAGTCAAAGCCCAACTTTAATCAAAGTCCAATAAATTCAAGTCTTTAAAATTCTATATATACTAAAAATCCCATCCTAATTTTAAATTTTAATTTAAATTTTTTTTTGCGTTTAGTGGGCACCAGTTATATTGTCGAGCAGTGTACCTAAAATCCATGAGACGGGCCTGTTTAGATAAAAAAAAATTACATTAACGTCTTGGAAAAAAAACCTATCGACTGCTGCAATAGTTGTCCCTGTCTTAACTGTCCAAGGTTTAAAAGTTGATGGACAGTGGATTGAAAATCCTAGTGATGTCAAACATGCATTTTTGGAGCATTACTCTAAAAAATTTAAGAGGCAACCGTGCCTTAATTTGGTTTCCAAGAATGCTAGATTCAAGTCTCTTTCTCAAGATCATGTGGGTTTTTTGGAACGTGAAGTCACTGTGACCGAGATTAAAGAGGCCGTTTGGGAGTGTGGTAACGACAAGTCTCCAGGACCGGATGGTTTTACTTTTGGTTTTTTAAAAAACTATTGGGACGTTTTTAAGGATGACATTGTTGCTTTTGTGATTCGGTTTTTCGAAACTAGTTACTTTCCACCGGGAAGTAATTCTTCGTTTATTACTCTCATCCCTAAGGTCCCTAATCCTCTTACTGTGGATGAGTTTCGGCCAATTAGTTTAATTGGGGTTCAATATAAAATCATTGCTAAAATTTTGGCCAATAGACTGTCCAAAGTTCTAGATTCGGTGGTTAGCTCTTCGCAGTCGGCGTTTATAAAAGGGAGGAATATTCTTGATGGGCCTATAATTCTTAATGAGATTGTGGAACACTATAAACGGAAAAAGAAGAAAGCTATGTTTCTTAAGCTCGACATTGCCAAAGCTTACGATTCCCTGAGTTGGAGTTATTTATTGTCTATTCTATCTTTTATGGGATTTGGTCGCAGGTGGATAAGCTGGATTTCAGGTTGTCTCCATTCCACGAGGTCGTCTATTCTTATTAATGGCAGCCCAACTAATGAATTTTCTTTTGAGCGTGGTATTCGTCAAGGAGACCCTATGGCGCCATTTCTCTTTATTTTGGCAATGGAGGGACTTCATATTGGCTTGGAAGACTTGAAAGAGGCTGGTCATATTCGTGGTGTTCAGGTTGGCGATATATCTTTATCTCATTTAATTTATGCTGATGATGTTCTTTTATTGGGAGAATGGGCAGAGGATAATTTGCAAAATGTCATGATGGCATTTTCTTGTTTCTATTTGGCTTCGGGTTTAAAAATTAATCTGCAAAAATCGAAATTGTATGGTATTGGAGTACGGGCTTCGGACATTGACCATTTTGCTAGGGTGGCTCATTGTGCTAAAGATTCGTTTCCTTTTATTTATTTGGGGGTTCTTATCGGGGCGAATATGAATAAATGTGATTCTTGGAAACCGATTATTGATAAGTTTTCTAAGCGGCTTTCTAAATGGAAGGCAAATCTCCTTTCGATTGGGGTCGATCTACTCTAATAACCTCGGTTTTAGGATCTTTAGGCTCTTATTATATGTCCCTATTTCGTTTGCCAAAAACTGTTAAAAAGAAACTCGAATCTTTACATGCTAAGTTTTTTTTGGGTGGTAATGAGGATAATAGAAAAATGCATTGGATTAAATGGGAAAAAGCCTTGGCAAGCAAGCACTGTGGTGGTCTTGGCATTGGGTCACTTGATGCTCTAAATAAGGGTCTACTTCTCAAATGGAGATGGCGTTATGTTACTGCTCCGGATTCGTTATGGGTTAAGGTCCTAAAAAATCTTTATAAACCAAATTCCTTTTGGTCGTGGACTTCAGGTGATGATAGTGCAAATTATGGGATATGGAATCAAATCTCAAAAATTGCTATTGATTTACACCAAAAAGATATTATTCCTCTTCATACTTTATCAATTAAGATTGGAAATGGTAGATCGACTTCTTTTTGGCATGACATTTGGTTCGGGCAGACTCCATTATTGTCTCGTTTTCCACGACTTTACAGCCTAGAGCAGGTTAAAAACTGTTCGGTATCGGATCGTTGGAATGGTAATAATTTATGTTCTCAATGGCGGAGACCGCTTAGAGGAGGAGCCGAGGAATGTGAATGGTTTGAGTTATTGTCAGAGATTTCTAATATTGCGCTCCTTGAAAATGAAGATAGATGGGTTTGGACACTGGATGATGCTCTCGGCTTCTCTGTCAAAGAAACTAGAATGAGAATTGATGATAAACTGTTACCCGAGGTCTCGGAAGTCACAAGGTGGTGTTCGCTTGTTCCTAAGAAGGTGAATATTTTGGTTTGGAGAGTGATGCTCGGTCGTATTCCAGCTCGCCTCAATCTTTCTAACAAGGGCCTCGATATTCCTTCTATTTTGTGCCCTTTATGTTCTGATGAACCTGAAACTTCCCAGCACCTATTTTCGTCTTGTAGGATTGTTAATAAATTATGGAGGTTAATTGCTAGTTGGCTCGGCATCCCAATCCCTCTACATTCTAATTTGAGCGAGGTCTTCCAATTTCTTGATGACTTGCACATTAAATTGTCTAAGAAGATGTGTATAGAAGCCATTATCTGCTGCTTAATTTGGAGCACTTGGAAACACCGAAATGACCAAGTGTTTTCATCAGGACGCAATTCTTCGGACTTTTTGTTTGACTTCATTGTGGTCCAATCGTTCATATGGGCTACAAGTAGATGTAGGAAACTTTATTTGTCTCGTGATGAGTGGTTTAAAAACCCGCTCGTTTATTTGTAATCTGGATGCGTCTTTTATCGATTTGCTTTCCTTGAGGCTTATTTGGGCTTGCATCAAAAACACCACAGAGTGAAAACCGGTGGCTCAGCCTCTGTTAGTGAGGGTTTTTCTTGTGTCTCGTTTTCGTAATTGGCACGAGCTTTTTGACCCTTTTTGCTTTCCTCGGAGTTCAAGTCTCAAGTTGTGTCTAGGATTTTGTTAATTTTCGAGTATCCTAGATTCTGTAATTGTAATTGTATTTTCTATTTGATGTCTAGTACTTTGCTAGATGTCTTATATGTTTTAATAATATATAGCCGTTCTAAAAAAAATAGTTGTCCCTGTCATTAAAGTCAAAAGGTACATACAACAATAATCTTTTTTATCACTTTATGCAATTGAAAGATTATAATTATGAATAATAGAATGCATTTATACTCAAACTAGTAAACATGCATCTTATTTAGTATCTTAAAGTCTAGAATGGTATTTTTTATTTAATTGTAAAACGCATATAAATTTTGTTTTTAAGTTTTAAATCATATTTTGTTTTAAAACGTATCGTTTATTTTAGGACTTAGATTTAATTATAAGTTATTAATCATTTCATATTTTAAAATTTTGCATATAATTATAATGTACGATTGTTTATAATGTATAATTTTGCATCGTTTTTTATATTTATGAACAACAATTTTTGCTATGTTAATTGATTTAATATTTATCGTTGTTTATAGAAATTAGTTTATAAAGTATAAACGAGCCTTTTTTTTCCTCAGACTAAGTCCATAAATCCACAGTTGCACCAATAGCCATGCTAAACTAAAACAATACCCGTGCGTTGCTCGGGTTACACCAAATAAAACACATTTATAACTTACACCACATATCTCATAGCTTTGTTTGACAATATAAAACATCATATATCACATTAGCATAATGTTAAACATGCATGCCTCAAATACACACAACATGCCGACATGGAGTCATGGAGTCTAGTTATATTAGCTAGCATGTAAACCATGCATGCCTCAAATCAGTGCCGTCTCTAAGGATTTATGGACCTCGGCCGAGAAAAAAAACAGACCCGAATGATAGATGCAACAATTATAATTATATAAACTAAAATATAAAAACGACGATAAATGTTATATCAATAAACTTAGCAAAAGTTATTGTTCAAAAAATTAAGAAAACAACGCATAATCATACTACTAAAATAACATTCGTAGTATGATTTGAAAGATATAGATAAAACAAGATAGAAATTATCAAATTAATACCTAAAAGATATAAACTTTTATGTATTAGAGATCATGACATCAAATAATAAAATAGTCCGTTCGAAATAGTATATATTCGTAAGTTTGATAGTTTGACCAAAGATATAATTGAATTGGTTGTTACCTTTTCGTGAACTGTGACTGTGACAATTGAAGGCAGATCGCAGGCTTTACAGCATAGCACACAGCAGCCGAGGTTAAGTTTTTCTTCTAAAACGCGTAATATTATTTTTTTATAGATAAAAGATATGTAAGTGGGCTTTTTTTTTGGTTAAGTACTATGGTTTAATTTTGGATAATTGTTAAGATTTGTAATGGGCTTAGTTAATAACATATATATTTTATATATATATATAAAAAAAATTATAAAAATCGGGCCCCTTAAAAAATCGGACCTCGATCGGTCGTCCACCTCGTCCCACATCTAGGCCGCCCCTGCCTCAAATACACACAAAACAACCTTGTGTATATATTTGAAGAAAGAAATGGAGAAGAAAAACTTGCGCTATCAAAAAGCACTCCAATAAGCCTTATATAAGAAACATATTGCTGACTAAATATAAAAGCATTAAGCATATATATATATAAGCTTGACTCATTTTATTTTATATATCTTATATAGGAAGCCTACTACTGACTATATGCTATTTACCGATTCATAAGGAACTCCAAAATAACCGGTCAACTTCCCTTCAAACTCGGTCAAGACTTATGACCTTTTCCACTACTTATTCAACAACCTACATACTAATAAACGCATTCCATTATCACTTAAACTACCTGTCCTAGATAAAAGGGTGAATTTGTGGCGCAACAAGTAAATTTGAACAACAATTAATTTAGAGTTTCTCATGTCACAAATAATTACGGGTAGCAGCAAAAACCGGCTTGCACTGGCCCGGATTTTCGGAGCTGCATTCGTGTAGGTTCAGAGATTTTGACCCAGAAACCCGTTTTCTGCACCCCCTGCGCGCGGGTAGGTGCCAGAGTAAAACAGGCCCGGATTTTCGGAGCTGCATTCGTGCAGGTCGCGCGTTGGTTCAGAGATTTTGACCCAGAAAGGCCCGGATTTTCGGAGCTGCATTCGTGTCTGCAGGTCGCGCGTTGGTTCAGAGATTTTGACCCAGAAAGGCCCGGATTTTCGGAGCTGCATTCGTGTCTGCAGGTCGCGCGTTGGTTCAGAGATTTTGACCCAGAAAGCCCGGATTTTCGGAGCTGCATTCGTGTCCGCAGGTCGCGGCCCGGATTTTTGGAGCTGCATCGCATTGGTTCAGAGATTTTGACCCAGAAACCCATTTTCTGCACCCCCCCTGCGCGCGGGTAGGTGCCAGAGTAAAACACAACACAAGCTCTTGACATGGTTTGAAGTCTTCCACTTATAAACTAGTGAAAGCTTAGATCCCACACCAATGTGGGACAAATGCACTTTCTCTCCAACTTATGCACCAAACACACACCTTTGAGACTCGACATCTCATTCACCTTTAACCCAATTTGGACACATCTTAGTTCGTTGCGTAGCCTTGGCCAGAGACTACAAAACCCACTAAATGGTTCTCGATATATGTCACTCGACCATATATTTATTGATGTCCAAAGTGGGGAAAAATTCACTAGTAATCAAAGCTTGGCAAAATTGTAGTTTGTGTTTTCGGCAGAGAAGGAAAGAAAACAAGAAAAGACAAGGAGTTCAATTATGAAGCTTAATCTACTTTAATCTTGGTCCAAGGTATGATTGGATTATATTTTTGTTATTAAAAATAGGGTTCTTAAGAAACTAATTTGGGGGTTTTAGAAATGTTATAATTAAATCAATTGTAAAAGCAACCTTTAATCAGCAAAGCCTTTCTAGATTGATTCTTTAGTGTGTTTGGCTAGTAAAATGAAACTAAAAATGTATGTATATGTATATATATTATTAATTAAAATATGATACTTATATAGGAAGCCTACTACTGACTATATGCTATTTACCGATTCATAAGGAACTCCAAAATAACCGGTCAACTTCCCTTCAAACTCGGTCAAGACTCATGACTTTTTCCACTACTTATTCAACAACCTACATACTAATAAACGCATTCCATTATCACTTAAACTACCTGTCCTAGATAAAAGGGTGAATTTGTGGCGCAACAAGTAAATTTGAATTTAAGAGTTTCTCATGTCACAAATAATTACGGGTAGCAGCAAAAACCGGCTCGCACGGGCCCGGATTTTCGGAGCTGCATTCGTGCATTGGTTCAGAGATTTTGACCCAGAAACCCGTTTTCTGCACCCCCTGCGCGCAGGGTAGGCAGAGGAGCCCCGCGCGGGCCCGGATTTTTGGAGCTGCATTCGTGTCCGCATTGGTTCAGAGATTTTGACCCAGAAACCCATTTTCTGCACCCCCCCTGCGCGCGGGTAGGTGCCAGAGTAAAACACAACACAAGCTCTTGACATGGTTTGAAGTCTTCCACTTATAAACTAGTGAAAGCTTAGATCCCACACCAATGTGGGACAAATGCACTTTCTCTCCAACTTATGCACCAAACACACACCTTTGAGACTCGACATCTCATTCACCTTTAACCCAATTTGGACGCATCTTAGTTCGTTGCGTAGCCTTGGCCAGAGACTACAAAACCCACTAAATGGTTCTCGATATATGTCACTCGACCATATATTTATTGATGTCCAAAGTGGGGAAAAAATTCACTAGTAATCAAAGAAAGGAGAAAAAGGGATTTTATCAAAGAATTAAATTACTATAAATTAAGAGAAAATAATATTAGTAATACTAGTAATCAAAGCTTGGCAAAATTGTAGTTTGTGTTTTCGGCAGAGAAGGAAAGAAAACAAGAAAAGACAAGGAGTTCAATTATGAAGCTTAATCTACTTTAATCTTGGTCCAAGGTATGATTGGATTATATTTTTGTTATTAAAAATAGGGTTCTTAAGAAACTAATTTGGGGGTTTTAGAAATGTTATAATTAAATCAATTGTAAAAGCAACCTTTAATCAGCAAAGCCTTTCTAGATTGATTCTTTAGTGTGTTTGGCTAGTAAAATGAAACTAAAAATGTATGTATATGTATATATATTATTAATTAAAAGTGAAGCTTTATGAGTGATGATTTGAGAAGAGTAATCGAATCATTTAGAAAATGTAAAGAATGTAAAGAGTATTTTGAGAATGGTATTCCTAGCCAAATACATTATTGAACATGTTCTTTAAGTTGTGAAAGTATGAAGCTAAGATAAGTTGTTGATCATGTAAATTATTTGTGTAATAATAGGTGTTGGAGTTAATCAAGTTTAAAGTATTTAGTTGCAGCTCGCGAGGTGAGTACTTATGCATACTTTATAATCTTGTTGATCGGGTCGAGACCCGAAGAGTAAGTAAGCTTAGGATCATAGAGAGCAAGTCTCTATGACCCTATGATAATGAGACTAATAG
The DNA here is from genome assembly GCA_034093135.1 of Erigeron breviscapus. Taxonomy (NCBI): domain Eukaryota; kingdom Viridiplantae; phylum Streptophyta; class Magnoliopsida; order Asterales; family Asteraceae; genus Erigeron; species Erigeron breviscapus. The sequence continues at coordinate 81,525,375 of CM067175.1, read as the reverse complement.
GGGGTAAGCCTCTATTAGAAAGTAGAAAGATGATGAGACTAATAGGGGGTAAGCTCTATTAGAAAGTAGAAAGTATATAGATGATGAGACTAATAGGGGGTAAGCCTCTATTAGAAAGTAGAAAGTATATAGATGATGAGACTAATAGGGGGTAAGCCTCTATTAGAAAGTAGAAAGTATATAGATGATGAGACTAATAGAGGGAGAGCCTCTATTAGAAAGTTAAGATTATATGCGCATATAAAAGTACGATAAGATGAAATTAGTATAAAGAGATGACATGATCTCTCATGTCATAGGCTTTATGCTAATTACTAAGTAAGTAAGACAACTAGATTATGAATGTATGCATATTTATTCACTAAGCTTTATAGCTTATTGTTTAGTTGTTTACCTTTTTATAGGTGCATGTGACTTAACGCAAAAGAAGAAAAGAAAGTAACTAGCTTGAAGTATTTGGAAGTTTATCTATGCTTTGGGAGAAGATTTAGTGCAAGAAAGGTAGTTTGAATACGTTGATGACATTTGGGTATTAGGAATCCCGAGCCAAGCTCTTGATTCATTTTGTTAAAAAGTGTCGATCATTGTTCTAGTTGTTAAAATTTGGTTTGTTAATCTTTTTGTTAAAATATATAGTGATAATGTTAACTACTTTTAGTTTCAAAAGCATTTGATTAGCTTTGTATTGATTTTGTTTAGAAAAATAAAAGTGTGTTAACAGGTTTTTATGCCTAATAAAAGCATTGGTTGTGAATTTTAAGAAAAGGTCATGTCAAATTTTTTTTAAAAGATTGTCGTTTTGTGTTTGGGTCGTTTCAAGTGGTATCAGAGCTTTGGTTTAAGGGATTTAGGTATTCGATTTTCATAGAAAAGAATGCCTAAGCTTAAACCATAAAATGTGACTGGCCATAAGTGAGATAAATGGTTTCATATTAGAGTATGAAAGTATTTAACGAAGTTAACTTGAGGTGTTGTAATATGTAATCATAATAATGACTACACACTACAAAACAAATGACAAATTGTGACTGTTAGCTTTTATGACTAAAGACCATTGCAGTCAGGAAAAGTCTTATCCTTCAATTTTTGGCACAGGGTAACACGACCAGGAAAAGGTCAACCCCACCAGAGTATTAGCGGCGACGTCGCCGCTAATGCTGTCACCGACATGCGTGCAATAATGACTGACAACGTCTGCTCCCGAGATGCCACGTCGCAAGCATTAGCGGCGACGTCGCCGCTAATGCTCCGACATGGATACTGTTGTTTCCTTTACGTCGGATCATATAATTGGAGTAAATGATCCTTATATATCGTAGGTTATGTTCTGAAACGAATTTACATAACAAACTTCTTTCATTTTCCAAACGAACCATTTGCTGGGTTGGATAGGCCAGTGTCAGAGCCAGAGTCAGAGCCAGAGTCAGAGGCAGAGTCAGTGGCCAGTTGGGTTGGGTATGTTGCGGAACCAATGAACGCCAGGCTGTCCCGATCACTAGCCAGAGCACTACCAGAGTCAGAGCCAGAGTCAGAGCCAGAGTCAGAGCCAGAGTCAGAGCCAGAGTCAGAGCCAGAGTCAGAGCCAGAGTCAGAGCCAGAGTCAGAGCCAGAGTCAGAGCCAGAGTCAGAGCCAGAGTCAGAGCCAGAGTCAGAGCCAGAGTCAGAGCCAGAGTCAGAGCCAGAGTCAGAGCCAGAGTCAGAGCCAGAGTCAGAGCCAGAGTCAGAGCCAGAGTCAGAGCCAGAGTCAGAGCCAGAGTCAGAGCCAGAGTCAGAGCCAGAGTCAGAGCCAGAGTCAGAGCCAGAGTCAGAGCCAGAGTCAGAGCCAGAGTCAGAGCCAGAGTCAGAGCCAGAGTCAGAGCCAGAGTCAGAGCCAGAGTCAGAGCCAGAGTCAGAGCCAGAGTCAGAGCCAGAGTCAGAGCCAGAGTCAGAGCCAGAGTCAGAGCCAGAGTCAGAGCCAGAGTCAGAGCCAGAGTCAGAGCCAGAGTCAGAGCCAGAGTCAGAGCCAGAGTCAGAGCCAGAGTCAGAGCCAGAGTCAGAGCCAGAGTCAGAGCCAGAGTCAGAGCCAGAGTCAGAGCCAGAGTCAGAGCCAGAGTCAGAGCCAGAGTCAGAGCCAGAGTCAGAGCCAGAGTCAGAGCCAGAGTCAGAGCCAGAGTCAGAGCCAGAGTCAGAGCCAGAGTCAGAGCCAGAGTCAGAGCCAGAGTCAGAGCCAGAGTCAGAGCCAGAGTCAGAGCCAGAGTCAGAGCCAGAGTCAGAGCCAGAGTCAGAGCCAGAGTCAGAGCCAGAGTCAGAGCCAGAGTCAGAGCCAGAGTCAGAGCCAGAGTCAGAGCCAGAGTCAGAGCCAGAGTCAGAGCCAGAGTCAGAGCCAGAGTCAGAGCCAGAGTCAGAGCCAGAGTCAGAGCCAGAGTCAGAGCCAGAGTCAGAGCCAGAGTCAGAGCCAGAGTCAGAGCCAGAGTCAGAGCCAGAGTCAGAGCCAGAGTCAGAGCCAGAGTCAGAGCCAGAGTCAGAGCCAGAGTCAGAGCCAGAGTCAGAGCCAGAGTCAGAGCCAGAGTCAGAGCCAGAGTCAGAGCCAGAGTCAGAGCCAGAGTCAGAGCCAGAGTCAGAGCCAGAGTCAGAGCCAGAGTCAGAGCCAGAGTCAGAGCCAGAGTCAGAGCCAGAGTCAGAGCCAGAGTCAGAGCCAGAGTCAGAGCCAGAGTCAGAGCCAGAGTCAGAGCCAGAGTCAGAGCCAGAGTCAGAGCCAGAGTCAGAGCCAGAGTCAGAGCCAGAGTCAGAGCCAGAGTCAGAGCCAGAGTCAGAGCCAGAGTCAGAGCCAGAGTCAGAGCCAGAGTCAGAGCCAGAGTCAGAGCCAGAGTCAGAGCCAGAGTCAGAGCCAGAGTCAGAGCCAGAGTCAGAGCCAGAGTCAGAGCCAGAGTCAGAGCCAGAGTCAGAGCCAGAGTCAGAGCCAGAGTCAGAGCCAGAGTCAGAGCCAGAGTCAGAGCCAGAGTCAGAGCCAGAGTCAGAGCCAGAGTCAGAGCCAGAGTCAGAGCCAGAGTCAGAGCCAGAGTCAGAGCCAGAGTCAGAGCCAGAGTCAGAGCCAGAGTCAGAGCCAGAGTCAGAGCCGCTGTTGCTTTGGGGCTAGATGAGAACCACGGTTCAGAGTGGGTTCGTATGCAGATGCTCGAGGAGTTTGAATCTGACCTCCAGGGGTACATGCGAATGTATGGGGATGAGGGCCCACGCATATTGGAGGCGCTGCGAACCTCTTATTTATAAAATGTCGCAAAGTCGATTTTTCTTTCAACCAACTTTATCAGTTTCTCAAGTTCAGAAGTTATTTCGTCGATACTTGGTAATGTCGTTTCAAGATATTCGCTATGCTGCTCTTCACTTATAATGATTCTGCTGCCACTTTTCCTTAATTCTTTTATTTTCTTCTTATGTTCCAGCTTTCTTTGTTCCATAAGAAGCTTACAATCATTAATTTTGTGTAAAGTTCATACCCGTCGTCTATATCCTCTTTACATTGCGCTTTCAATGCATGAAATGTTACCGTAGGAGGTGATGATGGGTTAGATGACGATGAAGAAGCCATAACCTTTGTTAAACCTCGCCTGGCCGGAAAATAGGTTGATGGCCGGAATATAGAGAGAAAATGGTTGATGTGGGTTTTTGTTGTTTCAGTCGTCTGGCTTAAATGGCTGGTATAAAAAGAAAATTATGTTTAAGCATTAGCGGCGACGTCGCCGCTAATGCTTGGGCCCCACATGCTGCAACTGCAATGATAACTGACAATGTCGGATCCCCACGTCACAAGCATTAGCGGCGACGTCGCCGCTAATGCCCTGGTCGGGTTTTACCTTTTTGGCCTGGTCGTGTTATGTGCCATTTTTTAATTCACTCCGTAAAAAAAGAAAATATCCCCAGACAAGTTTATTAAAATATTCCATTTGATCCCCTAATCCCCAAAACGTGATCCAAAGTCAGTCTCATACTCCAAAATGTGAATTTAAATATCCCCAAAACGTGATCCAAATCCGTCACGGAAAATCTGATCGGAAAAACTCTTGTAAAGCTTGATCTCATCTCTTATTCTCAAATCTCCATCACCGGAAAAACTCCCGTCATCGGAGAAACTCTTCTTCAGCTCGATATTCTCTCGATCTCATCTCTTCTTCTCAAATCTCAATCATCGTTATCTGTTTCTAATTCGCGGCATCGTCACTCGTTCTCACCAGCCGGAGAAATTCGCGACTCAATCATCGTCAATCTGTAAGTATTTTTAATTCGTTTAATTTTTTGATTATTATTTTAATTTTGCTCTTGTTTATTCGTTTGATTTTATTATTATTAGTTTAATTGTATTAATTTCGGATCTGTACATGTATCTATTTCTATTATATATATATATATATCTATATGTATATATATGGTGCGATCTAATTCATTATATATAGAAGCATTTGTATTTCTGTTGAAGAATATAGCTGATTGCTTGTGTATGTAGTTCAATAATAGTAATAGTTTAATCAGTTTCAGATTATAGGATTGAGTGACAAAGTGAATAAGCTGATTATCTAAATTCGCCGTAAATCAGTTTCATCTTTTATGTCATAGTTATTGTAATGGATAAAGCATGGATGTATTCTACACGAAGGAGTAGTATGCAATATGTAAACGGTGTAGAAAGTTTTCTAGATTTCGCTTTTGAGAGGTCAAGTCATGGTGGAAAGATATTGTGTCCGTGCATTCAATGTCACAATAGATTTCATTTTATGAGAGGAGAAGTGTATGATCATCTTATATGTTGGGGTTTTCAAAAAGGATACTCTAGTTGGACATCTCATGGTGAAACTGGTGAGACATCATCTTCAAGTACGATCCCGACTCATGAAAAAGGAGGCTATCAATATGACATGAATGAGATACTACACGATCTTTATCCCACTGTCATGATGGAAGGAAGTAATGTAGATATTGGTGATAGTGAAGTCGAAGGTGGAGCAGAAGGTGAAGCTGATTTGAACAAACAACCGAACACACACCCATCAATGCAAAATAATCAAAATAACTTTGATTATTTGCTTAGAGATTACTTTGTAGTTAGCCGTCTCACAGGTTCTCGTTAGCAAGGATAGAGAGATAATTAGACTGCCATTTTCTTCCAATATAATCTACAGCTTGCATATACATAAACTTAGTTCAGATTGTATGGTGAAATTATTACTTGTGTTATGTGTGAACAGGGTCAGTGAAGTATCTGAAACATTCAGAAGCTGTTTCAGTTCAACTTATGCTAATGAAATGTGTTTTGTCGTTTAATACAATAAATAATATCATTTCCAGCGTTGTGTTTTTTGATGTGTTTTTTGTCTTATTGCCTCTGTTATGATCAGATACGTACACAAGATGGGGAAAAATAAAAGGTTGCGTGTAGTCAAAACTGGTGGGTTTGAACAGCAAAGCACTGAAGTGGAGATTCATATTGAAGAACAACATACAAATGTAAGTGAAACTACTGAAAGTGTACAATCTGATTTAGGTCCACCAAAAAAGGTTCGGCGTCATACTAGAAAACAAGCAATTTGGGATTTAGAAAGTGATGAGCGGATTGAGGTTACTTTTAACGAATTAGGACAGCCAGTTGGGGATGAGGGAAAGGAGTTTACTAGTTTTTTGGGGACCTTAGTGAAGATGTCGAATCACCTCTCAATAGAATATCTACATTGGAGGACAATACCTGAAGATAAAAAAGATGACTTGTGGAACCTCGTAAAGGTACTTCTTGTTACATATATCTATTTGGAATGATTAAATTTTCATGATTTGAAATAATAATTTCATCTAAACTCATCATAGGGCCGATTTATTTTTCTACCTGCTGAAATTGATAAAGTTAAGGACTGGGTGTTGCTAGGCTTATTTATGATGAGGTGATATCAATTTTTATTTTTAATCTAGTATATTTTTTTCTATTTCTTGGTATTTCTAAGTCTTGGGCTATATTTTTATGTTACTGGTTAAATGTGTTTGGCTTTGGAGTTTTTTAGCGAACATTTTAACGAGTAGTAAACTGGATTTGGTGCTAACTTATCACCAAAGAATTCAGTTGTTAGTACTCAATTGTCATTGTATCACTCACATATTCTTAGATCTCGAATTCTTTCTGCATTCAACAGCTCTAAAGCCTGAACTTCTTCATGCATACTTTCTTGTACATGTTGATGACAACTTCCCCGTGAATCAAGATAGCATTCACAGAATTCTGAGAATATAGCCAATTTTGATAGGATGTTTATAAAATTTGGTACAGAGAAAGGAAGTCGTGTTCGATGCTTGGGAAAAGTTGTAATAGCAAAAGATAAAGGATCTTGTTTGTCACAAGATCCTCAAGTACCAGTATTGAAGGCTCGTATTAATGAGCTTGAAGACAAAATGAAAGAAATGGATGAATCGAAAGAAAGACAAGATGCTGAAATGAAGGAATTAAAAGATAGACAAGAAGTTATGATGCAGTTTATGGCTCTTATTAAAGACCAATTACCTAATTCAACTCTTTCTAACATTTTTGTAGGTCTGAACACACAGGTATATAATATATCAATTTTGAAAGTATAATTATATTTGAATGCATATTGATACGTTTTAACTCCAATTAGTTTCAGGTTGCTAATGATTCCTCTAGTGTGTATAATCATTCTTCTACAGAAAACCCAACATCTTCTCGTGCAAGTCATAACAGGTAGTGTTATTCGTGTTCTATATATTTAATGTACCACATTTATCATGCATATTTAGAAAACTTATTCTTTGAATTGTATTTTATGCAACAGTCCTTGAAGACATGGTTTCCACCTATCTTAACAGTTAAGAAACTCGAATTCTTAATTCTTTGTTCACAAACTACTTCTATACTAGAATTTGATATGTACATTTGTATAGATATGACTACATTCTGTATTGCCTCTAATTGAAATTAGTATTAAAACGACATTAGGTGCTGTTCATATTTCTCCATTGGTTGGGAAGTCTAGGAATGTTAGCAAGTTGTTTCTATACTAGAATTTGATATGTACATTTGTATAGATATGACTACATTCTGTATTGCCTCTAATTGAAATTAGTATTAAAACGACATTAGGTGCTGTTCATATTTCTCCATTGGTTGGGAAGTCTAGGAATGTTAGCAGGTTGTGTTTACTGAAAGCACATCATTCAAAATGGTGTATGAGTCTTAGTCTTTTTATGGCGAGTTCATAGATATAAGAACGAATTCATTTTGTAAATACGCCTCTAAACTAACTTGGCCACTTTTTGGTTTGCACAGGTGTAAATGGCATTTCTGAATTGAAAATCAAGTTCCGGATGCCAAAAGTAGAAGATGAGCAGAATACTTGAAGACTTCATCATCAAGCATGTATGTAGTTATCGAGTTATCTTGAAATAGTCATCCTGGAGCCTATTTGAGTTATCTTGTGTTTCTTATTGAAGTTACTACTTTGGATTGATATTGTATTGTTTGCCATTTGAAATAAAGTACAGTTAAAATTTGTGTTATTTGTATTTTATGGTATTTGAGCAATTTTTATTTTAAATAGATTCTGTATTAAAGCAAATCCAATTGAAAATAAAATATGTGACTTTTAGTGACTGTTATGTTAGTCATTAAGAGATTTTCTTGCTTGCTCAGGTGTCCACTTACAATGACTGAAATATCAGTCATTAAAGGTTGCATACCTTTTGTGACTCAAAATTTGAGTCATAATAGATCTATAGTGATGGTTCCAGTAGTGACTGTTTTTAGTTCAGAAGGAGAAGGTCTTATGACTTTTAGTGACTGTTTTATACTTTTAGTGACTCTTTTCTTCAGTCACTAAATGGCACTTATGTTGTAGTGACAGCATTATTACGATCATATATTAAACATCTTAAGTTAAAAGCGTTAAATATGGAAGTTCTCTAATATCAGACTTTAGAGCTCGAGACCTTGTATATGCTATGATTGCATTTGATGACGTAGAATTATAAAAATCGTGAAGTGTCTTAAATAGTTAATTACGATAAAAGCTAAAGAATAGATAGTATCATCTAAGTAAAAGGATATAAGATAAAAGTGAAACAGTTGAGTTGGGATGAGGATAACCACTTGATTAAATGTTGAGATTCAAAAAGTGAAATGGCTGAGAAAGATCAAGTTGGAGTAACCCGCTTGATAGGTAATAACTGATTGAAAAAAAGTAATAGATGAAAGGAACTTGTCCGATGAATGTATAAGGGATTAAGCGGAGGGCTATACTAAGAACTAAACGAAATATAATACATAGTTGAGGGAGGAAGAAAATTAGTTAGTATGAAATTTGAATAGATGACACGATGAAGAGTAGTAAGTTTCTTGGAAAAGATAAGTAGGGATGTGTTTAATATAATCTTAGTATCCATGACAGATGACAAGAACACAAAACTACTCAAATAAGAGAATGTATACAAGTGTAAAATGCCTATTGATGATAAGATAAAAGACTAGGATGGTATATTTGGAGAGAATTAATGTGGGAGACTATTAAATTGGATTTCAAACTAAGTGTAATTTGGTCACCAGGAAAATTTGAAAGGAATAACTGGAAGAAAAAAAGAGCAGAATTCACACTATTTGATATGTATACTACTGATATTAAAACAAAGACAATGTTGATTAAGATAAGGAGACATATATAATAGCAAGCAGTGCTATGCAACTAGGAAAAAAAATAAAAAGCACTGAAGATAGAAAAGGTAGTAGAAATGGGTGAATTGTATGTTAAGAGTGGTTATGTCTACTATTGTCTATACTGTGTTTATTAGATCAATACAGATTGTAACACCCCAAGCCGAGGCTCGGAATATCACGGAAAACACATAGCACCAGGTGGAATTACAATAGAACAAACTAAATGCAATTAAAGATTCGGTGAATCCAAAACATAACGAAGCAAGTAACAAAATACAACAGGAGCAAATAGCCATCAAAGTTAACATAATAACATCCAAAGATGGCAAACGATCCTAAGTATAATGCAAAAGGCAGGCCAATGAATCCTTGATCCATGAGGTCCATAGTCCGGGTTAAACCGCAAGCGAAGCAACTAAACTCCACGCCCTGGGAGAACTTGATTACCTGAAAAGTGTACTAAGCATAGTCAACACGAGGTTGGTGAGTTCGTAGTAATGGTTCGTAAAGAACCCACGATAATAATCACAATATACGAATAGAGGCTAGGCATGACTTACAGCGAGCCTCTAAGCAACACAATATCGTCCAACAACAAGATTTCACAAGACTAGTAAATGTGTGATGAAAATGCACAAATGATATATGAATCAAAGTAAGTGCCAATGCATGAATAAGCCAACATGCCTATCCTATGCGTGAACTCCGTCACCTATGCAACGATACCCTTCTGTCATCTCAATGAACAAGGCTGTATCTCAAAATCATCGAGATATATATGTCTATATACTCGGGGTCACGTTCTACATCCAAAATGGGTGCATACATCTATGCACCAGGATGTCGGCAATCCCCTGCCGAGGGCTCATCAACAATGTATGCAATGCTTACAATCAAATGTAAATGCATAAATCATAAACCAACAATCAATATACGATGCACCTGTGCCATCAATCAATATACGATGAACCTGTGCCAACAATCAATATTCATCCAACATAAGCCGACTATCGACATTCCTCAAACATAAGCCAACTATCAACATTTAAACCAACTATACGTACATATACTTCAGAGGATTCTACTTTCTTCAAGTCCCAGATGCTTATATATAGGGTCACCCGCAGCCTTCCCACCACATCTAAAACTCAATGAAGGCATAACCGACTTCCATGTATGTACGTCTATCCTAATATATATATATATATATATATATATAGAGACATAACAAATCAATCAAACGAAAGAACTATCATATATATACATATATATATATATAATAATAATATATATATATATATATATATATATATATATATATATATATATATATATATATATATATATATATATATATATATATATATATATATATATATATATATATATATATATATATATATATATATATATATATATATATATATATATATATATATATATATATATATATATATATATATATATATATATATATATATATATATATATATATATATATATATATATATATATATATATATATATATATATATATATATATATATATATATATATATATATATATATATATATATATATATATATATATATATATATATATATATATATATATATATATATATATATATATATATATATATATATATATATATATATATATATATATATATATATATATATATATATATATATATATATATATATATATATATATATATATATATATATATATATATATATATATATATATATATATATATATATATATATATATATATATATATATATATATATATATATATATATATATATATATATATATATATATATATATATATATATATATATATATATATATATATATATATATATATATATATATATATATATATATATATATATATATATATATATATATATATATATATATATATATATATATATATATATATATATATATATATATATATATATATATATATATATATATATATATATATATATATATATATATATATATATATATATATATATATATATATATATATATATATATATATATATATATATATATATATATATATATATATATATATATATATATATATATATATATATATATATATATATATATATATATATATATATATATATATATATATATATATATATATATATATATATATATATATATATATATATATATATATATATATATATATATATATATATATATATATATATATATATATATATATATATATATATATATATATATATATATATATATATATATATATATATATATATATATATATATATATATATATATATATATATATATATATATATATATATATATATATATATATATATATATATATATATATATATATATATATATATATATATATATATATATATATATAGAAACTCACCTTGTCTGGCAATGAAGCTAGTATAAGATTACACACAAGTAATGGGGTCCACACGTCCACAACCTATATTTATACATCATAATACCGTAATGTCAACTCTACAATCATAAACAAGTTGATTTAGCACAATTAGGTCAAGTCACAAACCCTAAACGCCTTTACAACTTAAACGAGTAGGAACAAAACACATTCGACTCGACCTTTTTAGAAATGACAAAAGATTCATACAAAAAGAGTGTTACTACTAGAAACTAGACTCTCTTACGATTCCAACGACAGGTCATACGACTTATTTGGACTTACGGACCAAAAGTTATTAACGTTTGAAAATCGACGCGCGTACTTTCCCAGTAACTATCCACTGCGTCGCAGTGAGCCAAAACCAAGCTCACTGCGCCGCAGTGGCTAAGTCAGACCAGGACCAGAAGTATGGCACTGCGCCGCAGTGAGCAAGGGTAGGGCTCACTGCGCCACAGTGGCCAACCACTGCGCCGCAGTAGAAGTAGGGCACTGCGCCGCAGTGAGCAAGGGTAGAGCCACTGCGCCGCAGTGGCCCAGTTCTGGCCAGAAGCAGCAGCAGCTGCAGCCCGAACCAAACCCAAAAACAACCCATAAGACATCCAAAACGATTTGTAAAGCCTTGTAACTTGATTTGAAGCATAAATAAACACCATTAACCATAAATAAACATAACCCAATCCACAAATTCAACTAAAACATCAAATCATACCCAAAACCTTCAAACCCTAAATTAAACCCTAATTTGACCTAAAACGAGATTTAAGCCGATTTAGGACTTGTGAAAGTTCAAGATGACTAGAAATGCATAAACAAACATAAGTAGGTATAAATGGGATGAATTTGACTTACCAAAACTTCTCCTTGAGCTAGAACCCGAAACTAGGTCAAATGGACAAAATGCAAGACTTCCACCTTTTGATTCTTCGATATGACGATAATGTGGTATAGATGGCTATGAATCTAGTGTTATACCCTTTCTAAACACTAAGTAGATGGTAGGGAGAAGAGAAGAATGATCTTGCTTTGTTTTTGAGAGAAAGAGAGAAAGAGATAGATAGATAAGAAGTGAGAGGGGAGAAAGAGATAGGGGGGAGAAATGGGTCATTGGGTGGCTGGTGGGTCTTGGACTACCCACGGGCCGACCCGCTCCCATCACAAGTCACAACACAATAGCTACACATTTAAATACCGACCAACACATATTATCGACCCGAATATACCACATTGCCATTTAACTCACAAAACGACCCAATTAATTCATTAACTCAATTTGTTAGTCAAATTACACATAAAGTCAACGGGTCAAAATTTACGGATGTTACATTATTCCCCCGTTGAAAGAATTTCGTCCCGAAATTCAACAAAACCCTAATTATCAAACAAATGCGGATACTTAGACTTCATATGGTCTTCTCTCTCCCAAGTGAACTCGGTTCCACGTCTAGCATTCCATCTAACCTTCACAATCGTGTAGCGTTTACTCTTGAGTTTCTTTTCTTGTCGATCCAATATCTCTACCGGTTCTTCAACAAAGTTCAAATTCGAATCAACCCTAATTTCGTCCATAGGCACATGATGTGTAGGATCCGCCAAACACTTGCGCAAGTTACAAATATGAAACACATCATGCACACCGCTAAGCTCTTGAGGCAATTCTAGCCGATAAGCAACCTTCCCAACCCGTTCAAGAATCTTGAAAGGACCAATATACCTTGGTGCAAGTTTTCCCCGCTTCACAAAACGTACGACTCCCTTCCAAGGTGACACTTTCAAAAGTACAAAATCACCAACTTCAAACTCTAACGGTCTCCGCCTCACATCGGCATACTTCTTTTGACGTTCATGGGCCAACTGCAACTTCTCCTTAATTTGAGATATTACCTTAGTCGTTTCAATCACAATTTCTGGCCCGATGAGTTGACTCTCCCCAATTTCCGCCCAAGCTAGAGGAGAACGACATACCCTACCATACAATGCTTTAAAGGGTGCCATCTGAATGGTAGCATGGTAACTATTGTTGTATGAAAACTCGACTAGCGGCAAATGGTCTTCCCAACTTCCACCGAAATCAATTGCACATGCCCTCAACATGTCTTCAAGTGTTTGAATGGTTCTCTCGGTTTGCCCATCCGTTTGAGGGTGAAACGCCGTACTCATGTCAAGTCGAGTACCCATGGCTTTTTGAAAGGCTTCCCAAAATTTTGATTTGAAACGGGCATCTCTATCGGAAATGATAGAAACCGGCACTCCATGCTTAGATATTACTTCCTTAATGTACAAACGAGCCAAAGTGTCAAATTTATCGGTTTCGCGAATGGCTAAAAAGTGAGCCGACTTCGTTAACCGATCTACTATCACCCAAATCGTGTCACGACCGCTTCTCGTCTTCGGTAGTTTTGTAATAAAGTCCATTGAAATGTGCTCCCATTTCCATTCGGGCATCACCGGTTGTACCAACAATCCGGGTGGCTTCTTGTGATCGGCTTTGACTTGTAAGCAAGTAAGACACCCACTCACATACCTAGCCACATCACGCTTCATGCCCGGCCACCAATACAAATCTTTCAAGTCAAAGTACATCTTATCCGACCCGGGATGGACCGAATAAGGCGATAGGTGAGCCTCATTCATAATAAGTGTTCTTAAGTCGCCGAAAATAGGAACCCAAAGTCTTTCAACCATGTATAGTCCATTATCATTCCTTCGGTCAAATAGTTGTTCCATACCGTCTAGGCTTTCGTCTCCAAAGTTTTCTGGTAGGGTGGCTTGAACTTGGGCTTCAATGATCCGATCACGAATATTTGGCCCTACCGTGAGGCTCATAGCTCTAGCCCGTCTTGGCTTCACTCTCTCCTTTCGGCTCAAGGCATCGGCTACTACATTTGCCTTGCCCGGGTGATAACGGATGTCACAATCATAATCACTAAATAGTTCTAACCAACGCCTTTGCCTCATATTCAATTCACTTTGGTTAAAGATGTGTTGGAGACTTTTGTGATCGGTATAAATCACACATTTGGTGCCATAGAGATAATGCCTCCAACACTTCAAAGCAAACACAACCGCTCCCAATTCCAAATCATGTGTCGGGTAGTTCTTCTCATGCACCTTCAATTGACGAGAGGCATAAGCAATGACTTTACCCCTTTGCATAAGAACACAACCCAACCCTTGCCCCGAAGCATCACAATAAACAACAAAATCTTCGATTCCATCCGGTAGCGTCAAAATAGGAGCGTCACATAACATATCTTTAAGAGCGTGGAAGGCGTTTTCTTGTTTTTCGCCCCATTCAAAGTTTCTATCTTTTTGAGTCAAGAGGGTGAGTGGTTGTGCAATACGGGAGAAGTTTTCAATGAATCTTCTATAGTAACCCGCCAATCCAAGGAATTGACGGATCTCGGATGGCGTTTCGGGTCTTCTCCAATTCTTGACCGCTTCAATCTTGTTTGGATCCACATGAATACCATCCTTGCTCACTACGTGACCAAGGAAGTGGACCTCTTCCAACCAAAACTCACACTTGGAAAATTTTGCATACAATTTCTCCTTCCTTAGTAATTCAAGCACTTCACGCAAGTGCTCAACATGCTCCTCCTTCGTCTTCGAGTATACAAGTATGTCATCAATGAATACAATGACAGACTTGTCCAAGTATGGTTGACACACCCGGTTCATCAAGTCCATGAACACCGCCGGTGCATTAGTCAACCCAAAAGGCATTACGGTGAATTCAAAATGACCATACCTTGTGCGAAAAGCCGTTTTGGGGATGTCATCTTCATGTACCCGGAGTTGATGATAACCCGAGCGAAGATCGATTTTTGAGAAGTGCTTAGCTCCTTGAAGTTGATCAAACAAGTCATCAATTCTTGGGAGAGGGTACCGGTTCTTCACTGTGAGCTTGTTTAATTCTCGGTAGTCGATACACATTCTGAAGGACCCATCTTTCTTCTTGACGAAGAGAACAGGAGCACCCCAAGGAGATTGACTAGGGCGAATGAAACCCTTCTCTTGGAGTTCCTTGAGTTGGGCTTGTAATTCTTGCATTTCGGTTAAAGCTAGTCTATAAGGAGCTTTTGCTACTGGCGCGGCTTCGGGAATAAGATTAATACGAAAATCAAGTTCACGGGTCGGAGGTAACCCCGGTAAGTCATCCGGAAAAACATCGGGAAAATCACAAACGATAGGGACGGTCTTCAATTCTACCTTTGAGATGGTAGCACTAAAGACTTTAGAAGTCGAGGAATCGGAGGTTTCACCTTGAACTCTAAGGATTTTACCGTTAGCCAAAGGTATCTTAACAACTCTCTCGCCACAATCAATGGTTGCATTCACCGCCGTCAACCAATCCATACCCACTATAATATCAAAACTACCAATGTCAAGAGGCATAAGGTCAATGAAGAAGTCGACATCTTCTAAAGTCAAGACACAATCCCGAAGTATTTGACTAATTCTAGTTAGTGACCCATTTACCATTTCAATGTCAAGCACATAGTTTAGAGCACATGGATGCACATCAATCAAAGGAACAAAGTTAGAAGACACGAGGCTATAATCGGCCCCGGAATCAAATAGGACGGTTGCATAGAGACCATTAAGGAGAAAAGTACCTGCTACTACGTTGGGGTCATTGCGAGCTTCATTTACATTGGCCGCAAAGGCTCGGCCGCGTGGTTGCACTTGGTGGCCTTGTTGTCCCCAGTTTTGATTAGGCCCGACCATTTGTAGTTGATTGGGATGAACGGCTACTTGAACTTGTTGTCCCACCCATCGAGGACAATTATTTCGGTAGTGGTCACGGCTACCACATTCAAAACACTCGCCTCTTCTTTGGTTACCTTGAGGAGGAACGGCCCGAATAGGAGCCACATTCGTTGGGCCCGCTCTTGGAGCCCTACAATCTCTGGAGAGGTGCCCGACTCGGTTACAATTAAAGCACGCCTTGCATTGGGCATTGGCGGGGTGATGTTGGTTGCATCTCCCACAGAAAAGATGAGGTCCCGGGAAAACTTTCCTAATTGGCTCCACCGCCGCCATTATTCTACCCCTATTTGCATTCTTGGGGTCAAACCTCCCCACTTTCCTTACTCCGCTCGACTCTCCCACTTCTTTCCTCTTGCTAGATGAGGATTTACTCAAAACGCCACACCTCAATAAATCTTCCGTCACACTCCCGGCTTGGTTGACCGCATTAGCCAAAGAAGTAGGCATGTTGGAGTTTACATAAGATCGGACTTGAGGATTCAAGCCCAATACAAACTTCTGGATGGCCTGTGACTCGGTACCCACCAAGTGAGGAATGAGGGTGGACAACTCTTGAAATCGTCTCACATAGCCCTTGTAGTCGGCTCCCTCCATGTTGAGATTTGCAAATTCAATGGTTAAGTTTTGTAGTTCATACGGAGGACAAAACTTTGCTTTTACTTTGTTTTTGAAGTCAATCCACTCCAAATTTTGAGTCCGCCCCAACGTTATCTCCTGGTTCCACCAACTCAGGGCGTCATGCCTAAACATGCCGGATGCATAGGAAATCCGGTCATCATAGGTGCAATGACTCCTTTCAATCACCGCTTCAATCGCCTCAAACCATCTTATACATTCCGTGGGACCCCCTTTCCCATCGAACTCCGGTGCCCCACAACTCTTAAAATCTTTAAATATGCACCCTTGACGGTATCCCCCATATTGATTATTCATGGGCATTCCGACATTAACACCCACTGGTCCCTCTTCTTCATTTTCTACATCATGGGGTTGAGCATTTTCATTATCTACGTTTTCTGGGGCTTCATTGTTTTGAGCCACATTATTTTGCCCAAGACTTGCCGTGACTTGAGCAATGATGGTTGGCATGATGCCGGCGACCGTTTGAGCGATTACCTCAGCCAAGTTTGGCTCAGGAGCTCCACCACGACCCCTACCACGGCCCCTACCACGACCTCTACCACGGCCCCTACCACGGCCCCTACCTCCCTGTACTTCCGGTTGAGCTTCCGGTTGAGGTTCTTCCTCTTCAGCCCCTACCACGGCCCCTACCACGGCCCCTACCACGGCCCCTACCACGGCCCCTACCACGGCCCCTACCACGGCCCCTACCACGGCCCCTACCACGGCCCCTACCACGGCCCCTACCACGGCCCTTACCTCGGCCAAGTTTGGCTCAGGAGCTCCACCACGACCCCTACCACGGCCCCTACCACGACCTCTCCCACGGCCCCTACCACGGCCCCTACCACGGCCTCTACCATGGCTCAGGGACCACCACGACCCCTTCAGGCCCCTACCACGACCCCTACCACGGCCCCTACCACGGCCCCTACCACGGCCCCTACCTCGGCCAAGTTTGGCTCAGGAGCTCCACCACGACCCCTACCCGGCCCCTACCACGACCTCTACTACGGCCCCTACCACGGCCCCTACCACGGCCCCTACCACGGCCCCTACCCTTGCACTTCTGGTTGAGCTTCCGGTTGAGCCACGGCCCCTACCACGGCCCCTACCACGGCCCCTACCTCGGCCTACCACGGCCCACCACGCCCCTACCACGGCCCCTACCACGGCCCCTACCACGGCCCCTACCACGGCCCCTACCACGGCTCCCACCACGACCCCTTCAGGCCCCTACCACGACCCCTACCACGGCCCCTACCACGGCCCCTACCACGGCCCCTACCTCGGCCAAGTTTGGCTCAGGAGCTCCACCACGACCCCTACCCGGCCCCTACCACGACCTCTACCACGGCCCCTACCACGGCCCCTACCACGGAGCTCCACCACGACCCCTACCCGGCCCCTACCACGACCTCTACTACGGCCCCTACCACGGCCCCTACCACGGCCCCTACCACGGCCCCTACGCACCTACTTCCGGTTGAGCCACGGCCCCTACCACGGCCCCTACCACGGCCCCTACCACGGCCCCTACCACGGCCCCTACCACGGCCCCTACCACGGCCCCTACCACGGCCCCTACCACGGCCCCTACCACGGCCCCTACCACGGCCCCTACCACGGCCCCTACCACGGCCCCTACCACGGCCCCTACCACGGCCCCTACCACGGCCCCTACCACGGCCCCTACCACGGCCCCTACCACGGCCCCTACCACGGCCCCTACCACGGCCCCTACCACGGCCCCTACCACGGCCCCTACCACGGCCCCTACCTCGGCTCCACCACGACCCCTTCCACGGCCCCTACCACGGCCCCTACCACGGCCCCTACCACGGCCCCTACCACGGCCCCTACCTCGGCCAAGTTTGGCTCAGGAGCTCCACCACGACCCCTACCCGGCCCCTACCACGACCTCTACTACGGCCCCTACCACGGCCCCTACCACGGCCCCTACCACGGCCCCTACCCTTGCACTTCTGGTTGAGCTTCCGGTTGAGCCACGGCCCCTACCACGGCCCCTACCACGGCGCCCTAACAGGACACGTTGACCCGAGAGTTAGTCTCAAATGCTCACATGTTAGCCACACAAGTAGTCAATGCTCTCATACCGATACCACATACTCATTTCATAACATTATGCTAAGGCAAAAGTGTTAGCATCATAAGGGATTTTTACATATCATAACATCAAGTAATCATGCTCATTACGTCATGCAATCAACAACTAACACGAATGATTCAAAGTATAATCCGAATTCGATATGCTCTCTAGTTATTGACCGGGTATGTATACAAGGTGTACCAACGGCTAACCTTCCACCTAATCAACTTCCATTAAGCATATCGGTTCCTTATTATACTTTAGGCCACACGTGCGCAATCCACGATGTCATGAACTTGCTATAATATCGGGTAACCATAAAAGAGTTGATCGGGTTCTTTTAGGGTTGCCACAATATTATACTAAGTTAATGGCATCCCATCATTTTGCCCTAAATCATCACATTAGTTCCAACAATTAACAACAACAACCCATATTAACTACAATTCACATTCATCACATTGAATTCAAGCTATCATACAATAGGTCTTAACTACGAACTCACACGGGGATTCACATAATTCACATTGCACACGAATTTCTTAACCATGCATGCTATATGAAGAGTTTTAACTTAAGCCGTAGTCTAGGTCAAACCGCCTAATTCTCTACGACCACGCATGGGCCACCATTCTGTAACACCCCAAGCCGAGGCTCGGAATATCACGGAAAACACATAGCACCAGGTGGAATTACAATAGAACAAACTAAATGCAATTAAAGATTCGGTGAATCCAAAACATAACGAAGCAAGTAACAAAATACAACAGGAGCAAATAGCCATCAAAGTTAACATAATAACATCCAAAGATGGCAAACGATCCTAAGTATAATGCAAAAGGCAGGCCAATGAATCCTTGATCCATGAGGTCCATAGTCCGGGTTAAACCGCAAGCGAAGCAACTAAACTCCACGCCCTGGGAGAACCTGATTACCTGAAAAGTGTACTAAGCATAGTCAACACAAGGTTGGTGAGTTCGTAGTAATGGTTCGTAAAGAA
Organism: Erigeron breviscapus; assembly: GCA_034093135.1. Taxonomy (NCBI): domain Eukaryota; kingdom Viridiplantae; phylum Streptophyta; class Magnoliopsida; order Asterales; family Asteraceae; genus Erigeron; species Erigeron breviscapus. The sequence goes on along the minus strand of CM067175.1, from coordinate 81,505,732 downwards.
CCCACGATAATAATCACAATATACGAATAGAGGCTAGGCATGACTTACAGCGAGCCTCTAAGCAACACAATATCGTCCAACAACAAGATTTCACAAGACTAGTAAATGTGTGATGAGAATGCACAAATGATATATGAATCAAAGTAAGTGCCAATGCATGAATAAGCCAACATGCCTATCCTATGCGTGAACTCCGTCACCTATGCAACGATACCCTTCTGTCATCTCAATGAACAAGGCTGTATCTCAAAATCATCGAGATATATATGTCTATATACTCGGGGTCACGTTCTACATCCAAAATGGGTGCATACATCTATGCACCAGGATGTCGGCAATCCCCTGCCGAGGGCTCATCAACAATGTATGCAATGCTTACAATCAAATGTAAATGCATAAATCATAAACCAACAATCAATATACGATGCACCTGTGCCATCAATCAATATACGATGAACCTGTGCCAACAATCAATATTCATCCAACATAAGCCAACTATCAACATTCCTCAAACATAAGCCAACTATCAACATTTAAACCAACTATACGTACATATACTTCAGAGGATTCTACTTTCTTCAAGTCCCAGATGCTTATATATAGGGTCACCCGCAGCCTTCCCACCACATCTAAAACTCAATGAAGGCATAACCGACTTCCATGTATGTACGTCTATCCTAATATATATATATATGTAATAATTAACTGAGACATAACCCAAATCAATCAAACGAAATATACTATCACATCAATAATCTATATATCTATATAGATCCGATTTATATATTCAAATATATATATATATATATATATATATATATATATATATATATATATATATATATATATATATATATATATATATATATATATATATATATATATATATATATATATATATATATATATATATATATATATATATATATATATATATATATATATATATATATATATATATATATATATATATATATATATATATATATATATATATATATATATATATATATATATATATATATATATATATATATATATATATATATATATATATATATATATATATATATATATATATATATATATATATATATATATATATATATATATATATATATATATATATATATATATATATATATATATATATATATATATATATATATATATATATATATATATATATATATATATATATATATATATATATATATATATATATATATATATATATATATATATATATATATATATATATATATATATATATATATATATATATATATATATATATATATATATATATATATATATATATATATATATATATATATATATATATATATATATATATATATATATATATATATATATATATATATATATATATATATATATATATATATATATATATATATATATATATATATATATATATATATATATATATATATATATATATATATATATATATATATATATATATATATATATATATATATATATATATATATATATATATATATATATATATATATATATATATATATATATATATATATATATATATATATATATATATATATATATATATATATATATATATATATATATATATATATATATATATATATATATATATATATATATATATATATATATATATATATATATATATATATATATATATATATATATATATATATATATATATATATATATATATATATATATATATATATATATATATATATATATATATATATATATATATATATATATATATATATATATATATATATATATATATATATATATATATATATATATATATATATATATATATATATATATATATATATATATATATATATATATATATATATATATATATATATATATATATATATATATATATATATATATATATATATATATATATATATATATAGAGATTACAATAATATAGACACATCCACAACCTATATTTATACATCATAATACCGTAATGTCAACTCTACAATCATAAACAAGTTGATTTAGCACAATTAGGTCAAGTCACAAACCCTAAACACCTTTACAACTTAAACGAGTAGGAACAAAATGCATTCGACTCGACCTTTTTAGAAATGACAAAAGATTCATACAAAAAGAGTGTTACTACTAGAAACTAGACTCTCTTACGATTCCAACGACAGGTCATACGACTTATTTGGACTTACGGACCAAAAGTTATTAACGTTTGAAAATCGACGCGCGTACTTTCCCAGTAACTATCCACTGCGTCGCAGTGAGCCAAAACCAAGCTCACTGCGCAGTCATGCCGCAGTGGCTAAGTCAGACCAGGACCAGAAGTATGGCACTGCGCCGCAGTGAGCAAGGGTAGGGCTCACTGCGCCGCAGTGGGCTAATCAGACCAGGCCCTAGCCACTGCGCCGCAGTGGGCTAGGCCTAAGCCACTGCGCCGCAGTGGCCCAGTTCTGGCCAGAAGCAGCAGCAGCTGCAGCCCGAACCAAACCCAAAAACAACCCATAAGACATCCAAAACGATTTGTAAAGCCTTGTAACTTGATTTGAAGCATAAATAAACACCATTAACCATAAATAAACATAACCCAATCCACAAATTCAACTAAAACATCAAATCATACCCAAAACCTTCAAACCCTAAATTAAACCCTAATTTGACCTAAAACGAGATTTAAGCCGATTTAGGACTTGTGAAAGTTCAAGATGACTAGAAATGCATAAACAAACATAAGTAGGTATAAATGGGATGAATTTGACTTACCAAAACTTCTCCTTGAGCTAGAACCCGAAATTAGGTCAAATGGACAAAATGCAAGACTTCCACCTTTTGATTCTTCGATATGACGATAATGTGGTATAGATGGCTATGAATCTAGTGTTATACCCTTTCTAAACACTAAGTAGATGGTAGGGAGAAGAGAAGAATGATCTTGCTTTGTTTTTGAGAGAAAGAGAGAAAGAGATAGATAGATAAGAAGTGAGAGGGGAGAAAGAGATAAGGGGGGGGGGGAAATGGGTCATTGGGTGGCTGGTGGGTCTTGGACTACCCACGGGCCGACCCGCTCCCATCACAAGTCACAACACAATAGCTACACATTTAAATACCGACCAACACATATTATCGACCCGAATATACCACATTGCCATTTAACTCACAAAACGACCCAATTAATTCATTAACTCAATTTGTTAGTCAAATTACACATAAAGTCAACGGGTCAAAATTTACGGATGTTACAGATATATTGTTAAAACATTTGCTGGAGAATGTAGGCTAGTGGCACTAATTCGTTGTTAGCATGAAGAGATAGTTTTAAGTGATTGAGGTGATTTTTATTACCGAGGGGAGTCACTGTATGAATTGTGTGCATTGTATATAATATCCTCGGCTGATCCTCGGCTGCCTGACTCAAAGAAATGTTATTGGATGGAACCTGAAAAAATTTTAAGGCTTACTAGTACCTCTAAGAATCTGATATATTATAAAAAAGTTTAACATAGTGAGAGTAACAGATACAATTTGCTGCTTCAGAAGGGAACTGAACCAACAAGTTAGTAACATTGTAAGTTTTAACTGCTATAAGCAAAGACTTTGAAACAAAGCTATGCTGTGAGGTGGTGTAGGTTAAACAGAAATGCAGGTGGATTAAAACCATCAATGTAACTATGTAAGTCAGTGGTGGTTAATATCTTTGTGTCTAGACTCTAATGTCCACTGAAACACCTTCATATTGATTTCTGAGATAACTTCTGATCAGCAGAAGGTGCTGTTGATCACTTTAGACCTATTTGAGTTAGCCATCCGTAATGTATAGGGGTCAGTGAGTGCCTTAAACCTGTGAGCCCGTTTCTGTATCTCCTTTGTAACATTATTGAGCGAATTGATAGATTTTTAACCATCGGAATCTGTTTCATTGTTTATGTAACCTTATATTGTTGTAACTCGTAACTATTGGAATTTGTGGCGATATTTATGTATTTATCGTCTCTTAAATAATTGTAACTACTGGAATCTGTTACATAGTTTATACAACCTTACGGCAAGTTCTAGTGACAGCTGGATCATTAGGATACGGTCTTCAATTTCATTTGTATTATTAAGTTGGAGAAAAAAAAAAAAAAAGTTATAGCCACAACGCTATAAATAAAATGTTACTAGTAAGGTAAGAAAGGAAACACAATAGGAAAAGATGTGCATTTATAGTTTTGTATGTACAAAGTTTTTCAGCTAGAAAAAAATAAATATATAAAAAAAATACTATGATAAGGGTACCACAGATTACTACTAGATTTTGAGAGAGATTTGAGTTGAAACAAGGTCTATATGAACTTCCTAGTTACGTAGTTTATTTAATATTTGTTACTCTCTGATAGAATGAGCATAAGCTAGTACATCAGGCGGACACTTGTATTATTCTTTATGCTTTCAAGTGACTAATTTGGCCGGGGTAGGAGTTTTGGAGTTTGTTAGAAGTTCGCCTTAGTGGCAAGACTGTAAGACTCGCAAGTAAGGAACTTCACAAATAGTAGCAATTTGTCTGGAACCTCTTCAACGATTTAGCAACTCCATATGACTGGCCATTCGCTATAAAGAGTTTGGTTAATCAGTCTGATCACACCCAAAAGCTTGTAAGCAGCTATGAAACAATGAATAATGTAGTGACTAAAAACAGGGTGACATTAAAGATTATATCCATTCTTCTAACATGTTTCTTTTATTGACCAGAAGTATAACAATATATTTCAGTTTGAAAGATCGACTCCCTTAACAACCTACAACGTTTTAACTTATTGACGAAGTGATAGATTGAGTTAAATGAAGGAAATAATTATGGTATGCATCATGTATATGACATATAAATAGGAGATGGTTGGTGTAAGAATGGTAATCATCATAGACATAGGGTAATTAATTAATAGTGTTTGTGTCGATATTTTAAGAACAGATTTGATGATAAAGTCATAATAATAATAATAATAATAATAATAATAATAATAATAATAATAATAATAATAATAATAATAATAATAATAATTACTAATTAATAATAATAATAATAATAATAATAATAATAATAATAATAATAATAATAATAATAATAATAATAATAATAAACGAAGATAATAATAATAATAATAATAATAATAATAATAATAATAATAATAATAATAATAATAATAATAATAATAATAATAATAATAATAATAATAATAATAATAATAATAATAATAATAATAATAATAATAATAATAATAATAATAATAATAATAATAATAATAATAATAATAATAATAATAATAATAATAATAATAATAATAATAATAATAATAATAATAATAATAATAATAATAATAATAATAATAATAATAATAATAATAATAATAATAATAATAATAATAATAATAATAATAATAATAATAATAATAATAATAATAATAATAATAATAATAATAATAATAATAATAATAATAATAATAATAATAATAATAATAATAATAATAATAATAATAATAATAATAATAATAATAATAATAATAATAATAATAATAATAATAATAATAATAATAATAATAATAATAATAATAATAATAATAATAATAATAATAATAATAATAATAATAATAATAATAATAATAATAATAATAATAATAATAATAATAATAATAATAATAATAATAATAATAATAATAATAATAATAATAATAATAATAATAATAATAATAATAATAATAATAATAATAATAATAATAATAATAATAATAATAATAATAATAATAATAATAATAATAATAATAATAATAATAATAATAATAATAATAATAATAATAATAATAATAATAATAATAATAATAATAATAATAATAATAATAATAATAATAATAATAATAATAATAATAATAATAATAATAATAATAATAATAATAATAATAATAATAATAATAATAATAATAATAATAATAATAATAATAATAATAATAATAATAATAATAATAATAATAATAATAATAATAATAATAATAATAATAATAATAATAATAATAATAATAATAATAATAATAATAATAATAATAATAATAATAATAATAATAATAATAATAATAATAATAATAATAATAATAATAATAATAATAATAATAATAATAATAATAATAATAATAATAATAATAATAATAATAATAATAATAATAATAATAATAATAATAATAATAATAATAATAATAATAATAATAATAATAATAATAATAATAATAATAATAATAATAATAATAATAATAATAATAATAATAATAATAATAATAATAATAATAATAATAATAATAATAATAATAATAATAATAATAATAATAATAATAATAATAATAATAATAATAATAATAATAATAATAATAATAATAATAATAATAATAATAATAATAATAATAATAATAATAATAATAATAATAATAATAATAATAATAATAATAATAATAATAATAATAATAATAATAATAATAATAATAATAATAATAATAATAATAATAATAATAATAATAATAATAATAATAATAATAATAATAATAATAATAATAATAATAATAATAATAATAATAATAATAATAATAATAATAATAATAATAATAATAATAATAATAATAATAATAATAATAATAATAATAATAATAATAATAATAATAATAATAATAATAATAATAATAATAATAATAATAATAATAATAATAATAATAATAATAATAATAATAATAATAATAATAATAATAATAATAATAATAATAATAATAATAATAATAATAATAATAATAATAATAATAATAATAATAATAATAATAATAATAATAATAATAATAATAATAATAATAATAATAATAATAATAATAATAATAATAATAATAATAATAATAATAATAATAATAATAATAATAATAATAATAATAATAATAATAATAATAATAATAATAATAATAATAATAATAATAATAATAATAATAATAATAATAATAATAATAATAATAATAATAATAATAATAATAATAATAATAATAATAATAATAATAATAATAATAATAATAATAATAATAATAATAATAATAATAATAATAATAATAATAATAATAATAATAATAATAATAATAATAATAATAATAATAATAATAATAATAATAATAATAATAATAATAATAATAATAATAATAATAATAATAATGAGGGGGTATAATATTAAAAATAATAATAATAATAATAATAATAATAATAATAATAATAATAATAATAATAATAATATGTCGCACAGCTCTAAACACTATCGTCATAATAATAATAATAATAATAATAATAATAATAATAATAATAATTAAATCAATTGTAAAAGCAACCTTTAATCAGCAAAGCCTTTCTAGATTGATTCTTTAGTGTGTTTGGCTAGTAAAATGAAACTAAAAATGTATGTATATGTATATATATTATTAATTAAAAGTGAAGCTTTATGAGTGATGATTTGAGAAGAGTAATCGAATCATTTAGAAAATGTAAAGAATGTAAAGAGTATTTTGAGAATGGTATTCCTAGCCAAATACATTATTGAACATGTTCTTTAAGTTGTGAAAGTATGAAGCTAAGATAAGTTGTTGATCATGTAAATTATTTGTGTAATAATAGGTGTTGGAGTTAATCAAGTTTAAAGTATTTAGTTGCAGCTCGCGAGGTGAGTACTTATGCATACTTTATAATCTTGTTGATCGGGTCGAGACCCGAAGAGTAAGTAAGCTTAGGATCATAGAGAGCAAGTCTCTATGACCCTATGATAATGAGACTAATAGGGGGTAAGCCTCTATTAGAAAGTAGAAAGATGATGAGACTAATAGGGGGTAAGCCTCTATTAGAAAGTAGATAATGAGACTAATAGGGGGTAAGCCTCTATTAGAAAGTAGAAAGATGATGAGACTAATAGGGGGTAAGCTCTACTAGAAAGTAGAAAGATGATGAGACTAATAGGGGGTAAGCTCTATTAGAAAGTAGAAAGATGATGAGACTAATAGGGGGTAAGCCTCTATTAGAAAGTAGAAAGATGATGAGACTAATAGAGGGTGAGCCTCTATTAGAAAGTTTAGATAATGAGACTAATAGAGGGAGAGCCTCTATTAGAAAGTTTAGATAATGAGACTAATAGGGGGTAAGCCTCTATTAGAAAGTAGAAAGATGATGAGACTAATAGGGGGTAAGCTCTACTAGAAAGTAGAAAGATGATGAGACTAATAGGGGGTAAGCTCTATTAGAAAGTAGAAAGATGATGAGACTAATAGGGGGTAAGCCTCTATTAGAAAGTAGAAAGATGATGAGACTAATAGGGGGAGCCTCTATTAGAAAGTTAGATAATGAGACTAATAGGGGGTAAGCCTCTATTAGAAAGTTTAGATAATGAGACTAATAGGGGGTAAGCCTCTATTAGAAAGTAGAAAGATGATGAGACTAATAGGGGGTAAGCCTCTATTAGAAAGTAGAAAGATGATGAGACTAATAGGGGGAGCCTCTATTAGAAAGCTTAGATAATGAGACTAATAGGGGGTAAGTCTCTATGACCCTATGATAATGAGACTAATAGGGGGTAAGCCTCTATTAGAAAGTAGAAAGATGATGAGACTAATAGGGGGTAAGCTCTACTAGAAAGTAGAAAGATGATGAGACTAATAGGGGGTAAGCTCTATTAGAAAGTAGAAAGATGATGAGACTAATAGGGGGTAAGCCTCTATTAGAAAGTTAGATAATGAGACTAATAGGGGGTGAACCTCTATTAGAAAGCTTAAATAATGAGACTAATAGGGGTGAGCCTCTATTAGAAAGTTTAGATAATGAGACTAATAGGGGGTGAGTCTCTATTAGAAAGTTTAGATAATGAGACTAATAGGGGGAAGCCTCTATTAGAAAGTTTAGATAATGAGACTAATAGGGGGAAGCCTCTATTAGAAAGTTTAGATAATGAGACTAATAGGGGGTGAAGCCTCTATTAGAAAGTTTAGATAATGAGACTAATAGGGGGTAAGCTCTATTAGAAAGTAGAAAGATGATGAGACTAATAGGGGGTAAGCTCTATTAGAAAGTAGAAATGAGACTAATAGGGGGTAAGCCTCTATTAGAAAGTAGAAAGATGATGAGACTAATAGGGGGTAAGCCTCTATTAGAAAGTAGAAAGATGATGAGACTAATAGGGGGTAAGCTCTATTAGAAAGTAGAAAGAGACTAATAGGGGGTAAGCCTCTATTAGAAAGTTTAGATAATGAGACTAATAGGGGGTAAGCCTCTATTAGAAAGTAGAAAGATGATGAGACTAATAGGGGGTAAGCCTCTATTAGAAAGTAGATAATGAGACTAATAGGGGGTAAGCCTCTATTAGAAAGTAGAAAGATGATGAGACTAATAGGGGGTAAGCTCTACTAGAAAGTAGAAAGATGATGAGACTAATAGGGGGTAAGCTCTATTAGAAAGTAGAAAGATGATGAGACTAATAGGGGGTAAGCTCTATTAGAAAGTAGAAAGATGATGAGACTAATAGGGGGTAAGCCTCTATTAGAAAGTAGAAATGAGACTAATAGGGGGTAAGCCTCTATTAGAAAGTAGAAAGATGATGAGACTAATAGGGGGTAAGCCTCTATTAGAAAGTAGATAATGAGACTAATAGGGGGTAAGCCTCTACTAGAAAGTAGAAAGATGATGAGACTAATAGGGGGTAAGCTCTATTAGAAAGTAGAAAGATGATGAGACTAATAGGGGGTAAGCCTCTATTAGAAAGTAGAAAGATGATGAGACTAATAGGGGGTAAGCTCTATTAGAAAGTAGAAAGATGATGAGACTAATAGGGGGTAAGCCTCTATTAGAAAGTAGAAAGAGACTAATAGGGGGAAGCCTCTATTAGAAAGTTTAGATAATGAGACTAATAGGGGGTGAAGCCTCTATTAGAAAGTTTAGATAATGAGACTAATAGGGGGTAAGCCTCTATTAGAAAGTAGAAAGATGATGAGACTAATAGGGGGTAAGCCTCTATTAGAAAGTAGAAAGTATATAGATGATGAGACTAATAGGGGGAAGCCTCTATTAGAAAGTTTAGATAATGAGACTAATAGGGGGTGAAGCCTCTATTAGAAAGTTTAGATAATGAGACTAATAGGGGGTAAGCCTCTATTAGAAAGTAGAAAGATGATGAGACTAATAGGGGGCAAGCTCTTGATTCATTTTGTTAAAAAGTGTCGATCATTGTTCTAGTTGTTAAAATTTGGTTTGTTAATCTTTTTGTTAAAATATATAGTGATAATGTTAACTACTTTTAGTTTCAAAAGCATTTGATTAGCTTTGTATTGATTTTGTTTAGAAAAATAAAAGTGTGTTAACAGGTTTTTATGCCTAATAAAAGCATTGGTTGTGAATTTTAAGAAAAGGTCATGTCAATTTTTTTTTAAAAGATTGTCGTTTTGTGTTTGGTTCGTTTCACCCACCCACTAAAAGCAATAACGACACTAAAAGTACATGCATATGGTCGATTTGGTGCTTATTCATCACAAGGCCTTCTCTTGTGCACTATGGATGGTGTTGCTGCCGAGTTCAAGTATAATGGTTCGAATGGATTAGTAACCATCATGGTTTCACTAGCCCAAGTGTAGATGTGCAAGTGGTCTATTGAGATTGCATCCTAGAGATGAGATGTCTTGGCATGTGTTGATTTTAAATATAAGGTTTCACTCACGTATAAATAACCAAATTCAAATATGTATCAGTCGAGTTAAATAATCGTTGGTTAGGGGCGTCTTTTATAATCTTGTAACAAATGTCATATGTTGGCAATATGAGCTATTACTTGCTATTAAAAATTGCATTCATGTTCTAAAGATTTGCTCATAAGATAAATAAAGATATAAAAAACTCTTCTTGCAAGTTCAGAAATATGAGAAGCGTTTTAGTTAACTTTTGTTTCATAAATGAAATTAATTTAAATTTAATTAAATTCAAAAAAGTGAAAAAAAGTAGAAAAATAATAATCAAGCAAATTAAATCCCAAAAGAATTGGGTAAAAGTGTTATTGTTATATAAGAAAAATTGGATTTGTTTTTTTTTTTTACTTAAGTAGCCGTTGAACGGCTAGAAAGGTTGAGAATTCAAATTATTTTTGGCCAGATTTAATTTTAAAGTTTGTGAATTCAAATTTTTCTAGATAAATGACTTGGGAGATTTAAAGTGAAAAATGTGAAAACGTTAGGGATAAAAAATGTAATTAACTCTTATATTATAAAAATCCTACGCTGATGTTACTCACGTGCCGCCGTTACTCACGTCGTTACAGTCTTGGACCACCATTGCAAAGTTTTGCCAACTTTAGAGTCAAAATTGTAATTTTTAAGAATTGGAAAGGAAAAACGTGTTAACTTTAGAGACGTAGAATGTAATTTATTCTTCTTGCTAATGATTTCTTATGTTAGCAGTTGATAATATAAAGGTTGCCTCGTTCATCTACCAATATACTAAAACTGGATTGTATATTTTTTGATCGACACTTGGCGCATTCCTTGCGCGACATGTGTCACTTTTGGTGTAGTTAAAAAAAGATTCCTAATTCATAATTACCTAATTGTAATCAAATACTAATCTTTCTTTAGATTTACTATAAAAAGGATTTTTGATCGACACTTGGCGCATTCCTTGCACGACATGTGTCACTTTTGGTGTAATTAAAAAAAGATTCCTAATTCATAATTACCTAATTGTAATCAAATACTAATCTTTAGATTTAATATATATATCTAATTATATATTAAGTTTCCATATATATGATTTATAAAAAAATTAATAATGTTAACATTCAATACGGAATACAACTATCTTAAAAGATAAGATATATGTAAGTTTTAAACATCTAATTAAACAAATATATTATACAATTCATGGGATTTCATATAATATGTGAAAGGATCTGTATCCAAACTTAGGTATCTAACAACCACATATTCTCTATTCTCTATATAAATATAATTGTATCATCAAATATTATATAATCCATACATCGAACAGGCATTAAGACTAGTATATTATACACAACTTCAAATAAGTTATTGATAACAAATGTTATGTTAGTAGCTGGTTAAATAATGTGCATATCTATAATATAACTAAAAGAGGAGGTTGGGGGTACACTTGGCACCCTTAATGTAACACCCCAACATGGCGGAATCATGGGGTATCACTTAGAAAAGCACAGCACGACATGGAAATTATGTAGAATCAAACTATATGAAAACATAGGATTGAAACAATCCTTAAACTTGTACAAACGTATACAATCATCAACATTCATCGAAATACATGTTCAATCAATAATAAAAGGCAATTCAATCGATAGTAGTTAATCCTAAAAGTAACCCATAAAAGGGAAGTAAGGATCATGGATCCAGAAAGTCCAAAGCTAGTCCAATCCTAGCAATTAAGCATGCAATCATCCATTTTGTCTCTGATTAACTTGATTACCTGAAAAGTGTACTAAAGAGCGTCAACATAAAGTTGGTGAGTTCGTAGGGACAAGTACAAGGAATAACCGTGTCGGATAACAACCGTTAACAATAAGTGAGGATTAGGAGAACTAATCACATCCAAGGATAACCTATAAGGTTTCACATTATCACAATTCAATACAAGTCAACATTCAATAATAACGATTCCATATAACGTTCAACAACGTTCCATAGCAATCAATAACGATCAACAACGATGCGGCTTACATAGTTAATAATTAACAATGCGCTAATGGTGCGACTTATATAATAAATAATGCGCTAACGGTGCGACTTACATCGTAAACAATGCGCTAACATGTCCATATCAACAATTCAATCATACAATCAATCAAATCAACAATCAACAGTTAAACAACATGTACACTTTTCAGCCCGAATCTCAATGTAACAACCGTGATTCTTGACCCCTTGACCATATGTACAATTTAACTAGTTATCGAGTTGACCAATATAGTTCAAGTGCAAGTTGGAGTTCATTAAGTGTAATGTATACATATAGATCAATTGTCGTGCAATTTGGGACTTATGGGCAAGTCGAGATCATTGGTTAGTGCTAGTCGATTCTTTACATTTGGATGACAATTAAGTTAACTAGTAAAACGAATGTGGATCCTATCCATGGGTTATACCCATCCAAGACAACCCAACCCTCCCCACCTTATCTTTTTCTCCCTTCCCTTTCTCTAGTTGATACACACTCTCTTTCTCTCCATCTCTAAATGTAATGCATCAAAGGGGTTGTTCCAAGTTAGATTTTGGGTTAAATTCATCACCTTCATCATCAATCTTACAACAAATCAAGAATTCAAAGTTCAAAGTGCAAGAAAAGTCTTCAACTAGCTTAAATTCGGATTCGACTATTTGTGGAAGTTTTGGTAAGTGTTTTCTAGCTCAAATTCATCCTTTCAAGTTGTTAACATGTATATCCAATAAATCTAAGCACTCTTGGTCCTTCTAGCTCCAAAAATCCGAATTTAGGGTTTCAAAGTCTTCAAATTAGGTCAAATAGGTTTATGGGTCAAAGGTGATATCATGGAAGGATTTATGGAGTGGGTTATGTTCAAATGAGTTACTTGTGTTTAAAAATGAGTCCAAGAACTTCTCAAAATGATTTTCATGCCAAAAACTAGATTTTGGGTCAATTTGAGTACAAATGGGTCAAGAAGGAATTAAACATGTAAATGTGTTAAAGGGTTGGATTTGAATGTTGAAACATGTTTAGTTATGTCTAACTATGGTTAACTATGTTTAAAAATGGGTCTTGGAGCTGTGCAAATCGATTTCATGGTCTAACTATCAAGAAATTAGGGTTTTGGGTCGTGTTTGTGCCAAGAACACCTGCTGGTGTGCAGGTTCAGTAACCAGCGTAGGTTACGCCCAAATGGGCCGTAACTTACGCCCCTCCCTATCTTCAAATTCCAAATTTCCTTCTGTTTACGCCAAAACATGAGAACCTTACGCCAAAATGGACTTTTCTGGATAGCCGTAACCTACGCCCCTTACTAGCCGTAACTTACGCCAGTTGAAGTCTGCCCACCGTACCTTACGCCCAATCAGACCGTACCTTACGCTAGTGCAATTCTGACCAGCGTAACCTACGGCTGGTTAGACCGTAGCTTACGCCCCCTCTGATGTCCAGTTTCCTTGTTTTGATTTCTAGCTTGAGTTCAAGTCTCCTTGGGTCGAATTGGGCATGCAAATGGGTTCCTTTTTGTTCTTTAAGGCAGCTTACTCGAGTCATAATACGTGTTGAAGTCCTGGGTTCAATTCACATGTTCATAGAAGTCAAATGAGGACATAATTGTATATATATTGATACGTACATGCATATGTTGATAGGTTGTGGGCACGTGACGGTTGTTGGACGTTTGTGGCTTGATATTAACTTGTAGCTTTGCTTGGAAATCAAGGTGAGTTTCGTAGCTCCCTACTAAATGGAGATTCGGGCTGAAAAGTGTACAACTTTTGTGTGCTTACGTGTTGATTGTGCAATTGTATGTTGCCTTGGTTCATGACATAGTTCAATTGTGCATACGCTTGACTTCTTGATTGATGACATTAGTGATTTACATGTTTGCTCGGATTAGGACATGGTTTATTAGTGCATATGCTCGACTTTCTTGGTTGATGTTATTATTTCTTGTTCTTGCTTACTATGAGCATTTTAACTACCTTGAGTAGTTCATTTTGTGAGTACATGTGTGAGGGTCATTGACGGGCATTGATTGATTTATGGGATTACATGTTGTGTGTCGGTTTGTAGATATGTATTTGATGTGATTGTTGTATGGTTATTTTATATGTTGTTGGGTAGTTATAGGTTAGTTGTGTATATATGGAGGACGGTAATGCCTTTGAAAGGTTGGAGATGTGGTGGGAAGGCTGCGGATGACCCTATATATAAGCATCAAAGGCCTTTCAAAAGTAGTATCGTACGAAGTATATACACATGGTGTTGTCGTTTATTGAGTACAATGGGGTGCAAGTGCAATTGAGTACAAAGTAGTGCAACAACGTGCAATTGAGTACAATGAAGTACATAACGTGCAATTGAGTACAATGAAGTACATAACGTGCAATTGAGTACAATGAAGTACATAACGTGCAATTGAGTACAATGAAGTACATAACGTGCAATTGAGTACAATGAAGTACATAACGTGCAATTGAGTACAATGAAGTACATAACGTGCAATTGAGTACAATGAAGTACATAACGTGCAATTGAGTACAATGAAGTACATGACATGCATTTGAGATCAATGAGGTGCGTGATGACTATACATTATTACTTGTTTGACACTTATTGTTATCGACATCATTTGTCCTTACTCCTTAGACGTATTTCTAGCTATTGTATAGTTCGTTAAGGGATACATGTGTGATTAGGTTGTGCCATGAACCAACCTAACTTGAGTACTTGTGCCTTTCGAGGACTTACTGTAAGTGTGTTCCTTGTTCATTTTACCTGTTCATATTGTGAATGGCCTTGACATTAGATCCTTGTCATTCGCTCCTACGAACTGATATGTCCATTTATATGTATAATCCCATATCGTTTCTAAGTCATTTTACGCTTAATGATGTGCAAATTACATGTATAGTCGATGCTTTGATGGTATTGTTAGTGATTGCAGGCTTAGAACAGGTAAAATGGTTAAAAATAGCTTGTGGATGGCTAAAAGATGCATTAGGATGGTTCGTGTACGAGTACGAGAAGAAACGAGTTGGAAATCACAAGTTTTGAAGAGAAAGTGGCTGAGTGCGTCGCACCTGAAGGGTGGTGCGTCGCATATATTGATCAGGAAGTTGGCCAGATTTTGCAAGAAGGGAGTGCGACGCACCTGAATGGTGGTGCGCCGCATAAGTTGATCAGAAAAGTTGGAATTCTGAGAAAGAAGCAAGGTGCGCCGCACCAAACATGTGGTGCGCCGCATATCGGGTAGATGCAATTTTTGGAAACAAGGCAGGTGCGACGCACCTGGCCAGTGGTGCGCCGCACCTGTAGGTCGGCCCAGCTAGGTTTTTTGGAAACACTATAAATACAAGACCAAAACCCTATTTTTGAAGACACTTCGACTTTCAGGCGATTTTAGGGTTTCTTGAGGCAATATTCAGCAGCTTTTACCTTCTCCAAGATCTAAGGGTTGCTCAAGAGTTTCAAGGCATTCAATTATCGATTTCTTTAGCTTTTCATTGTCTTTCACACTTTGGTACAAGATGTTTATTCTTTCTTTTGCTATTTGTGACTTATTTATGATTATGTCAGGCTAAACACTTCATCATCTACTGAGATGAAATGACACAATGAATATTGGTTGCATATTATTTTGAATTCAAGTTGATTATTAAACGTTTCGTCAAGATCTTAATGTATTGAATTCTTATCATTTATTCTATTGTTTGTTGATAATGTATAAATGGTTTTAATGGTAGTTAATTCCCGGAGTGCATTGTTCTAGTTGATTTGGTAGAATCAATAGGTGTTAATTCGTGGTAGCGAGTTGGTAAACAACAATAGGTAAGAGAGTTCAATGTGTTAACGGTTTGGTAGAATCGATAGGCGAAATTGTTTAATCATAACAAAACAAATTAATCAGATAGGGAGATCTTAATAGGGAAGGTGGTAGCCGGATCTTTAGGATTGAATTAATTGGTTAATGAGTTCGGGTAGGGTAATGAGCTAGGAGGCCTACTAGTGAGTTCCTTGTCTTAACTTAGTTATCGGAATCAACATAGTTGAATTGGCTTTAACCTTAATGCAACCAAAATGAAATGTGTCATGGAGTCGAGGTAGATGATCTTTTAAATTCTTGTTTTAAACGACAAAATTCTCTTGCGATTAATCCTACGGGATTACTAACAATCTTAACTAACTTTTGCAACGTGGCAATTCGGCCATAAAAACCCCCTTATTTTTGTATCATTGTATTTAACAATTGCTTATAAAAGTCCTTGTGTTCGACCTCGTACTTACCAAGTAACTATATTGCATACGAACGGGTACACTGCCCGCAAGTGTGTAGTAGACAGTAGCTAGGTAGTTCGTGTTATAAATTTAAGACTCGAAATTACACATCAAGTTTTTTGGCGCCGCTGCCGGGGACTTAAATTAAGTAGTTGTTTGTTTTGTGATTCGATCCTTCCTTGCATTCAATTGTGGGGAAGTTCTTTGTTTTTATTAGATAGATTTTATTTTTGTTTTAGGTTTTTAATTTTGTTTTGTTTCAGGTACGTTTGACGTTTTGTCTTGTGGTGCTTTTGC
>CM067175.1:81326261-81487386 GCA_034093135.1 Erigeron breviscapus | reverse complement strand
GGTCCAGATCATCCTGTCTCCTTTTGTTCTTTTGCAGGTACATCGTGTAACACCCTTCGTTTAAAAATACGGGTTTCCAAAAATTTTCGCCTAACGGCGTTAAAATAGAGCGGAAGAAACTTTAAAAGTCCAAACCAATTAAAATCTGTTTGGTTTCCTTATTCATTGGTGTTACTTATTCGTACCATCAAAACAAGTCTAAATAGAAACCCGTCGGCTGCCCAACACAAAACAACCGACTACATAACATGCAAACTTCATAAAAGACAAACATAAACAAATGTCTATAAAAGTTCAGCATCTATGGGTAGCTAAGGTCAACAACAAGCTATCTACCCATTCCTCGCTCTTCTTCATCAACTACCTCAGCTACGCTAAACCTGAGGGAGCAACACATTTCAAAAGACAAGTGTTAGCTAACGAATTAGCTAAGTAAGATAACACTTAAGTTATAAAACATTTGTCCATTTCAAACATTATGGATTTATATACTTCATCAAACATACGACGTCATCAACATAACATATTAGGATGAACCACCCTAAATGTGCCTATCCTGCTTTACTTCATTACACACATATAACCACATAACTGCTTTCTACATTTAACTGCTTTTCTACGTTTTAACTGCTTTACTACATTTTAACTGCGTCAATGTGTAACATAAGTTACACCCGACTAGATGACAACCATTCAGTTGAACATCAAACGTCGTTAAGGAATGGCAAGCCAATCCCGGAGTAATCCGTATGTACAAGACAAATGAGGGCGGGTCAGACCCCTCGTATTACTCAACTGCATCTCAATGACCATGTTGCTAGGAGCCACCCAAGCAACCTATGTCAACGCACTTACCCGGGCTAGGGCAAGTACGGGTTAAGCTTAACACTTTCCTGCATCAAATTTTTAACGAGCTCGAACCTGCATCTCATTTAGTTTAGGTGACTGCATTACCTAAACATTTACTACGTTTACTGCTTTTACGTTTTGGGCTCTTAAACGTGCACGTGTCATGGCAACTTAACAAGTCTAGTGAACTAGATGAGCAAGCCATACAATCATGCACAAAACAACACATGCTACATATACTACATCTCAATGCATCACAAGATACTACATATCACTTCATAACATAACGCTACATTATACTTCATATCATAACATACACTACATTATACTTCATATCATAACATTCACTACATTATACTTCATTTGGGACTGCATTTCAGGTCTCAATGGTCAACTACATAACCCATATCACCTCCCGTGTAACCCCGAATACCCGCAAACAATTCAAGATATAAGTTGGGAAGTTATTATTTGAAACCATCTTTTCGTTGAACCCTCAGCGTGTCAAAGTAGTGTATCTTACCTCGTGACGATCAATAAGCAACGTTAATGTATCTTGTTTGTGATCCTGACTACCTATCTCGAGTTCATAGTCATTAAACCTGTATAAACCCAACCTAATAAGGTTATAAGACCATACATTAACTTAGGTACACTTATAGGACCCTTAAACGCTTGTTTCGGACCTCAAACGGGCTCACAGACCCTTTATGCGGCGCATGCTTTGAATATGCGTCACATATTTGCTTCAAAAATCACCCAGAAACCTCCCAGGCCTCGATATGCGCCGCACATAGGTTTTATGCGCCGCATATGGAGTGCTGGTCTAAAGACTGACTCGCGCCCTTCACTTGCAGGAGACTTTTCGACCTCAAGACGACCAAATGAGTCAAAACTTAGTTCTTATGAAATGTAGGAATTCAAAGACCTTTCCAGAAATATAAAGTTTGACTCTTGAAGTTCTCTAATGAATTAGTTATGGCGTCTGCAAAACAGACCTACAGAATTCGTCTTAAATCCGACCACTTCTGGAAATGGACATTTTTCACCCATATCTGGGCAAAATCAAAAGAAACATTGTTCATACCGAATCAAGAGGACACATAGCCCTTTTCAAAAATATAAGATTCATCTCATAACTCTTTTAATTGAAAGAGATATGATTTTTGCAATATTACTAAATTTTCAGATCTAGTAAACCCTTAGTTTTGCAAATAATTTTCGACCATCAGATGACCATAGCAACCATCACGACCTATAAACCTCATATGCACCCAAAATATGACTCATATGATGATTTCACATGATCACTTGTTCCAGGAACAAGAGGATACAATTATAATACATTAAATTACCCGAAAACCTCAATAATCGACAATGAAACATAATCAAATCAATCTCAACCCTAGAGACCAGAAGCAAGATCCATATGATCGACTCTTATGATCACAAATCAAATGGAAATCATCTATATTACCTGTAGATGAAAGCAAGGATGAGAGATCTTGATCAAACTTCACTTGAATCACACGTTTTGATGGATTTTCGCTTAGGAAATTAATGGGGATCAAGGGGGGTGGCTAGGGCTTTGAGGAATGATAATATTATCAGCAAATAACAACTAATGATCATCCTTAGGACCTTAAACCCGTTTTTGACTTTCACACTATGTCAAAATTGGTCCCTAAGCTTCGTAAAGTCGTATTATTAGCCCAAAACACCTATTGGGACTATATACAACTCATTATACACTTTTAACACCTCAAAAAGCATATAACTACATCTTTAACACATTACTATATTAATCAATAAGACATTCAAGTCTCACACACATAACACATTATCCACATATAAGCATTAACTCTACCATAAACTTAACGAACATGTTATGTTGACTTAACGACTCTAGTCAACCGTTAATTAAAAAGATTGGGATGTTACACATCGGCTGGAGACGCAGGTGCTGGAGGGTCAGGATCGGCAGCTCCGACCTTTGCTGAGCAAGCCCTGACATCGCTTTTTTGGTACATCAGGGACTATGCCTGGTTACCCGCCTCCCAGCTGATCGGTTGATATGATTTGATGATGAGTGGGGCCGTCTATTGGTCTCTTGATGGCTTGTATCATTGCTTTAAACAATTTCCTTTTCCGTACTTTACTTTTATTTGTTTGGTTTGTATCCACCCCGAGGGGTGATGAGACATCGTATTTTATTTCCATTTCCATTTCGATTAAGTAGGGATAGGAATTTGCATGCTTTCTTATATAATCTGTTGGCTGTTAATCGTGTGTTCATGTTGAATAGCAAGTTTGTCATATGCATATGCTGGCAGTAAGTTCAGCGCAATATTCTTGTTGGCATCATTCAAGCATGGAACACCCGTCATACCCGACAAGTTTTTCTTGTTCTTGATTTTGCTTTTTGTTTGCTTTCCCCTATTTCCCATAGTTTGCCTTAGTTCATTGGACATTGAGGGCATTGTCCAACTCAAGTGTGTGTGTGTGGGGGGGTGGTAAATAGGAAAAAGTCGGGTATTTTAGAGGATTTTTAAACTTTTGCATGTTTGTCCTTGTAGTTAATTGCTTTTGTCACCTAATTATTGTTATTAACGAGCAATTTGACTACACCCTTGGTACAAAATTTAATTGGTGGAATGTGTCTTGATTGATTAATTAGGCAATCCCTTCTGGATTAATAACATGACTAGCACGCTTATAGCACCAAAACACCAAATTTGTGAGATTCTTAATTCATTTCTAGATATGCTAGGTGTTTACGGGTTTGGAATTATTGGCCTTGTAAATTTGTCCCTCTTGTAGGCTTTTGGATTTATTCAAGAGTAAGGGTTCTACTTAGAACTCTGAACTATGATGTGCAAGTTTGAGGTTAGTTTTTGCATTTCCGGGTTACTTTCATTTGCTATGAGTGTGCCGGTGATTGCGTTGATTCTAGAACTTGTCCTGGTTGATCGTTCCGTGTGTTTCTAGATGAGGAAGAGGCAAATTTAGGATTAAAACCTTTGTTCCTTGTATGTTCACCCTTGTTTCGTAAAAAATTGTTATGTGCATGTTTTGTTAATGTGCTTAGTAGCTAACTACACTGGTTAGTGAACCACCTGTTAAAACCCTTATGTTGCACTCATTTTTAGTGCAAGAAACAACAGAAAACATGTTGTCATTAGCCCGTTCTTTGTTATTAAATCCACCCTAAATATACATCTTTCCCTCGCTATACCGATAGTCGAAGTCCTGGTGGGTCATTGGTTGCCTATGCTAGTGGATGGTTTGGGGTTGTCCTTTATGTCGGGTTGGGATATTCTCGGTTACTGAGAATAGATTGATTTCGTCATGATTGTTTGGATAAAGTCTGGATCGTTCATTTGAGCATATGAGTACATGATTTGTCACTGTTTCAATATTATTTAGAGAATACCAATTAGTCAGAGTAAAAGTAGCTCACAAAAAAAAAGAATAAAAGAATTGAAAAACAGAAAAAAGAAAAAAAAATAGAAAAAAAATGAAAAAAGAGCTTGGGCTGTCAGTTGGTATTTCTCACTTTTGGTCAAATCATTTTTGTAAGTTGGTTCATCAATTACACCAACAAAAGCTTTATTGTTATTTCAAATTATCGAGTTGAGTTGGTACATCTTTATAACCAACAAAAAGGATCTTATAATGTTATACTTTTTAGTTATCATATTTAGGTTGGCAAGTTCGTTTAAGCCAACATGGTTAGTATTGATTGATTGAGTTGTTGATTGTCATACACCACAATGGTGTCGGTTTTTAATCGTTCTATTGGGGGTATTGTCAGGACAACTTATCGGGTTTTGGACCGTTGGCAACTGATGACATGGGATTTATGGATTAGACTATTTTGTGAAACTTTGTTAAATGTTGTGTTATTTTCTTTTAACACCATTTGTTATCCCAAATTTCCATACCCTTTTAAATACCTTGTTAGCCCCAGAGTTCATTACAACCCTTGAAATACCTCTTCTGATAGACGTTATGGTGCTTGCGCCATGGCGGTGAAGGAACGATTCTAGTACAAGCCTATGGTAAAAGATTATGCATCACGACTAGGCCTTGAGTGATTATTCAAATATTCAACCCCAAAAGTAAGTTAGTTGGAGTAGGATAGATGAGATATCATTGATTCGATTGTTCAGTGCTTAGTCGTGTAATTGAGGCTTGTGTATCAGTCAAGTATTGTCAAACATTCCAGTTTTCATTTAAGATTAAAACTGCCTAACCATCTTTTCTCATTTTCATGAATGGTTTAGCTTCTTTTTGATTACTGAATTGTATTTTCCATGGATGTACCAAGGTAGTTTAAAGTTTTAAAGCTTGGAATTGCTTGAGGACAAGCAAAGCTTAAGTGTGGGGGATTTGATATGTCGTATTTTATACCCATTTCCCACAATGTATTTAGTCGCTTTTGCATGATTTGTGAGTCGTTTTCGTATACATTTGGTGCGTTTATGGTAGTTGTTAGTGTTTCAGGATATTAACAGGTATTTGAGCGTAATTCTGGAGGAAATGACATTTTTGAGGCAAAATAAGTGATTACGGAAGTTTTACGAGTCCCGAGGCTGCATTTGGAGCCTGGTCAACGAAAGTCAAACTGACAAGAGACCAATTGCGCCGCAACCCTTCATTGCGCCGCAACCGAATTACAGCGAGATAAGTTGCACCGCAACGTGCCTAGTTACGGCGCAATGCATCTAGACTCAGTTCAACATCGAAGTCAGAGAAAGTCAACGGTCAACGAAGTCAAAGTTCATTGCGCCGCAACGTTCCTAGTTGCGCCGCAATTGGGGCCGAATCTGGAAGAATTTTTAGGGAAACTATATAAGCTTGCAAAAACATTCCTGAACCCTACCTTTTACTTTCCAGCCGTTTTCAAGAGTCTTTTGAGGGGGTTTTCATCTGGAGAATCATCTTTGAAGATCAAGAACACGATTGGATTTATTTCATCATTCCGTATTTGATTTTTAATCTTTCTTGGAACGATTTCAACATTCGGTACATTATGTCTTCATATATTATTGATTGTTCTTATCTTTTCCTAATGAGAGGCTAAATCTCTCAGTACCTACTTGGATAGTGAACATGTCATAGGGTTGTTTGATGTTATTTGCAATTGTTGAACAAGATTTCTATGTTTAATCGAAGACCCGCATTTATTTGAGTTTATAAATTGTTTTTATCTTTTATATAGATTGATTGATGATTGTTATTAGAAGTTCGAGAGAAATCTATGTCATTGTCAATTGGTTTATGAAATGATTAATCGGTCTTTAATTAATCAAAAGTCGTTGGAGTTCGAGAGACACTAGCGATAAAGATTTAAACAATTAAATTCGTTTTGAGTGTGTAAACATCTAGGATAGAGAGATCTGATTAGGTGAATAAGCAGTTTGAGAGAAAGCTTTTTAAGATTAAATCATAAAATCAACTTAGGATCTTATTGCTTAATTGTTTAGAGTAGAAATTATTCGCGAGAGCGATAACTATACTTTGAGCAATTAAAGATTCGAGTATAACGAGAGTTCATCTTGATTACCTATTAAGTCGTTCAACAATGCAAGTGATATTTAGACCCTATGATTGACATGTAAGCTAGTCCAAGTAGGTGCGCCTTTTAAATTATTGTTTACAACAAAATTCTCTTTTCGATTAATCCTGAGGGATTACTAACAATTTTCTAACTAATTGCAACGTGACAATTCGGTCACAAAACCCCCTATTTTACTTGAACTGCTTTATTTTAACAATTGCTTTACTTAGTCCTTGTGATCGACCTCAGATTTACCCAGCTAACTATACTGCATACGATCAGGTTCACTGCCTGAGAGTGTGTTGTAGTCAGTCGCTAGGTGATTCGTGTTTATAAATATTCAGACTCGATTTCACACATCAATCCCAATAGGCTGAGAAATTGAATTCGTCAAAAAGAAAGAATAGAGACAAACATATATATATACACACTTGTAACAACAAGTCATTCCCCCTGTCAACTCATAGTAGGAGTATCACTTTGCTTCGATCTCATCAAATTTACAAAACCCTAATTAATACTTCACTTATTTTTAAAATTATATATGGAAAATGATTGATATGCCTAAATAATAGGCCTAAAGATGTGTCTAAAAATCTAAGGTTGACATGTGGCATGATTAAACGTGTAGATTAAGAAAGAGAATAAGGATTATCCATGTGTCATTTATTGAATGTGTTAGGCATGTTTTTATGCATATATTTCAGGCATGTGTATCATTACCCATCTATATGTATATATAAATAGCGTTGCTCGATTTTTGTGCGCCCCACTTTTTCAGCAAATGTAGTCCCTGTCGTTAAATTTGTTGCAATAATAATACTCATCGTTAAAAAATATTAAAAAACTCTAACAAGAACTAACGGTCATTAAGTTATGTTTGAGTGTTTAACGGAAGTAACAATAACGACTGCAAATCAGGTCCTTTTCATTAACGGGGAGTTACGTTCTTTTCTCTAACGGGTGTTAATGATCGTTAAATGTTATTTTAGTGTCCCACAAGAGATACAAAAGGTGCTGTAAATCAATTCCATTGATGGAGTATATAGTATTTGTATTAAATCAATATTGTTGATCGGTCGCCCAATTTAACAAAAAAACGTGAGTTTGCTTTTTTGTTATACGTTTTTATTTTTGCTTTATACTTTTAACTAATTTTTGTCTTTTCAAAATTTACTTTACAAAGTTAAAATAATATTCGCGTTCATTTGTCTTTTGCTTACTACAATGATTTACATGGTACTTTCATCTCTTTTTGTATTTCACATATAATAGTATAATTTTAGTGCGTTCTCATTCTTCCTTTTCCCGTTTTGTCACATTTTTTTCCGATTAATCATATAGTTGCTACATGATTAACATTCGTTTTTTTATTCCTTCAACTTCATAAATTGATCATGTAAGGATAATATTTGTACACGACATTTAGTTTTCAGACACACATTTGAATAAGCAACAAACGAATGTATCTCTTGCTTGTATAAAGTTTCTACTAGCAATGTTATGTCTTCCGGGACAACATCCGAGTAACATAACTAGTTATATACATAACAAAGTACATGGTCTGTTATGTGAGGGAGGATAATGTAGCGTTGAGTACTGTAGCTATTAATTCCATTCTTAAAAAAAAAACTTTTTCTGGCTTTTCTTCTCAAAGCCTCCACCGACTGCCCTGTACCCTCTATACATTCATCACCATCACCATCACCATCGTCATCGCATGAGATTTGTTTCAATATACAGGAACCTTATAAGTATATGTCTATTTTATGCTCTGATGAGCAAAATGAGTAGACTCTATGATATTGTATTTCTGAATTTATATTTTCTTATCCAAAAGATAAAGATCAGACTGGTTATTTCGCTATGATCATTGTGTGAGGAATTGTACGGATGGAGCGGTTGGGCTTTGGATCCGGATTTGGCGAATTGGTGTGAGGGGGACCGAACATTTTGAGGTTAGGGTTCGGGTTCTTGTTGAGGTACGAGTTCGATCAGGTTGGTTCTTATGAACAACATCATGTTTTTGTATGAAAAAAGAATCGATAGTTCTTTTTATCCCCATGATTCAACTTGAAATCATTATTGTAAAGCACTAATCAACAATTTCAATAATCAACAACTTTTTAAAATAACTAAACGAATAGCCAAAATGTTGCTTTCTTGTGACATTGTAACTAAACAATTTGAATAACCTTTGTTGCTTTTAAAACTATTTTTGATGTATTTAGTGAATCAGTGATTCATATTTGGTGTGTATGTGTCACAAATGTTTATGCTATACTATATATTTTTTAATAAATAAATTGTGCCCTTAGGGCACAAGTTAGAAAAACCCTTACTAATAATATACATAGACTAAATGATTGAGAAGGTATAAATTAATAATATGAAAAGTTGAGGGGCTGAACTTAGTATTTAGTTTTTTGGGAATTCCAACTTTAGTATTTAAATAATAAAAAGGTAAAAGAGTATTAAAAGTCTTCATCTTCTCCACTTTAACAACCTGTAATTTTCTCCATCAAAAACCAAAATATTTGATCGCAAATCGCATATTATAAATAAAACAGAAACAATAGATATATATATATATATATATATATATATATATATATATATATATATATATATATATATATATATATATATATATATATATATATATATATATATATATATATATATATATATATATATATATATATATATATATATATATATATATATATATATATATATATATATATATATATATATATATATATATATATATATATATATATATATATATATATATATATATATATATATATATATATATATATATATATATATATATATATATATATATATATATATATATATATATATATATATATATATATATATATATATATATATATATATATATATATATATATATATATATATATATATATATATATATATATATATATATATATATATATATATATATATATATATATATATATATATATATATATATATATATATATATATATATATATATATATATATATATATATATATATATATATATATATATATATATATATATATATATATATATATATATATATATATATATATATATATATATATATATATATATATATATATATATATATATATATATATATATATATATATATATATATATATATATATATATATATATATATATATATATATATATATATATATATATATATATATATATATATATATATATATATATATATATATATATATATATATATATATATATATATATATATATATATATATATATATATATATATATATATATATATATATATATATATATATATATATAATATCTTTCATTTCAATTTAATCTTTGTATATGTATATATATAGATATATAATTATATATATAAATTAATAATATGAAAAGTTGAGGGGCTGAACTTAGTATTTAGTTTTTTGGGAATGCCAACTTTAGTATTTAAATAATAAAAAGGTAAAAGAGTATTAAAAGTCTTCATCTTCTCCACTTTAACAACCTGTAAATTTTCTCCATCAAAAACCAAAATCTTTGATCGCAAATCGCATATTATATATATCTTGTATCTTAAAACAGAAACAGTAGGAAAAAAATACGTGCTCTGCAAACAATATGTAGATATATACTACTATTTATCCAAAGTTTTCGAGATTGAGGGGTGCTTTATTGTAAATTCATTAGCAACTTTCAGCCATGGACAAACCTTGTAAAGCAAAATATGACTCGTTAGGGGGGACCAAACACCCGCTAGTCCCCCCATGGTTGGGCTTTGGATCCGGATTTGGCGAATATGTTTAATGTGCCTTTTTAGTTCGTTAGTTTATTATATGAATTTTCTTGATAAATGTACTTATTTTTGTTAGATATAGATGTGGGTGTATGTATAGGTATAGATATAGTTACTTGGCAATTGTATTATGTATACATATAGATGTTTGGCAGTACACCAAACCGTCCAAGTTTTTAGTGATATTATGTCATTTTTATGGTTGGCAGATGAAGTTTATAATGTAGTTAGCATAATTTTTTAGTTAGATTTATAAAAGGATATATTACAGAGTATAGCTTCATAGTAGTATCTAACAACTTTTACAACTATTAAATGTAATGGCAGGGAAGCGAATAGAATGACCGATTCTTCACAAATTTGACGAATAATAAGATGTAAGCGAATATGAGCCACAAGAGATGAGTAATAGAGATAACTGTAACTTTTCATACAAATAGTGTATATATGATCTATGGTGCATGTTATGAGCACCTTATATAGGTATTAATTCCATACCTCGCGACCTGTCTACAGGCTGAACTCAAATCCATCAGATATCACTGGAAAACTTTGCTGGCTTACTTTGCAGTAAGGGAGAGTCACACGTACACAGTTGCAGGTAACCAAGTTATCAAACTTTCTTTTTGGTTTTATATCTTTTTGAAGAACTTCTTCTACAAAATCATATATCAGATATCATTTAATCATTGATTACTGTCGCTTGGCTTGGTTTACATTATGTATGGTATTTATATTTTGGCTTTTCCAAAATTGCAAGTGTTCATGAGCATGGGCTTTACCAGCTGTAAATGCAGAGGGTCAGAACCTTTCCAATACATAAATTTGGTTTACATCGTGTATCATTCTCGCTTCCCTTATAATTATAATCACAAGTTTGCCTATCAAACGAGTTTGATTTGTTATGCCGACACATATATGTAGTTAATGATGCCTTTCTTATATCTATAGTTATAAAGACGATATTTTCATAACGTTTGCAGACTAATGGCTTATATTTGGTAATGATGCTTGCTAAGACCACCTAATTGCATTCTCAAGTTTAGAGCACTTTAAATTGTGAAGCTTTCAGGCATGAAATGATCATTCTTCAAGCTGCGAAAAAAAGCTACGAAGAATAGTTGATGTAACTATTACTATTCTTAATTGTTTTTTATTTGTTTTCTTAATATGAAGCACAAGAGCATGCTTTCTTGGATAAGGATCCTCTAAAGTTGTAACAACTTCATAGGTTAAGTTGGTACAATCTCAACCTTTGGAGTAAAATCAAAGGTCAAGATTCAAATTTGAGTTTTGAATCTTGACCTTTGATTTCAATCAAATGGTCAAGGGTTGTCCAACTTCACCTATGAAGTTGGTACAACTTTAGAGAATCCCTATCCTACTTTCTTTTGGTTATTGGACAAACACCATATTTAACTATTTAAAGCTCCTTTAATGTCTATGTCTAAGCTGTCAAATGTATAGATCCTTTTTAGCATCTAATATTACTCCCCCGTCCCATTAAAATTGTCCTATTTTGAATATTCAAAGTCTTTATTTTTAAACTTTGACCTTAAATATATTTTTTTGTGTTATATAAAACTTGATAAAAGTTATACCATTAAAAAAATACGTCTAAAACACAATCAATTCATATAACTTTCATCAACTATTATCTAACACAAATAAAATTATTTAAGGTCAAAGTTGCAAATGTTAGACTTTGAAAATTAAAAATATGACACTTCTAGTGGGACGGAGGGAGTATTATTTATGCGTTGTTTTCCTCTTAATTTTGAAATGTTATATGGGATGACTTGCAAAGATGTAAATTTAAACAGTATTTTTCAGTAATACGTTTTGTTACAGCTAATTATCTGATTCTGATTATTCAAAACGCATAATCTAATTTCAAAAAGTAATAGGGGGTGTTTGGGGTTGAGATTTGAAAGAAAATTTTAGATTATTGCGTTTAGAGATCGTAAATAATCAATTTTTAGTGTTTGGGTAAAAAGTGTTAAAATTTGATTTTCTGCGTTTAAAAAGTCACAAAAAGCAGTTTTCAAAAGCATCCCCTCCCCTGCTATACCAAAACGTGATTATGTAAAACCAATATCCCGTCATTTATTTTACCACACTACCCTTTATATCTACCTTCCAAAATAAGATATTATAATACACACAAATTTTTCTTTTTGATATAGCCGCTCAAGCCTTTGTTCTGTTTCTTCGATTTCTCCTTTTATCGCTACTTACAAAACTTGATAATGTAATTACTTTTTAATTGATTTGTTTATATATTTCATATAAACAATTGTTTTTACGATTTATCTTATATTGTATTGTTGATTTTTTAGATCTCATATTCTTATTTTTATTTTGCTAGGACTCTTTGGACTATGCCTAGTTATATCATTATTTTGATAATTGGCTGTATACTCTTTGTAAACACAGTAATATTTTTTCTATGATTAATTTATTATTAGTGTTGTTTATTTGTTTAATGGTAGCTAGAAAGATTGTTTATATATGCGATCAACTTTTTTACATTCATGTTGATGTAATTATATCTTATTAACCTCCTGGTTTAGTTTTCAGGCTTCTCCTTGTTAAAATTGATATTTTGGTATATGTAGTTCATAGGTATAATCACGAGTTTTAACAAGATCGTATTAGACTAGCGGTACTTTTTGCCAATGTGATAGAAATTTTCATATCATGTTGATGTTACTAGATGGTACTAGATTAGTTTTATCACATGTTTTATGAGCCTTTGTTTCGAGACATATAATGCAATTCAAGTGAACATCATATATTATCTGTTGATGACTAGCTAACATGACACAGGTAGCATGTGTGGTTTGGATTTTGGAAGGAAACACACATACATCTTGTTAGTATTGAGTCGTAATAATCATTTGGTTGATGTCCTTTGTTGTCATTTGGCTTATAAAATTTAAAGTTATATATTTTTGCCAAACACTTAAAGAAACTAATTATCTGATTATTGTGATATCAAACAACATAATCAAATCCAAACAGTATTTTTCAGTAATACGTTTTGTTACAGCTAATTATCTGATTCTGATTATTCAAAACACATAATCTAATTTCAAAAAGTAATCCCAAACACCCCCTTAGTTATCTTGAAATCTATACAACGGCTTAAGAAGCAACTGATACAAAGTAGTAGTAGTCCAAAGACGGACGGTTCCTAGAATCCTTTTGTGACGATTCATGAAGAAGAATGTAGCAGCAGCACAAGTAAGATTAAAAACACGGGTGAGGAGAGGAGGACGAAACAAGTGATTTTAGGGTGCACACAAAACTAATAAAAAACACAAAAACTACCAGCCCGGGCAACGTCGGGGTAATTAACTAGTTATTATAATAATCTTCGATACATACAATTGAAAGAGGAAAAGAGGGGGTTTGTTAAGAAGAATAAGAATAGTACTAATAAAAAAAAGAATTTGATCTGATCGGAAGTTGGAAGGGAAATGGAGAGAGGACGGAGAAGTCGGCCGAAACATCGACACGATGGGACTTCCCGTTGCCATTAGGGATGGATTTGGAGCCCTTCCCCGAAAAAATGGGTAATTTGTTTAATTTGTTTGTTTTTGTAATTAGAGCTCAATTAAATGCACATTAGGAAATTGTTTGTACTTGTGAGGAAAATCTTCTAACACTAGATGGATGGCCTCACTGCCACGATCCACTAAGGTTGGTAAATTTAAGAAAAAAAAGGGGTCACCTGCTGTTTTTATTCTTGTGATGAAATTTTGTGATGACTGGACATAGATGATGTTGTGGTTGCATTATTTTAGGGCTAGTGTGTATGTATGTATATACCTAATTAATATTGTTGTATGTGAGTTATTCCAGAGCATACACGAAATCTTGATTCATTTGTTGTGCTATAAAAGATACGATCTTTTCTTCATCTTTACTCCTTTATAAAACAAACTATCTCCTTCCCATTTTAAACTTTCTATCTTTAAAAAATCCAAAATACTCCTAACTTTCAATACCTTCTTATTCCACACACTATATCTACCAAAAATACCTTCAAAATATATCCAACCCTATCTACTCAAACTAACCCCCTACTTTTTTCACTAATTCAAATATTTCACCTGTCTATAATACATTTAATGAAATTATTGACAACATATATCTTCAATTCTTAAAATAATTACACTACCGTCTTTACATCAATTAATTTTACATTAATAACCTACATCACCCGTCGTCGTCATCATCACCACACCACCACTACTGCCACTCATCGTCGCATCGTACCCTCTTTTATAATATATTTATGTAATACTAGCACGGTACCCGCGCAATAATACGGCGGTATTCGTGGCGGCGACGGTGTGGTGGTGGGGGACGACTGTTGGTGGTAGAGGCGGCGTCGAGTGGTGTAAATAATTGATAAAGGTTAAAGATGATATTTTAAAAGATAAAAATGATAGTATATAATCATTAAGGATATATATATATATATATATATATATATATATATATAGTTATAGATAAATTTATATTAATTGTTATATATATATATATATATATATATATATATATATATATATATATATATATATATATATATATATATATATATATATATATATATATATATATATATATATATATATATATATATATATATATATATATATATATATATATATATATATATATATATATATATATATATATATATATATATATATATATATATATATATATATATATATATATATATATATATATATATATATATATATATATATATATATATATATATATATATATAT
Source organism: Erigeron breviscapus (assembly GCA_034093135.1). Classification (NCBI taxonomy): domain Eukaryota; kingdom Viridiplantae; phylum Streptophyta; class Magnoliopsida; order Asterales; family Asteraceae; genus Erigeron; species Erigeron breviscapus. Next base: position 81,472,330 of record CM067175.1, on the reverse strand, counting down.
ATATATATATATATATATATATATATATATATATATATATATATATATATATATATATATATATATATATATATATATATATATATATATATATATATATATATATATATATATATATATATATATATATATATATATATATATATATATATATATATATATATATATATATATATATATATATATATATATATATATATATATATATATATATATATATATATATATATATATATATATATATATATATATATATATATATATATATATATATATATATATATATATATATATATATATATATATATATATATATATATATATATATATATATATATATATATATATATATATATATATATATATATATATATATATATATATATATATATATATATATATATATATATATATATATATATATATATATATATATATATATATATATATATATATATATATATATATATATATATATATATATATATATATATATATATATATATATATATATATATATATATATATATATATATATATATATATATATATATATATATATATATATATATATATATATATATATATATATATATATATATATATATATATATATATATATATATATATATATATATATATATATATATATATATATATATATATATATATATATATATATATATATATATATATATATATATATATATATATATATATATATATATATATATATATATATATATATATATATATATATATATATATATATATATATATATATATATATATATATATATATATATATATATATATATATATATATATATATATATATATATATATATATATATATATATATATATATATATATATATATATATATATATATATATATATATATATATATATATATATATATATATATATATATATATATATATATATATATATATATATATATATATATATATATATATATATATATATATATATATATATATATATATATATAAATATTTCACCTGTCTATAATACATTTAATGAAATTATTGTATTTCACCTGTCTATACTTTTTTCACGTTGCTGGTCTCTCAAACGTTGACACATAAGCTTCCACCTATGCATATTGTATTTATCATCTTTATTACAATAATATAAAAAATATGTGAGGAAAGCCCAAAACGGGTTTCGAACCCCCTACCTTATCTTAGGTGTCATGGGTAATCAATTCAACTAAATTGATTTTGCTAATTATTTCGAATCCCATAATTAATAAACATCTATGCCTGTTGGTTTTTGAGCTAACTTGGTTTTCAAAACGTATTGAAGATCTATTTACACCCAACAGTTCTACCATTAGGTGGAAGATCAACCAAGCTCCAGACTTGATTGCCTTTCATGGATTTCATTTCCACATTCGCAGCTTCAAGCCATTTGTCAGATTCTGGATCTGATAATGCAGCTTTGAAATTAGGAGGTTCATTTAAATCTCCTAATACGTGTTCTTCAGACTCAATATTAAGATTCAATCTTTCACGAGCACGTATTGTCCTTGAGGACCTACGAATTGGAATCGCAACATCTTCAACTTGAGGTTCATCACTTTGAACATTTCCCCCCCAAGTTGATGATCGCTAGTATTTTCAGAAGGTGACACATCTTCCTCTTGAGTCTCATCAAGTTCAACAATCCTCCCACTGTTTTCTTGAGTGATGAGATTCTTTTCAAAAAACTCAGCATATCTAGCAACTTTAACAGTGTTTTCGGTAGGAAAGTAGAAGTAGTAACCCATTGTTTCCTTTGGGTAACCTACAAAGATGCACTTAACTGATATGGGTTGAAGTTTGTCAGGCGTATCTCGCTTCTCAAGTGCCTCACATCCCCATACTCTTAAGTAAGACAAATTAGGGACTCTTCCATGCCACAATTCATGCGGTGTATTGTCAACCTTCTTGGTTGGAACCATATTGAGAATGCGTACAGCAGTCTCTAGAGCATAATCCCACAAGACACACATTTTTCAAATGATTCTTCATCATTTGATTGTAAGATCCCTTCACGTTGAAGTCTTTCAATGCGTTTCTTGCCAACATGAGCAAGACGACAATGCCAAAGATAGGTAGAGTCCAAGTTAGGCTTGACTCTTTTTTGAAGATACCTGGAGAACTGGCTAAACCAGCTTGCTTCTTCTTCTCGTTCAACTCAGCTAGATACTTAGGACAATTCCTTTTCCAGTGTCCCACTTCAGCACAGTGATGACAAGCCTGGTCCTTAGCCGGATGCTCCTTTTTCGCCGGAGGGGTCTTTTTAGGTTTGGAGACTGAAACACTTTGCTTTCCCTTACCAACATTCTTGCCCTTAGCTTTCGGTTGTTTTGCTTTCTGAACCTTTTCCCCCTTGATCATAAGAACTTGGGATGTATCAGATTTCTTGTTAAAGTTTTTCTCATACTCAATCAACATGACATGAAGTTCAGCTATGGTTTTGCTCATGCTGTGCATATTGTAATTACATAGATGTATGGTACTTGTGAACGGGCCACATAAGTTTCATAGGTTTGAATTGTTGGAATATGATCACGTTAAATAAACGCATGTCCGAAAATGTTTAAGCCTACGGGGTCACACGCGATGACACTTAGATATCCGGTTATAATCACCAAATTGAGAGAAATGATAATTGGACATTATTAACTAGATATGTTAATTAGAATTATTTATTAATTATTAAATATTAATTAATAATTAATGTAATTATTAATTAAACCCTAGTCCAAGTCAAAAGATGTTAGCTTGAAGGTTAAGTTATTAGGGATATATTTATACCCTATATATATACTAAAATATAATTCGGTTCTCTCTCGATCCAAAACTTAATACCGAAAACACAAAACTCATATTCCAAAACCAAATCTATATTATATAGATAATAGTCAAGACTTTGGTGGGGGTTTTAGTTCGGCAGAATCATTATTTGTGTTTCTTACTTATGTTGGACAAAACAAAAACTAAAAGCTATTTAGGAGTTTTTGGTTTTTGGTGATTCAAGATCAATTAATCTTCAGGTATTGTTCGATGTGTTGTGTGTGCGATCGTAGGGAGGTTTTACTTTAAACCCTAACTAATAATAATAATCTTATTATTAATATTATTGGAAGCTAAGCTAAAAGGTACACATTCAATTCCTTACTTTGTTAATTATTATATTGCATATACGATTTATTCCGCTGCGTACTCGTGATTGTTTATGTGATTATTGTGCTTGAATCCTAACAGTGGTATCACGAGCCTAATATGTGATATATTAGTTACAAAGTTCAAAACTTGAAGGGGGGTTTAGGGTTGGTTCGATTTAATTAATAATTAAATATTAAAAATCGTTTTCTTTATTTGTTTTTTAATTAAAATCGGTTTTAATAAAAATAAAATTAGGGTTTTGTTTTTATTATTAAATTCAACCTATTTTATATTAATGGTTAATTGAAACCCTCTATGCAAGTTTTGATTATGTGAATTGACATGTTTATTTGATATAAATTGCATGTTTGTATCTTTTATATTTAATGTTGTTAAATAGAAGTAAAAATCATAAGGAATTCATGCAAAATTCTTTATGATTATTACTTAGATATATAGATATAAATTGTTATATAATGGAATAATTAGGGTTTTGTTTTTATTATTAAATTCAACCTATTTTATATTAATGGTTAATTGAAACCCTCTATGCAAGTTTTGATTATGTGAATTGACATGTTTATTTGATATAAATTGCATGTTTGTATCTTTTATATTTAATGTTGTTAAATAGAAGTAAAAATCATAAGGAATTCATGCAAAATTCTTTATGATTATTACTTAGATATATAGATATAAATTGCTTATCATAATGGTCCAATAATTAGGGTTAATTATTTGATAATTGTGTGACTATGTGAATTTTTCGTGCGATTTTTTCTGCTTTACAAAAGTTCACTAAAAAATTCATTTAAAATCAATCGTAATGAGTTAGAAGCTGAATTTTGGACTGTAAATGCCCAACTCATAGGGCTACAACTTTGTAGTTCTGGTCGAAGCTTGATTCGGACCAGAAACAGGTCTAAACAGGTCGTGAAGCTGCTGGAAATTTCCAGTCAGCATGTTTATATGTATTTACTTGCTAATTGTTTGTTTAAAGGCTTACGCAATCAAGGTAACTTGATGTATGTGGTCCTCTTCTTTGAAGGGGGAGCCGACTTAGACATATACATTACCCATAGTGACCATGTTTAGGTGGTCCACCATAACTCGTTGCATGATTAATTAGTTAATAGTTAGTAAGTTTATTATTTTGCAATTTATTGTGATATAAATGGTGATGCAAAATTGTTTTATTGAAAAGAATAAACTTGACTAAGAATTATCGAAATAAGATTTTGTTTTAATAAAATTGGTGTCTTACAACCAAGAGATACACCGGCTCACCCATTTGAACAAACTCTAAGAGAGGTATAAGTCGGAGTGCGCTAGCCTTCTAAAGGAGCGGGTTTTTAATTGCGTCTATCGCAAACCTTTGTTCATGCGCTTCTTTGTGCGTTCAAATGGAGCTACCGAGCTCTTTTGTGTTGTTAGGACTATACAAATGATTTTATTAAACATTATGTTATGAAGATTTGCATGAGTCTTCATACATAAACTTTTGATTCACATCAAATGCATTACCCATTCAAAGTTAAGTCTTTGCCACCCACTTTGCTAAGAACACTTGCAAGTGCTTTTTGCTCTACGTGAGACCGTAGGTGAATTGTATCTAACAAGGTAAATTACTACTCATCATGAGACGGTGGTAGACTATTTACATGTTCTTAATTGGGCGACTTAAAGCGAGTTAAGCGGTGAGACCTTGACCCGTGGCATAAGATGGGACAAAACATGTTTACAAAACACTTACTACCCCTAATAAGTGTTGTTGTAAGTCCCATAAATCTAGGAATTACACTTGTAATGCAATTACTGCTCGTCACTTACCTTTTGAGTACGTCATTTCTAGCAGATCAACTGATGAAATGATGGTATGTCAATTGGATCCTAGCCTTAATGAAATTAATTGTTAAATGAATTTAACATGGGTAGATTATATTTCTTAAGGATTCATTATCAAAAATACCGATAATTGAACTTGAATCTGTTTTGTAAATGGCAACAAATCCTTCATCAAGTTCAACAATCCTCCCACTGTTTTCTTGAGTGATGAGATTCTTTTCAAAGAACTCAGCATATCTAGCAACTTTAACAGTGTTTTTGGTAGGAAAGTAGAAGTAGTAACCCATTGTTTCCTTTGGGTAACCTACAAAGATGCACTTAACTGATATGGGTTGAAGTTTGTCAGGCGTATCTCGCTTCTCAAGTGCCTCACATCCCCATACTCTTAAGTAAGACAAATTAGGGACACTTCCATGCCACAATTCATGCGGTGTATTGTCAACCTTCTTGGTTGGAACCATATTGAGAATGCGTACAGCAGTCTCTAGAGCATAATCCCAAAATGAAAATGGGAGAGTCGTAAGGTTCATCATTGATCTCACCATGTCCAACAAGGTTCGATTTCTCCTCTCAGATACACTATTATGATGTGGAGTATATGGAGGAGTAAGCTATTGAATAAATCCACAAGCTTTTAGATAATCCTTAAACTCTTGGCTTAAGTATTCTCCACCTCGATCCGAACGAAGAATCTTGATGGTTTTACTGAGTTAGTTTTCTACTTCATGTTTATGTTTAAGCAAGTAAACATAACCATAACGACTGAAATCATTCGTAAAAGTAAAGAAGTAGCTAGCACCTATCCTTGACACATGTCTAAATGGGCCACAAACATCGGTATGTATGAGTCCAAGTAGCTCTTTAGCCCTCTCCGGTTTATGCGGAAAAGGTTTTCTTGTCATCTTGCCGGAAACACAAGACACACATTTTTCAAATGATTCTTCATCATTTGATTGTAAGATCCCTTCACGTTGAAGTCTTTCAATGCGTTTCTTGCCAACATGAGCAAGACGACAATGCCAAAGATAGGTAGAGTCCAAGTTAGGCTTGACTCTTTTTTGAAGATACCTGGAGAACTGGCTAAACCAGCTTGCTTCTTCTTCTCGTTCAACTCAGCTAGATACTTAGGACAATTCCTTTTCCAGTGTCCCACTTCAGCACAGTGATGACAAGCCTGGTCCTTAGCCGGATGCTCCTTTTTCGCCGGAGGGGTCTTTTTAGGTTTTGAGACTGAAACACTTTGCTTTCCCTTACCAACATTCTTGCCCTTAGCTTTCGGTTGTTTTGCTTTCTGAACCTTTTCCCCCTTGATCATAAGAACTTGGGATGTATCAGATTTCTTGTTAAAGTTTTTCTCATACTCAATCAACATGACATGAAGTTCAGCTATGGTTTTGCTCATGCTGTGCATATTGTAATTGCGCACATAACTCTCAAAATCCCTTGAAAGAGACTTAAGAATCATGCCAATAGCAATAGGCAGAGGATACGCATAGTTTAGCCTATCCAAGTGCTCAAAGTAACTCTTCATCTTGAGTACATGAGCGCTCACCGGTTTCCCATACTCGTGTTTGCAATCATGGAGTGACTCAATTAGCTTAAATAATTCAACTCCAGCTTGTTTTTCGTACATAGACTTGAGTTCTTTGATCATATCATACGAATTGTACAATTCGAATTGCTTTTGAAGCTCGGGAGTCATGCTACCAGCATCAAACAAGCAACCTCAATATGTCTATCGTACTGAGTATTGTATGCTTCCAACTGCACAGCAGTGGCACTCGCATCAGGGATAGCGGGCATCTGATTTTCAAGGACATCAGTTTTCTTTTCAACTCTTAGGACAATCCTCAATTGACGATACCAGTCATTGAAATTGGTTCCAGAAAGTTTTTCTCTTTCTAGCATCGACCTGAAAGCCGATTGGTGTATGTTTTGTGAAGGATTTGTTGCCATTTACAAAACAGATTCAAGTTCAAAAATCAGTATTTTCGATAATAAATTCCTTAAGAAATATAATTACCCAATGTTAAATCATTTAACAATTAATTTCATTAAGGCTATGATCCAATTGACATACCATCATTTCATCAGTTGATCTGCTAGAAATGACGTACTCAAAAGGTAAGTGACGATCAGTAATTGCATTACAAGTACAATTCCTAGATTTATGGGACTTACAAAGACACTTGTATAGGGGTATTAAGCGTTTTGTAATCATGTTTTGTCCCATCTTATGCCACGGGTCAAGGTCTCACCGCTTAACTCGTTTTAAGTCGCCCAATTAAGAACTTGTAAATAGTCTACCACCGTCTCACGATGAGTAGTAATTTACCTTGGAGTTGCAATTCACCTACGTCTCACGTAGAGCAAAAAGTACTTGCAAGTGTTCTTAGCAAAGTGGGTGGCAAAGACTTAACTTTGATTGGGTAATGCAATTGATGTGAATCAAAAGTTTATGTATGGAGATTCATGCACATCTTCATAACATAATGTTTAATAAAATCATTTTTATTGTCTTAACAACACAAAAGAGCTCGGTAGCTCCATTGAACGGACAAAGAAGCGCAGAAGTAAGGTTTGTGATAGACGCAATTAAGAACCCACTTCTTTAGGGAGCTAGCGCATCCTGACTTATACCTCTCTTAGAGTTTGTTCAAATGGGTGAGCCGGTGTATCTTTTGATTGTAAGACACCAATTTTGTTAAAACAAAATCATATTTCGATATTTATTAGTCAAGTTTATTCTTTTCTTAAAACAATTTTGCATCACCATTTACAATAATAACAAAATAATAAACTTACTAAACTTAACAATTAATCATGCAACGATTTATGGTGGGCAACCTAAATCATGGTCACTATGGTTAATGTACATGTTTAAGAATGGCTCCCCCTTCATATAAGAGGACCACATACATCAAGTAGCCTTGATTGTGTCAGCCTTTAAACAATATACAAACAATTATCAAAAAACCCTAATTTTATTTTTTTATGATTTTCGATTTATATTAAAATAAATAAACAAAAAACAATTTTAATTATTTAATTTTAATCAATTAAATCGAACCAACCCTAAAACCCCCCTTCAAGTTTTGAACTTTGTAACTAATATATCACATATTAGGCTCGTGATACTACTGTTAGGATTCATAACTATTATCACAAGTAATTACACGAGTACGCAGCGGAATTAATCATATGCAATATATTAATTAACAAAGATAGAGAATGTGTACCTTTTAGCTTAGCTTCCAATAAATAATAATAATGATAATTATTATTAGGGTTTAAAGTAAAACCTCTCTACGATCGCACATTTGACACCCCTATGTATGTATGCTAGTACCCGATCACGAACTCACAACCCGATTGGGTTTATCCCTTGAAGTCGAAAATCAAGAAACCCAAAACCCTTTTTCTTTTTGTTGATGTCGACCGAAAAAACAAGAGAGAAAGAGAGAAGAATTGTTTAGGGTTTTCAAATCTAATTGATTTGAATGAATGAAAAAACCCTTAACCTTTAACCCCTATATATATAGGGATTAATTGTAAAGGTTTTAAACTTGGTGAACAAGTTTAGTCAAGGCCCTAAAAAGCCTTGAAAAATTCGGCCCCCATATAGTGTAATTAGGGTCCAACACTAATTCCTAATTACCACTTAAGTCCTCCTCTTTTCAATATATTTAATTAATAAACATATATTTAACTTTTAACGAATGTTTATTAATTATTTCGTGAACATATTTACATAGAGTATACGTGTCATTTTGTGTGACCCCGTAGGCTTAAATAAAAAAACAAAAAACAATTTTAATTATTTAATTTTAATCAATTAAATCGAACCAACCCTAAAACCCCCCTTCAAGTTTTGAACTTTGTAACTAATATATCACATATTAGGCTCGTGATACCACTGTTAGGATTCATAACTATTATCACAAGTAATTACACGAGTACGCAGCGGAATTAATCATATGCAATATATTAATTAACAAAGATAGAGAATGTGTACCTTTTAGCTTAGCTTCCAATAAATAATAATAATGATAATTATTATTAGGGTTTAAAGTAAAACCTCTCTACGATCGCACATTTGACACCCCTATGTATGTATGCTAGTACCCGATCACGAACTCACAACCCGATTGGGTTTATCCCTTGAAGTCGAAAATCAAGAAACCCAAAACCCTTTTTCTTTTTGTTGATGTCGACCGAAAAAACAAGAGAGAAAGAGAGAAGAATTGTTTAGGGTTTTCAAATCTAATTGATTTGAATGAATGAAAAAACCCTTAACCTTTAACCCCTATATATATAGGGATTAATTGTAAAGGTTTTAAACTTGGTGAACAAGTTTAGTCAAGGCCCTAAAAAGCCTTGAAAAATTCGGCCCCCATATAGTGTAATTAGGGTCCAACACTAATTCCTAATTACCACTTAAGTCCTCCTCTTTTCAATATATTTAATTAATAAACATATATTTAACTTTTAACGAATGTTTATTAATTATTTCGTGAACATATTTACATAGAGTATACGTGTCATTTTGTGTGACCCCGTAGGCTTAAATACTTTATGGACATGCGTTTATATTAACGTGATCATATACCAACACCTTTTTGTTGGTCGGCAAAGCCAGAAGGAAGGGACTTACACAAGCATTGGCTCCATCATTACAAACGTACTTTGTGACTCATAAGCCTTGTTTTAATGTTTGTTTGTCCAATCAGCTATTGGACGTGCTAGTAGCACAAGCTTCACATAGCAAATTAGAAAATGAAGTTTTAAGCATTCAGAATGTTGAGGAGTTCCTTACGAAGCAATTCCCTTTGATACCTTTCCAATTAGATAAAGAAGGCTCTCTAAAATCACTTGAGGATATTGTGATGGCCAACAACAGCAATCTAGTTTCTAAAAGTGTTATATTTTCAGCTGCTTTATCATCAGGTCGTATTGCAGACGTTTCCTTAGAAGCACATTTTTCTTCTAAGGATGCAATGGCAGTCTTACGTAGGGCTCCAATGCTGTCAGATTTAAATACATGGTCACATTGGGATGTTTTATTTGCTCCCTCTCTTGGCCCTCTTACTTCATGGTTATTAGCAGAGACCAATGCGAAGGAGCTGCTTTGCTTAGTCACTTGGACCGGGGCTGTGATACGTATTGATAGCACTGCCACAGTGGATTAATTTTTAGAGGCTTCCAGTCAGGGGTCTTCTTTCCATACAGCAGTTAGTTTGCTATCCCTGTTTGTATTGTATGGCGGTGAAAACAATGTCCCCTCATCTCTTTTAAAGTGCCATGCGGAAAAAGCTTTTAAACTCATGGTGAAGAATTTTGTGAACAATGGTTTGTACAAAGATGAAAGTCAACTCGATAGTGGGATATCCACTGCATCAATATTTATCCTAAACTGTTCAGCTTATCTACCATATTTGTTGCTTTCAGGATTTCGCCTCAATGTCAAAAATGCTCCTTCAGTCATTTTAGAGGAATGCAAAAGCACAGAACATCGTCTAAAGCTTCATGAATTAGGATTGTCTCTTAGTTTAATGGAATGGATTAGCGATTACAAAACTTATTGTTTTACCAAATTAAGCAAGTCATCTGAGTTTGATCAAGAAAGGGATATATCAGCGAGTTATATCCCTGCCAAAGATAAAGGAGTAGTTGTGCAAAAGGAGGAATGCCAAGTGGTTAATTCCATTGATAGAAGGATAGTTTTAAAACAAAATTCATTTGCAAAGTAGTAGCGAAGAGGAATCAGCTAAGATTATTGAGTCTATCAGGCGAGAAAAATTTGGTCTGGATCCTCATATATCAGCTAAGGAGGATAGTATTATGAAGAAGCAACATGCTCGGTTAGGTAGAGCACTACATTGCCTAAATAACACTATCTCTTCCTCTCAACTTTAGGTTCAAAATGCTGATGACAATGTTTACCCATGTGGTGTGGAACCAGCTCTGACTTTTATTCTTCAAGAAGCATGCATTATAGTCCTAAATAATTAGCGGGGATTTTCGACCTTTGTGATGTCGGCAATTCAACAAAGAAGGAACTTAGTGCTGGCTATATATTGGCAAGAAGGGTATTGGCTTTAAATCTGTTTTCCGGGTTACTAATGCTCCAGAAATTCATTCTAATGGGTTCCATATCAAGTTTGACATAAGCGATGGTCAAATTGGTTTTGTTTTGCCAACAGTTGTTCCACCTTGTGACATTGATTTGTTTGGCAAGTTGGCTTCTGTTGACAGCAATCCAATGGATAAGCAACATTGGAATACGTGCATTGTTCTTCCTTTTAAATCAAAGAAAAATGAAGCTGAGAATCTCATTTCCATGTTTTCTGATCTCCATCCATCTCTATTACGATTCCTTCATCGCCTTGAATGTATCAAGTTCAGAAATCTTCTAAATGATTCATTCATTGTCATGAGAAAGGAAGTTGTTGGAGACAATATTGTAAATGTTTTTCATGGAAATGAGAAAATGACTTGGTTTGTTAAATCTCATAAACTACAAGCTGATCATATCCGTCATGATGTCGACTCAACTGAAATATCGATAGCTCTTATGTTGGAGGATTTAAGTAATGGAAACTATATCGCGAAGCTCGACCACCAACCCGTTTTTGCTTTTCTTCCTGTACGGAATTATGGATTAAAATTTATAATCCAAGCTGATTTTATTCTTCCTTCATCAAGGGAGGAAATTGATGAAGATAGTGCATGGAACCAGTGGTTGCTATCCGAGTTTCCAAATTTGTTTGTTAGGGCTCAGCTGCCATTCTGTAATCTTCCTTGTTTTAAGGAGAATCCGGCAAAGGCTGTTACAATCTTCTTGAGCTTTTTTCCTCTGGGAGGGGAAGTGCATGGATTTTTTTCTTGCCTTCCACGTATGATTATATCTAAGTTACAGACATCTAACTGTCTCCCTTTAGAAGGGGACGGGAACTGGGTCAAGTGGGTCCAGCCGTGTAAGGTACTGCGAAACTGGACTGAAGAAACACGTTCTTTGTTGCCTGATAGTTTGATAAAGGAGCATCTTGGTGTCGGTTACTTGAATAGACATACAGTTTTAACAGATTCCTTTTAGCACGTGCTTTACACATTGAAGAGTGTGGTCCCAGGACTCTTCTTCAAATCATGGCATCTGTGTAGTGGTGGTTCTTTAAAATCAATGGGCTTAAGTTGGCTATCCTCTTGGTTAAATGCTTTGTATTTGATGTCAACTAATGTAACTCAGTGTTATAAGTCAACTTGCACCATTGTCGTTCATTCCTCTTTTAGATGGCAATTATGCATCGATTAACAATGGTGCAATTTGGTTACATACTGATCCCGAGAATAGTCTTGAATCTGATGAAAAGTTGTATCCGAAACTTCAAATTGTAAATCCTGGCCTCTTAATCGATTCTTTTGCTGAAAACATAACCCAGATGGTTTACAAAGTTGGAGTCCAGCCATTATCTGCACATGAAGTTATAAAGGTGCAAATTTTACCAGCCGTTTCTGATGAAAAAGTTTGGACAGAAAGCAAGGAATTGATGGTTGAGTACCTTTGGTTTATAATGTTTCATCTGGAAACGCCTTGCCCCAAGTGCCTTGCAGACAAGGAACACATACTCTCACAGTTGCGTAACAATGCATTTATCTCGGATATAAACGAATTGTAGACATGCTGATTCATTTCAGTAAAGAGTTTGGGAATCCAATTGATATGGGCAAGTTGGTTGGTGGTACTGATATGCAATGGTATGAAATTGATGTCAGCTACCTGGAACACCCGGTTTACAAATCCGCGCCTGGAGGAACATTGAAATTGAGAAATTTTTTGAAGGGATTAGGAGTCACCCATTTTGTCCAAATAGTTAAAGTTGAAAAGCGTGCTGATCAGCTTCACTTTCCTAACGAATTGTTCAATAACTGTGAAACAGTGCATGCAGTTCTTGGTGACATAGCACCATATGCTGTTCCAAAGGTTAGTAATTTTCAATCTTATTGCTACTACCCTGGAATCTGGATGGATGGCTTCTGTAGTAATATCCCATTTTTGTTTTTGTTTTGTGTTAAATCGATTAACTATGTGAAGTTTATCATTGATATTGGCTTGAAAATTACAATCACTCTTGATGATGCTGTCAGTTCTTGAAGTTTGGAGAAAATCTAAGAAACCTTTCATGGCCAGGTATCTATGGTTTGAAAACTTTCCTTTTTATAGGCCTGTCAATGGGCTCTGTTTTGATCTGATCCATTTATGTGATCCAATTGATCAGGAAAAAAATACTTAGGTAGTTACACAACTCCCATATGTGTGCACATAATGACAATATCTAAGTAATGATCAGTGAGAGAGAGGAGTGAAAAATTAAATGTGCATGAGAAAAACTAAAATGTGAGTTTTAATAGCAAATCATTTATTCAAAATGTAGTGCGATTTATTGCGGCGATGTATTTTAAAATTTGATAGTATTTCATAGTAAAGACATGTTTAAAACAATAAGCAGTTCAAATTTCTATTTAAAGTTCGATTATTTTATGATAGAGTTAATTACAGAAATCGTTCTTGTCATCCACCAAAACTTGAAGGTTTCGTTCCTGAGTTTAATAAATTACAGTTTTAGTCCAAAACATTTTACCCCATCAACACTTTTGGTCCCTGGTGCTTAACTCCGTTCAATAACCCATCACGTGCCAAACACGTGATGGGTATTTTCGGAATACTCGGTCTTTTTTGCTTCTTTAATACCCCAACCACAAAATTATCAACACATTTTCACACTCTCTCTACGTTATCTCTCTCTCTCTCTACACTTTTGGTCCCTTGTACTTAACTTTATAGCTTTTTTAACAAAAAAAAATTAAAAAAACTTAACTTACCATAATAACCCATGGCGTAATCCAAAGCTGCTTTAGGGTTTGATTCATCACGAATATGCCACTCCGAACAACCATTTTCTTCAAATAATAATACACATTTGTTGAATCCGATTAAGGTTTGTTGGATTTTTGTTGTTATGGAGGGAATTTTTACGAGATGGAAAAGGGGAGAGTGTTTTGATCGAGAAGAGGGACGAAATGTGTTGATATTTTTGTTGTTGGGGTATTAAAGAAGCAAAAAAGCCGGGTAGGACGAAAATACCCATCACGTGTTTGGCACATGATGAGTTATTAAACGGAGTTAAGCACCAGGGACCAAAAGTGTTGACGGGGCAAAGGTTTTTGGACTAAAACTGTAATTTATTAAACTCAGAGACGAAACCTGCAAGTTTTGGTCGACGACAAGGACGATTTCTGTAATTAACTCTTTATGATATTAATATTTAAATGTATGTGTGTTTTTATATAACTACTTTTTGTGTTATTATGTTTTACAAAAAGTCAAAAACTCTAAGGCAGGTAGCAGGGGCATGCATTAGAACCATAGTCACATGGAACTAGGACTCTCGAACGGGATCTCAGTTTGCTAGGTCCCTAAATCTTGATATAGACTAGGGTAGGCGTATTTGGGAACACTCTACTGTAATGATGTACCATATAATGTGCTACAATTCACTGGTAGTTTTTTTTTTAAAGGTGAATTTCGCTGAAACTTAGCGTCGCGATTCGACAGCGGGAGGTTTAGCATACGTTGTCTTAACCGGGTCCACGCTAGAGAGCTCCCTCGAATTAGAAATGCCTATTTCAAATACCCGATGGGGGAAAAACCCCTACTAATCCTCCCGAAGGCACGACGATTAATAGGGGTAAACTCTGTCCCCTCAGACTTGAACCTGGTTATACCCAAGTCAAGCCCTCATAAAGGGACTTAATTCCTATGTCCTCCCCAAGGCTTGAACACAAGACCTCATACAATTCACTGGTAGTTAATAATATAAAAGTCCAACTTTTTGGAATAAGCTTTGCAAAACACTCAAATACATAACCAAAAGTCACTTGGTTCTAAGGTGTTAACCAATTATAATGTATATTAGACTAACTCAATCTCTAATTAATCGCTGTGTAATTAAGTTTTAAACTGTATCTATTTAGTTGAAATCACTATTTTCCAATCACTGTATCAATCACACATTGAGTCATTGAATACCAATTGGGAAAAGCAAATTTCCAAAAGCATATAGTGATCCATAATGTTCATGGAACGGAACTATACTGTAATTTGGTGCAAAATGATCCAGCATGAGATCGTGGGGGTTTTGCGCCATATTATGTGAGTATGATCAGAACATGAATGAGAAGCGGGGTGGGGTTAAAGGTAATGAGCATGGCACTGAGAAGAATAAATGGGTTGATTTACCGGCATCATATGGCTCATACGGGGTGGGTCGATGGGTATCCAATTGTGGTACCGGGGCTAAAGTTCCCCCCATTACCCTATAAATGGGTTGATTTGGGTCAGAATTCATCTACCTATATCTGTTAGGTCATGGTTCAAATCACAATTTATATAGTTGGGTCATGGGTCATTTTTTCTATTATTTTTGGTATTTGTAATACCTTTATTATTTTCTTTTCTTTGTCATTGACATGCTTCTTATTTCTGTTTACTAGCCTATCTCAAATGTCCAAGTTCTACACATACATATGGAATGAGCTGAGCATCTCTTAGCAGAAAGTAGTGGAGAGTCTGCATTCTCAAGCTTTCATATTTGTTTCTGTCACACCCCGTTGTAGCGGAAATACAGGGTTAACAAGTAATTGCGTACAAATCAGAAGGTAAATAGAGATTACATCCATTAATCCAAATACGAGTTTATTACAAGTATAATCGTTCGGAAGTGGACCCCAATACACGGATACAAACTATCCTCAATTGGAAATGGGCCCACTAAATACAAATATAACATATGGACAGCTAAGTACAATTAGGACTAATAAAGCTATAGTCCTCAGAGGTCTGACGCTAATTGTACGTCCAATGTTCAAAAGATGGCTTCAAATGCCATATACGCTTCCAAATACTTACTGTTGGTTCCCTGAAAAGCATGAAATTTGAGAGGATCAACTATCGAAATAGTTGGTGAGTTTACAGTATGTTTGACCAATATTTATTCGTCATTGTGAGCACACAAATGACATATAGTTATAAAAGACCAGACAGTCAGTATATCTAAATCTGACAACACTTTTATAACAAGACAGCCAGTATATCTAAATCTGGACACATCTTATATCACAATTTATAATAAGATAGTCAGTATATCTAAATCTGAACTCATCTTATATCACGTCAATCAGTATATCTAGATCTGATGACAGCATATGCCTCGCACAGGATTTCCCTTCAACAATGGGGTGCGGACCACAACCTCGCACAGGATTTCCCTTCAACAATGGGGTGCGGACCACAAAAATGTCTATACTCGCACAGGATTTCCCTTCGAAAATGGGGTGCGGACCACAACCAAGACAGTCGAGATATCTAGATCCGACAATACAACCAATATGGGAAACATTTTAGTTTGTCAAACACAAGAAACCATTTAATCAGCCATCACACGGCAATTCAACGTCATTTCATTCAACATTTAATAAATGACACGTATACACATTTTCGACAGCCCAACATGGCAAATTTAAGTCAAATGATTTAAGCATCCATATCACATGGCATACACAAAAACAATCATTTATTTAACAAATAGTGTATACAACAGTACATGCTTTTCAGGCCCAAAGTAAAAGGAAAAGGGCGCCATAAACTCACCTTAGCGATCTAAATGCTAAAAGGTATAATGTAGCTCGAGAAGATCCACAGTCAATTCTCCTGGTTATCCAAAACCTATGATATCATTATCAATAATGAGGATCAAATCCCTTGACGACGAGTATCCTACGTACCACTACTTAGCTATAGACCCTAGAATGCCATAACCGAGAACGTGTTTCAAACATTGATTTTTATCAACTAAAGGTAAATAAAATTATTTAGACTTAAGGATTAAAAGTTATTAACGTTTAAAAATATTGACGCGTAATATTTCACAGTACCAATACACTGCGCCGCAGTGAGCTAGAATCATGCTCACTGCGCCGCAGTGGCTAGAATCATGCTCACTGCGCCGCAGTGACCAGAAATGCCACTGCGCCGCAGTGAGCCAGAACATGCTCACTGCGCCGCAGTGAGCCAGAACATGCTCACTGCGCCGCAGTGAGCTAGAATCATGCTCACTGCGCCGCAGTGAGCTAAACATGCCACTGCGCCGCAGTGAGCTAAAATGCTCACTGCGCCGCAGTGACTAGAACATGCTCACTGCGCCGCAGTGAGCCAGAACATGCTCACTGCGCCGCAGTGAGCAGAACATGCTCACTGCGCCGCAGTGGGCTAAAATGATCCAGGACCGCAGTGAGCTAGAATCATGCTCACTGCGCCGCAGTGAGCCAGAACATGCTCACTGCGCCGCAGTGAGCTAGAATAGCACTGCGCCCAGACCAGAGTCTGGGCACTGCGCCGCAGTGGGCTAAGACAACACCACTGCGCCGCAGTGGCCCCATTCTGCAGCCAAAAACCAGCAGTTCATATGCAGAAATAACCCAAATCGTTTTCGACACAATTTCTTTCATTATAACAAGTTTCCACAAGTGCAATAGACCTGGAAACATTACATTTTGCCAACCATTTCGCCATTTCTATCATTTAGACCTCAAAACCTAATTCTAAGTCAAAAACCTAATTAGGTTAACCAAACCCAAAACTCATTTCATTTCCATGGCTATCTAATTCATTTAGAAATACTGAAATTAAACTTGAAATGGAAATTAAATCAAATCAAAAGTTTGAGAAATGGTTTACTTACCAAAATTGATGTTCTTGAAAATAGTTGACTATGATGAAGATGGTGATGATGATGTTTGATAATGATAATAAACCTCTTTAAAATCTCCAAAAGATTTCTACCCTTGCAAGACCAAATTTTTGAAGAAAAGGATAGAAGAGATTGAGAGAATTTGAGTGATGAATGTGTGTGTGTGTTGTGTTTGTGTGGTGTGGGTATGTGTGGATCAAAAAGGAACCAGGGAAAGAGGGGTGATGGGGGTGATGGGTGTTTCCCTCCCAGCCTTTCAAACAAAATTAAGCCCATGTGGCTTCTTTCTGATATTTTTAATACCCTTAATTTGGTAAAATGCTTACGATTTATTACCGTTTGACCTAAAAGTCAAAATATAAGGTAAAGGTATTTTCCCTCGTCTCATTTTTGTTAAGACAAGCCAATAAAATTAAATAAACTAAACTTTTAGAAGCCTTTAGTTTAGACAGTCTGTTTACTGTGCTCAATTATAACATTTAAATCTTTATTTAACGTTATTTTAAGACTCGGCATTCGTCTAAATAGCTAATAGTCTACGTCATATGGATACGTCCAATTGAACCATATCAAATGTTCAATTAACTAAAAATTTCCACGTCATAATCTCTAAATTAGACGAAATTATAAATAATGATCGAGATTAGGACTAACCCGTTTTTAATAAATTACGAGTTGTCACAGCATCCCCGACTTCTAAGGATTTCGTCCCGAAATCAAGTCTTGCTTAGTAAAGAGATGGGGATACTTATTCCTCATAAAATCCTCACGTTCCCAAGTCGAGTCTGGTCCGTGCTTTGAGTTCCAACGAACTTTGACCAACTTGATACGACTTCGTCTAAGCTGTTTGAGCTGTTGGTCTAAAATTTCAACAGGCTCCTCTACAAATTGGAGAGAGTCATTTACTTGCAACTCTTCCACAGGTACAACCAACGTTTCATCAGTTAAACATTTCTTCAGATTCGATATATGAAATGTGGGATGAACATGTTCAAGCTCCTGGGGTAAATCGAGCTTATAAGCCACGGAACCAATCCTTCGAACAATTTCGAATGGTCCGATATAACGAGGACTAAGTTTTCCTCTTACGCCAAAGCGTGCAGTGCCCTTCCAAGGTGACACTTTTAACATAACTTTATCACCCACTTGAAACTCAAGGGGTTTCCTTCTACGATCTGCATAGCTCTTCTGGCGATCCTGAGCCGCCTTCAGCCGTGCCCTAATTTCAATAATCTGGTCAGTAGTCTTCTGAACCAACCCATACTTGTACAAACGACGCTCACCAGCATCTAGCCAACAAACAGGCGATCTACATTTTCGTCCGTACAAAGCCTCAAAAGGCGCACATTTAATGCTTGTGTGATAGCTGTTATTATATGAAAACTCAGCTAACGGCAAAAAGGTATCCCAATTACCTTTGAAATCGATAACACATGCCCGAAGCATGTCCTCTAACGTCTGAATGGTACGTTCACTTTGCCCGTCCGTCTGTGGATGGTAAGCCGTACTCAAATTCAACTGAGTGCCTAAGGCGTCTTGAAAATATCTCCAAGATTGTGAAGTAAAACGACCATCACGATCCGAGATAATAGACACAGGAACGCCATGAAGTGACACGATCTTCTCAATATATAATTGAGACAATTTCTTTATTTTCCAATTCTCCCGTATGGGAATGAAGTGTGCAGACTTCGTCAATCGGTCAACAATGACCCAAATAGTATCGTAACCCTTCAAGGTTCGAGGCAACTTTGTAATGAAGTCCATAGTAATCTGTTCCCATTTCCAGTCAGGAATCTGGGGTTGTTGGAGCAGTCCAGAAGGCTTTTGGTGCTCTGCCTTAACCATTGAACAATTTAAACATTTTGAAACATACGTGGCGATATCTCTTTTCATACCAGGCCACCAATAAAAATCCTTTAACCCATGGTACATTTTGTCAGCACCAGGATGGATTGAATACTTAGATCGATGACTCTCGTTCATCAAGAGTTCTCTAAGTCCATTATACTTGGGAATCCACACTCTGCCCTTGACATGTCGGATCCCATCACCATCCAATTCAAATAACCGTTCGGCATTCCACAATGCTTCCTCCTCAATACGCCCTGGTTGTAAGGCCTCATTCTGATCATCCAACACTCTATCCCTTAATGATGAGCCAAGGTAAGAACTTGCTCTTGTTATCACAGATAGTGAAATTCTATCTTTTCGACTTAACGCGTCAGCAACGACATTTGCTTTACCGGGATGATACTTGAGTTCACAATCATAATCACTGAGTAATTCTACCCATCTTCTTTGTCGCATATTCAGCATTTTCTGATCGAAGATATGCTGAAGACTTTTGTGATCTGTGAATACCGTACACTTTGTACCATACAAATAGTGCCTCCAAATCTTTAAGGCAAAAACAACCGCTCCGAGTTCAAGATCGTGGGTTGTGTAATTCTTTTCGTGGATCTTGAGCTGTCTAGAGTCGTAAGCAATGACCTTACCTTCCTGCATAAGCACACATCCCATGCCTTGATGTGATGCGTCACAGTATACCACGAAATTTTCAATTCCATTTGGTAACGCTAAAATAGGAGCATTACAGAGCTTGTCTTTCAACGTTTGAAATGCTTCTTCCTGGGCATCCTGCCAAATAAATTCCTTGGCCTTTTGAGTTAATAAAGTCAAAGGTTGAGCAACTTTTGAGAAGTTCTCAATAAATCTCCTGTAATATCCAGCCAGCCCAAGAAATTGACGGATTTCTGTCGGAGTCTTAGGGGCTTCCCACTTCTTTATCGCCTCTATCTTAGATGGATCTACGTGGATCCCATCCCTGTTCACTACATGGCCCAAGAAGTGTACTTCCCTAATCCAGAATTCACATTTTGAGAATTTCGCGTACAACTTCTGATCCTTGAGCAGTTGCAGAATTGTTCTCAGGTGACCTTCATGTTCATCTTTATTCCTTGAGTATATCAGTATGTCGTCAATAAATACGATGACAAACTTGTCAAGATACGGTCGACATATACGATTCATTAGGTCCATAAACACAGCAGGTGCATTGGTTAAGCCAAATGGCATAACCAAAAACTCATAATGCCCATAACGAGTTCTGAAAGCTGTTTTAGGAACGTCCGTCTCTCTGACTCTGAGTTGATGATACCCAGATCTGAGATCAATTTTGGAAAAGTGTGATGCACCTTCCAATTGGTCAAACAAGTCGTCAATACGAGGCAAAGGATACCTGTTCTTGACAGTCAACTTGTTCAATTCTCTGTAATCAATACACATCCGCATAGAGCCGTCTTTCTTCTTCACAAATAGGATTGGAGCTCCCCAAGGTGATGAACTTGGACGAATTAGTCCTTTAGCTAACAACTCTTGAAGTTGTTCGGACAATTCTTGCATTTCTGATGGCGCAAGACGATAGGGTGCCTTGGCCACGGGTGCAGCTCCAGGAATCAAATCTATTCCAAACTCTACTGGTCTGTGAGGTGGAAGTCCCGTCAAATCTTCAGGAAATACTTCTGGAAAATCCCTAACTACTGGAATATCTTTCATTTCTTTAACCTCTGGTTTCCTTTCTACTACAAATGCTAAGAAGGCAGGGTGTTCTTTTTGTAAATATTTATTGGCCTTTATTGCCGATACTAAGATTAATTTCTTTCCTGCCTTATCTCCTTGCACTTCTAGGGTTTCGTTATTCTGCAGAGGTATTCTAACAATTTTCTCATGACAACTTATATTAGCTCTAACCTTTGACAACCAGTCCATACCAACGATCACATCAAAACTGCTTAGTTCTATGGGGATCAGGTCAATTTTAAAAGTCTTACCGGCTAATACCAAACTACAATCTATTAAATGATCTCTAGCAATATATTTTTGACCGTTTGCATATTCGACAACATAAGTATCTTTCATGGGGGTAGCTATTATACCAAAACGAGACTTAAATTCTAAGGATATGAAACTTTTATCAGCACCGGAGTCGAATAATATAAAAACATAATGATCATTGAGTATGAATGTACCTATCACAACATTGGGATCACGTCGTGCATCAGCAGCATCCAAAGCGAAAACTCGGCCTCTACCTCGGCCTCCTTGATTTCTAGCTTGGTTGTTCCCCACATTGTTCCTTACTGGAACTATAGCATTATTGTTCGGGGCTTGATTAAGTCTTGGACACGCTGGTCGGAAATGAGTTTCACTTCCACACTCGTAGCATTGATTAGGTACTTTCTCCCTACAGGATTTTGCCTGATGTCCTATCTTCTTACAACGGTAGCAAGCGGGACAATTCCCCATGTGACGAGTGCCACATCTGTTACATCTTGTGTCTGTGCCGGGGTACCTCTTGATATCTTGTGGGACCACTGCAAAGTTTCTGGCAGCTTTAAACCTCTTGCCATTCCCACCATTTCCAAAACCACTACCAGAGGCTTGATCATTCCTTCTCTTGACCACTTCAGTTCCAACAGAAGAACCAGTGGTTCTTTTCAAGTCTATCACCATCCGATTGGTTGCACTGACTGCCGCTTGTAGAGTCAAAGGATTAAAAGCGGCTACCAACCTGCGGACATCAGGTGACAAGCCATAACAGTATCTTTCCACTAACTTCTCCTCCGTATCTACCATACGAGGAACTAGCCTTGTCAGCTCATGAAAACGAGTAGTGTATTTCTCGTTATCCAATCCAACCATAGCATGATTCCAAAATTCGTTTTCCATCCTCTGTACTTCCTCCCTAGGACAGTACTTCTCCATTAGCATCCTTTTAAAGTTCATCCAAGGTATGCTATATGCCGGCTCTCGGCCACGAGTCCTAATCTGTTCGTTCCACCATGACAGTGCATGCTTTTGAAATTGAGCGGAAGCATATTCCACTTTGTGCTCTTCGGCACAACGGCTGATATGGAGCACTGCCTCTATACTCTCTAGCCAATTTATTAGACCTACCGGGCCCTCGGTACCATTAAATTCTTTTGGTTTACAATATGTGAAGGTCTTGTAGTCTGTCCCGTGCAGATGAACTCTAGGAATAACTCGTTCCGCAGTAGGTTCAACGTTGTTACTATTATCAGTGTGATGATTATTATTGGCGTTCATACTCGCCGTGATCTGAGCAACTAAAGTAGGCATGGCGGCCAACAGTTGTTGCGTCACCAACGCTGCCATATTATTTTCCCCGTCAGCACGTGGGGTAGATCCAAGACCAGTGTTCCTATTTGCAGTTTCTGGTTCTTGCTGGTTCACAGGTTCTTCCTGTTCAGTTGGATTGGGTTGAGGAGTTGATCTAGTAACTCTCTTGGGAGCAGCCTTCTTCTGGACCTTGCCTCTTGTCTTGGGAGCCATAAGTCTAAGACATAAACCAAAAATGTCATTTAGAGGGTTTCCTCGTAGGAACAACAAAGATTGTAGCTTTTCAAGTTGTTTTAGATATAAGAGGATGCCAAACACAAGTCACAATTTATCGACTTACTTGAACTCATGAACTAAACAAGAAAAGAAATATAGAACACTATACTTCTAGAATTGAAATGAGCAAGTGACGTAGTTTTGAACAAGTAAGTAAGCCAAAGAACTATCATATTTCATTTATACTAAAAACTTTTTACATAATCTGACTTTCCAAAATCTTGTGGGAAAACTACATCCACAATACAATTCATGTGGGAACTACATCCACGATGATATATTACACAGTCAGAATAATTACTATCTGACATACGTGGGAAATACATCCACCAAAAAGATTACAACTCAAATACAGATGTATGAGTTGTCAATTGTTCTAAGGCTTACAATACGTTACTACTACTACTACTACTACTATTACTGATTACATCCTGAAAAGAACTACAACAAGCAATGCCACCACCAAGACCACTACAACTGATAGTATCCAGACCATTCTACCAATAACTTCTCTCCCTTCCCTAGCCACAGTCATAGCCTCAGCCGCCTGCTGATAAGCTCCAGTCAACTCCTGAGCTTGATTTTCCATACTCTTTCTGGTGCAGATGAGGGAATTGTTCATCCTCGACAGCTGCCGGCGATAATATTCCATCCTATCAGCTGCAGATGCAACTGGCATAACGACATGTGGATTGTAAACAGGCACTCTTGAGGGACCCGCAGCATACGGATCTCCCTGAAAGAATGAAAGACCAGGTCCACTGTTGCCCTGAACTGGTGCAGAAGGACCAGGAGCATAAGGGTCTCTAGGAGCATAAAGCATATGAGCTCCCTCGGTAGTCCTCCTCTGATATGGAGATACCGGTGTTACAGATGATTGAACATGGATAGATACATGTTCACTTCCAGATTCACTGGATGACGATACAAGGTTGATAGGGCGAGATTCATTGCCCGATTCCTCCATTGGTTCCTCTTCATAAGAGTCAGGAACATATGGAATGGAGTTTGCCAAGACAGGAACTGGAGGTGTACAAGGTACAACAGCATTAGAGCTAACTCCATCCGACATGACTAGTCTGAAAAGATAGTCAAAAATCCATATAAGTCTACTGGATAAGACAGCACGAATCAATTGAAGGTGACAGTACGCAACATTGAGGTTTAAAGAAATCTTTGTCTAGATTACACACATTCGGTTTGGGTTTCTATTACCAACATATTTAAAATGCTTATATATAGGGTCACCCGCAGCCTTCCCACCACATTTAAATATGTTGTCAATATAATCCAAACTATCACGTATATAAACCTTATGCATACACATACGAGTCGAGTTTCTATTCCTAACATGCCTTAAATGCTTATGTATAGGGTCACCCGCAGCCTTCCCACCACATGTACAGCATGCTGTGAATATAATTCAACTAACACATATATACACAATTTAAGATATTTATTTCGAGCCTTATACTATTTTACATAATCGGGACGTAGTTGATCGGGTTAGGTCTAATTATTGACAAATAGCATAACTCTCGAGATAGGTATCCTAAACCTTAATGACTTAGATTTCCTATATGAAGCGACCATGGCTATAGATTGAGTTATTCACGAGGAATAACTCCGTATTCACTATAACCTTGTCTCTGATACCAATTTTTGTCACACCCCGTTGTAGCGGAAATACAGGGTTAACAAGTAATTACGTACAAATCAGAAGGTAAATAGAGATTACATCCATTAATCCAAATACGAGTTTATTACAAGTATAATCGTTCGGAAGTGGACCCCAATACACGGATACAAACTATCCTCAATTGGAAATGGGCCCACTAAATACAAATATAACATATGGACAGCTAAGTACAATTAGGACTAATAAAGCTATAGTCCTCAGAGGTCTGACGCTAATTGTACGTCCAATGTTCAAAAGATGGCTTCAAAATGCCATATACGCTTCCAAATACTTACTGTTGGTTCCCTGAAAAGCATGAAATTTGAGAGGATCAACTATCGAAATAGTTGGTGAGTTTACAGTATGTTTGACCAATATTTATTCGTCATTGTGAGCACACAAATGACATATAGTTATAAAAGACCAGACAGTCAGTATATCTAAATCTGACAACACTTTTATAACAAGACAGCCAGTATATCTAAATCTGGACACATCTTATATCACAATTTATAATAAGATAGTCAGTATATCTAAATCTGAACTCATCTTATATCACGTCAATCAGTATATCTAGATCTGATGACAACATATGCCTCGCACAGGATTTCCCTTCAACAATGGGGTGCGGACCATAACCTCGCACAGGATTTCCCTTCAACAATGGGGTGCGGACCACAAAAATGTCTATACTCGCACAGGATTTCCCTTCGAAAATGGGGTGCGGACCACAACCAAGACAGTCGAGATATCTAGATCCGACAATACAACCAATATGGGAAACATTTTAGTTTGTCAAACACAAGAAACCATTTAATCAGCCATCACACGGCAATTCAACGTCATTTCATTCAACATTTAATAAATGACACGTATACACATTTTCGACAGCCCAACATGGCAAATTTAAGTCAAATGATTTAAGCATCCATATCACATGGCATACACAAAAACAATCATTTATTTAACAAATAGTGTATACAACAGTACATGCTTTTCAGGCCCAAAGTAAAAGGAAAAGGGCGCCATAAACTCACCTTAGCGATCTAAATGCTAAAAGGTATAATGTAGCTCGAGAAGATCCACAGTCAATTCTCCTGGTTATCCAAAACCTATGATATCATTATCAATAATGAGGATCAAATCCCTTGACGACGAGTATCCTACGTACCACTACTTAGCTATAGACCCTAGAATGCCATAACCGAGAACGTGTTTCAAACATTGATTTTTATCAACTAAAGGTAAATAAAATTATTTAGACTTAAGGATTAAAAGTTATTAACGTTTAAAAATATTGACGCGTAATATTTCACAGTACCAATACACTGCGCCGCAGTGAGCTAGAATCATGCTCACTGCGCCGCAGTGGCTAAAATGAACCAGGGACCAGTATAAAAGCACTGCGCCGCAGTGAGCCAGAACATGCTCACTGCGCCGCAGTGGCTTAAGTCGACACCAGACCAGAGTCTGGGCACTGCGCCGCAGTGGGCTAAGACAACACCACTGCGCCGCAGTGGCCCCATTCTGCAGCCAAAAACCAGCAGTTCATATGCAGAAATAACCCAAATCGTTTTCGACACAATTTCTTTCATTATAACAAGTTTCCACAAGTGCAATAGACCTGGAAACATTACATTTTGCCAACCATTTCGCCATTTCTATCATTTAGACCTCAAAACCTAATTCTAAGTCAAAAACCTAATTAGGTTAACCAAACCCAAAACTCATTTCATTTCCATGGCTATCTAATTCATTTAGAAATACTGAAATTAAACTTGAAATGGAAATTAAATCAAATCAAAAGTTTGAGAAATGGTTTACTTACCAAAATTGATGTTCTTGAAAATAGTTGACTATGATGAAGATGGTGATGATGATGTTTGATAATGATAATAAACCTCTTTAAAATCTCCAAAAGATTTCTACCCTTGCAAGACCAAATTTTTGAAGAAAAGGATAGAAGAGATTGAGAGAATTTGAGTGATGAATGAGTGTGTGTGTTGTGTTTGTGTGGTGTGGGTATGTGTGGATCAAAAAGGAACCAGGGAAAGAGGGGTGATGGGGGTGATGGGTGTTTCCCTCCCAGCCTTTCAAACAAAATTAAGCCCATGTGGCTTCTTTCTGATATTTTTAATACCCTTAATTTGGTAAAATGCTTACGATTTATTACCGTTTGACCTAAAAGTCAAAATATAAGGTAAAGGTATTTTCCCTCGTCTCATTTTTGTTAAGACAAGCCAATAAAATTAAATAAACTAAACTTTTAGAAGCCTTTAGTTTAGACAGTCTGTTTACTGTGCTCAATTATAACATTTAAATCTTTATTTAACGTTATTTTAAGACTCGGCATTCGTCTAAATAGCTAATAGTCTACGTCATATGGATACGTCCAATTGAACCATATCAAATGTTCAATTAACTAAAAATTTCCACGTCATAATCTCTAAATTAGACGAAATTATAAATAATGATCGAGATTAGGACTAACCCGTTTTTAATAAATTACGAGTTGTCACAGTTTCTTACTCGGTGGCTTCTACACATGAGGTTGTATCTGGTTTGTTCTTGTCTTCCCATGAAGTATATTGGTATGATTCTACCGGCTCAATGGAACATACAGAGTCAACCAGCCCCCAGTTTTACCAACATACGAGTCATCGTCTTTTCAGCAAGATGTTATGCAATGTTTATCCTGCCCTCTATTATTTTTTTGTCAAAGAATTCAGAGTAGTTGAGAGTCCCCCTCTTCTGAGCTATGTTCAGTCGTTGCTCCAGTTGTCAACTGGAGTTTTGCGATCACAGGGTGCTAAAACTGTGAGTTTTATTACGTACTTGTTTTTTTTTTTTTTGAATGGCTTATTACGTACTTGTTATAAGGCATATACTGTAGGTGGCAAATGGGTGTCTTTCAAATGGGTTTGGGTCAAAAAGGCTAAAGTTTTAGGGTGTATCAAAATAGATCGGGCAGTGAGCATCTATTTATTTTCTTCTTTTTTTTTTCTTTAATTGAAATTCATAATTGAGAAATACATTATTTATAATTACAAAAATGATTGTATATTTGAATATCAAACTCCATTTATTTTATATTTGAAATAAAAGCTATTGAGGAGGCTGTAAATACATAATTTGCTTTTGGCAACTTTTAGTTTGTTTGCCATTTTTATTTTTTATTTTTTGCTTTCCAAGTTGTTGGTTTTAGTATAAAATGAACTATTTATTCTGTAGGCAGTAAATTATAAACTGAATAATTCTTTTCATATACATGGGTTGAAATTTCTCGTATATATTGATAGTTTTGTTCATAATTATTGTAATTCTTGTGTAGGTTTTCCATGTTTTCCAAAAATGGAGTGACGGGCTAGAGTGGGTTTCGAGGTCTGATGATATTAACTACTTGAAAATGAGTTTGGAGGGGGAAAAAATGATGATCCTTCCAACTGTTCAAGAAAATTCAAATAAGTAGAAAAAATTAATGGATTCATTAAGTTTTAAGAAGGATTATTAGATTGATTTTTATGAAAAGCTATATCATTATCATATGTTTTAGATTGAGGTTATTCTAACATTAGGGCATCTCCAATGATAGGTTGATGAAAGACTTATTTCATCCAAAAAAGCTATTGAAAAGTTTTTTATCATTGAGAGCAAAGACTTATTTTATCAATAGGTTGACATTCTTCAACCTATTGAAGCAAAAGCTTTTTTTGCTACACTCACAATGTAACCAAGGAAAATAGAGGGAAATAAGTTTTTGAAAGCTATATTATTTAAATAATGATATGACACACACAAAAAGCTATTAAACAATCATTGTGGACGCTCTTATATATGAGTTAAAAAGTCATGTGTTTCAAATAACAGTAAATGAAAAGACATCATTCATCTACATTTGTGGTGTCATTTAATATACATATGTTTTGCTTAAATCAACCTTAAAATTTTCATAATTTCAATCCTATATATGTGCTACCATTCCTACCAAGTGTAGTAATTATATGTATGTGTGTAAAAGAGCAAATCACCTGTGTTTTATTTTCACCCTAAAATTGAATTATGTTTCTTCTAAAATTTAAAAATCGACCCATTTACTCTATACATATTTTCAACCAAAAACGTAAGATGCCGCCAGCCCGCCACACTTGGCCTCTTGGGCTATTTTTTTAGACGATGTAGCTCTTGCCTTGGGCCATAACATAGTTCTTTAATTCATTCGCACAAAACCCGACGACACGCGACGACAATTGTAACACCCCAACTAAGGCGGAACAATGAGATGTACAGAAAGTCGAGTATTCAAAACAAAGTATTATAAATAACATTCACCATAGCTTTATTTGATAAAAGAATTTTACAAATGCACAAGCATGTGAACCAATCCCCAAGTACAATGCGTCCACCATACTTTGATATTAAGTCCACGAGACAATTAACAAATACATGAAACGATTTACTGCAATGATCAAGGCGGATTCCATTGCCCATCACAAAGTTTGGTCTTTGACTCCAAAGTGCAATGCAAATAATCATGATGCATATAATTCCTCAAAGCTTACGTTAATTCCTGAAAAGCATGAAGAAAAAGTGTCAACTACGAAAACGTAGTTGGTGAGTGCATAGGTTTTTAAGTAGATCTCGTTACTTAACCATTTTAAACACTTAGAAAACATGTTATTAGATATCAACATACATCGGCAAAAATTTCCATATCAAACCATCAAGTTTTCAAAATACCATAACATCATTTCAAAGAGTTGAGAATCCATGGTAAATTATAAAGTTCTCATTTGTCAAATTTATCGTGAGAGAAAAAGTATATAAATCGATTAATCATACATCATACCAAAACCATTCGGTCATCAATATTTCAATATCGCCAATTTCAACAACTTTCAAGATTCCATATAAGGTCCAATACCCAAACCGTATGTTCAATCCATAATATCCAACCATAAATAATATCAATAATATTTAGCCAAAGGCATAATTTGATGAGTTTGTGCTTGAGCCACTACTAAGACCCTTTCACGTCCAAATAATAATAATGATAATATGTCCCGGGGAATTAATAATAGAAGCACATGCTGTCAATCACGTGCAATAATGATAATAAAAGGGTCATGCCATGGAGACGACCAATAATATATATAAGTAGATTAGAGCACCCCTAGGCAGACCGGAGATGAGGGCGGCCACTTAGGCGGCCAGTCAACCCGCTGCCATCTTGGTGAGTGAGGGGACGAATCCTAGTTGCGCAACCCTCTAACTACAGGCCTCAATGAGTTAATAGTAGTGTACAGGGGACCACCGTTTGACAGTACTCAAGCTCATCATATAACATATAACACGTTGAACATACAATATAATTCTCATATCATTATCATTGTTTCAAAGAATCATTTCATAAGAGAAAGTCATTTTAATTAATCATGCTTTTCACCCCACAAGTAAAACATATAAAAGAGTTTGAAAAAGGGGCTATGACTCACCTTGATATGCCGCATATTATATTCACTTATCCAAAATGGGTACTTCCCATCTATCGCTTCCTTGATCATGTATTCCTTATGGTCCTCAATCACCTTTCAATGCCAAGACTATCCCTACGATAGGACTAATATACGTAAGTTCCTATCTTAAGCCATCACTTAGAAATGCCACTTTCATTATGTTGTCATAAATTTTGGGATCCAAGTGTATTGCTAATATTCGCATCTTTTTGGTTGTAGGGATTGATGGTGAAAAAGGTCACTTTCAATATACATGTAGTTATAAGTTGTTAGAATTTCGGTAACTTGCCTTCATTTGTGGTTTCGTTTGGCATCTTAGGTTATCATATGGGAATGACATATTAAGTTATGTTCTTTTAAACATCATTGGATGTGTAACCAATTTTAATACTAAATAGCATTTGTGATATCAATTTATAGTTTGGTTAACGTAATTACTTATGTCCATTCTACTTAATCATCCTTTTTGTGTTACTTTGATTACGCTTATCTTTTACTCACATATTCCTCAATATGTCTTATGATTATTCGGGTTTATGAAATTCGCTTAGGTGTTATGGGCCATCACCAATTGGGCCTAAGTGTTATGGGCTTTTAAGTGACTTGGGCTTAATTTAGTTATTGGGCTTGACCTTATTTGGGTTATGTGCTTTAATGAGTTATATTGGTTATTGGGCTATATGGTTTATTGGGCCAAGTGGGCCTATTGATTTATGTTCCTTGTGGGTTCACTAATTGGGCCGGGCTAGCCCATTAACTCCTTAGTTCATTACATAGCCCATCACACAAGTTATAAGTTTACTTACAAATTTTCTGTTTTTATACAACAGATTTATGAAATGTTGGCCACTAATTCGGGGTTAAAGCTAATTATTTGGACCCTCCTGATTTTTATACAACAACCTATATGTGTCCACTTATTTTGTGAATTTTGGCTTAACTTATAAAGAATGTTTACTACCTCTAAATATTTTTATAAATGGAAGTGGTCAAAACAGTCACTGTTTTGCATACTCGAAATTTTTATAAAAGTTCTTTGGGTTTTGCTCTTAATAAAAATTCCATGATTTTATATTAAGTTTAGGACACATTGAACTTACTTTCCACCAAGTATGGCCTCCTGGAACCTTATGGATTAGGAGATAAAAATTGTTAAATTTGGTAAAATATTCAGACAAAAATACAGTTTTGAACCGATTTAGTAGAAAAATCATATCTTTTGTTTTGTTCAGTATTTTTGGGTGATTCCAGTTGGTGGTTAAACTTAACTCATTCATCTACAACTTTTGTTTTGGAAGTTTTGCTTGAAACGGCCCTCACATGTTCAGTTTATCCGTTCCAAGACAGAAGACTGATTCTGTCAGATTTGTTATTGATTATATCAACTCACCAATGGCCTTTCTTGCTTAATTAACACTTAAGTTTCTCACTTACAAGATTAATACTTTATTTTGTAGTACTTTAACATCAATATTACTGATTACAACAATTTCAAAATCATCCATTAACATTTAAATACTGATCTTACACAAAAACATGCTTGGTTAACTAGATTCTTGCAAAAACACTTCTTGATCATCCTAAAAACAACATGCATGTAAAGATCTTGTATTTTCTCAACATGCAATGCATTATTTACTTACAAAATACATATTTACTGATGATCAAGCTTAAAAACATCAATGGATCATTGATAAATTCATAGATAAGGATGTATTGAAATGGGTTTTTGAGAGAACAACCTTAGGTGATAAAGATCGGCTAGATTTAAGGTTGTCCATTGATAGTTGCATGGCTGTAACAAGCTTGAAAAGAAGAGAAAATAAGCCACAAGATGGATGGAAAGATGATGAACAAGCAAAAGAACATGATGGTTAACCTTTGGTGGTCAAGAATCAAGAGAAAGTAGGAAGAATGGGGTTGTTTTCCCCCTTGTTTTGCTGCTGCCGATCAGCCTCTTAGGGGGGCTGATTTCGTGAGCTTCTTGGCCTCCAAATCATCTCCAAGCCTCCAACACACATGGTCCTAGTTGTTGGATGATCAATGGAACTTATTATTACATTAATTTAGTTAGGTTCATGCTTCCTTTTGCCTTGTTTGAACCGAAATTGAAGAGGAAGAAGTGCAGAAATTTTGAGAGAGAATTGAAGGTGTATGTGATGAGTTTGAGTGTGAAATGAAAGAATGGTGAAGCCTTATGCATCAAAAACGTGGGGAGGGGCCAAGAGTGAGCTAGGAGGTTGTTTATTGGTTGTATGAGGTGGTGGAGTGGGCTAGTGGGTTGTCCATAGGTTAACTAAGGTGGTGGTGGAGGTGACCATGGTTGGGTTGGGATGTATGGATATATGTATGTATATGTGTATGTGTGAGTGTAGATATTAGTGGGTTAGATGATTGTTGGTTGGTTGATGGTATAAGTATTTATACATATGCTTATACTTATTTTAAATTTGATGATTTTATAAAAAGTCTAAGTGTTTAATAAAGTGTATGTATGTGTCGTTTATATATGTACACATATTTAATTTGTAAGCTTTTGTTACATCTTTACAAGTTGTAGGTTACTTCATTGGAAGCATAAGATTTCTTGGATACGTATGTATATACATATAATTTTATAAGAGTGTTGTAATTTAATTTGACTAAGAATGGAAGTTACTTGTTCATTTTTCATATGTAGTTTGATCGTATATATACATATATTGGTACTTAATTAAACATTATAAAAAAAATTCTTAATGTACATTCTATTATTTGAGTCGTTGATTATATTTTGGTTACCTCGATACACGTTTGTTTAATTTATATATTTATAAAGTGGTTATTGTTTTAAATTCCCTGAGGTTGACTTGGGTTATTATAGTTATGTTCATGGCATTTCTATAATAGCTAGCTATCCATGGGTATTCTATTGTACTAGACAGCAAATATGGCTATGTCTTAATGTCTAGAAGACAAATTCTCTTAAGAAACCTCTAGGAATAGATATCTAGTTAAATCCAAGTAAATTGTCCTAGTCGGATTTTGAGGGTTGTTACAACAATGACAATGATACTCAATCCCGACAAAAACGGGGTTAGAGGAAGGTAAGATGTAGACAACTTTACTCATACCCAAAGGTAGAGAGGCTGCTTCCAGAAGGACTTCTGGCCTAGGGCTTATCCCTTGAAAAAATTCGCCAAGACCAGGACGAAAACAAAGCCGAAAAAGGAAAAAATTCTCGATCTCAATTCTCAATCTTAAACTCTCGAACTCGATCTCTAGACTCTCAATCAAATCTAGATCTGAATAAATAACGTAAGATAAGAGAGAGAAAGAGAGTTGGGAGAGAAGAGAGAGAAACGGACTACGCGTGAGTGTAACAAAAAAAATAGTGTCAAGGTGACATCCGGCACAAAGCATGGTGTCATTTTGGCTTAAAGCTCATAATTTGAGGAACTTTTAAGACCTCCTGAGAACATACACTATGCAATTTTATAATTTTTTTAAAAAAATAGTTATCTTTAATATTCTAGGGCTTTATTATTAACTTTTT
This sequence comes from Erigeron breviscapus, assembly GCA_034093135.1. Classification (NCBI taxonomy): domain Eukaryota; kingdom Viridiplantae; phylum Streptophyta; class Magnoliopsida; order Asterales; family Asteraceae; genus Erigeron; species Erigeron breviscapus. The sequence continues at coordinate 81,438,356 of CM067175.1, read as the reverse complement.
GATACATAAAACATATAACTATCACGTTTAAAACACCGAAGCCAAGTGTTAAAGGAATCGTTTTCATGATTGATACTTGTGTTAATCGCACATTCTGAGACTGTTAAGACCTATTATGAAACGATTTGCCAGCATAAGATGCATATGTTTTGAGATCGGGAAAAAAATGTAGTAATGCGGATAGTATAAGAAGGGAAAATTGTTGATAAAAGAAAGGGATAGAATTTCCTCGTCAACTACACAAGGATTACACGAATACTTGTATGGAATACATTTAACATAATGTTTTAAGAGAAAATATTACAAATGGTCCATGTGGTTTGTCGTATTCGCATTTTGACCCCTGTGTTTTTTTTCCCGTTGCAAATGGTCCCTGGATTTCCCATTTTCGTTGCAAGCAATCCCTGACACTAACTTCTGTTAATTTAAGCCGTTAAACTCCTCACGTGCATACCACATGAGGGTATACTCGTCTTTTTAATAACCATAGGGACTACATGTGATAAAAAGTGTTTTTAAGTAACAATATATATATACACATTTATATACTTTTAAAGCAATTGAAACTATAGAAAGTTTTATTACTAACACGATCAATGATGAACTTGTTTTATACATAATACATAAAATCAAATAAGATTATAAATGAAAGTAGCTAGTGAGACACTAACAAATTATAACAAAACATCAAGAAGACAAGAAACGCAAAGGACTTCAAAACAAAGAAGACGATGATAACATGGGACCATGATCATCACCATAATGCTATAATTATTAGTACCAAAAAACGACATGGAGTTAGAATTTTCGGCCTTAAAAATATTTAAAGCAATTGAATCATTGCCACTGATTAACAATATATATCTAATATCTAGAAATCCTTTTGAAAATGCTTATATTCAGCCTTGAAAACAAACTGGTTTTCATTGAGGCATTTTATCGAACACCTGATGTGCAACTTTCTAGCACTGATTTCTATATGAATTTGGACCCAATGATGTTGCCCAAATGCAATAATCAACCAAAAGAAGGAGTAGGAGGAGATATATCTTCATTTTCACTTCAAGTTTTTGGTAAATTACCTTGTTCTTTGAGTATTTGAAGCCTTGAACTACATATGGATTTCGATCACAACACCATTGTTTGGGGTTTCCATGAAATCCAATGACTCCAGATTGTGAAGACTCATCACGATGAACACCAAAGGTTATTGGGTTCAACAATGGAGGACTTAAATTGGTGGGATTTCTTGATTATTTCATTGTTTTTACGCATGAACAGATGCGAAATTGAGAAAGAAACATAAAGGGATTTACAGATTGAAAATTAAAACAAGTTCTGGTGAAGAAATCTACATGTGTCTGTATATATAATATAAAGTATACAAATAAAGATTTTGTTAATTAAAAACTCTTTTTATCACATATAGTCCCTATGGTTGTCAGAAAGACAATTATACCCTCACGTGGTATGCACGTGAGGGGTTTAACGGCTTAAATTAACATAAGTTAGTGACAAGGACTGCTTATAACGAAAATGGAAAATCCAAGGACCATTTGCAATGAATAAACAATATAGGTTTGTAACATTTTCTCATGTTTTAATCTTCACAAAATGAAATCTACTCTAAACACCATTACACCACATGAACAACGCCCCTCCTAAAGTACACACAAGATGTTTACTGATAAATCGATATTAGCAGGAAACACACACAATGACCCGAAACTTTTAAAATATTACAACATAGTACAAACAAATGCACACACTCGACACACAAATACAGATATGTAGGTACGTATGTGTGCATATATGGAGAGAAAAAGAGCGTCCGTTTGTATGCAACATGAATGTGCAAGTAAATAGATGAATCAGAAATATTTAGATAGTACCATTTACGCGAACATGATAAGGTGGGCCTCGACAAAAGATTGGCTCATCAAGTGATGTAGATTGGGCACGAGCCCTCAAAATTTCATTAGGATCATCTATTACTGCAGCAGCCAATAGCGTGTATTCGACAGAATGAATGTTTAATCTCTGCAAGTGGAGGAACGTCAACCTTCATCCCACTTAAGGCACCTAAAATAAAGACAAATAAGAAATAAAAACTCATGCTAAGACGAAGACCGCCAACGGGGTTAATTGCATTAACAACCTATGAGGGGACCAAGAGTTAGTAGTAACATAAAATCATATGATTCAAACAACACAAATGTGGTTTGAGGAGAAATCAAATATAATTTGGTTCAGATTTGTTGAAAGTTGTCATAACATATTCTTAGGTCATGTTTGGTTCACAGAATTTGATGGAATTTGATGGAATTGGAATTGAATTCCATTCCTTAGTGCGTTTGGTTGTTCAAAGAAGGGGGAATCTCATTCCGTAGGAATGTAAACATTCCATCATTTGATGGAATCTCCATTCCTTGGGGATGGATGAAGGAATTTCATTCCTTCCATCACTTGAATTTTCAAAAGATCAAAAACATTCCATCAAATTCCATTCCTTCGAATTCCAATTCCTTTGAAAGATTCCATTCCTTCCAAAAACATTCTGTGAAACAAACGCGCCCTTAGTTTTGTGCCAGAAGGAATACAAACATATGGAGGAGGTGGCGATTTCGGCCCATTAATTTTCAAAATCGGTTGATTTTGACTATTTAGCAAGTTCAAGTAGTAAAAAAAGGAAAAAAGCTAAAAAGAAATCTGGGCAATCGGATAAATTAGAGTTAATTACAGAAATCGTCCCTGTCGTGGTACCCAGCTTGCAGGTTTTGTCCCTACCTTTCAAAAATTACAGTTTTAGTCTAAAAAACTTTGCTCCGTCAACACTTTTAGTCCAAAGCATTAACAGACGTTAAAATACCCATCACGTGACCTGCACATGATGGGTATAATGGTCTTTTCATTACCAATGGACCAAAAGTGTAAGAGTTAATTACAGAAATCGTCCCTTTCGTGGTACCCAGCTTGCAGTTTTCGTCCCTTAACTTTCAAAAATTACAGTTTTGGTCCAAAATCTCAAATGAAAATCTTTAACAAAATTTCTTATCCAAATCTCTATTTATAAATCTTTTGGAAATTTATACAAAACTTAAATAAAATTTCAAAATAAACTTAAATAAAATTTTCGTTAAATTGTAACAAGTTTCGTAGGATTTTTGTAAAAAAATATAATAAATTAAAAATAGTCGTACCGGCCGGTATTTCCGGTAATACCGATAATACCGGTAATACCGGGAAATTTTTCCACACCGGTATGACTAAAATACCGGTTTTTAAAACATTGTTTCTCACCTTACGGTGGCTACATCATGGTGATAAGTTGTGGCTGCGGTTAGTTTATGGTTACATCAAAAAGGATTTTTATTCATCTTTCTCACCTTAGAATTTTATGGTGTAATTAACTCTATACTGTTGAAGTTTTGATGATGAATTTATTTGCTATGATGAATTTATTTGCTATGATGAATTTATTTGTTATGATTGTGGTTATAAAATTTTGGATCTGAAAGAGAGGTGATGAACTGGCGATGATAAACTTTAATTTGAAATTTTATTTAAGTTTTGTATAAATTTCCAAAAGATTTATAAATAGAGATTTGGATAAGAAATTTTGTTAAAGATTTTCATTTGAGATTTTGGACCAAAACTGTAATTTTTGAAAGTTAAGGGACGAAAACTGCAAGCTGGGTACCACGAAAGGGACGATTTCTGTAATTAACTCTTACACTTTTGGTCCATTGGTAATGAAAAGACCATTATACCCATCATGTGCAGGTCACGTGATGGGTATTTTAACGTCTGTTAATGCTTTGGACTAAAAGTGTTGACGGAGCAAAGTTTTTTGCACTAAAACTGTAATTTTTGAAAGGTAGGGACGAAACCTGCAAGCTGGGTACCACGACAGGGACGATTTCTGTAATTAACTCGATAAAGAGTTGAATGCTTTATATACTTAATATATGCCAATGTGAATGAAAGATTATTTGTTTGCGAAGTATGGTATATTTTTCATCCGTTGCATTTTTCTCAATAAACATCGTTTATTATTTTTAGGGAAATGATAAATCCTCCTAATAGATAGCCTAATAATCCTCCTAAAAACCTTAAACTATGACAAGTGTAATCTACTTATTCTTTCTCCAAATCTCATCCTTTGATTCGACCAAGTGTGATGATCACATAGTTAGGAGGATTTATCATTTTCCTTATTTTTAATCTGTTCCATTTTCTCAAGAAAATGGTTTGTTTGCAGCAAGGATGGGATTGATGACTTTAAAATTCAACAACTCCATGCATACGGACTAAGAAACACATACAAACACACATGATACACACTCACAGAGCATAGTGTCTTACCAGACCATAGTACAGCAGAATTGCTTCCTTCAATGCAGTTTTCACCAGCTACATCTCTGCAAGTGACACTAATTAGACACAAACTGATAGAATCCGTTATGTTATTCCTAACCATAACCTCCATGGGCGTCATGTCATGTGCTAACACAGGCCCCTTTGGTGAAGAAGATGTCACCTCAATAACCGACCCATTTAATAAATCTTTTCAACTTCTCCTGCATGATCCTTAAAAAGCCTGAAACTAAAAGTCAAAGGGTCTGGTAATAGAACGTCCATTACAGATGTCTGAAGGGCAGCCTGCGTGGCATCCTTGATATGCAATTCGCCTGAGCTGTTCCGTCCTGATAGCCACTGTACCTTAATCTTTGAAATCAGATTCTTTATTGAGGCATTGAGCTCGGCTTTCTTGTTCTTTTCTGAGAGATTCACAGTTTTACCACCATTCCCGTTTGACCGTGAACTTGTGACAAGAAAAGAACCGTCAAGAACAGGTAACTTAAAATGCTCCAGCGGAATTAAAACTCGTGCAGTGTAAACTCTGTCTATTCTTGTTTTTGGGTAATCGAACTCAGAAGAATCATTATTTTCCTCATTATTGGTACTCTCTAGCTGTACAGAGACACCGACTTCAAAAACAACATCGGTTGGATTATATAACTCAAGTTCAAGAAATCTAAGGCCCCAACTTCCTCTGTAGGGATCAATTTTTACCAACCTATCTGTGTGTTTCGAGGTATCAGCCCCATTATCAGTATATTTATTATCTAATGAACTATGAGATATTTCTCCCACATGAGCAGGAATTTCCGTAGACAGTAACCGAGCTTTCACAAAAGATAACCCCTGCAAAACACATACATTTAAGGGAGTCACCAGGCGGCACGAAACTAACACTTTTTGTTGGATCTTCACGGTTCTCTACAGGACCTGAGACATAAAACAGGTAGCAAGGGTAAATGGGTAATGGTATAGGCATCTATCTGCAGAAAAACCATGAAACTCTACTAAACCACAATATCCAATTCAGATGTTTATCTATCCTCTATATAACTATATGCAAGGTTATATATGAACATGTCTAGATCTACAAGCGCCATAAAAGGGTTTCTCACAATAAAATATAACTAAAGATGGCAATTTTAGCGATTCATAAGAGACACGAAAGTGGCGAAACGGATTAAAATAGGTGGATCAAAACAAGTTATTTCTTGTACGTGTCAGATAGGTTGATCCTATACACTTTTTGTCAGAACTTCTTAACTATTTATAGACAATAAGTGTGCTAACTATTATTACGACAACTACATAAGTTCAGTGATAATTCGAACATTCGAATAACATCATTTACGAATTCTATGCCCTAGAAATACATTTTGGGCATCTTTTGAACCTGTTTAACCTCTTAATTACCCATTTGACTATTCAGAAATTTTACATAACTCGAATTCACCCATTCATAAGTCTAACAATTTATACATAGATGTATGGTACTTGTGAACGGGCCACATAAGTTTCATAGGTTTGAATTGTTGGAATATGATCACATTAAATAAACGCATGTCCGAAAATGTTTAAGCCTACGGGGTCACACGCGATGACACTTAGATATCCGGTTATAATCACCAAATTGAGAGAAATGATAATTGGACATTATTAACTAGATATGTTAATTAGAATTATTTATTAATTAATAAATATGAATTATTAATTATTAAATATTAATTAATAATTAATGTAATTATTAATTAAACCCTAGTCCAAGTCAAAAGATGTTAGCTTGAAAGTTAAGTTATTAGGGATATATTTATACCCTATATATATACTAAAATATAATTCGGTTCTCTCTCGATCAAAACTTAATACCGAAAACACAAAACTCATATTCCAAAACCAAATCTATATTATATAGATAATTGTCAAGACTTTGGTGGGGGTTTTAGTTCGGCAGAATCATTATTTGTGTTTCTTACTTATGTTGGACAAAACAAAAACTAAAAGCTATTTAGGAGTTTTTGGTTTTTGGTGATTCAAGATCAATTAATCTTCAGGTATTGTTCGATGTGTTGTGTGTGCGATCGTAGAGGGTTTTTCTTTAAACCCTAACTAATAATAATAATCTTATTATTAATATTATTGGAAGCTAAGCTAAAAGGTACACATTCAATTCCTTACTTTGTTAATTATTATATTGCATATACGATTTATTCCGCTGCGCACTCGTGATTGTTTATGTGATTATTGTGCTTGAATCCTAATAGTGGTATCACGAGCCTAATATGTGATATATTAGTTACAAAGTTCAAAACTTGAAGGGGGGTTTAGGGTTGGTTCGATTTAATTAATAATTAAATATTAAAAATCGTTTTCTTTATTTGTTTTTTAATTAAAATCGGTTTTAATAAAAATAAAATTAGGGTTTTGTTTTTATTATTAAATTCAACCTATTTTATATTAATGGTTAATTGAAACCCTCTATGCAAGTTTTGATTATGTGAATTGACATGTTTATTTGATATAAATTGCATGTTTGTATCTTTTATATTTAATGTTGTTAAATAGAAGTAAAAATCATAAGGAATTCATGCAAAATTCTTTATGATTATTACTTAGATATATAAGTATAAATTGCTTATCATAATGGTCCAATAATTAGGGTTAATTATTTGATAATTGTGTGACTATGTGAATTTTTCGTGCGATTTTTTCTGCTTTACAAAAGTTCACTAAAAAATTCATATAAAATCAACCGTAATGAGTTAGAAGCTGAATTTTGGACTGTAAATGCCCAACTCATAGGGCTACAACTTTGTAGTTCTGGTCGAAGCTTGATTCGGACCAGAAACAGGTCTAAACAGGTCGTGAAGCTGCTGGAAATTTCCAGTCAGCATGTTTATATGTATTTACTTGCTAATTGTTTGTTTAAAGGCTTACGCAATCAAGGTAACTTGATGTATGTGGTCCTCTTCTTTGAAGGGGGAGCCGACTTAGACATATACATTACCCATAGTGACCATGTTTAGGTGGTCCACCATAACTCGTTGCATGATTAATTAGGTAATAGTTAGTAAGTTTATTATTTTGCAATTTATTGTGATATAAATGGTGATGCAAAATTGTTTTATAGAAAAGAATAAACTTGACTAAGAATTATCGAAATAAGATTTTGTTTTAATAAAATTGGTGTCTTACAACCAAGAGATACACCGGCTCACCCATTTGAACAAACTCTAAGAGAGGTATAAGTCGGAGTGCGCTAGCCTTCTAAAGGAGCGGGTTTTTAATTGCGTCTATCGCAAACCTTTGTTCATGCGCTTCTTTGTGCATTCAAATGGAGCTACCGAGCTCTTTTGTGTTGTTAGGACTATACAAATGATTTTATTAAACATTATGTTATGAAGATTTGCATGAGTCTTCATACATAAACTTTTGATTCACATCAAATGCATTACCCATTCAAAGTTAAGTCTTTGCCACCCACTTTGCTAAGAACACTTGCAAGTGCTTTTTGCTCTACGTGAGACCGTAGGTGAATTGTATCACACAAGGTAAATTACTACTCATCATGAGACGGTGGTAGACTATTTACATGTTCTTAATTGGGCGACTTAAAGCGAGTTAAGCGGTGAGACCTTGACCCATGGCATAAGATGGGACAAAACATGTTTACAAAACACTTACTACCCCTAATAAGTGTTGTTGTAAGTCCCATAAATCTGGGAATTACACTTGTAATGAAATTACTGCTCGTCACTTACCTTTTGAGTATGTCATTTCTAGTAGATCAACTGATGAAATGATAGTATGTCAATTGGATCCTAGCCTTAATGAAATTAATTGTTAAATGAATTTAACATGGGTAGATTATATTTCTTAAGGATTCATTATCGAAAATACCGATAATTGAACTTGAATCTGTTTTGTAAATGGCAACAAATCCTTCACAAAACATACACTAATCGGCTTTCAGGTCGATGCTAGGAAGATAAAAACTTTCTAAAACCAACTTCAATGACTGGTTTCGTCAGCTGAGAATCGTTCTAAGAGTTGAGGAGAAAATCGATGTCCTTGAAAATCAGATACCCGCTATCCCTGATGCGAGTGCCACTGCTGTGCAGTTGGAAGCATACAATACTCAGTACAATAGACATATTGAGGTTGCTTATTTGATGCTGGTAGCATGACTCCCGAGCTTCAAAAGCAATTCGGATTGCACAATCCGTATGATATGACCAGAGAACTCAAGTCTATGTACGGAAAACAAACTGGAGTTGAATTGTTTGAACTTGTTGAATCACTCCATATTTTGAACACGAGTATGGGAAATCGGTGAGCGCTCATGTACTCAAGATGAAGAGTTATTTTGAGCATTTGGAAAGGTTAAACTATGCGTATCCTCTGCCTATTGCTATTGGCATGATTCTTAAGTCTCTTTCGAGGGATTTTGAGAAGTTTGTGCGCAATTACAATATGCACAACATGAGCAAAACCATAGCTGAACTTCATGCCTTGTTGATTGAGTATGAGAAAAACCTTCCCAAGAAATCTGAGACACCCCAAGTTCTTATGATCAAGGGGGGAAAGGTTTAGAAAGCCAAACAATCGAAAGCTAAAAGACTAGACTTGTCATCACTGTGCTGAAGTGAGACACTGGAAGAGGAATTGTCCTAAGTATCTAGCTGAGTTGAACGAGAAGAAGAAGCAAGTTGGTTTAACCAGTTCTTCAAGTATCTTCACAATTGAATTATATGTGTTGTTGTGATTCAAAATGATAATTCAATAGCAAAAGAGTCAAATCCTGACTTGGACTCTACCTATCTTTGGCATTGTCATCTTGTTTATTTTGGCAAGAAACGCATTGAAAGACTTCAACGTGAAGGGATCTTACAATCAAATGATGAATCATTTGATGAATGCGTGTCTTTGGTATTGTCGTTAACAAGAAACGCATTGGAAGACTTCAACGTGAAGGGATCTTACAATCAAATGATGAATCATTTGACAAATGTGTGTCTTGTGTTTCCGGCAAGATGACAAGAATACCTTTTCCGCATAAAACGGAGAGGGCTAAAGATCTACTTGGACTTATACATACCGATGTATGTAGCCCATTTAGACATATGTCAAGGAAAGGTGCTAGCTACTTCATCACTTTTATGAATGATTTCAGTCGTTATGGTTATGTTTACTTGCTTAAACATAAACATGAAGTCTTCGAAACATTCAAAGAGTTTAAAAATGAAGTAGAAAATCAACTCGGTAAAACTATCTAGATTCTTCGTTCGGATCGAGGTGGAGAATACTTAAGCCAAGAGTTTAAGGATTATCTAAAAGCTTGTGGATTTATCCGAAAGCTTAGTCCTGCATAATGGTATATCTGTGAGGAGAAATCGAACCTTGTTGAACATGGTGAGATCAATGATGAACCTTACGACTCTCCCATTTTCATTTTGGGATTATGCTCTAGAGACTGCTGTACGCATTCTCAATATGGTTCCAACCAAGAAGGTTGACAAGACATCGCATGAATTGTAGCATGGAAGTGTTCCTAATTTGTCTTATGACATGTTCACTATCCAAGTAGGTGCTGAGAGATTTAGCCTCTCATAATGAAAAAATAAAAACAATCAATAATATATGAAGACATAATGTACCGAAAGTTGAAATCGTTCCAAGAATGACTAAAAATCGAATACGGAATGATGAAATAAATTCAATCGTGTTCTTGATCTTCAAAGATGATTCTCCAGATGAAAAACCCTTCAAAGAAGTCTTAAAAAATGGCTGAAGGTAAAAGGTAGGGTTAAAGAATGTTTATGCAAGCTATATATAGTCTCCATAAATTTGCTTTAAAATCGGCCCTCATTGCGGTGCAATGAGGTTTGACTTTTGTTGACTTTTTGACTTCCCTTGACTCGAGGCTGGCTGGAAACTGAAGGCATTGCGGCGCAATTTGGGTAGTTGCGCTGCAACTTAAGTTTCTGTAATTCCATTGCGGCGCAATAGGTAGTTGCGGCGCAATGGATCCTTTTCCAGTTTGACTTTCGTTGACCAGCTTAAATCTTCATCCAAATGCCTCGAAAATCATCCGTAAGCACTTATTTCACCTCAAAAATGTCGTTTCTTCCAGAAATACGCCCAAGTACCTGTTATTTCCCTGAAACACTAACAAATACCATAAACGCACCAAATGTATATGAAAACGACTCAAAAACTATACGAAAGCAACTAAATTCGTTGTGGGAAATGGGTATAAAATACGACATATCAAATCCCCCCACACTTAAGCTTTGCTTGTCCTCAAGCAATTCCAAGCTGAAAAACACAAGTTACCTTGGTACATCCATGGAAAGTACATTTCAGTAATAAAAAAGAAGCTCAACCATAAATGAAAATGAAAAGAGATGGTTAGGCAGTTTTAATCTTAAATGAAAACTGGAATGTTTGACAATACTTGACTGATACACAAGCCTCAATAACACGACTAAGCACAAAAGAATCGAAACAATGATATTTCATCTATCCTACTCCAACTAACTTACTTTTGGGGTTGAATATTTGAATAATCACTCAATGCCTAGTCGTGATGCATAATCTTTTACCATAGGCTTGTACTAGGTTCGTTCCTTCACCGCCATGGCGCAAGCACCACAACGTCTATCATAAGAGGTCTTTTCAAGGGTTGTAATGAACTCTGGGGCTAAACAAGGTATTTAAAAGGGGTATGGAAATTTGAGATAACAAAAGGTGTTAAAAAGAAATAACACAACATTTAACAAAGTTTTCACATAATAGTCTAATCCATTAAATCCCATGTCATTAGTTGCCAACGGTCCAAAACCCGATAAGTTGTCCCGACAATACCCCCAATAGAACAATTAAAAACCGACACCATTGTGGTGTATGACAATCAACAACTCAATCAACCAATACTAACCATGTTGGCTTAAACGAATGTGCCAACCTAAATATGATAACTGAAAAGTATAGCATTATAATCCTTTTGTTGGTGTAATTGATGAACCAACTTACAAAAATGATTTGTACAAAAGTGAGAAATACCAACTGACAGCCCAAGCTCTTTTTCATTTTTTCTATTTTTTTTCTTTTTCTGTTTTTCAATTCTTTTATTCTTTTTTTTTGTGAGCTACTTTTACTCTTACTAATTGGTATTCTCTTAATAATATTGAAACAATGACAAATCATTTAACAATATGCCAAAATGAATAATCCAGACTTGATCCAAACAATCATGACGAAATCAATTTATTCTCAGTAACCGAGAATATCCCAACCCGACATAAAGGACAACCCCAAACCATCCACTAGCATAGGCAACCAATGACCCACCAGGACTTCGACTATCGGTATAGCGAGGGAAGGTGTATATTTAAGGTGGATTTAATAACAAAGAACAGGCTAATGACAACATGTTTTCTATTGTTTCTTGCACTAAAAGTGAGTGCAACATAAAGGTTTTAACAGGTGGTTCACTAACCAGTGTAGTTAGCTACTAAGCACATTAATAAAAGATGCACATAACAAAGTTTTCACATAATAGTCTAATCCATTAAATCCCATGTCATTAGTTGCCAACGGTCCAAAACCCGATAAGTTGTCCCGACAATACCCCCAATAGAACAATTAAAAACCGACACCATTGTGGTGTATGACAATCAACAACTCAATCAACCAATACTAACCATGTTGGCTTAAACGAATGTGCCAACCTAAATATGATAACTGAAAAGTATAGCATTATAATCCTTTTGTTGGTGTAATTGATGAACCAACTTACAAAAATGATTTGTACAAAAGTGAGAAATACCAACTGACAGCCCAAGCTCTTTTTCTTTCTTTTTTCTATTTTTTTTCTTTTTCTGTTTTCAATTCTTTTATTCTTTTTTTTGTGAGCTACTTTTACTCTGACTAATTGGTATTCTCTTAATAATATTGAAACAGTGACAAATCATTTAACAATATGCCAAAATGAATAATCCAGACTTGATCCAAACAATCATGACGAAATCAATTTATTCTCAGTAACCGAGAATATCCCAACCCGACATAAAGGACAACCCCAAACCATCCACTAGCATAGGCAACCAATGACCCACCAGGACTTCGACTATCGGTATAGCGAGGAAGGTGTATATTTAAGGTGGATTTAATAACAAAGAACAGGCTAATGACAACATGTTTTCTATTGTTTCTTGCACTAAAAGTGAGTGCAACATAAAGGTTTTAACAGGTGGTTCACTAACCAGTGTAGTTAGCTACTAAGCACATTAATAAAAGATGCACATAACAAATTTTTACGAAACAAGGGGTGAACATACAAAGAACAAATGGTTTTATCCTAAATTTGCCTCTTATGATAAATAACACGGAACGATCAACCAGGACAAGTTCTAGAATCAACGCAATCTCCGGCACACTCATAGCAAATGAAAATAATCCAGAAATGGAAAAACCAACCTCAAACTTGCACATCATAGTTCAAAATTCTAAGTCGAACCCTTACTCTTGGATAAATCCAAAAGCCTACGAGAGGGACAAATTTACAAGGCCAATAAGTCCAAACCCGAAAACACCTAACATATCTAGAAGTGAATCAATAATCTCACAAATTTGGTGTTTTGGTGCTATAAGCGTGCTAGTCATATTATTAATCCAGAAGGGATTGCCTAATTAATCAGTCAAAATACATTCCACCAATTAAACTTTGTACCAAGGGTGTAGTCAAATTGCTCATTAATATCTATAATTAGGTGACAAAAGCAATTAACTACAAGGACAAGCATGCAAAAGTTTAAAAATCCTCTAAAATACCCGACTTTTTCCTATTTACCACCCCCCCCACACTTGAGTTGGACAATGCCCTCAATGTCCAATGAACTAAGGCAAACTATGGGAAATAGGGGAAAGTAAACAAAAAGCAAATTCAAGAACAAGAAAAACTTGTCGGGTATGACGGGTGTTCCATGCTTGAATGATGCCAACAAGAATATGGCGCTGAACTTACTGCCAGCATATGCATATGACAAACTTGCTATTCAACATGAACACACGATTAACAGCCAACAAATTATAATAAAGCATGCAAATTCCTATCCCTACTTATTCGAAATGGAAATGGAAATAAAATACGATGTCTCATCACCCCGTGGGGTGGATACAAACCAAGCAAATAAAAATAAAGTACGAGAATGAAAATTGTTCAAACAAAGTAATGATACAAGCCATCACGAAACCAATAGACGGCACCACTCATCATCACTCACATCCTATGACCAGCTGGAAGGTGGATAACGAGGCATAGTCCCGCCTGGTTGACCAAAGATCGATGCAGCCGCTTGCTCAGCAAAGGTCGGAGCTGCTGATCCCGATCCTCCAGCGCCTGCATCACCAGCCTGTGTACCTGCAAAAGAACCAAAACTAACAGGGTGATCTGGTCCCCGGACCCCCGAGATCATGAGAAGGAGGTTGCTCAAACTGACGCTCCGGTGGGTAATAGAAACCACCACCAGTCCTGTGCTCTGGTATGAAGATGCTAGGAGGACGGTAGTCTGGAATCGGCTGAGGTGGATGGAACTCATCACCACGATACTGAGCCTCCCACATAGGCTGATATCTCTGCTGATTGAACATCACACGACCCATACCTGAGCCCACCCATCTAAAATCACTATCCATCCTGGACTGAACTGCTGCTGGGATTGCCACATGTTATTAACAGTGGTCTCCAAAGAAGAAAAGTCCCAAGTACCTGAAGGGGCGGCAAAAGAAGATGCCCCCGCAGTAGGAGTACTAGTGGCACGATGCTTAGTACGTCGCGCGGGCTCAGGTGGCTGCTCAGGTGCTTCAGCCATCTCCTCGTCATCATCATCATCTCCATCCTCCTCCTCGCCTTCAGAGGCGGCATCACCAAAAGGAATCAACTCATACATGTCATTCTTATTCTTTCTAGGGCGAAGCAAACCAAAACGTGTCAAATCTTTATAAGTAAAAGCCTTCATCGGCTTCCAGTTCAAATTCACCGTAGTGTTCGCCCTATCATCCTCAAGCTGAAAATACTTGACCATTTTTGTGATGAAATGGCCACAAACCAACCCCCTATCACGCACCCCTTTGGTGCTCATGTGTTTTGCTAGCACATAGGGGGCACAAGCAGTCCTATAATGGTTACCTTCATCAAAAATTCTTAATAACCACAAATCTTCCAAGTATACTTTGTCCGGATGATTAGTCCGCTGGACAAAGAAGTAGACCAACATCTTATGAAACAATCTCAAAATGGGCGACTAAATAGTATTCGCCCCACAAGCGCCACGCCAAGATTGACCCCCAGAAATCCGAGAGTAATAATCTCTCTGATCACCCAAGTCACGATGAAACCCAGTAGTAGTCCTAACAGCAATATTCAGAAGATTCTCAAATGCAGGGTCATCTAACATCGCCTGAGTATACATACCCGTGCACAATCCAAACTCAGCAATAGTCAAGTGCCTATTCAAACCCCCACATCTAAAGAAAATAACCCTATCATCAAAAACACTAGTAGCAGTATCAATATGCTCAACAGAAATAGTGGAGTACACTTCTAGACACCACTCCTTACAAACAGACTCCCTATTGCGAAAGATGTCAAACCACATACCAAATTCTTTCTCAATCGGGTTACCATCAACATCATTAGCCCTACCCATGAGGCGCATGTACCTACTAATGTCCTCACGAACATTGAGCATATCGAGCATATTTCTCTCCATAAATCTTGGTTCTATAATATCTTTATGAACCAAAGCAGCCAACCTGTTAGTATATTGAGTCTTAGACTCGGGAGAAGCTCGAGGAAACCTAAGCCAAGTGTGGGCGGGAACGCCCATAGCAACCGCCTCAGGAGTAAGACCGGTAGGAGCATTAGCAGCTCCCTCAGCAGGTGCAGAAGCAGTTGAGGCTCTGGCAGAACCTCTGGTGCACGGCTAGAACTTGCGGGTTCCTACACATACAAGAAAACCATCAAAATAATCAAACCCCGATATAAACATATATATAAGAACAAAACAAAGCTGGGTCGAAACTGGACCAGTTGCGGCGCAACTTAAAAATCTGTTTGGCCTGTTGCGGCGCAACCAGGTAGTTGCGGCGCAATGCTTTGTGTTCTGGGTCTGGTTCGAGCAGCAGGAGTAACAAAACAAAACATCACAATAACCTCCTCATCAACTTAATTCTAGGGTTTTATCATACAAATAAGTGATTAAAATTTGATTAACCCTAATTCACATCAATTAACACAATCATGACCCCGAATCATCAATTTTTCAAACAAATCTCCCCAACCCTCATTGTTCTAATCTTAATTTCGACCATAAATAATCAATCAAACATAATGGCAAACAAATTCGTATATAAACAAGAATTGAATGACAAAGAAGTAATGAGATTAGAGGGTGGATTAGACTAACCTTTCCTGTTCGAGTCATGGTGATAATGGATGAAGATAAAGATTAAAATTTGAAGAAAATTGAGAAAAATAAGAAAGGGGATCGGCAGGGGTGTAGGAGGAAAAGAGAGAGGGTTCAATTATTTGATAAAGCAAAGTGTGAAAAACAACCCTAACCCCCTTTTCTTTTAAGTCTGGCCCGACCTTGACTTGTATTGCGGCGCAACACCCTAGTTGCGGCGCAATGCCCCTTAATTTTCAAATTTCGATTTTTTTTTTATATAGATTTTTGGATTTTCTGAGAAAACAACACATGCATTGCGGCGCAATGCCTTTGACAGAAATATAAGTTGAGGCGCAACAAACAAAGTTGCGGCACAACAACTTGAAGCCATTACGGCGCAACTTGATAGTTGCGGCGCAATGAGACCCCCCCACACTTACCTTTGCAAACGAATTACCGGAACGCGTGAGAGTGACTTCAACCTGCAAAAACTTATTAAAAACACAATACCAATGAAAAACAAACAAAATTATTGAAAACAAGAAAAACGAGAAACACGGGTTGCCTCCCGCGAAGCGCTTAATTTATTAACGAGTCTTTAGCTCGACTCCAAGTGCTTCGAGTTTACTTGTTAATGGCATAAAAGCCAATTTCGAACACCTCCTCATTCTCATCATCCTCTTCATGGAAATGCTTCAATCGGTGTCCATTCACAATAAAACTCCCACCATTCTTTCCAAACAATTCCACATATCCGGACGCATAACCTCTCTTAACCACATAAGGTCCCGTCCATTTCGATTTAAGCTTAGGTGCTTTGAGTTTGTACTTTGATTGAAACAAAAGCACTTTGTCACCGACCTTGAACTCCTTTCTCTTGATCTTGCTATCATGTCAAGCCTTTGTACGTTCCTTGTAGAGCTTTGAATTGTCATATGCTTGCAATCTCATCTCATCTAACTCGTGCAACTGCAAAAACCTCTTCTCACCTGCTAAGATCAAATCCATATTGCAATTTTGCAAAGCCCAATAGGCTTTGTGTTCAATCTCAACCGGGAGATGACAAGTTTTCCATAAAGAAGCTTATAAGGGTAGTACCAATCGGCGTCTTGTAGGCGGTTCTAAACGCCCACAAGGCATCATCAAGCTTCTTAGCCCAAATCTTGGGGTTATCATGCACAGTTTTCTCAAGAATATGTTTCAAGGCCCTGTTGGTGTTTTCAACTTGGCTACTTGTCTGAGGGTGATACGAAGTGGAGAACCTATGGGTCACACCATACTTTTGTAAAACCTTAGCAAGCTGGTGATTCGCGAAATGTATCCCGCGATCACTTATTAAGGCCTTTGGTACACCAAATCTACTAAACAACTTTTTCAATAAATCAATAACTACTCTAGCATCATTGGTCGGTAGGGCTTTAGCCTCGGCCCACTTGGACACATAATCAACGGCTGCCAAAATATAAAGAAACTTATTCGAAGGGGGAAAAGGTCCCATGAAATCAATCCTCCAAACATCAAAAACCTCACATACCTAAATCATCTGTTGAGGCATTTCGTCTTTTTTAGTGATATTACCTTGGCGCTGACAAGCATCACATACCTCCACCAAAGTCTTTGCTTCCTTGAAAATGGTCGGCCAATAGAAACTGCATCAAAAACCTTCTTACCGGTTACAGACGGTCCATAATGACCACCGGTTGGACCATAATGACAAGCATCTAAAATTCTCCGGGTTTCTGCACCGGACACACATCTCCTGATCATTCCATCTGCACACATTCTAAACAAATATGGTTCTTCCCAGAAATAATGTTTGATCTCGGAAAAGAATTTCTTCTTTTGTTGAGAAGACATTTCCTTAGGAAGAACATATGCACAAAGATAATTAGCAATGTCTGCATACCATGGTGCTTCCTCAACATCAATCTGCATCAAATACTCATCAGGAAAAGCATCATCAATATCATGCTCTTGCAACTCCTCAAGGTGAGGGTTTTCGAGCCTACTCAAATGATCGGCCGCCACATTTTCAGCCCCCATTTTGTCCTTGATCTCAATGTCGAACTCTTGCAAAAGCAAGACCCAACGAATGAGACGGGGCTTGGCATCTTGTTTTGAGAACAAGTACCTTAATGCGGAGTGGTCAGTGTAAACAATAGTCTTGTTGAGAACCAAGTAGGGTCAAAACTTATCAAAAGCATAAACAACGGCCAACAATTCTTTTTCAGTGACAGTATAGTTTTGTTGGGCCAGATTGAGGGTCTTGCTAGCATAAGAAATGGGACGGAAATGTTTATCCTCCCTTTGGCCTAAAACGGCCCCTAAGGCATAATCGATAGCATCACACGTTAACTCAAAAGGTAATGACCAATCAGGAGAAGACATAATAGGTGCATTGGTCAATTTGTCTTTAAGTAAGTTAAATGCATGAAGACAATCCTTATCAAAATTAAATGGGACATCTTTTTCCAACAACTTGGTCATTGGCCGGGTGATTTTTGAAAAATCCTTTATAAACCGACGATAGAACCCGGCATGACCCAAAAAGCTTCTTATAGACTTAACATTAGTGGGAGGAGGTAATTTAGCTATGACATCTATTTTGGCTCTATCAACCTCAAGTCCCGCCTTAGAAACTTTGTGTCCCAACACAATCTATTCCTTCACCATGAAGTGGCATTTTTCCCACCTTTCCAACATTTTATCAAGACTATCTAGACAACTTTCAAAAGAATTTCCAAATACAGAAAAGTCATCCATGAAGACTTCCATGGAAGTTTCGATCATGTCTTGAAAAATAGCAATCATACATCTTTGAAAGGTTCCGGGAGCATTGCAAAGACCAAAAGGCATTCTTCTATAGGCATAAGTACCAAAGGGACAAGTGAATGTGGTCTTTTCTTGGTCCTTAGGGTCAATGGGTATTTGGAAATACCCGGAGAACCCATCCAAGAAGCAAAAATACTCGTTTCCGGCTAGCCGTTCGAGCATTTGGTCAATAAAAGGCAAGGGAAAATGATCTTTACGGGTGGCGTCATTTAACTTCCGATAATCTATACACACCTGCCATCCCATGACAGTTCTAGTGGGAACTAACTCAGTTTTCTCATTCAAAACAACGGTCATCCCACCCTTTTTCGTCACACAATGCACCGAACTCTCCCATGGACTATCCGAAATCGGGAATATGATTCCCGCATCAAGCAATTTAATTATCTCTTTTTTCACAACTTCCTTCATGTTCGGATTAAGTCTACGTTGTCTTTGCACTACCGGTTTAACATTATCAATGAAATTTATGGTGTGCTTACAAAATTCAGGACTTATACCCGGTATATCGGAAGTTTTCCAAGCAAAGGCCTTTTTATGGGCCTTAAGGACGGTCACAAGTCTAGATTTCTCATCCTCCAACAATAAGGATGAGATGACAACGGTTCAAAGAGATGTACCTTCGAGATAAGCATACTCAAGATGATCCGGAAAAGGCTTGAGTTCCAAGTCGGTAGGAGGATTCTCAACCGATGTCAGTACCCGTGTGCTACCATTAGTCGTTATCTCTTTGAAGGTTTCGTCTTCCAGTGGAGTTTCGTCAACACTTAATGCCATTATTTCCTCCACCCTCTCTCCAACCATCTCTAGCTCTTCTCCACTACAGGCAAGCAACACTTCTCCCTCGTCCATGTCCAAAAAACTCATTAACTCCGACTCCAAAGCATCATCTTCTTCAATCACATCTATCCTGAAACATGTATCATTAGAAGAATAAGGATGCTTTAATGCTCTATCAACATTAAAAATAAACCGGTCATCACCGACCCCTAAGGAGATCTCCTTAACTTAACCCGGATGATAGCATCCGCGGTATTAAGGAATGGGCGGCCAAGAATTAGAGGGACTTTAGTGTCCGCCTCCATCTCGAGAATGACAAAGTCGACCGGGAATACCATGTGCCCCACCTTAATTTGCAAATTTTCTGCTATCCCCATGGGATATTGGAAAGATCAATCCGCGAGCCTAATGCTCATTCGGGTCGGGGTCAACTCACCTAAGGACAATTTCCTATAAACCGAAAAAGGCATTAAATTAATTCTAGCCCTAAGATCGGCCAATGCCTCACACAAAAATGCACCAAAAGAACAAGCAATTAGAAAACTTCCTGGATCTTCCAACTTGGGAGGAATCTGATTCTGGATTATTGTTGAACACTCGGCGCTAAGTACTGCAGTCTTCGCCTCTTCCATCCTTTTGTCGCTAATGAGTTCCTTGAGAAACTTAGCATAATTGGGCATCCCTGCAATAAGATCAACTAAGGGAACAGTTATGTTAACCGATTGAATCAAATCAACGAACTTCTTGAAATTTTCCTTAATCTTCTCTTTCCTCAACCGTTGAGGAAATGGGATCTTCGGTTGATAAGGTTTCACCGTTGGTTTCTCGACAGGTTTAGATGGAACAGCCGGTGTCTGCACGACTGGGTTCGGCTCCATCTCAATCTCATCATCAACTGTTTCATCATCTTCATTGACCTGCACAAGTGGAGTAGAATCATCAGGTAAAGGATTTGCAGAATTATAAGTTTTACCTGCCCTCGTTGTAATTGCATTCACATGCTCATTTCTGGCATTAGGAGGGGTATATTTCTGCCCTTGTCCTTGATTATTCTGCCCTTGGTTGCTTGACTGAGGCTTCGGGTTCTGTTGAGTATTACTCGGTAGAGTACCGGGTGTTCTATTCGAATTTCCTAGACTTTCAAGCTTCCCTTCCAAGTCCTTAATTGTGGCTTGATGTTTCTTCGCCCCTTGATCCAGCTTGTGCCCTAGTCCGTCCAAACGAGTAGTCAAAGCATCCAAAGTAGAATGTACTTTCTTTGACTCCTCTGCAACTTGCTCATTAGTTGCTCTCTGAGCACTTATAAATTCCTTCATGATATTCTTCAGCTCTGAATCTGAATCTCGCTGATTATTGAACCTGCTGAACCTGTTACCTCCAAAACTAGAATTGTTAGTATTATAAGAAGATGATGAGGGATAAGAATTACCTGACTGCTAGTTTTGATAACTGGTGTTTTGGTTGAAATTTCCCTGTTGTTGGTTCTGAACGTAGTTAACATCTTGAACTGGTTTATCCGGGCAATCCTCCGTGTAATGCAAGTTCCCACAGTAATCACAACCATCAGCCATAACCTTCACATCCCTTTCAAGGCTCTTGAACCTGCTTTCTTGGCCATCAAACCTTTCATCCATTCGCTTAGAGAGAGCATTAACTTCAGCAACAAGCTTTGAATCTTCACTACTTTCAACCTTAGCTGCAGTGTTTCTACCGGATCTCTTGGTTCGGTCCTCATCCCGGGTAGAGTTTTCCTTGGCCATGTCTTCAAGAATCTTGTAGCCTTCATTTGGGGAAATGTTGTTGAAACTACCCCCAAATGCATACCCGAGCTCCCTTTTTGACCTCCTATCCAATCCATCGTAGAAAATCTCAACAATAACTTCAGTACCCATGTTATGGCCCGGGCAATTCCTTAGCATTTCCTTGAATCGTTTCCAAGCATCTACAAAATCCTCACCACTGTCTTGAGAAAATCCCCTAATTTGATTCTCCAGCTGCCTTTGGGTTCTTATAGAATAAAACTCATCAACAAATCATTCCCTAAGTTCAGCCCAAGTGGAGTAGGAATTCTCCGGTAACTCCTTAAACCATGCAGATGCATCTCCAGTGAGAGTTGATGGAAATTGCTCTAGTTTCACACTCTCGGCTTGCCCTTTCCCATACTGATATAGTCGTCATATCTTTTCAAACCATTCGACATGAGCATAAGGATCGCTTCTTCTAACCCCGTCAAATTTATCCTCTTCGACACTCTTGAGATGGTTACCCTTCAAAGAGAAGTCTACTGAAATCTGAGGAGGACGGATAGTTGTGCCTCGGTTGGCTGGAATATCTCTTCTTCGTTCCCTGTAAGGAACATTGTTCATGTCTCTCGGTTGTTCATCACCCATTCCGTTAGCCCTTGGTGGTTGATTTTGATTACGGTTGATTTGAGGTATGACAATCCTACTCGGTTCAGGTGTTTGAACTTTCTCCTCAGTGTCAGAGTCTTCTTCTGTCCCAAACACTCTACCTGCTTCTTTCAACCTATCAATTAATTGATCTTCTGATGTTGAACTTTTCTTGATATAGAATTCGTCTAAGGAAATGTCCTGTTGGACTTGGTCTGCGGTTTCCGAATCTATTTTGTCTGATATGGATGGTTCTAGGTTGTTTTTCAGCACTAAACGACGCCTGACTTTCCCTGGATTAGATAAAGGACTAAGCAAAGGTTGGCCAGAAGCTCTTGTGTTCATCAACTAGCAAGAACCTGCACAATCACCACAAGCAAACCGTTAACCGCACCTGGTACAAATGAAATTGAAATGAAAATAAAATAAAATCTAATTAATAAAGCAATAACTTTCTCACAAATAATGTGAGAAAGGATCGAACTACAAAATTAAACAACTACTAAACAAAAGTCCCCGGCAGCGGCGCCAAAAACTTGATGTGTGAAATCGAGTAATAAAATTTATAAACTGGTCGAAGCTTGATTCGGACCAGAAACAGGTCTAAACAGGTCGTGAAGCTGCTGGAAATTTTCCAGTCAGCATGTTTATATGTATTTACTTGCTAATTGTTTGTTTAAAGGCTTACGCAATCAAGGTAACTTGATGTATGTGGTCCTCTTCTTTGAAGGGGGAGCCGACTTAGACATATACATTACCCATAGTGACCATGTTTAGGTGGTCCACCATAACTCGTTGCATGATTAATTAGTTAATAGTTAGTAAGTTTATTATTTTGCAATTTATTGTGATATAAATGGTGATGCAAAATTGTTTTATTGAAAAGAATAAACTTGACTAAGAATTATCGAAATAAGATTTTGTTTTAATAAAACTGGTGTCTTACAACCAAGAGATACACCGGCTCACCCATTTGAACAAACTTTAAGAGAGGTATAAGTCGGAGTGCGCTAGCCTTCTAAAGGAGCGGGTTTTTAATTGCGTCTATCGCAAACCTTTGTTCCTGCGCTTCTTTGTGCGTTCAAATGGAGCTACCGAGCTCTTTTGTGTTGTTAAGACTATACAAATGATTTTATTAAACATTATATTATGAAGATTTGCATGAGTCTTCATACATAAACTTTTGATTCACATCAAATGCATTACCCATTCAAAGTTAAGTCTTTGCCACCCACTTTGCTAAGAACACTTGCAAGTGTTTTTTGCTCTACGTGAGACCGTAGGTGAATTGTATCTAACAAGGTAAATTACTACTCATCGTGAGACGGTGGGAGACTATTTACATGTTCTTAATTAGGCGACTTAAAGCGAGTTAAGCGGTGAGACCTTGACCCATGGCATAAGATGGGACAAAACATGTTTACAAAACACTTACTACCCCTAATAAGTGTTGTTGTAAGTCCCATAAATCTAGGAATTACACTTGTAATGCAATTACTGCTCGTCATTTACCTTTTGAGTACGTCATTTCTAGCAGATCAACTGATGAAATGATGGTATGTCAATTGGATACTAGCCTTAATGAAATTAATTGTTAAATGAATTTAACATGGGTAGATTATATTTCTTAAGGATTCATTATCGAAAATACCGATAATTGAACTTGAATCTGTTTTGTAAATGGCAACAAATCCTTCACAAAACATACACTAATCGGCT
Source organism: Erigeron breviscapus (assembly GCA_034093135.1). Lineage (NCBI taxonomy): Eukaryota > Viridiplantae > Streptophyta > Magnoliopsida > Asterales > Asteraceae > Erigeron > Erigeron breviscapus. The sequence continues at coordinate 81,414,823 of CM067175.1, read as the reverse complement.
TTCAGGTCGATGCTAGGAAGATAAAAACTTTCTGAAACCAACTTCAATGACTGGTTTCGTCAGCTGAGAATCGTTCTAAGAGTTGAGGAGAAAACCGATGTCCTTGAAAATCAGATACCCGCTATCCCTGATGCGAGTGCCACTGTTGTGCAGTTGGAAGCATACAATACTCAGTACAATAGACATATTGAGGTTGCTTATTTGATGCTGGTAGCATGACTCCCGATCTTCAAAAGCAATTCGGATTGCACAATCCGTATGATATGATCAGAGAACTCAAGTCTATGTACGGAAAACAAACTGGAGTTGAATTGTTTGAACTTGTTGAATCACTCCATAATTTGAACACAGTATGGGAAACCGGTGAGCGCTCATGTACTCAAGATGAAGAGTTATTTTGAGCATTTGGAAAGGTTAAACTATGCGTATCCTCTGCCTATTGCTATTGGCATGATTCTTAAGTCTCTTTCGAGGGATTTTGAGAAGTTTGTGCGCAATTACAATATGCACAGCATGAGCAAAACCATAGCTGAATTTCATGCCATGTTGATTGAGTATGAGAAAAACCTTCCCAAGAAATCTGAGACAGCCCAAGTTCTTATGATCAAGGGGGGGAAAGGTTCAGAAAGCCAAACAACCGAAAGCTAAGGGCAAGAACTTTGGTAAGGGAAAACAAGTTGCTTCAGTCTCAAAACCTAAAAGACCCCTTTAGCGAAAAAGGAGCATCCGGCTAAAAGACCAGGCTTGTCATCACTGTGCTGAAGTGAGACACTGGAAGAGGAATTGTCCTAAGTATCTAGCTGAGTTGAACGAGAAGAAGAAGCAAGTTGGTTTAACCAGTTCTTCAAGTATCTTCACAATTGAATTATATGTGTTGTTGTGATTCAAATGATAATTCAATAGCAAAAGAGTCAAACCTGACTTGGACTCTACCTATCTTTGGCATTGTCATCTTGTTTATTTTGGCAAGAAACGCATTGAAAGACTTCAACGTGAAGGGATCTTACAATCAAATGATGAATCATTTGATGAATGCGTGTCTTTGGCATTGTCATTGGCAAGAAACGCATTGAAAGACTTCAACGTGAAGGGATCTTACAATCAAATGATGAATCATTTGACAAATGCGTATCTTGTGTTTCCGGCAAGATGACAAGAATACCTTTTCCGCATAAAACGGAGAGGGCTAAAGATCTACTTGGACTTATACATACCGATGTATGTAGCCCATTTAGACATATGTCAAGGAAAGGTGCTAGCTACTTTATCACTTTTATGAATGATTTCAGTCGTTATGGTTATGTTTACTTGCTTAAACATAAACATGAAGTCTTCGAAACATTCAAAGAGTTTAAAAATGAAGCAGAAAATCAACTCGGTAAAACCATCAAGATTCTTCGTTCGGATCGAGGTGGAGAATACTTAAGCCAAGAGTTTAAGGATTATCTAAAAGCTTGTGGATTTATCCGAAAGCTTACTCCTGCATAATGGTATATCTGAGAGGAAAAATCGAACCTTGTTGAACATGGTAAGATCAATGATGAACCTTACGACTCTCCCATTTTCATTTTGGGATTATGCTCTAGAGACTGTTGTACGCATTCTCAATATGGTTCCAACCAAGAAGGTTGACAAGACATCGCATGAATTGTAGCATGGAAGTGTTTCTAATTTGTCTTACTTAAAGGACTAGGGTTGTGAGGCACTTGTGAAATGAGATACGCCTGACAAATTTGAACCTAGATCTGTTAAGTGCATCTTTGTAGGATACTGATGTGTGAAATCGGGTAATAAAATTTATAAACACGAACTACCAAAAGACTGAATACAACACACTCATAGGCAATGAACCTGATCGTATGCAGTATAGTAAACTTGGTAAATCCAAGGTCGATCACAAGGACTAAGTAAAGCAATTGTTAAAATAAAGTAGTTCAAGTAAGAGGGGGTTTTGTGACCGAATTGTCACTTTGCAATTAGTTAGAAAATTTGTTAGTAATCCCTCAGGATTAATCAAAAAGAATCCGGTATGACCGGGGCAGGGTTCGTCGGAAGACGAAAGTAAAAATGATTTTATGACAATAATATTAAAAGGGGCACCTACTTGGACTAGCTTACATGTCAATCATCGGGTCTAAACATCACTTGCATTGTTGAACGACTAAAAAGGTAGTCAAGATGAACTCTCGTTATACTTGAAACTTTAATTGCTCAAAATATAGCTATCGCTCTCGCGAATAATTTCTACTCTAAACAATTAAGCAATAAGAACCTAAGTTGATTTTATGATTTAATCTTGAAAAGCTTTCTCTCGAACTGCTTATTCGCCTAATCAGATCTCTCTATCATAGACGTTTTCACACTCAAAATGAATTTAATTGTTTAAACCTTTATCGCTAGTTTCTCTCGAACTCCAACGACTTTAGATTAATTAAAGACCGATTAACCGTTTCATAAACCAATTGACAATGACATAGATTTCTCCCGAACTTCTAATTACAATTATCAATCAATAAATATAAAAGATAAAAACAATATTTAAACTCAAAAAATGCGGATCTTCGATTAAACATAGAAATCTTGTTCAACAATTGCAAGTAACATCAAACAACCCTATGACATGTTCACTATCCAAGTAGGTGCTGAGAGATTTAGCCTCTCATAATGAAAAGATAAAAACAATAAATAATATATGAAGACATAATGTACCGAAAGTTGAAATCGTTCCAAGAATGACTAAAAGTCGAATACGGAATGATGAAATAAATGCAATCGTGTTCTTGATCTTCAAAGATGATTCTCCAGATGAAAAACCCTTCAAAGAAGTCTTAAAAAACGGCTGAAGGTAAAAGGTAGGGTTAAAGAATGTTTATGCAAGCTATATATAGTCTCCAAAAATTTGCTTCAGAATCGGCCCTCATTGCGGCGCAATGAGGTTTGACTTTTGTTGACTTTTTGACTTCCCTTAACTCGAGGCTGGCTGGGAACTAAAGGCATTGCGGCGCAATTTGGGTAGTTGCGCCACAACTTAAGTTTCTGTAATTCCATTGCGGTGCAATAGGTAGTTGTGGCGCAATGGATCCTTTTCCAGTTTGACTTTCGTTGACCAGCTTAAATCTTCATCCAAATGCCTCGAAAATCATCCGTAAGCACTTATTTCACCTCAAAAATGTCGTTTCTTCCAGAAATACGCCCAAGTACCTGTTATTTCCCTGAAACACTAACAAATACCATAAACGCACCAAATGTATATGAAAACGACTCAAAAACTATACGAAAGCAACTAAATTCGTTGTGGGAAATGGGTATAAAATACGACATATCAAATCCCCCCACACTTAAGCTTTGCTTGTACTCAAGCAATTCCAAGCTGAAAAACACAAGTTACCTTGGTACATCCATGGAAAGTACATTTCAGTAATCAAAAAGAAGCTCAACCATAAATGAAAATGAAAAGAGATGGTTAGGCAGTTTTAATCTTAAATGAAAAATGGAATGTTTGACAATACTTGACTGATACACAAGCCTCAATAACACGACTAAGCACAAAAGAATCGAATCAATGATATCTCATCTATCCTACTCCAACTAACTTACTTTTGGGGTTGAATATTTGAATAATCACTCAATGCCTAGTCGTGATGCATAATCTTTTACCATAGGCTTGTACTAGGTTCGTTCCTTCACCGCCATGGCGCAAGCACCACAACATCTATCATAAGAGGTCTTTCAAGGGTTGTAATGAACTCTGGGGCTAAACAAGGTATTTAAAAGGGGTATGGAATTTTGAGATAACAAAAGGTGTTAAAAAGAAATAACACAACATTTAACAAAGTTTTCACATAATAGTCTAATCCATTAAATCCCATGTCATTAGTTGCCAACGGTCCAAAACCCGATAAGTTGTCCCGACAATACCCCCAATAGAACGATTAAAAACCGACACCATTGTGGTGTATGACAATCAACAACTCAATCAACCAATACTAACCATGTTGGCTTAAACGAATGTGCCAACCTAAATATGATAACTGAAAAGTATAACATTATAATCCTTTTGTTGGTGTAATTGATGAACCAACTTACAAAAATGATTTGACCAAAAGTGAGAAATACCAACTGACAGCCCAAGCTCTTTTTTCATTTTTTCTATTTTTTTTTCTTTTTCTGATTTTCAATTCTTTTATTCTTTTTTTTTGTGAGCTACTTTTACTCTGACTAATTGGTATTCTCTTAATAATATTGAAACAGTGACAAATCATTTAACAATATGCCAAAATGAATAATCCAGACTTGATCCAAACAATCATGACGAAATCAATTTATTCTCAGTAACCGAGAGTATCCCAACCCGACATAAAGGACAACCCCAAACCATTAACTAGCATAGGCAACCAATGACCCACCAGGACTTCGACTATCGGTATAGCGAGGGAAGGTGTATATTTAAGGTGGATTTAATAACAAAGAACAGGCTAATGACAACATGTTTTCTATTGTTTCTTGCACTAAAAGTGAGTGCAACAAAAAGGTTTTAACAGGTGGTTCACTAACCAGTGTAGTTAGCTACTAAGCACATTAACAAAACATGCACATAACAATTTTTACGAAACAAGGGGTGAACAACGAACAAAGGGTTTTATCCTAAATTTGCCTCTTCTGATAAATAACACGGAACGATCAACCAGGACAAGTTCTAGAATCAACGCAATCACAGGCACACTCATAGCAATTGAAAATAATCCAGAAATGGAAAAACCAACCTCAATTTGTTATGTTACGGGTATTGTAAAATTTGTATACATCATGCTTATCAAAATTTTTGTGTTACGAATGTAGCATGCATACAACATTCGTCTCACAAGTTAAAAACCATTTTCAACTTAATGTCAAAGCATTGTTTTATTTCTTTTAATTTTATTATCTTGGCATATTATACATAATCACAATAATATATAAAATGCAATAAAACTAAAATATAAAACATGACATATTCATGCATAGCCTCAACCAATGAAAAACCTATGCTAGTCTCACGAGCCATAGCGAGAACCAAAAAGTCAACTAAGGGACAATCACAATAGCAACCATGTGAAGCTCCCACTTGCGTCAAGATCCTATGGTGACCAAATGCACTTCATAACCGAAACTTTCACAGATTTTGAGCAGTAACTTCGGCAGCAAAAATCTCCGTCAAGAAGTCCTCAAAACGAAAAACTTTCTTCTGAGAAGTTGTAGCCCTATGTGTTGAGAACCTACAGTAAAAATTTCGTAGCATACGGACGAGTAACGAATCGGAAAACTCCATTTTACTGCAGGGCTGTCAAGCTGTCCGAAATTTCTTCATTCATGTCTTCTTTTCCATCATGGAGGTTACAAAATTTGAATAAAACTACAACTATACTAGGAATTGTAAATTACATCAATGGCTCAAAATGGCCTCCAAAAAATGAATTAAAAATACATGAATAAAAACCATAAACATATGGCATACAAATTCCACAACCAAACAATCAACACATACAATGGCATAAACGGTCAAGGTTTTCATCGGCTATGCATGATAATATTAATCACAATAATAACATGATTATGATAATATTAAGAATGGCTTGCTCCATGGCACAATATGCATGTCTTTGCCATGGATAAAATAGAACAAGTAAATTAAATACAAGCCGAAATAAAGTTTAAATAAGAAAGATTTAAACTTCCAAATCATAACCAATATATATACAAGTGTTTTAAAATCTTTAAGGATGAGTCTATAATGAGAAATACCCCAAGGTATAAATCATCTTAACAAAAATTGTTAAAAGAAACTACATCCACTATGATTAAAAACAAATATATATTGACAATGAAAACGAAGCGGATTATTTATCAACATATATACACATATTTTGATCTTTTAAGATGTGATCTAATGAAAATAAAACCAAAGTTTTATAATCACCCAAACATATAAAAGTTTGGTGGAGCACATACTTTACTTAATCAAAACTAATATATATTAATAAATAACATTAATCATATAATAACATAAGAGGCTCATGATGATACCACTGTTAGTGATTAAGGATTGTATAGATATATTTTGACAACAAATATAATATGAAGCATTCATATAATATAAGATCAAATAAGCGGAAGCATGTAAATAAAATAATCACCAAAGCCGGATCCATATGTATTATATCATCAAATGAAAAGTAAAACAAAGATGAGATGAAAACTACCTTCTTTGTTGATCACTGAAGAGAAAAGAGAACCAACAATCAATATGTGATTGTCTCTTTAGTAGTCCACACTACACTTCAATCAACGTCAAATGGATGCTAGTCCTTTTGTATCAAAAGCTAAAGGCTAAAACCAATTCCTTTGTTCCTTGGATGTGCGACGGCACAAAGAAAAGAAAAGGGATGTCACCTTTTCCTTTTGTGTTTCTCGGCGGCAGGAAAAAGTGTTGTTTTCACTTTGTTATCATATATATATTAGTTAGTTATTAAGTTAATCAATATTAAACCTAAATAATTAACAATAATACATAAAAGATTTTGGGTTTGTTTTAGGCTTGAGTCAAATATTTAGTGGACTAAAATAATTAAACTAGTTAATCTATTTCATGAGCCCATTAAATATTTATCAAGTCAAGTCCAATTAGTTTAAGTCTATCCATGCTTTAATTCTTGATACAATTATAACATATATACAATATACATGTATTATGATATATGACGTCTAGGTGTATATGTGTGTGACCCCGAAGGCTCACATGAATTTAGCCATATAGTAATGTGTTGTACCCTGCACATAAATCCTACAGACTCCCACTTGTGCATGGCACAACACCATGTACCTATACAGACAATGGTTAGCGTCTAGCAACACGCCATTGCCCCTAAAGACATGTGAGGGCAGTTTCTCAAAACTTCTCATAAAATGGTTTAATGTCAATTGTCCCTTTGTTACAGATACTTAGTTGAACATGAGACATGGATCATCAGTCATTCTCATTGTTTAACGATTGTGTTTCTCGATCTTGAACTTGAACTAGATTACCAAATTAATTAAGTATCATCTCAATTACATTTGGGTATGGCCATACAATATCTTGTTCATTTCATCGAGGGGCCCAGTAGTATCTAACTCCAGTCAAGTGGAGGAACAAATCCTATCTTGACTACACGTGTTTGTCACGTGCTTTACATCACACCCAATAATGGTTTTTATAGCAGCCTTATTCAGGACAACGTTTAACAATATCAAAGCATAACGTTCCACACATTCGAAACCAGCATGCATCTCAAGTCTAAGGACATCATGACATAACCACTTGCGAGTATTGACACCGATCCATGCAGTGAAAACTCGTAGGTTGGGTCATTCCAATGTTTATCACAATGAACACATGTGAGTTTGACATTAACAACATTACTTATTCATCAACAATGAATCTCGTCAACACTCTCACATTTGTCTTAGTTTGATGTTACTCCCGTATCATCAATCGACAATGGAAAATTTAGAATAAATAATTATTCACGGATTAAACATGCAAATATAGAATACAGTAATATGAATGAAAAACGATCGCATTACCAAGTACATCAATTTCATTATTTGATACAACTGTTCAAATTCTTATTATCCAAATACTAAAATAGATTACATAAGACTACTAGCAGATCGAAGCCCAATGTTCCTAGAATGCTCAACGTGTTTAGTGCAAGACATTGGCTTCGTGAATGGGTCAGCTAAGCTAAGTTGTCTTCTGTAGGAACTTTGAGAATACGGACATCACCTCTTTTAACAACTTCACGTATGTAGTGAAATTTGCGAAGGATGTGTTTGGAACCACGTAGAACACCTGGTTCATTTGCTATAACAATAGCACCAGTATTATCACAAAACATGTCCATTGGATTTTCAATACCGGGGACAACGCCAAGCCCAGAAATGAATTTTCTAATCCAAACAGCTTCCTGTGCAGCTTCAGAAGCAGCTATGTATTCTGACTCTGTAGTAGACATCGCAGTTGTGCTCTGCTTTGAGCTTCTCCAGTCAACTGCGCCTCCGTTCATGACGAAAACGTAACCAGATTGTGATCGGACATCATCCCGATCTGTCTCAAATCCAGCATCAGTGTAACATTTTACACTTAGCTCATCGGAACCTCCGTAAACTAAGAACATATCTCTTGTATTTCGAAGATACTTCAATATATTCTTTACAGCAGTCCAGTGACTTTCTCCTGGATTCTGTTGGTATCTGCTTGTCATATTAAGGGAAAACGAGATGTCTGGTCTAGTGCACCTCATTGCGTACATGATGGATCCTGAAGCATATGGAATACCGTTCATTCGCTTCACCTCTTCAGGTGTTGAGGGGGCTTGAGTCTTACTCAACACTACATTTGGTTGCATCGGAAGACTTCCACGCTTGCAACCCGCCATCCTAAAACGCTTTAGGATTTTGTCAATGTATGCACTTTGACTCAGACCTATTAACCGCTTAGATCTATCTCTGTAGATCTTGATTCCTAGGATATACGATGCATCTCCCAGATCTTTCATAGCAAAACACTTTCCAAGACAGGATTTAACGTCTTGTAGCGTTGGAATGTGATTTCCCACGAGTAATATGTCATCGACATATAAAATCAGAAAGACGACAACGCTCCCACTAGCTCTCATGTACACACAAGGCTGGTCAAGATTTTGAGAGAAACCAAACTCTTTAATTTTCTCATCAAACTTCTTGTTCCAGCTCCTTGATGCTTTCTTTAATCCATAAATGGATTTTTGAAGCTTACATACTTTCTTAGGAGACTTAGGATTCACAAACCCTTCTGGTTGCACCATATAAACGTCCTCGCTGAGGTGACCATTTAAGAAGGCGGTTTTGACATCCATTTGCCATATCTCATAATCATAGAAAGCAGCTATGGCCATGAGTATCCTAATAGCTTTAATGTCCGCAACTGGTGAAAAGGTTTCTTCATAATCAACCCCATAGGTTTGAGTATAACCTTTCGCCACCAGACGGGCTTTAAAGGTGTGTACATTTCTGTCCATGTCGGTCTTCTTCTTGAAGATCCACTTGCACCCAACAGTCTTGCCGTTTGGTGGAAGATCAACCAAGCACCAAACTTGATTATCTTTCATGGATTGCATCTCTGCATTCATAGCTTCTAGCCATTTACCGGATTCTGGATCCGATAATGCATCTTTGTAATTAGCAGGTTCACCTTGATCCCCTAATTCCAAATCCTCAGCATCAACCAAAAAGCCAAACCTTTCAGGTGGATGTGGGGTTCGACTAGATCTACGAATAAGAGGCGCTTCGCCCTGTAACTCAACACTTTCGTGTTGGGGCTCAGTGCGTTCTTCGCTAGTGCCTTCAGAAGGTTGTGTATCTTGTTCTTGAATTTCTTCAAGATCTACAGTACTCCCACTTGCTTCTTGTAAGAGGAGACTTTTCTCCAAAAACTCAGCATATCTAGCCGGGAAAACCTTATTCTCGGTTGGGTTGTAGAAGTAGTATCCCATAGAATCCTTTGGGTATCCTACAAAGATACACTTGATAGTTCTGGACTCTAGTTTGTTCGGTGTATCACGTTTCACGTGAGCCTCACAACCCCAGACTTTCAAGTAAGACAAATTAGGGACCTTTTCGTGCCATAATTCATATGGTGTCTTGTTAACCTTCTTGGTTGGAACCATGTTGAGAATGCGTGCAGCAGTCTCTAAAGCATATCCCCAAAAGGACGGTGGCAGAGTGGTTAGACTCATCATTGATCGAACCATGTCAAGCAAAGTTCGATTTCTCCTCTTTGACACCCCATTATGTTGAGGCGTGTATGGGGGAGTAAACTGCGAGACAATCCCACGAGCAGATAGATGATCTAAAAACTCTTGACTCATATATTCGCATCCACGGTCAGATCGTAGAGCCTTAATGGTCTTTTCAAGTTGATTTTCTACTTCGTTTTGAATAGCCTTAAACGTTTCAAACACTTCATGTTTATGTTTAATCAGGTAAACATATCCATATCTACCAAAATCATCAGTAAAAGTAACGAAGTAGTTAGCACCATTTCTAGACATTGTTCTAAAAGGGCCACAAACATCTGTATGAATGAGTCCAAGTAGATCTTTGGCCCTATCACCTTGATGGGTGAAGGGTTTCTTTGTCATCTTACCAGATAAACAAGATTCGCATATGTCAAATGACTCATTGTCAGTTGACTCAAGAAGCCCATCGTGTTGTAGCTTGGTTATGCGTTTCTTGTTTATGTGACCAAGACGACAATGCCATAGATATGTTGAATTCAAATCACGTTTGAATTTCTTTGTGCTACAATTATATATAGAACGATCGTTTGACACAAGATTATGCATATCAATTTCAAAAATACCATCTCTAGGAATAGCATTAAAATAAAAAATATTATCCTTAGAAACAGAAATGCCATAATCCGTGAATTCATGAATAAAACCATTATCCTTCAAACGAGAAAGCGAAATAACACCTCTAGTAATAGTAGGTGCATAATGACAATTATCTAAAATAATAATAAGTCCATTAGGGAGGATAAGCTCATAGCTCCCTATAGCTTCGACAGGTGCACGATTGCCATTGCCAACGTACAGATCCAAAGCTCCTTTATTCAGCTTTCGGCTTCCCCTAAGTCCCTGCATATTATTACAAATATGAGTACCACAACCTGTGTCATAAACCCAGGATTTATTAGGAAAAGCATAGAGTTCTATAACGAAGATACCTGAAGTACTGGTCGAGCCAGCCTTTCCCTTCTTCAACTCTGCCAGGTAGGCCGGACAGTTCCGCCTCCAATGACCTGTCACTCCACAATGATGACAGGCCATGTCCTTTGCCGGATGCTCTTTCTTTGCTGGCGGGGGGATTTTCTTCTTGGGGGTGTAAACTTTCTTACCCTTGCCATTTCCCTTGCCTTGAGCAGCTTGCGGTGTCTTTTTCTGGATTCTGCCTTCCTTTATTGTCAATACAGCAGGAGTTTTCTTTGGCAGCCCCTTTTCCGCTAGCTTTAACATCGCATGTAGCTCCGGAATAGTCTTACCCATGCTATGCATGTTGTAATTCATTACAAAACCACCATATTCCTTTGAGAGTGAAGTAAGTATCAAGTTCACCCCAAGGACTTGTGGCATGGGAAAACCAAGACGCTCCAATTGATCGAGATAGCCCTTCATCTTCAAGACATATGAGCTAACTGATTGCCCCACTTCATGTTTACAGCATGACACTAGATGTCATAAGTCCCATAAGGATCTAAGAATTGCACTTGTAATGTAATTGGTGCCCGCCACCTACCAATTGAATCCATCATTGCTAGCAGATCAACTGATGTGGTGATGGAAGTACAATGTGGATCTTAGTCTTTTACGTAAATTAATTGTTTTAATATAAATAAAACTTGGGTAGTTAATTTTATAAAAGGATAATTATCAAAGATACTAAACAAACTTTGTCTATTTTGTAGATGTCAACAAACGCAACTCAATCCGTAAACAACTTTACTATAAGGTCAATCCTTGAGAAGGAAAAATTGACTGGTAGCAACTTTATCGACTGGTATCGCAACCTTAGGATTGTCCTAAAGGCTGAGAGAAAGTTGCAACTTGAAGTAGCATGTCTTATGCTTGCTAGCATGACCCCTGAGCTCCAAAAGAACTTAGAGGACTACAATGCATATGACATGATTGAGGAACTTAAGACTATGTTCCAACAACAGGCAGATCAAGATCTGTTTGAAACAGTGAAAGCACGTCATGTTTACAAGCATGAAATGCTTTCACTGTTTCAAACAGTTCTTGATCTGCTTGTTGTTGGAACATAGTCTTAAGTTCCTCAATCATGTCATATGCATTGTAGTCCTCTAAGTTCTTTTGGAGCTCAGGGGTCATGCTAGCAAGCATAAGACATGCTACTTCAAGTTGTTCGTTATACTGCTTAGTATAAGCATTACGAACAGCAGCAGTGGCAGTTTCAGCGGGGGCCTCAGGCAAGGCATTTTCCAGATGTTGCAACTTTCTCTCAGCCTTTAGGACAATCCTAAGGTTGCGATACCAGTCGATAAAGTTGCTACCAGTCAATTTTTCCTTCACAAGGATTGACCTTATAGTAAAGTTGTTTACGGATTGAGTTGCGTTTGTTGACATCTACAAAATAGACAAAGTTTGTTTAGTATCTTTGATAATTATCCTTTTATAAAATTAACTACCCAAGTTTTATTTATATTAAAACAATTAATTTACGTAAAAGGCTAAGATCCACATTGTACTTCCATCACCACATCAGTTGATCTGCTAGCAATGATGGATTCAATTGGTAAGTGGCGGGCACCAATTACATTACAAGTGCAATTCTTAGATCCTTATGGGATTTATGACATCTAGTGTCATGCTGGCATGTTTAGTCTCATCCTTGCCTCGGGTCGCGGTCTCACCACTCGACTCGATTAAGTCATCCAATTTTAGAAACTTGTAAAAATAAATCTAGGTCTCACGCATAGACAATAATTACCTCGGAGTTATAATTCAAACTAGGTCTCACGCATAGCCAAAAAATAACAACGAGTGTTCCAAAACGATTGGACGGCACGACTTAAATTTGTGACGGGTATTGTAAAATTTTGATAAATCATGTTTAGCAAAATTTTTGTGTTACGAATGTAGCATGCATACAACATTCGTCTCACAAGTTAAAAACCATTTTCAACTTAATGTCAAAGCATTGTTTTATTTCTTTTAATTTTATTATCTTGGCATATTATACATAATCACAATAATATATAAAATGCAATAAAACTAAAATATAAAACATGACATATTCATGCATAGCCTCAACCAATGAAAAACCTATGCTAGTCTCACGAGCCATAGCGAGAACCAAAAAGTCAACTAAGGGACAATCACAATAGCAACCATGTGAAGCTCCCACTTGCGTCAAGATCCTATGGTGACCAAATGCACTTCATAACCGAAACTTTCACAGATTTTGAGCAGTAACTTCGGCAGCAAAAATCTCCGTCAAGAAGTCCTCAAAACGAAAAACTTTCTTCTGAGAAGTTGTAGCCCTATGTGTTGAGAACCTACAGTAAAAATTTCGTAGCATACGGACGAGTAACGAATCGGAAAACTCCATTTTACTGCAGGGCTGTCAAGCTGTCCGAAATTTCTTCATTCATGTCTTCTTTTCCATCATGGAGGTTACAAAATTTGAATAAAACTACAACTATACTAGGAATTGTAAATTACATCAATGGCTCAAAATGGCCTCCAAAAAATGAATTAAAAATACATGAATAAAAACCATAAACATATGGCATACAAATTCCACAACCAAACAATCAACACATACAATGGCATAAACGGTCAAGGTTTTCATCGGCTATGCATGATAATATTAATCACAATAATAACATGATTATGATAATATTAAGAATGGCTTGCTCCATGGCACAATATGCATGTCTTTGCCATGGATAAAATAGAACAAGTAAATTAAATACAAGCCGAAATAAAGTTTAAATAAGAAAGATTTAAACTTCCAAATCATAACCAATATATATACAAGTGTTTTAAAATCTTTAAGGATGAGTCTATAATGAGAAATACCCCAAGGTATAAATCATCTTAACAAAAATTGTTAAAAGAAACTACATCCACTATGATTAAAAACAAATATATATTGACAATGAAAACGAAGCGGATTATTTATCAACATATATACACATATTTTGATCTTTTAAGACGTGATCTAATGAAAATAAAACCAAAGTTTTATAATCACCCAAACATATAAAAGTTTGGTGGAGCACATACTTTACTTAATCAAAACTAATAGATATATTAATAAATAACATTAATCATATAATAACATAAGAGGCTCATGATGATACCACTGTTAGTGATTAAGGATTGTATAGATATATTTTGACAACAAATATAATATGAAGCATTCATATAATATAAGATCAAATAAGCGGAAGCATGTAAATAAAATAATCACCAAAGCCGGATCCATATGTATTATATCATCAAATGAAAAGTAAAACAAAGATGAGATGAAAACTACCTTCTTTGTTGATCACTGAAGAGAAAAGAGAACCAACAATCAATATGTGATTGTCTCTTTAGTAGTCCACACTACACTTCAATCAACGTCAAATGGATGCTAGTCCTTTTGTATCAAAAGCTAAAGGCTAAAACCAATTCCTTTGTTCCTTAGATGTGCGACGGCACAAAGAAAAGAAAAGGGATGTCACCTTTTTTTTTGTGTTTCACGGCGGCAGGAAAAAGTGTTGTTTTCACTTTGTTATCATTTCATTTATATATATATATTAGTTAGTTATTAGGTTAATCAATATTAAACCTAAATAATTAACAATAATACATAAAAGATTTTGGGCTTGTTTTAGGCTTGGGTCAAATATTTAGTGGACTAAAATAATTAAACTAGTTAATCTATTTCATGAGCCCATTAAATATTTATCAAGTCAAGTCCAATTAGTTTAAGTCTAGTCATGCTTTAATTCTTGATACAATTATAACATATATACAATATACATGTATTATCATATATGACGTCTAGGTGTATATGTGTGTGACCCCGAAGGCTCACATGAATTTAGCCATATAGTAATGTGTTGTACCCTGCACATAAATCCTACATATTTAACTCCCACATTATTTGAAAAATCTATGGCGATTTCGAATGATATCGATGGGTATTGGTGGGGGTTCCGTACATGTGATTCAAATATAAATATCAAATTGAACGGGATATATGGTGATGAATTGGTTTATAAAATCTGCAATGTCAAAGTCAAAGGTGTTGACGATGGTGGCCCTCCGGTGATGGCTGGCGATTTGATGGCTTACATGGTCAAGCAGTCTTTAATGCTGAAAGATAATTTGAGATTTTATGTTGACCCAAGATTTACGGGGGTTTCAAAAAATAGGAGGTTTTGATTAAATCTTATATGTTAGGGACTTTCAAAAAAAGAAGTGATATTCAATTAGAAAGAAATATTTGGGTTTATGGGAATCAATCTGGTCATAATGATAAATGCATGATTGTCATGCATAATATCTCAAAAATTATACAGTATGATCTTAACATGCAAATGGTGAGTATGTATCATACACATGGGTATCAATTTGATGACATGGTTGTGCAACTTGAAATTAGCAGATGTTGTAAAACATGGGGTTTGCTTGACGGCTATAGTGTTGGAGTTGATCAATTTGAGTGTGGGTCCATTCGATAGTGCATGAGAAACGCTCTAATTATTCTTTTGACCCCGGTATTTGTAATTCGTATTCGAGTTGTCTAAGCTAACGGAAAACTCGAGGACGAGTTTTTTCAAAAAGGAGAGAATGATGCAGAAGTCTCTAGATTGGTGTGGAGACTTTTAGAATTCTACTTTCTTTATTTTGATGGTTTATTTTCCTAATGTATTTAAATAGTTTCTAAATCTTTATGGTTTCCTTGTCATGAATTCCCACTATAAATTGGGATGTAAGTTATGTTAGAAATCAGTTTTTGTTTCATATAATATTTTCCTCCCTATACACAAGTGTGTGTTAGTGTGTGAAATACCCTGATTAGCGGTATTCTTTTTGAATCAACGATAGTTAGAAGAATTGTTCCTAGTATTCTTGTGAATCAACAGGTTCGATTATTTATCCCAAATCTTCCGCTACATCAGTAAGGAAGTGCCAAAAGAGAATACCAAAAAAGATACATTGACATAATGAACAATTTATAACCTTATTTCTATTGGGCTTCAACTTCAGCTCACACTGAAGTAAGTACTAGAAATATATACTCCCAGACTAAATTTAGTTTGATGTCCCATATAATGGAGGTTGTACATAGAACATGTCACAGCAGTCATGCAACCTAACGCAGACAAAAAGAAAAAGGAAAAGAAGTTTTAAAGATGTACCTGCAGAGGAATCTTGCCAATTTCAAAGTAGCTTCCAGTTCAAAGCTGAGGGGTGAGTGTAACATCCGCTATTTTGACCCGTTTGACTTTATGGGTAATATGACTAACATTCTATTTAATAACATGATTTGGATTCAATTTGTGGCTAAACGACTAGATAATGTGTGTGACGGGCCGATTGACCGATTAATTATGTGATTCGACACTCGACGAATAGTTATTTTGGCTAGTTAGTGTGATGGGTCGACCCGTGGATAGGATCCAAGACCCATTTACCCAACCACCTTATCCTTTCCCTTTCATTCATTTCATCTATCTATCTTTCTCTTGAACTCCTAGCAAGAACACACACACATGCAATCACCTCTCTTTAAGTCTCCTTCATCAAATCATTGTTGTTAACTTGATCAAGAGCAAGAATCATCATCATCTTCATCTCATCTCCATTATATCAAAGAATTGAAGTCTCAAGTGCAAGAAATCCTTTCCATTCGCTCACTTTCGGAATTGAACCTTAGGTGGAACTTTTGGTAAGTCAAACTCATTCCATAATCATCATTTCATGTTTGTTTATCTATTTCTAGTTGGTGTCCAGCCATTTCGAGCCATGAATCGAGTCGAAACTCGTTTTAGGTCAAGTTAGGGTTTTGGTTAGGGTTTTGAACGACTTTGGGCGATTTTGGTATTAGGAATGGGTTTTGTGGAATGGGTTAAGTGTTATTAGGTGTAATAATGTGTATTCATACTTCAAAATAAGTTTCAAGTTCATACAAATCGATTTGGAGGTCGTTGGATCGTTTTCGGGTGTGTTTGGGTCGTTTTTGCTGCACTTGCAGCTGCTGGTTCTGAATCTGCAGGTTGTCCCACTGCGGCGCAGTGGATACTTTCGGGGAAATTTTGCGCGTCAGTTTTAAAACGTTAATAACTTTCGATCCGTAAGTCCAAATAAGTCATATGACCTATCGTTGGAATCGTGAGAGAGTCTACTTTCTCATGGTAAAGTTCTTTTGATCTGAATCCTTTTCCTTTTCTAAAAATGTCAGGTCAAAGTGTTATAGTTCATGCTCGGGAGAGTCATTAAGGCGTGTGGGACTTTGGCGCGACTCAAACTTAATTAACCAACTTGTATAGGGTTATAGAGTTGATTTTGATAACACCATGATATATATTGATAGGTTGTGGGCTCGTGGCGGTCGTTGGACATTTATAGCTCGATATTAACTTGTCGTTTTGCTTGGAAATCAAGGTGAGTTTCGTAGCTCCCTACTCAATCGAGATTCGGGCTGAAAAGTGTACAACTGTTGTGTGCTTACGTGTTGATTGTGCATTTATATGTTGCCTTGGTTTATGACATAGTTCGATTGTGCATACGTTTGATTTCTTGATTGATGACATGACTTGATTGTGCATATGTTTGAGTGTCTTGGGTGATGACATTGTTTATTTAATGGAAATGTTGACGTACAAATACGTGGTTGTTATATGATTATTGTATGTGTGTGTTGGATGATTATTAGGTTAGTTGTGTATATATGGAAGACGGTAATACCTTTGAAAGGTTGGAGATGTGGTGGGAAGGCTGCGGGTGACCCTATATATAAGCATCAAAGGCCTTTCAAAAGTAGTATCGTACGAAGTATATACACATGGTATTATTGGTTATGTGTGGGCATTTGGAGTACATTACGTGCAATTGAGTACAATGAGGTACAATACGTGCAATTGAGTACAATGAGGTACAATACGTGCAATTGAGTACAATGAGGTACAATACGTGCAATTGAGTACAATGAGGTACAATACGTGCAATTGAGTACAATGAGGTACAATACGTGCAATTGAGTACAATGAGGTACAATACGTGCAATTGAGTACAATGAGGTACAATACGTGCAATTGAGTACAATGAGGTACAATACGTGCAATTGAGTACAATGAGGTACAATACGTGCAATTGAGTACAATGAGGTACAATACGTGCAATTGAGTACAATGAGGTACAATACGTGCAATTGAGTACAATGAGGTACAATACGTGCAATTGAGTACAATGAGGTACAATACGTGCAATTGAGTACAATGAGGTACAATACGTGCAATTGAGTACAATGAGGTACAATACGTGCAATTGAGTACAATGAGGTACAATACGTGCAATTGAGTACAATGAGGTACAATACGTGCAATTGAGTACAATGAGGTACAATACGTGCAATTGAGTACAATGAGGTACAATACGTGCAATTGAGTACAATGAGGTACAATACGTGCAATTGAGTACAATGAGGTACAATACGTGCAATTGAGTACAATGAGGTACAATACGTGCAATTGAGTACAATGAGGTACAATACGTGCAATTGAGTACAATGAGGTACAATACGTGCAATTGAGTACAATGAGGTACAATACGTGCAATTGAGTACAATGAGGTACAATACGTGCAATTGAGTACAATGAGGTACAATACGTGCAATTGAGTACAATGAGGTACAATACGTGCAATTGAGTACAATGAGGTACAATACGTGCAATTGAGTACAATGAGGTACAATACGTGCAATTGAGTACAATGAGGTACAATACGTGCAATTGAGTACAATGAGGTACAATACGTGCAATTGAGTACAATGAGGTACAATACGTGCAATTGAGTACAATGAGGTACAATACGTGCAATTGAGTACAATGAGGTACAATACGTGCAACTGAGTACAATGAGGTACATTACGTGCAATTGAGTACAATGAGGTACAATACGTGCAATTGAGTACAATGAGGTACATTACGTGCAATTGAGTACAATGAGGTACATTACGTGCAATTGAGTACAATGAGGTACAATACGTGCAATTGAGTACAATGAGGTACATTACGTGCAATTGAGTACAATGAGGTACATTACGTGCAATTGAGTACAATGAGGTACATTACGTGCAATTGAGTACAATAAGGTACAATACGTGCAATTGAGTACAATGAGGTACATTACGTGCAATTGAGTACAATGAGGTACATTACGTGCAATTGAGTACAATGAGGTACATTACGTGCAATTGAGTACAATGAGGTACATTACGTGCAATTGAGTACAATGAGGTACATTACGTGCAATTGAGTACAATGAGGTACATTACGTGCAATTGAGTACAATGAGGTACATTACGTGCAATTGAGTACAATGAGGTACATTACGTGCAATTGAGTACAATGAGGTACATTACGTGCAATTGAGTACAATGAGGTACATTACGTGCAATTGAGTACAATAAGGTACAATACGTGCAATTGAGTACAATGAGGTACATTACGTGCAATTGAGTACAATGAAGTACATTACGTGCAATTGAGTACAATGAGGTACATTACGTGCAATTGAGTACAATGAGGTACATTACGTGCAATTGAGTACAATGAGGTACATTACGTGCAATTGAGTACAATGAGGTACATTACGTGCAATTGAGTACAATGAGGTACATTACGTGCAATTGAGTACAATGAGGTACATTACGTGCAATTGAGTACAATGAGGTACATTACGTGCAATTGAGTACAATGAGGTACATTACGTGCAATTGAGTACAATGAGGTACAATACGTGCAATTGAGTACAATGAGGTACATTACGTGCAATTGAGTACAATGAGGTACATTACGTGCAATTGAGTACAATGAGGTACATTACGTGCAATTGAGTACAATGAGGTACATTACGTGCAATTGAGTACAATGAAGTACATTACGTGCAATTGAGTACAATGAGGTACATTACGTGCAATTGAGTACAATGAGGTACATTACGTGCAATTGAGTACAATGAGGTACATTACGTGCAATTGAGTACAATGAGGTACATTACGTGCAATTGAGTACAATGAAGTACATTACGTGCAATTGAGTACAATGAGGTACATTACGTGCAATTGAGTACAATGAGGTACATTACGTGCAATTGAGTACAATGAGGTACATTACGTGCAATTGAGTACAATGAGGTACATTACGTGCAATTGAGTACAATGAGGTACATTACGTGCAATTGAGTACAATGAGGTACATTACGTGCAATTGAGTACAATGAGGTACATTACGTGCAATTGAGTACAATGAGGTACATTACGTGCAATTGAGTACAATGAGGTACAATACGTGCAATTGAGTACAATGAAGTACATTACGTGCAATTGAGTACAATGAAGTACATTACGTGCAATTGAGTACAATGAGGTACAATACGTGCAATTGAGTACAATGAGGTACATTACGTGCAACTGAGTACAATGAGGTACATTACGTGCAATTGAGTACAATGAGGTACAATACGTGCAATTGAGTACAATGAGGTACATTACGTGCAATTGAGTACAATAAGGTACAATACGTGCAATTGAGTACAATGAGGTACATTACGTGCAATTGAGTACAATGAGGTACATTACGTGCAATTGAGTACAATGAGGTACAATACGTGCAATTGAGTACAATGAGGTACATTACGTGCAACTGAGTACAATGAGGTACATTACGTGCAATTGAGTACAATGAGGTACAATACGTGCAATTGAGTACAATGAGGTACAATACGTGCAATTGAGTACAATGAGGTACATTACGTGCAACTGAGTACAATGAGGTACATTACGTGCAATTGAGTACAATGAGGTACATTACGTGCAATTGAGTACAATGAGGTACAATACGTGCAATTGAGTACAATGAGGTACATTACGTGCAATTGAGTACAATGAGGTACATTACGTGCAATTGAGTACAATGAAGTACATTACGTGCAATTGAGTACAATGAGGTACATTACGTGCAATTGAGTACAATGAAGTACATTACGTGCAATTGAGTACAATGAAGTACATTACGTGCAATTGAGTACAATGAAGTACATTACGTGCAATTGAGTACAATGAGGTACAATACGTGCAATTGAGTACAATGAGGTACATTACGTGCAATTGAGTACAATGAGGTACAATACGTGCAATTGAGTACAATGAGGTACATTACGTGCAATTGAGTACAATGAGGTACATTACGTGCAATTGAGTACAATGAGGTACAATACGTGCAATTGAGTACAATGAGGTACATTACGTGCAACTGAGTACAATGAGGTACATTACGTGCAATTGAGTACAATGAGGTACATTACGTGCAATTGAGTACAATGAGGTACATTACGTGCAATTGAGTACAATGAGGTACAATACGTGCAATTGAGTACAATGAAGTACATTACGTGCAATTGAGTACAATGAGGTACATTACGTGCAATTGAGTACAATGAAGTACATTACGTGCAATTGAGTACAATGAGGTACATTACGTGCAATTGAGTACAATGAGGTACATTACGTGCAATTGAGTACAATGAGGTACATTACGTGCAATTGAGTACAATAAGGTACAATACGTGCAATTGAGTACAATGAGGTACATTACGTGCAACTGAGTACAATGAGGTACATTACGTGCAATTGAGTACAATGAGGTACATTACGTGCAATTGAGTACAATGAGGTACATTACGTGCAATTGAGTACAATGAGGTACAACGTGTTGTTTTGTGACGAGTACAATGTGAACAATGTGTTATGTTGTGGCAAGTACAATGTGATGAATGTGGTAGCATGAGCACAACTTGGTTGATGCGTACAATGTGTTGTTGTGTGATGGTCAAGTGCGTGAGGTCAATGTGGTTATTTGAAGTCAATGAGGTCATGTGCATATTGTTGGATTGTTGTTATTGATTGGTGCTAATTGATGATTTAGGGCAAAATGAAGTTATGGTGTTAACTTGATGTAACATTGTAGCAACCATAAAAGAGCCCGATCAACTATTTTATGGTTACTCGGTGTTATAACAAGTTAATGACATCACGGATTGCACGCGCTTGGCTTAGGGTATAATAAGGAACCGACATGCTTTATGGAAGTTGATTGGGTGGAGGGTTAGCCGCTGGTACACCCTGTACACAAACCCGGTCAATAACTAGAAAGCATGTCGAATTCGGATTATACTTTGAACCATTCGTGTTAGTTACTCAGATTGTATAATGTGGTGAATATGAGTACTTGATTTTGATGGTGGACAATCATGGTAAACTGGACATGAGAACATGATAGATAATGATTACTTGAGAACTTTGATATATTGTCCTTAGCGTAGGGATATGAAACACGTATGATATGTTGGTATGATAACATGATATATGATAGTTACTTGAGAACATTTATATGTTGGCCTTAGTGTAAAGACATTGAACATGTGTAGTGTATCGACATTAAAGCACTAACTACTAGTGCGACTAACACGAGAGCAATTGTGAGACTACTCCCCGGGTCATGAACTCTAGGGCTATTACTATGGTTGGAGATTTGATGATGGAATGACATGTTGTTTCGTATGATTGAGTAACATATATGTTATGCATGCGCGGGTATGTTAATCGGTAGGTACTTGCAAGAATGAATTGGTGTACTAGTTTGCTGGTCTTAACATGTATAAATTAGGTTGTTAGGCTAATTTGTGTACATGAGATAAGAGAATACGGTGATGCATGTATAAACATTTACTAGATGGACAATTCTATGAATAAGAGTGGTAGGCATCTTTAATAATCTGAGTATGCCCAAAATCTTACTGCTTAACTTGCTTATAAGAACGAATCGGTAATGACTGATAATTCACGCATAGTTGTACTTAACGTATGAAAAACCGCATATATGACTCGGTATGCGGAAATAGTTGATAGAACATGTAAAACCTTACCCCCCTGACTTGGTTGCATGGATGAATAGTTAGGATATGTGGTAGAGTAAATGTGGATTCCATGATATCCTAATTGTTGAATATGCTTGAAATTTCATTGCTCAACTAAATTGGTGAACTAAATCGTTAGGACATGATAATACATGTGTCGAGGTAATTTGGAACCTTGGGCAATTGTGTGTATAAGTTGCCATGCTAGCCTAATTGCTTTAATATCTCAGCACCCTGTTGCCTAACTGCTTATTGAATACATAGTTAAGAATTGAAGATGCATGCGTAGATATAAATGGTCATGTGGGCAATTGTATGTGTGACTGGTACGACCATTATAAATTACTCGACTAAGTTATTTTTAATATATGATTTACCCAGTAACATGGAGATTATAAGTATAGTAGTAATATGATGATGAGAACTTCGTTGTATTATACGCCCCTAAGATTGAACCTTAGGACAATGCTTGAGTAACTAAAGTGGCATAAAAATGGATGAATAACCATGGAAACAACCGCGATGCCATTGATGAGAATGACAACGAGTACATAACGATTTATTTTGAGCATCTATACAACTATAAACTTTACTATGCGTGAGAAGGAACGACCTTGGTTAGGCTAACCACAGATTTGAGCAAAAAAAAAAAAAAAAAAAAAAAAAAAAAAAAAAAAAAAAAAAAAAAAAAAAAAAAAAAAAAAAAAAAAAAAAAAAAAAAAAAAAAAAAAAAAAAAAAAAAAAAAAAAAAAAAAAAAAAAAAAAAAAAAAAAAAAAAAAAAAAAAAAAAAAAAAAAAAAAAAAAAAAAAAAAAAAAAAAAAAAAAAAAAAAAAAAAAAAAAAAAAAAAAAAAAAAAAAAAAAAAAAAAAAAAAAAAAAAAAAAAAAAACCTTAAAAGTCTACCCAACATGTAAAGTGTGCGCAAAACACGAGCGTCGCAGGAATGGAGTTGAGGTGCAAAATAGTATTGGGCGGTATATATACACGTACACGACTGGTAAGGGTTGATCTAATTGGACGCCTAGCTTAAGGCGCAACCGAGAGATCCTAAACAATGGGAACGATGAGCCAATTGAGTGCCATTGTACGAGTCACACGTGAGATGTAAGAAGCTTAAATCCTTATAGTGTGCGATTCTCAAATCTCTCGACCTTAAATGAATTTCTAGATCGTTGTCTATCACGGGAATGAGGCGCCGTCAGGATTGGTTGTCGTGGACATGCACCCTCCCATTGACAGATGGAAGACCGGAATTGAGAGCAAACGATTGACTCCAGTGAATGAGCCGCCAACCAATGGGTGCAATACGTCACGAGTGCGCTGGCTAAAAGTCAAATTGTCATAATAAGTGATTACCTGTCTACAACTAGTTGAACCTAATATTAATCCGAGTGGGAAGGACTTAACTGCGATAAGACTGATTGAATAGGACGAATACTTGGAAATGACATAAGAGTCGTTCGAGAAAACGGGAACAAATTGCAATGAACTTCATTAGAAGTTACCGAAGGCAAGCAAGGGTCATGATACTATTTGCGCGATTACGGATCGGTTGAAGAAGTCGGCTCATTCCTTAGCCATTCGCGAGACCGATAAATTTGACACCATGGCGCATTTGTACATTGGAGGAGTGGTGACTGAGTAAGGAATTACGGGTTCTATCGTCATCGATGGAAATGCCCAATTCAACTCAAATTTTTGGAAAGCCTCTCAACGAGCCAGGGGTACTCAGCTTGACATGAGTACGGTGTTTCATCCTCAAACAAATGAACAAAAGGAAAGGATCATGCAAACGTTTGAAAATATGTTGAGAGCTTGTGCGATAGATTTTGGTGGCAAGTGAGAAGAGTATTTACCGTTGGTTGAGTTGTATAACGATGGTAACATACGGGTATTCAGATGGCTCCCTTTTAGGGCACTTCATGGTAGGAAGTGTCGCCCTCCGCTCATTTGAGCAAAGATTGGCGAGAACCAGCTTATGGGACAAGAATTTTTAGTTGGAACGATAAAGGTGACTTCTCAAATCAAGGAGAGATTTCAACTAACTCGTGAACGACAAAAGTAGTACGCCGATGTGAAGCATCAAACAGTGGAGTTCAATATTGGCGGTCATGTGCTCCGTAAGTTCTCCCTTGGAAGGGCGTTGTACGTGTTGTGAAGAGAGGTAAACTTGGGCCAAGGTATATTGGTCCTTTCAAGATTCTTGAACGAGTTGGGAAAGTTGCTTATCGGTTAGAACTGCCTCAAGAGCTTAGCGGTGTGCATGATGTGTTTCATATCTGTAACTTGCGAAAGTGTTTGGCGGATCCTACTCATCATGTGCCAATGAATGAAATTCGGGTTGATTCGAAGCTTAATTTCGAGGAAGAACCGGTGGAGATCTTGGATCGCCAAGAAAAGAAACTCAAGAACAAACGCTACACAATTGTCAAGGTTAGATGGAATGCTAGACGTGGAGCCGAGTTCATTTGGGAACGAGAAGATCATATGAAGTCCAAGTACCCACATTTGTTTAACGATTAGTGTCTTGTCGAATTTCGGGACGAAATTCTTTTAACGGGGGGATAATGTAACATCCGCTATTTTGACCCGTTTGACTTTATGGGTAATATGACTAACATTCTATTTAATAACATGATTTGGATTCAATTTGTGGCTAAACGACTAGATAATGTGTGTGACGGGCCGATTGACCGATTAATTATGTGATTCGACACTCGACGAATAGTTATTTTGGCTAGTTAGTGTGATGGGTCGACCCGTGGATAGGATCCAAGACCCATTTACCCAACCACCTTATCCTTTCCCTTTCATTCATTTCATCTATCTATCTTTCTCTTGAACTCCTAGCAAGAACACACACACATGCAATCACCTCTCTTTAAGTCTCCTTCATCAAATCATTGTTGTTAACTTGATCAAGAGCAAGAATCATCATCATCTTCATCTCATCTCCATTATATCAAAGAATTGAAGTCTCAAGTGCAAGAAATCCTTTCCATTCGCTCACTTTCGGAATTGAACCTTAGGTGGAACTTTTGGTAAGTCAAACTCATTCCATAATCATCATTTCATGTTTGTTTATCTATTTCTAGTTGGTGTCCAGCCATTTCGAGCCATGAATCGAGTCGAAACTCGTTTTAGGTCAAGTTAGGGTTTTGGTTAGGGTTTTGAACGACTTTGGGCGATTTTGGTATTATGAATGGGTTTTGTGGAATGGGTTAAGTGTTATTAGGTGTAATAATGTGTATTCATACTTCAAAATAAGTTTCAAGTTCATACAAATCGATTTGGAGGTCGTTGGATCGTTTTCGGGTGTGTTTGGGTCGTTTTTGCTGCACTTGCAGCTGCTGGTTCTGAATCTGCAGGTTGTCCCACTGCGGCGCAGTGGGCATGGTTTTGGCTCACTGCGGCGCAGTGGGCATGTTTTGGCTCACTGCGGCGCAGTGGCATGGTTTTGGCTCACTGCGGCGCAGTGGGCATGGTTTTGGCTCACTGCGGCGCAGTGGGCATGGTTTTGGCTCACTGCGGCGCAGTGGGCATGGTTTTGGCTCACTGCGGCGCAGTGGGCATGGTTTTGGCTCACTGCGGCGCAGTGGGCATGGTTTTGGCTCACTGCGGCGCAGTGGGCATGGTTTTGGCTCACTGCGGCGCAGTGGCATGTTTTGGCTCACTGCGGCGCAGTGGGCATGGTTTTGGCTCACTGCGGCGCAGTGGGCATGGTTTTGGCTCACTGCGGCGCAGTGGGCATGGTTTTGGCTCACTGCGGCGCAGTGGGCATGGTTTTGGCTCACTGCGGCGCAGTGGGCATGGTTTTGGCTCACTGCGGCGCAGTGGGCATGGTTTTGGCTCACTGCGGCGCAGTGGGCATGGTTTTGGCTCACTGCGGCGCAGTGGGCATGGTTTTGGCTCACTGCGGCGCAGTGGGCATGGTTTTGGCTCACTGCGGCGCAGTGGGCATGGTTTTGGCTCACTGCGGCGCAGTGGGCATGGTTTTGCTCACTGCGGCGCAGTGGGCATGGTTTTGGCTCACTGCGGCGCAGTGGGCATGGTTTTGCTCACTGCGGCGCAGTGGGCATGGTTTTGGCTCACTGCGGCGCAGTGGGCATGGTTTTGGCTCACTGCGGCGCAGTGGGCATGGTTTTGGCTCACTGCGGCGCAGTGGGCATGGTTTTGGCTCACTGCGGCGCAGTGGGCATGGTTTTGGCTCACTGCGGCGCAGTGGGCATGGTTTTGGCTCACTGCGGCGCAGTGGGCATGGTTTTGGCTCACTGCGGCGCAGTGGGCATGGTTTTGGCTCACTGCGGCGCAGTGGGCATGGTTTTGGCTCACTGCGGCGCAGTGGGCATGGTTTTGGCTCACTGCGGCGCAGTGGGCATGGTTTTGGCTCACTGCGGCGCAGTGGGCATGGTTTTGGCTCACTGCGGCGCAGTGGGCATGGTTTTGGCTCACTGCGGCGCAGTGGGCATGGTTTTGGCTCACTGCGGCGCAGTGGGCATGGTTTTGGCTCACTGCGGCGCAGTGGGCATGGTTTTGGCTCACTGCGGCGCAGTGGGCATGGTTTTGGCTCACTGCGGCGCAGTGGGCATGGTTTTGGCTCACTGCGGCGCAGTGGGCATGGTTTTGGCTCACTGCGGCGCAGTGGGCATGGTTTTGGCTCACTGCGGCGCAGTGGGCATGGTTTTGGCTCACTGCGGCGCAGTGGGCATGGTTTTGGCTCACTGCGGCGCAGTGGGCATGGTTTTGGCTCACTGCGGCGCAGTGGGCATGGTTTTGCTCACTGCGGCGCAGTGGGCATGGTTTTGGCTCACTGCGGCGCAGTGGGCATGGTTTTGCTCACTGCGGCGCAGTGGGCATGGTTTTGGCTCACTGCGGCGCAGTGGGGTTTTGGTTAGGGTTTTGAACGACTTTGGGCGATTTTGGTATTATGAATGGGTTTTGTGGAATGGGTTAAGTGTTATTAGGTGTAATAATGTGTATTCATACTTCAAAATAAGTTTCAAGTTCATACAAATCGATTTGGAGGTCGTTGGAATCGTGAGAGAGTCTACTTTCTCATGGTAAAGTTCTTTTGATCTGAATCCTTTTCCTTTTCTAAAAATGTCAGGTCAAAGTGTTATAGTTCATGCTCGGGAGAGTCATTAAGGCGTGTGGGACTTTGGCGCGACTCAAACTTAATTAACCAACTTGTATAGGGTTATAGAGTTGATTTTGATAACACCATGATATATATTGATAGGTTGTGGGCTCGTGGCGGTCGTTGGACATTTATAGCTCGATATTAACTTGTCGTTTTGCTTGGAAATCAAGGTGAGTTTCGTAGCTCCCTACTCAATCGAGATTCGGGCTGAAAAGTGTACAACTGTTGTGTGCTTACGTGTTGATTGTGCATTTATATGTTGCCTTGGTTTATGACATAGTTCGATTGTGCATACGTTTGATTTCTTGATTGATGACATGACTTGATTGTGCATATGTTTGAGTGTCTTGGGTGATGACATTGTTTATTTAATGGAAATGTTGACGTACAAATACGTGGTTGTTATATGATTATTGTATGTGTGTGTTGGATGATTATTAGGTTAGTTGTGTATATATGGAAGACGGTAATACCTTTGAAAGGTTGGAGATGTGGTGGGAAGGCTGCGGGTGACCCTATATATAAGCATCAAAGGCCTTTCAAAAGTAGTATCGTACGAAGTATATACACATGGTATTATTGGTTATGTGTGGGCATTTGGAGTACATGACGTGCATTTGAGCACATTGAGTACATTACGTGCAATTGAGTACAATGAGGTACAATACGTGCAATTGAGTACAATGAGGTACAATACGTGCAATTGAGTACAATGAGGTACATTACGTGCAATTGAGTACAATGAGGTACAATACGTGCAATTGAGTACAATGAGGTACAATACGTGCAATTGAGTACAATGAGGTACAATACGTGCAATTGAGTACAATGAGGTACATTACGTGCAATTGAGTACAATGAGGTACATTACGTGCAATTGAGTACAATGAGGTACAATACGTGCAATTGAGTACAATGAGGTACAATACGTGCAATTGAGTACAATGAGGTACAATACGTGCAATTGAGTACAATGAGGTACATTACGTGCAATTGAGTACAATGAGGTACATTACGTGCAATTGAGTACAATGAGGTACAATACGTGCAATTGAGTACAATGAGGTACATTACGTGCAATTGAGTACAATGAGGTACAATACGTGCAATTGAGTACAATGAGGTACATTACGTGCAATTGAGTACAATGAGGTACATTACGTGCAATTGAGTACAATGAGGTACATTACGTGCAATTGAGTACAATGAGGTACATTACGTGCAATTGAGTACAATGAGGTACATTACGTGCAATTGAGTACAATGAGGTACATTACGTGCAATTGAGTACAATGAGGTACATTACGTGCAATTGAGTACAATGAGGTACAATACGTGCAATTGAGTACAATGAGGTACAATACGTGCAATTGAGTACAATGAGGTACAATACGTGCAATTGAGTACAATGAGGTACATTACGTGCAATTGAGTACAATGAGGTACAATACGTGCAATTGAGTACAATGAGGTACAATACGTGCAATTGAGTACAATGAGGTACAATACGTGCAATTGAGTACAATGAGGTACAATACGTGCAATTGAGTACAATGAGGTACAATACGTGCAATTGAGTACAATGAGGTACAATACGTGCAATTGAGTACAATGAGGTACAATACGTGCAATTGAGTACAATGAGGTACATTACGTGCAATTGAGTACAATGAGGTACAATACGTGCAATTGAGTACAATGAGGTACATTACGTGCAATTGAGTACAATGAGGTACATTACGTGCAATTGAGTACAATGAGGTACATTACGTGCAATTGAGTACAATGAGGTACATTACGTGCAATTGAGTACAATGAGGTACATTACGTGCAATTGAGTACAATGAGGTACAATACGTGCAATTGAGTACAATGAGGTACATTACGTGCAATTGAGTACAATGAGGTACATTACGTGCAATTGAGTACAATGAGGTACATTACGTGCAATTGAGTACAATGAGGTACATTACGTGCAATTGAGTACAATGAGGTACATTACGTGCAATTGAGTACAATGAGGTACAATACGTGCAATTGAGTACAATGAGGTACAATACGTGCAATTGAGTACAATGAGGTACATTACGTGCAATTGAGTACAATGAGGTACATTACGTGCAATTGAGTACAATGAGGTACAATACGTGCAATTGAGTACAATGAGGTACAATACGTGCAATTGAGTACAATGAGGTACAATACGTGCAATTGAGTACAATGAGGTACAATACGTGCAATTGAGTACAATGAGGTACATTACGTGCAATTGAGTACAATGAGGTACATTACGTGCAATTGAGTACAATGAGGTACAATACGTGCAATTGAGTACAATGAGGTACATTACGTGCAATTGAGTACAATGAGGTACATTACGTGCAATTGAGTACAATGAGGTACAATACGTGCAATTGAGTACAATGAGGTACATTACGTGCAATTGAGTACAATGAGGTACATTACGTGCAATTGAGTACAATGAGGTACAATACGTGCAATTGAGTACAATGAGGTACAATACGTGCAATTGAGTACAATGAGGTACATTACGTGCAATTGAGTACAATGAGGTACATTACGTGCAATTGAGTACAATGAGGTACATTACGTGCAATTGAGTACAATGAGGTACAATACGTGCAATTGAGTACAATGAGGTACAATACGTGCAATTGAGTACAATGAGGTACATTACGTGCAATTGAGTACAATGAGGTACAATACGTGCAATTGAGTACAATGAGGTACAATACGTGCAATTGAGTACAATGAGGTACATTACGTGCAATTGAGTACAATGAGGTACATTACGTGCAATTGAGTACAATGAGGTACATTACGTGCAATTGAGTACAATGAGGTACATTACGTGCAATTGAGTACAATGAGGTACAATACGTGCAATTGAGTACAATGAGGTACATTACGTGCAATTGAGTACAATGAGGTACATTACGTGCAATTGAGTACAATGAGGTACAATACGTGCAATTGAGTACAATGAGGTACAATACGTGCAATTGAGTACAATGAGGTACAATACGTGCAATTGAGTACAATGAGGTACAATACGTGCAATTGAGTACAATGAGGTACATTACGTGCAATTGAGTACAATGAGGTACATTACGTGCAATTGAGTACAATGAGGTACATTACGTGCAATTGAGTACAATGAGGTACAATACGTGCAATTGAGTACAATGAGGTACAATACGTGCAATTGAGTACAATGAGGTACATTACGTGCAATTGAGTACAATGAGGTACAATACGTGCAATTGAGTACAATGAGGTACATTACGTGCAATTGAGTACAATGAGGTACATTACGTGCAATTGAGTACAATGAGGTACAATACGTGCAATTGAGTACAATGAGGTACATTACGTGCAATTGAGTACAATGAGGTACATTACGTGCAATTGAGTACAATGAGGTACAATACGTGCAATTGAGTACAATGAGGTACATTACGTGCAATTGAGTACAATGAGGTACAATACGTGCAATTGAGTACAATGAGGTACATTACGTGCAATTGAGTACAATGAGGTACATTACGTGCAATTGAGTACAATGAGGTACATTACGTGCAATTGAGTACAATGAGGTACATTACGTGCAATTGAGTACAATGAGGTACATTACGTGCAATTGAGTACAATGAGGTACATTACGTGCAATTGAGTACAATGAGGTACAATACGTGCAATTGAGTACAATGAGGTACATTACGTGCAATTGAGTACAATGAGGTACATTACGTGCAATTGAGTACAATCAGGATATAGATCTGCATTTAACTCGCCATCAAATAACTTACTAACATGAAGTTTCTTCAATAAAAGAAGCACAAGTGACAATCTATTATCATATTTTTTAACCACTCAACAAAGACTTCCTGTTATAGATATCCATAATATTACCACATACCTAGCCTGCCAATCCGAGAAAAAACACACACCCATCTCTTCCAACATTAGATTGGCACCCCCAGCCAGTACCACCAGATGACCACCCTTGTGTTCCTACTAATGATATCAATTTACTTTACACCGATACATGCATAAAAGATGGATTTCAAGCAAGCAGTCTACCACATATACTTTAGTTGTTAATAACTATGATGTCGTGGCAACGTTGACCAGGGTGAATATGATAGACGTTGGGAAAAACACTTTCAAAAAAAAGATGAGCTAAGTAGCTAACCCATGAGTAGCTAAGTCATAGTTTACCAGTACACCACCGAAGCACCTTTAGCCCCGGTAAAGCCATAACATATTATAGAATGCCAATAAAACCATAGGTTATAAGACTTTTGTAGAACTACTAATTATGTGTCTAGCAGAAGGTATAATAGCACATCTCCATATTATATGGCACTCGCGGCAAAACAACTATCTTGCTAGCGTTTGGTATATAAAAACTAGTACGGTCCCGCGCAATGCGGCGATAGTGGCGGCGACGGCGGTCTGCGGCGATTGGTGGTGATGGCAACGACGATTGGTGGTGGTGGCGGGGTTGAGTGATGTATTTGATGTAAATGTAATTCATGTAAAGGTAGTAGTGAAGATATTTTAAAACATAGAAGTTTAGGGTGTAAGTTAATAAGATAAAGGTTTAGTATGAAAATTAACTCATTAAGAGCAAAATGGTCATTTCCAATTGGGACATTTCAAATGGGTGGATAATTAGTAGTATAGATATTTGTAGAACTACTAATTATGTGTCTAGCACAAGGTAAAATAGCACATCTCCATATTATATGGCACTCACAGTTAACAACTATCTTGCTACCGTTTGGTATATAACTATGAATGACAGGCACAATGGAGAATACTCCATTCGTTTCACAGGCATGACATTTTAACACTAGACGGGCATTACTTGCAGTGGATGTAGTACTAGAAAAAATTGACCTGCAGTAAGTTCCATGTACCAAGTTGAACCCACGGTCACTTAATTGCTATGATGACAAGAGATCCTTTCGGTTATTGCATCAAATATAAGATATTCTAAAGCAGGGAAATTTTTACTTGTATGATAGAGGAATTTTTTACAAGTGCATATGTTAAAAATGTTATCCTAGTGAATAATTTGTAAGGATCTACCTCTGAGCATTGTCTTGTATAAATGACTTCCTGTAATGCACGATGACGCTATTGTAACGGTACTTGACCTCCTCCTCTATAACCGGATCCTTCTGAACTTCTTTATCCATCTTGTAGCACATTAACAGAATACAAACAAAGATTAGATGACATATTGACGGATGAAGATCTTGTCAGCAATCAAGCATGCAACAAAACAAATCTGATCACAGAACCAATGAAAGTCACCAAATTCATTTAAGCGTGTCTTTATGTGTACAGCCCATCCATATCTTTTAATAAATTATACTTGCTACATACAGACACTAAACTTGAATCGAGATCGGGAGAGGAAGGGCAGTGACAGATTCCGATAACGGCGTGGATTTTACGATTAGATTGAAAATCTTCCCAAGGACTAAGGGGAGATCCGCCGACAATAAACTTGAAACGTAAGCTGCCGGAATCCCAAGGCTGATGAGAAAAGGGGGATTTTTGATGTTCAGTGTAGAAAGTGGAGATGGAGGAGAGAGGGATGTTGGTGTGGTTGAGTGACAGCATGGCGGCGTATTTCCGGAATAAGTGGAGGTCAATGTTGTCGATTGGGATTACTGCGATCCGGATCTTTGAGCTTGTTTCTATGCTCACGTCTGGCTCCATTGATTCTCTGTGTGTGTGGAATGATTTACCATGTGTTCTTTAGTTTTTTGTTGGAAAGAAAGGAAACATTGTAAAGGATTAGTGAAGAAGAAGAAGAAAGGGGAATCAGAGTATATGAAATCAAGATCAACAACCCCTTGTGCTATGTAGCCGGTAGCCCGGTAGTGATGGTTTAAGGAAACTTCAGTTTAGATCCTTTTACTTTGATTTACAAGCTAATCAACCTGTTAATTAACATTTTAAAATCAAAAAATATATTAAAAAAATATATGTAATATCTCTTATTGATACATTATAATAATTGTATAGAAAAAGGGGTGCCCTGGTAGAGGGTATTTAAGGGTGGGGCATGGGTTTCATAGTTATTAACTATGCTTGATTAAAAATAAAGTAGAATCAATACCAATTATGGGTAATGGACTAATGGGGCTTAACGAAGGTAACTCGAAGCAACAGAGGGCTTGGATCCGACAAGATAAGAGGGAGGCCGACGGAGGTGGAAGGACAGATTCCTGAACGCGCCACAGGAGCTTCCTGCCGGAGGACGGGGACCAATGAGTGAAAGGCATATGGGAATAGGTTTTGTAGACTTTTTTATATAGACTTTTTATCTTAGACTTTGGTTCTCTGTAACCTCGGTAGTGGTTTTGGCCTTGAGTCTCGATAGGCCTAAACCGAGGGGGGGAGGTTACTCTAGCGTCTGCCGCCCCCAAAAATTGCTTTGTCTGTCGGAGGACATGACCAATGAGAGTTTAGCTAGAGGACTAGGTGTCTAGGTTTAATTTAGTGGTTTGGAGAATTAGGTGAGAGGACTAGGAGTAGGTTAGTTAGGAGGCCTTAGGATTAGGAGTTGTTTTATTGTGTATATTTTGTCTTGGTTATGATGTTCCTACATTTTATGTTGTTTAATATGTTTAATATGGTTTCTTTTGTTTATGTATTGTCGAACTTGTGCTAAGGTATTGACAGGTCGCATATTTGCTACTCTTCCCTACTCTCAAGGTAGCCGGACTCAGCAGACAGGTATATTCTCTTATAATCTTCTCGACTGACAGGTATGGTATCTAAACACTCACTCTTGCCGATATCTTGATGGCCGGAGGTCCTACCTCTGGGTAGAGGTAAGACTGTCTACAGCTCACCTCCCCCATACCCCGCGCAGGGATTGGGTCCTGTTGTTGTTGTTGTTGTTGTTGTTGGACTAATGGGTCATTAGACTGAAGGGAGTGGGGGACTTATGGAACGAACTAGCCTATTTTTCGCCGAAAGTCGCCCCTTACACCGGCCCCGAGGGGCGAACCGGGTGTAGGGCGAGCCTCAGAAGTTGCCCTTTG
This sequence comes from Erigeron breviscapus, assembly GCA_034093135.1. Classification (NCBI taxonomy): domain Eukaryota; kingdom Viridiplantae; phylum Streptophyta; class Magnoliopsida; order Asterales; family Asteraceae; genus Erigeron; species Erigeron breviscapus. The sequence goes on along the minus strand of CM067175.1, from coordinate 81,379,817 downwards.
TGGCTTTGACTTTTGCGTGGACCAAGAAAAGGACAAGGAATCTTCCTTTTTTATTATTATTTTTTTCTCTTCCCCCTCTATATATATACAACACTTCCCTACCCCACATGACACATGGCGCAAGTCGCCCCTCCCTCCCAAACCTCTCACTCCCTTCAATCTTATAGAGTAAATTGGGGATAATAGTAATCAATACCTTTTATTTTTAGGCACTATAATCTTTTCCTTGTTATAATCCATCGATTTCTCCTCTTTTATTTTTTATTCACTATAATCTTTTCCTTGTTATAATCCATCGATTTCTCCTCTTTTATTTTTTAGGCACTATAATCTTTTCCTTGTTATAATCCATCGATTTCTCCTCTTTTATTTTTTAGGCACTATAATCTTTTCCTTGTTATAATCCATCGATTTCTCCTCTTTTATTTTTTAGGCACTATAATCTTTTCCTTGTTATAATCCATCGATTTCTCCTCTTTTATTTTTTAGGCACTATAATCTTTTCCTTGTTATAATCCATCGATTTCTCCTCTTTTATTTTTTAGGCACTATAATCTTTTCCTTGTTATAATCCATCGATTTCTCCTCTTTTATTTTTTAGGCACTATAATCTTTTCCTTGTTATAATCCATCGATTTCTCCTCTTTTATTTTTTAGGCACTATAATCTTTTCCTTGTTATAATCCATCGATTTCTCCTCTTTTATTTTTTAGGCACTATAATCTTTTCCTTGTTATAATCCATCGATTTCTCCTCTTTTATTTTTTAGGCACTATAATCTTTTCCTTGTTATAATCCATCGATTTCTCCTCTTTTATTTTTTAGGCACTATAATCTTTTCCTTGTTATAATCCATCGATTTCTCCTCTTTTATTTTTTAGGCACTATAATCTTTTCCTTGTTATAATCCATCGATTTCTCCTCTTTTATTTTTTAGGCACTATAATCTTTTCCTTGTTATAATCCATCGATTTCTCCTCTTTTATTTTTTAGGCACTATAATCTTTTCCTTGTTATAATCCATCGATTTCTCCTCTTTTATTTTTTAGGCACTATAATCTTTTCCTTGTTATAATCCATCGATTTCTCCTCTTTTATTTTTTAGGCACTATAATCTTTTCCTTGTTATAATCCATCGATTTCTCCTCTTTTATTTTTTAGGCACTATAATCTTTTCCTTGTTATAATCCATCGATTTCTCCTCTTTTATTTTTTAGGCACTATAATCTTTTCCTTGTTATAATCCATCGATTTCTCCTCTTTTATTTTTTAGGCACTATAATCTTTTCCTTGTTATAATCCATCGATTTCTCCTCTTTTATTTTTTAGGCACTATAATCTTTTCCTTGTTATAATCCATCGATTTCTCCTCTTTTATTTTTTAGGCACTATAATCTTTTCCTTGTTATAATCCATCGATTTCTCCTCTTTTATTTTTTAGGCACTATAATCTTTTCCTTGTTATAATCCATCGATTTCTCCTCTTTTATTTTTTAGGCACTATAATCTTTTCCTTGTTATAATCCATCGATTTCTCCTCTTTTATTTTTTAGGCACTATAATCTTTTCCTTGTTATAATCCATCGATTTCTCCTCTTTTATTTTTTAGGCACTATAATCTTTTCCTTGTTATAATCCATCGATTTCTCCTCTTTTATTTTTTAGGCACTATAATCTTTTCCTTGTTATAATCCATCGATTTCTCCTCTTTTATTTTTTAGGCACTATAATCTTTTCCTTGTTATAATCCATCGATTTCTCCTCTTTTATTTTTTATTATATCTCTCATCTGCAATCTACTCCTCCTTCATCAAAAAGAAAATTCATCAAATTATACATCAAAACAAGGTGGATCATTTTAATTAGGGATTCGAACTTCACTCGAAGGTATCTGTTATTGTTATTATGAATAATCTCTACTACTTTTTTTGTAAGAAACAACTAAAGTAGTGACAACAAAAGATGATTCTTATTGTTCGTGGGCAATATGTTTTTTAAAGGGAGGGTGTGGATTTTCTTATTGTGTGTATGTCTTTTGAATTAAAAGAAAAAGAAAAACATATGAAATACATATGTCACAACAGAGACAGGATGGAGTAACAAAGAAAAGGGTTGCTTTTGTTGAGGGTAAATAAACAAAAAAATATGACTGTAAAACAATGGAGTAAGCAACGACACATCCATTCCCTCAATTTTTATTCATTTTTTTATTATTGTTGTCTAACTTTTCTTTTTGGAGTTTATGGGTTCTTGCAATATACTCCCTCCGTCCCACTAGAAGTGTCACATTTTGAATATTCAAAGTCTTTGTTTATTAACTTTGACCTTAAATATATATTTTTTTTGTTATATAATACTTGATGAAAATTATACCCAATGAAAATATATCTAAAACTCAATCAATTCATATAACTTTCATCAAATATTATATAACACAAACAAAAATATTTAAGGTCAAAGTTGAAGAATAAAGACTTTGAAAATTCAAAACATGACACTTCTAGTGGGACGGAGGGAGTATCTTTTTTGCTGTATGTATCTGTGATGTTTATGTTTTATCACTATTTGTTATTCTGATTAAGCACACGCAGTTGCTATGAAATAGATAAATGTTATAAGATGATGATTCAACCCTCTTATAATTTAATGCATTTGATGAGTGCGTATGAGATATTTGAGGTTACGAATTTGCATTTTTTTAATTATAGTATACTTTATAATAACCAAGCAATACCAATGGCAATGGTAATCATTCCTTTGCACAAACCAAGCAACACTAATGGAATGATAATATTCCTCGGTATTTAATTGCATTCGTTTTCCTTTTTGCTTTCTCATTTTTAACATCCCAAACTTTTTAATTAACGGTTGACTTGAGTCGTTAAGTCAACGTAAAGTGTTCGTTAAGTTTAGGGTGGATTAACGCTTATATGTAGTTAAAGTGTTTTATGTGTGAGACTTGAATGTCTTATTAATTGATGTAGAAATATGTTTAAAGAAGAAGTTATGTGCCTTTTAGAGGTGTTCAAAGTGTTAATCAAGTTGTATATAGTCCATAGAGGTGTTTTGGGCTAATAATATGACTTTACGAAGTTTAGGGACCAGTTTTGACATGGTGTGAAAGTCAAAAACGGGATTAGGGTCAACGGGGGAGTCATTAGTTTATCAAATCAGATCTAATAACTTTTCTCCCAAGCCCTAGCCACCCCTTTGATCCCCTATCAAATTCCTAAGCCGAAAATCCTTCAAAACGTGTGATTCAAGTGAAGTTTGATCAAGATCTCTCATCCTTTCTTTCATCTCCAGGTAATATAGACGATTTCCCTTTGATTTGTGATCATAAGAGTCGATCATATGGATCTTACTTCTGGTCTCTAGGGTTGAGATTGATTTGATTATGTTTCATTGTCGATTATTGGGGTTTTCGGGTAATTTAATGTATTGTAATTGTATCCTCTTGTTCCTGGAACAAGTGATCATGTGAAATCATTATATGAGTCATATTTTAGGTGCATATGAGGTTCATAGGTCGTGGTGGTTGCTATGGTCATCTGATGGTCGAAAATTGCTTGCAAAACTAAGGGTTTACTAGATCTGAAAAATTAGTAATATTGAAAAAATCATATCTCTTTCAATTAGAAGAGTTATAAGATGAATCTTATATTTTTGAAAAGGTCTATGTGTCCTCTTGATTCGATATGAACAATGTTTCTTTTGATTTTGCCCAGATATGGGTGAAAAATGTCAATTTCCAGAAGTGGTCGGATTTAAGACGAATTCTATAGGTCTGTTTTGCAGACGCCATAACTAATTCATTAGAGATCTTCAAGAGTCAAACTTTATATTTCTGGAAAGGTCTTTGAATTCCCTACATTCCTTAAGAACTAAGTTTTGACTCATTTGGTCGTCTTGAGGTCGAAAAGTCGCCTGCAAGTGAAGGGCGCGAGTCAGTCTTTAGACCAGCACTCCATATGCGGCGCATATAACCTATGTGCGGCGCATATCGGGGCCTGGGAGGTTTCTGGGTGATTTTTGAAGCAAATATGCGACGCATATTCAAAGCATGCGCCACATAAAGGGTCTGTGAGCCCGTTTGAGGTCCGAAACAAGCGTTTAAGGGTCCTATAAGTGTACCTAAGTTAATGTATGGTCTTATAACCTTATTAGGTTGGGTTTATACAGGTTTAATGACTATGAACTCGAGATAGGTTGTCGGGATCACAAACAAGATACATTAACGTTGCTTACTGATCGTCACGAGGTAAGATACACTACTTTGACACGCTGAGGGTTCAACGAAAAGATGGTTTCAAATAATAACTTCCCAACTTATATCTTGAATTGCTTGTGGGTATTCGGGGTTACACGGGAGGTGATATGGGTTATGTAGTTGACCATTGAGACCTGAAATGCAGTCCCAAATGAAGTATAATGTAGTGTATGTTATGATATGAAGTATAATGTAGTGTATGTTATGATATGAAGTATAATGTAGTGTATGTTATGATATGAAGTATAATGTAGTGTATGTTATGATATGAAGTATAATGTAGTGTATGTTATGATATGAAGTATAATGTAGTGTATGTTATGATATGAAGTATAATGTAGTGTATGTTATGATATGAAGTATAATGTAGTGTATGTTATGATATGAAGTATAATGTAGTGTATGTTATGATATGAAGTATAATGTAGTGTATGTTATGATATGAAGTATAATGTAGTGTATGTTATGATATGAAGTATAATGTAGTGTATGTTATGATATGAAGTATAATGTAGTGTATGTTATGATATGAAGTATAATGTAGTGTATGTTATGATATGAAGTATAATGTAGTGTATGTTATGATATGAAGTATAATGTAGTGTATGTTATGATATGAAGTATAATGTAGTGTATGTTATGATATGAAGTATAATGTAGTGTATGTTATGATATGAAGTATAATGTAGTGTATGTTATGATATGAAGTATAATGTAGTGTATGTTATGATATGAAGTATAATGTAGTGTATGTTATGATATGAAGTATAATGTAGTGTATGTTATGATATGAAGTATAATGTAGTGTATGTTATGATATGAAGTATAATGTAGTGTATGTTATGATATGAAGTATAATGTAGTGTATGTTATGATATGAAGTATAATGTAGTGTATGTTATGATATGAAGTATAATGTAGTGTATGTTATGATATGAAGTATAATGTAGTGTATGTTATGATATGAAGTATAATGTAGTGTATGTTATGATATGAAGTATAATGTAGTGTATGTTATGATATGAAGTATAATGTAGTGTATGTTATGATATGAAGTATAATGTAGTGTATGTTATGATATGAAGTATAATGTAGTGTATGTTATGATATGAAGTATAATGTAGTGTATGTTATGATATGAAGTATAATGTAGTGTATGTTATGATATGAAGTATAATGTAGTGTATGTTATGATATGAAGTATAATGTAGTGTATGTTATGATATGAAGTATAATGTAGTGTATGTTATGATATGAAGTATAATGTAGTGTATGTTATGATATGAAGTATAATGTAGTGTATGTTATGATATGAAGTATAATGTAGTGTATGTTATGATATGAAGTATAATGTAGTGTATGTTATGATATGAAGTATAATGTAGTGTATGTTATGATATGAAGTATAATGTAGTGTATGTTATGATATGAAGTATAATGTAGTGTATGTTATGATATGAAGTATAATGTAGTGTATCTTATGTTACACATTGACGCAGTTAAAATGTAGTAAAGCAGTTAAAAGTAGTAATGCAGTTAAAATGTAGTAAAGCAGTTAAAACGTAGTAATGCAGTTAAAATGTAGTTACGCAGTTAAAAGTAGTAATGCAGTTATGTGGTTATATGTGTGTAATGCAGAATGAAGGATAGGCACATTTAGGGTGTTTCATCCTATTATGTAGTTTTGATGATGTGATATGCTTGATGTGTGTTGTGCCTTAATGACGTTGATTAAATCCACAATGTTTGAAATGGATAAATGTTTTATAACTTGAGTGTTATCTTACTTAGCTAATTCGTTAGCTAACACTTGTCTTTTGAAATGTGTTGCTCCCTCAGGTTTAGCGTAGCTGAGGTAGTTGATGAAGAAGAGCGAGGAATGGGTAGATAGCTTGCTGATGACCTTAGCTACCCATAGTTGTTGCACATTTTTAGACTCTTGCTTATGTTTTGGCATTTATGTAGTTTGCATGTTATGTAGTCGGTTGTTTTGTGTTGGGCAGCCGACGGGTTTCTATTTAAACTTGTTTTGACGATATGACCGAGTAACACCAATGATTAAAGAAACCAAACAGATTTTAATTGGTTTGGACTTTCAAAGTTTACTTCCGCTTTGTTATAACGCCGTTAGGCGAAAATTTTTGGAAACCCGTATTTTTAAATGAAGGGTGTTACAAGTTGGTATCAGAGAAATGGTTTAAGTGAACCAATGACTATAAGTGTGCCATAGGAATTGGACTTAAACCGATAGACGACAAGTTAGGCTTAAGTAGGTATGCTTAGCTTTGAGATGAAATGCCTTAGGACGGGTTGGGATGAGTGAGAGTGTAGGAATAAGGCTATATGATGATTGTTTATTGATATGTGAATATGTGTTTTAGCCTTTATTCTTCCGTTTCTCGCTTCTCCGTCGCTAAGTTGTGCTATTGCTACGATAGACGGTCCTCGAGGTGATCTTCTATTCCTCTAACTGAATTTGATAAACTTGTGCTTTATATTATGTGAGAAGTTGTTGAGATGGACAAAGGTTGGAGGATTAGGTGAGATGGTGTTCCATCAATGTTGCCTAGCCCATGGGGTTAGTGACAAGGACCGCAAAGGATATGAGATGTTGTATGTGTGCTGAAAATCATGTGAATTGGAATTGATGGGAAAAGAGGCGATACACAAATGTGGTAACGAACATGCATGTGAAAGGATACAATTACAATTATGGTCCGGAACATAATTGCAAGTGTATCACGACGCGAGTGTGTTTGTATGGCCATGCTTGTGTTGACCGGTGTACAAAGTAATGAAGCTGGAGAGATTTCTATGTAGTGAATCTTTATGTGTCGAGAGTAAACATCGTGAACAACTTTATGTGTCGAGAGTAAACATCGTGTAACAACTTTAATGACGTTGATGCCTCGTGTGTGTGGAAATGTGTGAAGATCGGTGAAAAGTTATAGCCGGTTAAATGTTTATGATAATTATGAAGTACATGAAGTTAAATGAAGTCTAAAGGTACGTGAGGAATGAAGTGGTTGGTAGACAATGTTGTTGAGTCTACTAGTTCAAAGGACATGGACTTGAAGTTGACAATTAGAGTTAATGCTGGATATTTGAAGGGTGATAAGCAGGTGATGCACAGAAGGGTTACCGGGTACACGTATGGAAGGATACAGTTACAATTCCGGTCGCGAACGTAATTGTAAATGTATCACGACATGTGTGTGTTTGTGAGACTGTGTCTGTGTTGATCCGACTGAAGAGAAGATGGGAAAGATGGAATCACTGGTTGGTGGCATAATTAACCATGTGAAGAGTAGACATGTATCTATGGATTAAAGAATGATGAAGCTGAAGCAAGTAAAGAAGATAACGCTATGGATGATTGAACCTTTTAACCATGAAGCTCTTCCATTCGATGAACACCATGTTATGATGTGAGGTTACCTTCGAGCTGCGAAGTCTTAAAGTTGTGCTTGGGTGTAAGGAAGACGCTTAGATTTTGTTTGAAATTATCTTTCCTGGTCATAGATGGTATGCGGCGCATATTCTGAGTTTTTAAGTTTATGCGGGGCATGTGCAAATGCATGAAAGTTACTGTTCAGAAATGCTCGAGTTATGAGGCGCATGCACCATCCATGCGGTGCATATTTTGGTCTGTTTTGGATTTACGACTCGCTCAGTTTAGATTTCGTTACGGGATGATATATGACGATTGGAACGAGTATTCACAGCTGGAGATTCTTCCTTATATTGCATGAATGTGTGGTGAACTAACACGTGAACCTTTTTAGCAGTTCTATCGCTTACTGCCTTCGCCGGTGTGACGTGAAGGTGTTGTTGATATCCTATATTTGTACAAGATTTTATGTTTGGCCGCTTCTCAAAGATAATGATTTTTTTTTCCCTTATGAAAAGTTAAGAGGTTGGATGACGGAGTTAACTATGGATCCTTAAATCACAAGAAGTAGAAGTTTTCAGGAGCATTTGGTTCCGAATTGATCATGTTTCTCGCCTATGTGATTTACTCATGTAAGGCAAAGGTTGTGTATTTCTAAAGTCGAGGTCACTCGTAGTTTTGAGATGTTCTATTAATGTTCTCGGTTTCATTGCGATCGTGAGGTCAAACCTTCTGTTGATGTGTGACGAGTGCTACTTTTATTCAAAGACACCTTTCGTTTTGTTCTCACTTATAGGAAGAAGTTAATGTTTTCGATTGTGGGATGTATTTCTTTCTATAAGATGGGTTTACGATTGGTACTACCATATGATGAAGTTGATGATGAAAGTCCTGTTTAAGTTAATTATACGCTCATTATGACTCTATTGAGTTTCTTGAAGTCCTGCATGTTAACGAATGGTCCTTACCATGTCGTGAACTTAAGGGATAAAGTTTAAAGTTTCTCTAGACCGTTCAGTCATTACATTCGGTGATGACATTATTATCTATTCTAAGTATGACGAAGAACATCATGTTGTGTAAGGAACGTTACTACGATTTTCTATAAGTAGAGGCCTAATTTTAAATTCGCCCAAAGTGAGTAAAAGTTAAAGTAGAAGCTGACGCGTAGAATTGAAAGGAACAAGGTTCCATTTAATGTTTAATTCCATGACTATAAGGTTAGGGTAAGCAATTGTCTACAATGAGCCAGTCCAAGGTGATGTTTCTAGAGACGAAGATGTTGGTATTATGTGGGTGGATTCTGAAAATTCATAAATAACCAGCGTGGAACTATAAGTCTAAAAGTAAGATTTCGGTATCCGAGAACGAAATGACTAAAAGTTGTACTTGAGGAAGTTTATGAACCGTGGTGACATGCTCATTTGGATGCTGCCTGAAGTGTGATACGACCTATTATGATACGAGGTGTAGTAAATTTTATATGTTGACGTGTGATTGGGTTAAAAGCCAAGACTAGACACCGAAAGTTTGGTAGCAATACAAAGAGTTTAACGATCCTTTAACGAAAGTGAGGAGTCATGTCACCGTGGACTAAGAGACAAAGTTGCGTGGGAAGCGAAAGGTAATGATAAGACATGAGCAGTTAGTAGGAAAGTTGTCCAAGAATGCTTATTTTGTTTTGTGAGCTATTACGCCGTTTCCTTGGACATGAAAGAAAAGATGTGTGATCAAGAAGTGCTCTTAAAGTGTGAAAGTAAATGGTGGAATGTTTTGAATCGAGACGGCCATTATATGAAATTTTTAAAGATGTTTGACAAAGTATGAGGAAAATGGTGAACTCAAGTGATGCCTATCACTCTTAGATTGATGGGAAAGAGAATGAATGAGTTAGAAACTTGGTAAAACCATATGATGGCGTGATGGTGCCTCGAGATTTATTGTTGTGTTCATAGGCAACAATGATTATGCCATAGGTGTTGGATGTCATTTCATGATACGACAAGTTATTGAAGGGAAATCGTGCTAGATGTAATGCTAGTGCGTAAAATGTGGGAAATCGTGCTAGTGTAATGCTAGTGCGTAATATGTAAGTTGATTAAAGATGTAAGATGTGGGATTACAATGTGACGTGAGATTTAAGCAAGATATGTTATGAAGTTACGTTTAAGTGGTAAGTCTATGTTGATGTGGTATAAGACATGGATTAAGATGTGAGTATACGATGATATGATGTATATGTTGATATGAAACCAATGTGAACCCGTGGAGAGATATGAGTATTGATGTTAAGGAGTGTTTGTAGTTGGCCTGGTTGAGATCCTTGGCCAAAAGTAAAAGAAGCTTCATAGGAAGTTAATTGAGCTTGTGCTAGTGGGATGGAATCATATTTACGGTGAAAGTTGATTCGAAAGTTATCCTCACCTATTTGATGCTGAAATGATTCCGAGGACGGAATCCTCTTAAGGGGGAGGTAATTGTAACATCCCAAACTTTTTAATTAACGGTTGACTTGAGTCGTTAAGTCAACGTAAAGTGTTCGTTAAGTTTAGGGTGGATTAACGCTTATATGTAGTTAAAGTGTTTTATGTGTGAGACTTGAATGTCTTATTAATTGATGTAGAAATATGTTTAAAGAAGAAGTTATGTGCCTTTTAGAGGTGTTCAAAGTGTTAATCAAGTTGTATATAGTCCATAGAGGTGTTTTGGGCTAATAATATGACTTTACGAAGTTTAGGGACCAGTTTTGACATGGTGTGAAAGTCAAAAACGGGATTAGGGTCAATGGGGGAGTCATTAGTTTATCAAATCAGATCTAATAACTTTTCTCCCAAGCCCTAGCCACCCCTTTGATCCCCTATCAAATTCCTAAGCCGAAAATCCTTCAAAACGTGTGATTCAAGTGAAGTTTGATCAAGATCTCTCATCCTTGCTTTCATCTACAGGTAATATAGACGATTTCCCTTTGATTTGTGATCATAAGAGTCGATCATATGGATCTTACTTCTGGTCTCTAGGGTTGAGATTGATTTGATTATGTTTCATTGTCGATTATTGGGGTTTTCGGGTAATTTAATGTATTGTAATTGTATCCTCTTGTTCCTGGAACAAGTGATCATGTGAAATCATTATATGAGTCATATTTTGGGTGCATATGAGGTTCATAGGTCGTGGTGGTTGCTATGGTCATCTGATGGTCGAAAATTGCTTGCAAAACTAAGGGTTTACTAGATCTGAAAAATTAGTAATATTGCAAAAATCATATCTCTTTCAATTAGAAGAGTTATAAGATGAATCTTATATTTTTGAAAAGGTCTATGTGTCCTCTTGATTCGATATGAACAATGTTTCTTTTGATTTTGCCCAGATATGGGTGAAAAATGTCAATTTCCAGAAGTGGTCGGATTTAAGACGAATTCTGTAGGTCTGTTTTGCAGATGCCATAACTAATTCATTAGAGATCTTCAAGAGTCAAACTTTATATTTCTGGAAAGGTCTTTGAATTCCCTACATTCCTTAAGAACTAAGTTTTGACTCATTTGGTCGTCTTGAGGTCGAAAAGTCGCCTGCAAGTGAAGGGCGCGAGTCAGTCTTTAGACCAGCACTCCATATGCGGCGCATATAACCTATGTGCGGCGCATATCGGGGCCTGGGAGGTTTCTGGGTGATTTTTGAAGCAAATATGCGACGCATATTCAAAGCATGCGCCACATAAAGGGTCTGTGAGCCCGTTTGAGGTCCGAAACAAGCGTTTAAGGGTCCTATAAGTGTACCTAAGTTAATGTATGGTCTTATAACCTTATTAGGTTGGGTTTATACAGGTTTAATGACTATGAACTCGAGATAGGTTGTCGGGATCACAAACAAGATACATTAACGTTGCTTATTGATCGTCACGAGGTAAGATACACTACTTTGACACGCTGAGGGTTCAACGAAAAGATGGTTTCAAATAATAACTTCCCAACTTATATCTTGAATTGCTTGTGGGTATTCGGGGTTACACGGGAGGTGATATGGGTTATGTAGTTGACCATTGAGACCTGAAATGCAGTCCCAAATGAAGTATAATGTAGTGTATGTTATGATATGAAGTATAATGTAGTGTATGTTATGATATGAAGTATAATGTAGTGTATGTTATGATATGAAGTATAATGTAGTGTATGTTATGATATGAAGTATAATGTAGTGTATGTTATGATATGAAGTATAATGTAGTGTATGTTATGATATGAAGTATAATGTAGTGTATGTTATGATATGAAGTATAATGTAGTGTATGTTATGATATGAAGTATAATGTAGTGTATGTTATGATATGAAGTATAATGTAGTGTATGTTATGATATGAAGTATAATGTAGTGTATGTTATGATATGAAGTATAATGTAGTGTATGTTATGATATGAAGTATAATGTAGTGTATGTTATGATATGAAGTATAATGTAGTGTATGTTATGATATGAAGTATAATGTAGTGTATGTTATGATATGAAGTATAATGTAGTGTATGTTATGATATGAAGTATAATGTAGTGTATGTTATGATATGAAGTATAATGTAGTGTATGTTATGATATGAAGTATAATGTAGTGTATGTTATGATATGAAGTATAATGTAGTGTATGTTATGATATGAAGTATAATGTAGTGTATGTTATGATATGAAGTATAATGTAGTGTATGTTATGATATGAAGTATAATGTAGTGTATGTTATGATATGAAGTATAATGTAGTGTATGTTATGATATGAAGTATAATGTAGTGTATGTTATGATATGAAGTATAATGTAGTGTATGTTATGATATGAAGTATAATGTAGTGTATGTTATGATATGAAGTATAATGTAGTGTATGTTATGATATGAAGTATAATGTAGTGTATGTTATGATATGAAGTATAATGTAGTGTATGTTATGATATGAAGTATAATGTAGTGTATGTTATGATATGAAGTATAATGTAGTGTATGTTATGATATGAAGTATAATGTAGTGTATGTTATGATATGAAGTATAATGTAGTGTATGTTATGATATGAAGTATAATGTAGTGTATGTTATGATATGAAGTATAATGTAGTGTATGTTATGATATGAAGTATAATGTAGTGTATGTTATGATATGAAGTATAATGTAGTGTATGTTATGATATGAAGTATAATGTAGTGTATGTTATGATATGAAGTATAATGTAGTGTATGTTATGATATGAAGTATAATGTAGTGTATGTTATGATATGAAGTATAATGTAGTGTATGTTATGATATGAAGTATAATGTAGTGTATGTTATGATATGAAGTATAATGTAGTGTATGTTATGATATGAAGTATAATGTAGTGTATGTTATGATATGAAGTATAATGTAGTGTATGTTATGATATGAAGTATAATGTAGTGTATGTTATGATATGAAGTATAATGTAGTGTATGTTATGATATGAAGTATAATGTAGTGTATGTTATGATATGAAGTATAATGTAGTGTATGTTATGATATGAAGTATAATGTAGTGTATGTTATGATATGAAGTATAATGTAGTGTATGTTATGATATGAAGTATAATGTAGTGTATGTTATGATATGAAGTATAATGTAGTGTATGTTATGATATGAAGTATAATGTAGTGTATGTTATGATATGAAGTATAATGTAGTGTATGTTATGATATGAAGTATAATGTAGTGTATGTTATGATATGAAGTATAATGTAGTGTATGTTATGATATGAAGTATAATGTAGTGTATGTTATGATATGAAGTATAATGTAGTGTATGTTATGATATGAAGTATAATGTAGTGTATGTTATGATATGAAGTATAATGTAGTGTATGTTATGATATGAAGTATAATGTAGTGTATGTTATGATATGAAGTATAATGTAGTGTATGTTATGATATGAAGTATAATGTAGTGTATGTTATGATATGAAGTATAATGTAGTGTATGTTATGATATGAAGTATAATGTAGTGTATGTTATGATATGAAGTATAATGTAGTGTATGTTATGATATGAAGTATAATGTAGTGTATGTTATGATATGAAGTATAATGTAGTGTATGTTATGATATGAAGTATAATGTAGTGTATGTTATGATATGAAGTATAATGTAGTGTATGTTATGATATGAAGTATAATGTAGTGTATGTTATGATATGAAGTATAATGTAGTGTATGTTATGATATGAAGTATAATGTAGTGTATGTTATGATATGAAGTATAATGTAGTGTATGTTATGATATGAAGTATAATGTAGTGTATGTTATGATATGAAGTATAATGTAGTGTATGTTATGATATGAAGTATAATGTAGTGTATGTTATGATATGAAGTATAATGTAGTGTATGTTATGATATGAAGTATAATGTAGTGTATGTTATGATATGAAGTATAATGTAGTGTATGTTATGATATGAAGTATAATGTAGTGTATGTTATGATATGAAGTATAATGTAGTGTATGTTATGATATGAAGTATAATGTAGTGTATGTTATGATATGAAGTATAATGTAGTGTATGTTATGATATGAAGTATAATGTAGTGTATGTTATGATATGAAGTATAATGTAGTGTATGTTATGATATGAAGTATAATGTAGTGTATGTTATGATATGAAGTATAATGTAGTGTATGTTATGATATGAAGTATAATGTAGTGTATGTTATGATATGAAGTATAATGTAGTGTATGTTATGATATGAAGTATAATGTAGTGTATGTTATGATATGAAGTATAATGTAGTGTATGTTATGATATGAAGTATAATGTAGTGTATGTTATGATATGAAGTATAATGTAGTGTATGTTATGATATGAAGTATAATGTAGTGTATGTTATGATATGAAGTATAATGTAGTGTATGTTATGATATGAAGTATAATGTAGTGTATGTTATGATATGAAGTATAATGTAGTGTATGTTATGATATGAAGTATAATGTAGTGTATGTTATGATATGAAGTATAATGTAGTGTATGTTATGATATGAAGTATAATGTAGTGTATGTTATGATATGAAGTATAATGTAGTGTTATGCTTATGTTTTGGCATTTATGTAGTTTGCATGTTATGTAGTCGGTTGTTTTGTGTTGGGCAGCCGACGGGTTTCTATTTAAACTTGTTTTGACGATATGACCGAGTAACACCAATGATTAAAGAAACCAAACAGATTTTAATTGGTTTGGACTTTCAAAGTTTACTTCCGCTTTGTTATAACGCCGTTAGGCGAAAATTTTTGGAAACCCGTATTTTTAAATGAAGGGTGTTACATCATTCCCCTGTTTGAACCAGACGCACCCTAATAATTCAACTAACACGATAATAATTTATAAAATAAAAATAACTATTGTATTAGGTAAATAAAAGAAAACATTTTATTTGTAATATCATATAAGATAGAACTTTTTTCTTTTCATTAGATGAATAATATTTATATTAAACATGTAAGATGCTATTTTTATTTTTTAATATGACATCATAATTAAATAAAAAGTCTTTTAAGGTCAAATATAGGTTTGCCGCATCAAAAACTTCCTAAAAATACTTGTAGAAAACAATCTTGTTTTATACGTCACAATTCTCTCTATTGCTCTTATGTGACAACCTCAGGGAGGAGGGAGGGGTGAGATCCTTCACCACTTACCAATCAAATTGTTTCATGTCAAACCATTAGACTATTTACAGCAGTGAACCAACTCAACTCAAACTTTAATTAAAAACTAATTTCTCACTCTTCCACCTATATAATCTAACCTAACTCAAATTTTCACTCACATTTACAGCTCAACCTAAATTATCTTTTAATTATATTAATATAATTTATAAATATTTTTATCATTTTAAAATAATGATTTCACTTATAATAAATAAAGAATATTCACAAAAATCTTATAGATACAAAAATAACAAAAATAAAATACAAAATTAGTAAAATATTAGAAACTACATTTTTATAAAATAGCTCCTTTTTAATAAGATTTATGTCAAAATGTTTGTACAAAAATAATAAAAAGTATGATGATTTTATATCTACATAAAAAAAGTTATAAGATTTAAGTTATTAATAAAAGACTAACTAAAGTGAAACTATTCAACAGGCGAAAAAGTAACAAAAAAATAAATTAGTAAACAGTTTGTTAAGGGTATAATAACAATCATTCGCCTATTGAATTTCATGAAAGGTAAAAAAAAAGGAGGGTTAGACTTCAAGCTCAATGTCTTGGTTTTGTTTATCACGATCATGATTGAGGGTATAAATGTAACACATTTGATGTGTGTTTTAATTAAGAAAAACAAAAGTTTTTTAAAATGAAAAATAACACTGATTTTAAATTTATAAAAATTTGTACAAGTAATTACCTCAAACTAAAAACACATTAACGAGCAGAGAACCCGGTCGCGTGTAGTATAGCTAGTGATAAGTACAGGATCGTTCGCACGGACGCTTGCA
This sequence comes from Erigeron breviscapus, assembly GCA_034093135.1. Classification (NCBI taxonomy): domain Eukaryota; kingdom Viridiplantae; phylum Streptophyta; class Magnoliopsida; order Asterales; family Asteraceae; genus Erigeron; species Erigeron breviscapus. The sequence goes on along the minus strand of CM067175.1, from coordinate 81,363,672 downwards.
AAACCTAGTCTAATAATATCTGTAATTCTAGTGGTTGTGGGTTGTCACGATCTCCTATTTAAACTACTAAAAACAATAAAGTACAAGGAAGACCGCAACCGCTTGGTCTAGAGAGAAGCCACTTTTAGTCTAGAAACTAAGAGTGAAAACAGTAACAGCAATTTAAAACAAATACTTGTTTCGCATAGCCGATCACATGTAATATGACAATTATTATCCTATCTTATGCTAGTCTGTTGGAAAACTTATTTCACGGTTCAGATTCTCGTCACCAAACCTAAGTAGTAGGGTTGTCGCTAGACTCACACCTACCTTAAAGTCAAGGGAAAATCATTATCGGATCACATGAAGATTATGAGAGGATATGTTGATGAGTTGGCAGCTCTTAGGCAGCGACTTACTCATGATGAACAAATCTTCTTGGTGCTTAACGCACTTGACCTACACTATAAACATTTTGCCATGAACTTTCTTAAGACTTGTAAGCACAAGTCACTAGATGATCTTGAAAGAATGTTGGTTAGTGTAAAGATGAATTATCGGAAAAGGCACTCATTGACATGCCTTACCACAGAAACTCATTATGCACATTTTGCAAAAATTCACACGACGCTTTTGGTTGTGAGAAAGTTGAAGAATGGCTTCGTGAGGTATATCCAAAGTGGGGTGGACAAGGAAGGAACAATAATGGAAAATTTGGAAGGAGAAAGATAGTCTTAAAATAAATGCTTCGGCATTCATTTTTGAAATATCTTTTATCTGATGTTTTAGTTGAAAACATTATTACCCTTTTATTTTTCATTCTTCAAATAATGTTAGATTATTGAGGATTTGGAATATTTTATTATTTTGAATCTACCGAGTTTTATATTCTATTTTCTTGATTAGTTGGTTGTTTTTTTAATTAAATGTTTTGTTACATATATCTAGCATGTAATTATAGTAATTATAGCTAAAGATTGAATTCTCAATTTCGATTTGTGAAATAGCAAAAACATTTGATATTCGCAAAAGCGTTGTGAATAAGAAAGTCTTACATAAAGTAATTTACAAAAGGAAAATCCGAGAGATGTATTTTTAGAACGAATTCTAAAATAGAAAGTCTTTATTATATTTATTACTTTGTCTTAATTATAATTAAGAATCATTGCTTCACCAAGTATTACTGTAACACCCCAAGCTAGGCCCAGGATATTACTGAAATTATATAGCGCATAGTGGAATTATCGTAGAACATAAATTACATGAAATAAAAGGATTCGGTGAATCAAACCAACAATTAAGGAACAAGATGCAAAGTAAACAAGAAGTCATCAACGAGATTCAAGACAAGATAATACACCAACTTCAACGGGTTCTAAACAATAAACCCTAAGAGGGCAACGGATCACGGATCCATGAAAGTCCCAATCCAGACCCTAGCAGTATCAACAAGTAGCCATCAAGTCTCCAATTTCACACGAATACCTGAAAAGTGCACTAAACAAAGTCAACACTAGGTTGGTGAGTTCGTAGTGATGGATCACAAGGAACCATCGTCAACAATCATGATACGTATAAAGAAAAGTAAGTAATGTCTTACAAATGGACTTTATAAGTCACAATGTCAACCAAGATAGGTAACTTATAGTAAACCTCGTCACATAACAAGCCAGTAGTGTTTCAAACCATAATGAGAGATGCATGTCATAAATATGCATAAGTGATGTCAATATCAATGAATAAGCGAAACAATAAGGATGCATGAAGTAAACGTGCATGAGATATGTCCAAACAATGTATGAGTGCATAACATGTGTGTCTCCAAACATCATCAAATGCAACGATACTCACGATGTCGTCGACCCGACCAACGTGGCATCTCAAAATCATCAAGTATGCATGTCTACATACTTGGGGTCTGTGTACGTCCCGTACAATGCAACGATACTCACATGCCATCACCATGACCAATGTGGTATCTCAAAATCATCGATGTATATACGTCTATATACTCGGGGTCTGTGTGCGTCCCGCACAAATATCAAGTACTTGGAAGTACAAGGCTCCCCAACGGGGTGATAGTGTGTGTGTGTGTGTGTCCATCTCAATTTCAAACCCAATAATACAACAATTCAACCAAATCCCAATGCACATACACTTCATACGACTTTACATTTAAGGAATCATAGATGCTTATATATAGGGTCACCCGCAGCCTTCCCACCACATCTATAACTCTTTAAAGGCATCATCGTCTTCCATGTATGTACAACTATCCTAATCACAATATATAATCATAAACGAATGCATAATAAATCAAACAATCCAATCAAACCATCAATAAATCAATCAAACAATCAAACACGTATGTGTGCACTTTCCAGCCTGAATCTCAATCGAGTAGGGAGCTACGGAACTCACCTTGATCGGCAATAAAAGCTAAATTCAAGACAAGATGAGATTATAATTGTTCGATAAGCTCCACGTGTCCAAAACCTATATTATATAATGTACATGTCAATATTCACATATAAATACATTTCCTTTTTGATCACATTGACTTCCATTTGACTATTAGACTTTGAAACCCTTTTATGACCTGATTATGACACTAAAGAGGATGAGGAACGACCCAAAAGAAGGTTCGACTTGATCCTAGAAGAGTTAACCATTAGCTAGTCAAAACAGGAAATCATAAAATGGAGCCAGCATCTCACACGCCCTAAGTGGCGTCTCGTACGGTGGTGTGCATATGGGCCAGCGTAAAGGACGGCTGAGTGTGGCGTAACAAACGGTGGTTCATATTTTGGTTGGCGTCTGGAACGGTAAATGGTGGCGTAGTAGACGGTGGTTAAGTGATGATCGGCGTCTCAGACGGTGGTTTCCACCGTAATGGACGGTGGAAGGGAAAGTGGGATTTTGGCGTCTCTTTAGCATTTCTCACCGTAAGCCAGGAGGTCCCCTAATTCAGTTCGAAGTTCAACTATCTAGGCCACCGTTTGGGACGGTGGCTTTGGCGTCCCAGACGCCGGATTAACTGCAGGTCGAGCAGCAGCAGCCTTAAGAACCCTAAATGACCCATTTTCAAACCAAAGCATAATTGTGACACTTAAATCGATTTAGCAGCTTGGTTACTCATTTTCGAACATAGATAAACATAAGTAGCCACTATTTAACACAATTCTATTACTTGATTTCAACCCAACTTACAATCTTTGATAAAAATCATTTTTAACCCATTTCACACTAAAAATGCATTCTTGGCTTTTAAATCGGTTCAGGAATGTGTATGGCTCATTTTTACTCACAAACAAACATGTTTAAACTTAACCCACTTAAATTTTTGATTCAAAACCGATTTGACCCAAAACCAAAACCCTAGAAACCTAATTTGACCTAATTCGGATTTTTGACCCAAATCTTGGCTCAAAACACTTATGCTTGACTAGAAACACGGTTATAAACATCAAATGATTAATTTGGAATAGATCTGACTTACCAAAACCTTCTCCAAAGTATTTGACCCGTTTTTGACCCAAAGAGGAAGAATTCTTGCACTTGGTGAGTTCAAACTTTAATATGTTGTTAATATAATGATGAAGATGATTATTCTAGTCTAAATCTTGTCTAAATTACATTAAATGAAGAAGTAAATTAGAGAGAGTGAGTGTAAGAATGTGTGTGTTCTTGGAGTGAATTAGAGAGAGAAAGAGATGTGTGAATGAATGAGTGGATAAGGTGAGTGTAAGAGTTTTGGGGGGATAGAGTTGGGTAGTTAGTTGGGTCATGGGTGTGGGTTTTGGGTAAGGGTTAGGTCCACGGGTTGACCCATCACATATTGCTAGCTAACTAAACATCATCAAGCGTTGTATGATCGAATAAGTCAGCCAATCGACTTCATCTAGCTTTTAATACAACCTTTAATCATATATTAGTTTTAATTACACCACTAAATATAATTTATTAATTAAATTGCGCAGAAGTCAATCGGGTCAAAATCACGGATGTTACAATTACTACTTGGAATACTTAATTCTATAAGTCAGTGGTGATAATAAGAGACAAATAGAGTGATCTTAATTAAAGAAGTCGTAATCTCCACCAAGTGTCACTACTTGAGATACTCAATTCAAAGAGTAAGTGGGAGAGAGAGACTCGAGATTAATTAGGGTAAATTAATTCTCTATCAAGTGTGTGATACTTGAAAGATATGATTCTAGGAATCAGTGAGAGAATTTTAATAACAAGAAAAGGACAACATCTTTTGCTAGTGACCTATTCTAGATTTGTGATCAAAATAATGAATGTGTTGAACATTTATTGTTGATTACAAACTTAGAATCATTTATCGAGTAGTAGAACTCGATGAATTATATGTTTTGTTAAGTTAATATCATAATCCAAAATAGATTGGATTAAAGACAAATTGAACTTAGTTAAACATGGTTGAAATGGATTAAAAGAGTTTAAGGCCAAAACTAGTTGTATGATATCTAGTTGATATATTCATAACAAGGATTTAGGTTGTAAATGAACGCAAGTTAAGGAAATTCGAGACACATTTAAACCACCTATTTGAGGCAAGTTTTAATGATTATCTTAATAGACATTTAGTCATTAAAAACCGAATCTAGGATTTGATGAAATCTTGCAAGATGTACTTTTCATTGTATGCAGGATTTTATTTGGATAAAATAATCTAACATTATTCAATTTAACATTATCTTCAATATTATAATTATTTCGTATTTAACATTATCTTCAATATTATAACATTATCTTCAATATTATATGTGTCAACTTTTCATTGGATGCATGGATTTTATTTGAATAAAATAATCTAACATTATTCAATTTAACATTATCTTCAATATTATATATGTTGACTTTTCATTTTTAGTATTTAACATTATCTTCAATATTATAACATTATCTTCAATATTATATGTGTCAACTTTTCATTGGATGCATGGATTTTATTTGGATAAAATAATCTAACATTATCCAATTCAACATTATCTTCAATACTATATATGTTGACTTTTCATTGGATGCAGGATTTTATTTGGATAAAATAATCTAACATTATCTATTTAACATTATCTTCAATATTATAACATTATCTTCAATATTATATGTGTCAACTTTTCATTGGATGCATGGATTTTATTTGGATAAAATAATCTAACATTATCCAATTCAACATTATCTTCAATACTATATATGTTGACTTTTCATTGGATGCATGGATTTTATTTGGATAAAATAATCTAACATTATCCAATTCAACATTATCTTCAATACTATATATGTTGACTTTTCATTGGATGCATGGATTTTATTTGGATAAAATAATCTAACATTATCCAATTCAACATTATCTTCAATACTATATATGTTGACTTTTCATTGGATGCATGGATTTTATTTGGATAAAATAATCTAACATTATCCAATTCAACATTATCTTCAATACTATATATGTTGACTTTTCATTGGATGCATGGATTTTATTTGGATAAAATAATCTAACATTATCCAATTCAACATTATCTTCAATACTATATATGTTGACTTTTCATTGGATGCATGGATTTTATTTGGATAAAATAATCTAACATTATCCAATTCAACATTATCTTCAATACTATATATGTTGTCAACTTTTCATTGGATGCATGGATTTTATTTGGATAAAATAATCTAACATTATCCAATTCAACATTATCTTCAATACTATATATGTTGACTTTTCATTGGATGCAGGATTTTATTTGGATAAAATAATCTAACATTATCTATTTAACATTATCTTCAATATTATAACATTATCTTCAATATTATATGTGTCAACTTTTCATTGGATGCATGGATTTTATTTGGATAAAATAATCTAACATTATCCAATTCAACATTATCTTCAATACTATATATGTTGACTTTTCATTGGATGCATGGATTTTATTTGGATAAAATAATCTAACATTATCCAATTCAACATTATCTTCAATACTATATATGTTGACTTTTCATTGGATGCAGGATTTTATTTGGATAAAATAATCTAACATTATCAATTTAACATTATCTTCAATATTATAACATTATCTTCAATATATATATGTGACTTTTCATTGGATGCATGGATTTTATTTGGATAAAATAATCTAACATTATCTATTTAACATTATCTTCAATATTATAACATTATCTTCAATATTATATGTGTCAACTTTTCATTGGATGCATGGATTTTATTTGGATAAAATAATCTAACATTATCCAATTCAACATTATCTTCAATACTATATATGTTGACTTTTCATTGGATGCATGGATTTTATTTGGATAAAATAATCTAACATTATCCAATTCAACATTATCTTCAATACTATATATGTTGACTTTTCATTGGATGCAGGATTTTATTTGGATAAAATAATCTAACATTATCAATTTAACATTATCTTCAATATTATAACATTATCTTCAATATTATATGTGTCAACTTTTCATTGGATGCATGGATTTTATTTGGATAAAATAATCCCACATTATGGAATCTAGATCATAATCCTATAAAGGGAAACAAATTGGTTTGTGATTAAGCGAAAACGTTAGATTTCTAAATGTGAAAGAAATTTAGGAATGTCAACTTAACATTTGAACATTCAGAAGAGATATTGTGGGAGTATTCGATGAGTAAAATAGTCCAATAAATACCACGTTCCAAATAAGTATATTTTATCCATGAATGGTTTTAGATCATTCTAAATATGTCATTACCGGTTGCACACATGGGATTGATAGTGAGAAAGAAAGGTAATTGTGAGAGAAAGGTTGCTATTGGCTTGAAAGCTGAGATTACTCGCTTTTGGGTGATATAGAGGTGTAATCGTAAGAGAGATACGAGCCTTACTCACATGTATTCGATGAGTCGAATATTGGATGACCCGTCTCCGAGATCACTTCTTGGATTATATGTCAATTAAGTGAATCTCGAAGTGATTCCATCTGTGAGTATCCTTCGAATGGTTAAATACATAGGCGTGGCCTGGACCATATCGATCAATCACTTTGACTTAGTCTCAAACCGAGACATTTAACGGACCGTAGTATGGGCTATCTTGGGTGAATGTGAGATATGGAAAGGGCTTATGTGTTTATAAAAGGAATTTGCTCCCAATTGTTGGTTTGATAGTAAACTCGACCAATGACAGCTTAATATAGTAGTGAAATGTATGGCCATACTACGAATAGTTCGGTATACTATTATCAAGGAAGTCATAAAACGGTTTGAATTCTATTTGGCAACTGACTTAATCCTCGTGCCAAAATGGAATGCATCATTAAGAGTAAATGGGACACGGATGTACTTGTTAATGTGAACGCATAAAAGAATCAAATTCTTTAAAGTGGTTAAGGAAACCGTCATAGGGTTGATGATGGAAGTTTTCTAGAACACCAAACCTCAGAGATTCTTTAGGGGCATACTTTGGGTTGCTAGCAACAAAGTATGCCATTATGGTTATTAGGATTTACGAAGAGTCTACAAGTGGGAGTGTTGAAATTGTGTGAACTTTCGTAAACCCGACTAACCATAGGTGGCCGAATTGTCAAGTTATTTGATTGTCAGGTTATATATTTCAGTATGTTTTTTAATACATTTGTAAGATACAAAATTATTAAGTTATATTTCTAATTTGTTTTAACATTATCTTCAATATTATAACATTATTTCAATATTATATTTTTAATATTTACATTATCTTTATTTAAATTATTAGTATTTAACATTATCTTCAATATTATAACATTATCTTCAATATTATATGTGTCAACTTTTCATTGGATGCATGGATTTTATTTGGATAAAATAATCTAACATTATCCAATTCAACATTATCTTCAATACTATATATGTTGACTTTTCATTGGATGCCCGGATAACAATCTAACATCATCCAATCAATTTAATATTATCTTCAAACGCCAATTGTCAGCTTTTCATTGGATGCTTAGAATTTATCCTAATAAGATTATCTAACATTGTTCAATTTAACATTATCTTCAAACGCCAATTGTCAGCTTTTCATTGGATGCTTAGAATTTATCCTAATAAGATTATCTAACATTGTTCAATTTAACATTATCTTCAATGTTATATTTGTCGACTTTTCATTTTGAATTTTATCCAATATATAACATTATCTTCAATATTATAATTATCTTCAATATTATAACATTATCTTCAATATTATAATTATCTTCAATATTATACATTATCTTAATATTTTTAATTAGTATTTAACATTATCTTCAATATTATAACATTATCTTCAATATTATATGTGTCAACTTTTCATTGGATGCATGGATTTTATTTGGATAAAATAATCTAACATTATCCAATTCAACATTATCTTCAATACTATATATGTTGACTTTTCATTGGATGCCCGGATAACAATCTAACATCATCTAATCAATTTAATATTATCTTCAAACGCCAATTGTCAGCTTTTCATTGGATGCTTAGAATTTATCCTAATAAGATTATCTAACATTGTTCAATTTAACATTATCTTCAATGTTATATTTGTGACTTTTCATTGGATGCAGATTTTATTTGGATAAAATAATCTAACATTATCAATTTAACATTATCTTCAATATTATAACATTATCTCAGTCAATTTAACATTATCTATATTATTCTAGTTGTCAACTTTTCATTGGATGCTTAGATTATACGAATAAGATTATGTATCATTTTTTTCTTATAAATATATTATAACATTGATACCTTCTATTTAACATTATCTTCAATATTATAATTATTTCAATATTATAATTATTTCAATATTATAACATTATCTTCAATATTATACATTATCTTCAATATTATACATTATCTTCAATATTATACATTATCTTCAATATTATACATTATCTTCAATATTATACATTATCTTCAATATTATACATTATCTTCAATATTATACATTATCTTCAATATTATACATTATCTTCAATATTATACATTATCTTCAATATTATACATTATCTTCAATATTATACATTATCTTCAATATTATACATTATCTTCAATATTATACATTATCTTCAATATTATACATTATCTTCAATATTATACATTATCTTCAATATTATACATTATCTTCAATATTATACATTATCTTCAATATTATACATTATCTTCAATATTATACATTATCTTCAATATTATACATTATCTTCAATATTATACATTATCTTCAATATTATAACATTATCTTCAATATTATAACATTATCTTCAATATTATTTATCTTCAATATTATAACATTGAGCTTACCTTTAGTGCTCTTTTGTGGAACATTCAATTGCTTCCTCATCCGTATATGTTTTTTCCAATCTGTTTTTCCTAACCAATGGTTTTTCACTATAAAACTCTTCCAGATAATTCCATTAAAATCTTATGTGGGTATGTTTGAATGATGCATATCATAAAAGTTATAGATATTGTCATCAACGTTATCCATCTCCAATCCGTCTGAAATGAACTGATGAATCTCTTTAATCAATCTTTCCTTCATATTTAAACATATATCAATTACATAAAGTTTAGTTTCAATTGTAAAGGTGTTGAAATCTTTTAGTCTTTGAATTCCTACAAACGGATTGTCATTGACAAATTGAAATTTTGTGTCTTAAACTTTTTTAAATTCCAGTTGTTTTTTTATCATATGTAAAGCAAAATCTTCATCTTTACAAGTTTCATGGACAAAAAGAATCTAAAAACAACAAACAAACAATTTATACAAAACTTTTTTTTTAAATAAATGGGCTCATAAAATCTCCATAATAAGCTCCTGCTCAAGGGCTCAAACATAAATCATGTTGTACGAATACTCCAGTAGAAACGGAGAAGTATTGAAACGAATTAGAGTATGTAAACAAATCAAAGTCACATAACTCTTCTTCAATTCAATTGAACTTCTTTGCCCTTAATTAGTTTATATTATTCCATATCTCTCAATCATAACGTACTAGCTTTATATGCTTCCACGAACACATACTTGATACAAACTTAGCTTCCTTGCTAGTATATCCATGTCTCCGTTAACAGTAATAGTGGATCTGTTCCTTAAGTTCGGGTCAGATGTTGCTTTGCCCATGGCTTCCACATGTTGAGCAACTGTGTGATTACACGTGTCATGTACTATGCTGTCTAAATGCCAAGATTCAGAAAAAACGGCTGACAAGCAAAATGTGCCTTTTTCGGCATACGCCTCACAATACTTTTGAAATGCCATTTCGTTTTTTCGGGCTGAAAGTTACAACAAGAATTTTTCGGTTGTTAATACGAAAGCCTTTGAGCATTGAACCACCTGTAGCATGCATCTATATAAATCAATACAGACTCATATAACTCTCTTGGCTTCGTATGCAACATTTTTTTGAAAAATCTTCCTTTCCCACCACTCATTTGCCAACAAAAAGTAATCCTTCGATCCGTGCCAGTAAAAATAAACAAATATCCTGTCTCACGCTTTGCTATTAATCCCTTTTTTGGTTTTGGAGGCCCCTTCAAACACACGATACACATTTCTTACGGTGACCTCGTAGCCTGTGTAATCAATCTCCACTCCTTTTGGCAGACATTTTGAGCATACAATTTGCTTTCTATAGTTCCTATCTTCTTGTTATAAGGACTCCACTCGTTTCGATCATACATAAACACCACAATATTTTCCTTTTTAATCCCTCTTGATATTAGAATTTGTTATGCAATGCACATATTGACCTGATTGGAGTAATCCTTGAATAACTTTGATTCAAGGATTACTCCAATCAGGTCAATATTTACACTGCATACCAGATTCTAATATAGGAAGGATTAAAAAGGAAAATATTGTGGTGTTTATGTATGATCGAAACGAGTGGAGTCCTTATAACAAGAAGATAGGAACTATAGAAAGCAAATTGTATGCTCAAAATGTCTGCCAAAAGGAGTGGAGATTGATTACACAGGCTGTAACACCCCAAGCCGGAGCTCGAAATGTCACGGAAATCATACAGCACCCGGTGGAATTACAATAGAACAACTAAATGCAATTAATGATTCGGTGAATCCAAAACATAGCAACAAGTAACAAAATACAACAGGAGCAAATAGCCATCAACGTTAACATAACACGTCCAAAGATGGCAAACGATCCTAAGTATAATGCAAAAGGAGGGTCAATGAATCCTTGATCCATGAGTCCAAGTCCGGGTTAGACAGCAAGCAAGCAACTAAACACCACGTCCGGGGAGTACCTGATTACCTGAAAAGTGTACTAAGCATAGTCAACACAAGGTTGGTGAGTTCGTAGTAATGGTTCATAACGAACCAGCATCAATAATCACAATATAAGAATAGAGGCTAGACATGACTTACAGCGAGCCTCTAAGCAACACAAAATCGTCCAACAACAAGATTACACAAAAGAAATGAGAGTGTAATGAGGATGCACAATGATGTATGTATCAATGCAAATGCCGAATGAATGAATAAGCAAATATGCCTATCCCAAGCGTGACCTTCAATCACGTATGCAACGATACCCCTCTGCCATCGCCATGGACAGGGCTGTATCTCAAAAACATCGAGATATATATGTCTATATACTCGGGGTCAGGTCTACATCCAAAATGGGTGCATACATCTATGCACCAGGATGCCGGCAATCCCCTGCCGAGGGTCCAACAATAATGTATGCAATGCTTACAAACGAATGTAAATGCATAATCATAAACCGACAATCAATAACCGTCAATCATGAACCAATAATCAACATTCGACAACATGAACCAACAATCAATAATCGTAACGGGGCACACTAGTCAACAGAGGGACAAGGCCGAATCTCAATATACATAAGTCAAATCCCCTAACAGTGGGACATATGCACAACATATGCATCAATCAAAATTAATCACTAATCACAATATAAACCAACTATACGTACATATACTTCAGAGGATTTTACTTCCTTCGAGTCCCAGATGCTTATGTATAGGGTCACCCGCAGCCTTCCCACCACATCTAAAACCCAAAGAATGCATAACCGACTTCCATGTATGTACGTCTATCCTAATGTATAAGTAACACTTGACGAAAACACGATCCAAGTCAAACAAACGACAAGACACGTCACATCAATCCAACAATCATGTCAAACAATCAATACATCAATAAATACAAGTAACACGCCAGGTTTACACTTTTCAGCCCGAATCCCAAGCGGGTAGGGAGATACGAAACTCACCTTGATTGGTTATGAAAGATAAGATCGCTATAAAGTTAAGTTATCTCCGAACGAAGTTCACCTCGCGTCCAACACCTAATTATGGATCATATACATTCTTATCAACACACATAAACACAATGACCATCCACTGCGCCGCAGTGGGCCAGAACTATGCCCACTGCGCCGCAGTGGCTAAACTGAACCAGGACCCGAGACAAAGCACTGCGCCGCAGTGAGCAAGGACCATGCCCACTGCGCCGCAGTGGGCTAAGGAGCACTGGCCGCAGGGGCCAGAAATCACTGCGCCGCAGTGAAGACCATGCCCACTGCGCCGCAGTGGCCTAAGAAGCAAGGAAGGCCGAGAGAATCCACTGCGCCGCAGTGGAGACTATGCCCTCCCACTGCGCCGCAGTGGGACAACCTGCACACCAGGACCAGCAGCTGCAAGTGCAGCAAAACGAACCCAAACACCCCAATTTCAACCCAAACCACACCAAAACGATTTGTAACCCATTTTGAGGCATAACTAAACATCAATGACCATAAATACACATAACCCAACCCACAAATTCGACCAAAACACCAGAATCATCCACAAATTCATCAAACCCTAGTTTAACCCAAAACTCCATTTTACAATTTTAAAGACTCGAAATCATATCAAATCGACTAGAAACACATGAACAAACATAAATAGAAGTAAATGGGTTGATTTAGACTTACCAAAACTCTTCCTAGTGCTCAAATCCGAAATTAGGTCAAAAATGGGTAAAAGGTTAGAACTTGGCCTTTGATTCTTCAAAGATGGCGAAAATGAGGAGATGATGATTACGATTCTTGTATTATAGCAATTCCAAAACACAATTTAGATGGAATAAAATGGAAACTAGATGGAGGGTTTCTTTTACTAGAGAGAATAGAAGAGAAAGAGAGAAAGATGAGAAATGAGAAAAGGATAAGGGGGAAGTGGGTCTTGGGGGGGCTGGTGGGTCATGGACTACCCACGGGCCGACCCGTTTCCCCTTCTCAACCACAATACCATTAGTTGCACAATTTCATACCGACTACACATACGACGACCCGCCTAACATACCACATAGTCATAAAATCACAAAACGACCCAATTAATTCATTACTTAAATTGTTAGTCATATTACACGAAAAGTCAACGGGTCAAAATTCGCGGATGTTACACTACGAGATCACCGTAAGAAATGTGTATCGTGCGTTTGAAGGGGCCTCCATAACCAAAAAGGGGATTAATAGCAAAGTGCGAGACATGATATTTGTTTATTTTGATGGGCACGGATCGAAGGATTACTTTATACTAGCAAATGAGTTGTGGGAAAGGAAAATTTTTCAAAAAATGCTATATACGAAGCCAAGAAAGTCATATGAGTCTGTATTGATTTATATAGATGCATGCTATGGTGGTTCAATGCTCAAAGGCTTTCGTATTAACAACCGAAAAATTCTTGTTGTAACTTCAGCCCGAGAAAACGAAATGGCATTTCAAAAGTATTGTGAGTCGTATGCCGAATAAGGCACATTTTGCTTGTCAACCATTTTTAAGTGATGCTTAGCATTTAGACAGCATAGTACATGACAGGTGTAATCATACAGTTGCTCAGCAAGTGGAAGCCATGGGCAAAGCAACATCTGACCCGAACTTAAGGAACAGATCCAGTAATCTACTATTACTGTCAACTGAGACATGGATATACTAGCAATGAAGCTAAGTTTGTATCAAGGATGTGTTCGTGGAAGCATATAAAGCTAGTACACTATGATTCAGAGATATGGAAGATTAAGGGCAAAGAAGTTCAATTGAATTGAAGAAGAGTTGTGTGACTTTGATTTGTTTACATACTGTAATTCGTTTCTATACTTCTCCCTTTCTGCTGGAGTATTCCTATAGCAAGATTTGTGTTTGAGCCCTTGAGCACGAGCTTATTTTGGAGAATTTATGAGCCCATTTATTTATTAAAAAAAACACTTAAGTTTTGTATACATTGTTTGTTTGTTGTTTTTAGATTCTTTTTGTCCATGAAACTTGTAAAGATGAAGATTTTGCTTTACTTATGATAAAAAAGAACTAGAATTTAAAAAAGTTTAAGTCCATTCAAGCAGTTAAAATTAACAAGGGTGAGCTGAAAGAAAGAGACGGTTGAAGATGAAGTATAAGAATCGCCCGGGATTAAAAGGAAGGAGGATAGTTGACCATCTATTGTTTTTTTTTTAAAAAGCAGAGAGTTGACCATCTATTGTCCCATAAAAAGGAATCAGTAAAACAAATAACGTGTATCAAAAAAGGATAAATGGGTGGAAACCCTCTTTCCCATCTAGTGTCTTGGTACCCATAGCGCACATTATTTCTGATTAAATATTCTATCATTTATTGAAGACGATGACGAGGATAGAGAGAATGAAAATGAGAGGCAAAATAATGAATCACAACAGGAGGATGGACATGATCAAGATGATGAAAGTGATGAAAAGGATGAACATGAAAAAAGGAATATAGACATGATCAAGATGATGAAAGTGATGAAAAGGATGAACATGCACAATAGGATGAAGAATGGATTGGACATGAAGAACAAATTTCTCCAAAACTAAATGAGGATGAGATAATTTGAATGAAAATGAGAAGTAACATGAAAATTAGGGAGAGGTGAGAGAAGACACAAAATTTCAATTTGTCAATGACAATCCGTTTGTAGGAATTTAAACACTAGAAGATTTCAATACCTTTACAACTAAAACTAAACTTCATGACATGATTCATGTAATTGATAAATGTTCTTTTTCTAATTATATATTGATTGTCTAAATATAACAGACATTTAAGAGACAAAATAAAGAAAGATTAGAAATGAAGGAAAGATTGATTAAAGAGATTCATCAGTTCATTTCAGACGGATTGGAGATGGATAACGTTGATGACAATATCTATAACTTTTATGATATGCATCATTCAAACATCTCCACAGAAGAGTTTTATAAGAATTATCTGGAAGAGTTTTATAGTGAAAAACCATTGGTTAGGAAAAACAGATTGAAAAAAACATATATGGATGAGGAAGCAATTGAATGTTCCACGAAAGAGCAGTAGAGGTAAGCTCAATGTTATAATATATTTATAAGAATAATGATGTTAGATAATCTTATCGTATAATCTAAGCATCCAATGAAAAGTTGACAACTAGAATAATATAGATAATGTTAAATTGACTGGATAATGTTGGATTATTTTACCTGGATAAAATTCAAAATGAAAAGTCGACAAATATAACATTGAAGATAATGTTAAATTGAACAATGTTAGATAATCTTATTTGAATAAATTCTAAGCATCCAATGAAAAGTTGACAATTGGCATTTGAAGATAATGTTATATTGACTGGATGATGTTAAATTACTATCCGAATAAAATCCGAGCATCCAATGAAAAGTCAACAATATAACATTGAAGATAATGTTAAATTGAACAATGTTAGATAATCTTATTTGAATAAATTCTAAGCATCCAATGAAAAGTTGACAATTGGCATTTGAAGATAATGTTAATTGATGGATGATGTTAAATTATATCCGAATAAAATCCAGCATCCAATGAAAAGTTGACAATAATATTGAAGATAATGTTAAATACAAATTAAAAATAGATAACTTAATAATTATGTATCTTACAAATGTATTAAAAAACATACTGAAATATATAACTTGATAATCAAATATCTTACACGTAAAATACAGTCCTATATTGAGATTCAATAATACTTTGAAATTAAAAAGTTTTTTGTTAGTCCAAGTTTCACTGGACTCGCTCCATAATTCGACTGGACTGTTCCAGTCAACTGGAGCTCTACTGAAAGATTTGTCCAGAAATAATAGAAGACCAGTGAACGCCTTACTTGTACAGGAAATCTGGATGACACCAGATTTCAGTTCACTGGACTTCACTCCAGTCAAGATCTATTCCACTGAAGACATTCTCATTGAAGTCTGAAGAAAGAAGACTGACTAAATGGTGGGGCCCACTGTAGTCTTAACTATCGACGACTGGAGCTTATGTCAGTGTTCCGGATCTTACAAGTCTGAACACTGATTACGAGGAATTGACTTTATGTCTATACACGCTTTTATCTGGACAATCCATTTATCTAATAATAAAAGTACACACGCGTGTAAAGGTGGTTGGTTAAAGTAAGACAGGTCACATTAATGCATTTAAGGAATTAAAGTTGTTTCCTTAAATGCATCCAACCATATTTGTACGGCAAATTAAATCCACTGAAGGATTTATTTGCCTATAAATACCAAGCCAATTTCCTCGTACAAATTACTTTTTGCAATTTGGTGAACTTGACTAAATACCCTTGATCGCTAAAAGGGATACTTCACAACTTTAAGTATTTCGATCTAAGGAGAATATTTGCAAGTATAGATCATTTGTAATTCATAGATTGTTAGGATATTTACACTTGTGTATTATCTTGGTTCCGCAACAATCTTGTATTTTATTTAACACCAATAAATAAAATACACTTGAAAATTACATTGTATTCCACCAATTTATTTATTTATTGCTTTAAGTCTTGTATTACTCTATTTATATTCTTGCATTTATATTTAAGTAATACTAGTCCTTGTTGGAATATGATCACGTTAAAATAAACGCATGTCCGGAAAATATTTAAGCCTACGGGGTCACACGAAATGACACGTATACTCTATGTAAATATGTTCACGAAATGATTAATAAACATTCGTTAAAAGTTAAATAAACGATTATTAAATTAAAAGAGAAGGACTAAAGTGTAAATTAGGAATTGGAGTTGTTTCCTAATTACACAAGAGGAGGGGGGACGGTTTGATGAGGGGTTTCCTAATCCCTCTCAAACTTGTTCACCAAGTTAGAAAACCCTAACAATTAATCCCTATATAAAGGGGTTAAGGGTTTTTAACACACACATACAAGACAATTTGATTTGTAAATCCCTAACTAATTCTTCTCCTCTCTTCTCTTTTGGCTCGATCGACTAGCAAGGAAAAAAGGGTTTTCGGGTTTTGTTGATTTCGACTTTAAGGGTTTATACACAAAGGGTTGTGAGTTCGTGATCGGGTACTAGCATACATTCATAGGGGTGTCAAGTGTGTGATCGTAGAGGGGTTTTACTTTAAACCCAAATAAAAATCATCATTATTATTATTTATTGGAGCTAAGCTAAAAGGTACACATTCACTTTACTTTGTTAATTAATTATATTGCATATGATTTATTCCGCTGCGTACTCGTGTAATTGTTTATGATAATAGTTATGAATCCTAACAGTGGTATCAGAGCCTAATATGTGATATATTAGTTACAAAGTTCAAAACTTGAGGGGGTTTTGAGGGTTGGTTTGATTAATTAAAATTAAATAATTAAAATTTGTTTTGTTTATTTATTTTTAATAAAAATCAAAAATTGATAAAAATAAAATTAGGGTTTTGTTTTTTATCATTAATTAAACCCACTTAATGTTAATGGTTAAATTAAACCCTCTATGCAAGTTTTGATTATGTGAATTGACATGTTTATGTGATAAATTGCATGTTATATGTATCTTTGATTTAATGTTGTTAAATAGAAGTAAAACCATAAGGAATTCATGCAAAATTCTTTATGGTTATTACTTAGATATATTGATATGTATTGCTTAGATTAAAAGTCCAATAATTAGGGTTAATTATTTGATAATTATGTGACAATGTGAATTTTTCGTGTGATTTTTCCTGTTTGACACCAGTTCACTAAAAATTCATATAAAATCAACCGTAATGAGTTAGGAGCTCTCCTTTGGACTGTAGATGCACGATTCATAGGGCTACAACTTTGTAGTTCTGAGCTAAGGCCAATTCGGACGTTTACTATGTCAAATCTGGTCGTGAAGCTGCTGGAAATTTCCAGTCAGCATCTTAATCTATGTGTTTATTTGATAATTGTATGTTTGTATATTGTTTAAAGGCTTACGCAATCAAGGCAACTTGATGTATGTGGCCCTCTTCTATGAAGGGGGATCCATTCTTAAACATATACATTAACCATAGTGACCATGATTTAGGTTGCCCGCCATAAATCGTTGCATGATTAATTGTTAATAGTTAGTAAGTTTATTATTTTGCTATTATTGTATTATTGTAAATGGTGATGCAAAATTGTTTTATGAAAAAAAAATAAACTTGACTAATAAATATTGAAATATGATTTTGTTTTAATAAAATTGATGTCTTACAATCAAAAGATACACCGGCTCACCCATTTGAACAAACTCTAAGAGAGGTATAAGTCGGGATGCGCAAGCTCCCTAAAGAAGTGGGTTCTTAATTGCGTCTATCGTAAACCTTTACTTCTGCGCTTCTTTGTGCGTTCAAATGGAGCTACCGAGCTCTTTTGTGTTGTTAAGACAATAAAAATGATTTTATTAAACATTATCTTATGAAGATGTGCATGAATCTTCATACATAATGTTAGAAATATAAAATGGTGTTAAATTGTAAATTAGCTAATAGTGGAAGGAGTAGTAGTTATAATTAGATCATATGTATAAATACCCCTTCCTTAATCATTTTGTAAGGAGCCTTAGACATAATTACCATAGTTACTTCTCTCTAAATTACTTTCTCTCTCCTCCCTATCATCTTCAACCTCCCTTTCACACACAAACACACTTTTCACACACTATCCTTAATTCCACCATTAAACCTCCAATTAAGCTCATTTCTATTAATAACAATTGGTATCAGAGCACAATCAGCATATCTAAACGATCTACAAGCTTGAATCAAGTTGTTTTTGTGCTTAATTTTGGTAATTTTGAGTTTTTCTGAAACTGTCAATTGCCGAGATAACTGTTCGAGTTATTTCTGCAATTTGAGTGTGTTTTGGTTAGAATTTTGTTCACCGATCGATTCGTTGATAGTAAATCATCATTCAGTATCAATTTCAGACTTCAATTTCAACTTTTGATCATGTTTTGTGCGAGCTCGGCAAACAGAGGTTTCGTAGGGATTTGATTTGAGTGGAAATTTGTTATAATTTTGTTTGAGGATTTGTTCGCGATCAATTTCTGAACATTTTGATACAATTTTCAAGTTTTAATTCGCAAAAATGAGTGAGAATTTGAAGATTTTGTGTGAGCTCGGCGTTTGAGTGTTTGGCTGAACGAAGAAGACAACTGGAAACCGACTATTTTGTCATTTAGTGTATTCTCGTGTTTGCAGAGGTCGTTGATTAAGTGTTGGACGAATAGTGCGATTTGCAGAGATATAAGCTCGGCAAATCATCATTTCAAGAAAATCTTTCTAAGTGTTGGATGAATAGTGCGATTTGCAGAGATATAAGCTCGGCAAATCATTATTTCAAGAAAATTTTTCTAAGTGTTGGACAAGTTGTTCCATTTGCAGAGATCTAAGCTCGGCAAACACTAAGTTCAACTCTGGTGTGACTAAGTCATATTGAT
The DNA here is from genome assembly GCA_034093135.1 of Erigeron breviscapus. Taxonomy (NCBI): domain Eukaryota; kingdom Viridiplantae; phylum Streptophyta; class Magnoliopsida; order Asterales; family Asteraceae; genus Erigeron; species Erigeron breviscapus. The sequence goes on along the minus strand of CM067175.1, from coordinate 81,343,883 downwards.
TTGGTTCATTTGAAGAGATCTAAGCTCGGCAAACACGTGGTTTTGAGAATTTTGGTTGTTGATCTGGTGTATATCGTTTGCAGAGATATTATCTCGGCAAACACGGTGTTCAGCTGAATTCGTCTAAGTGTTGGAGATCAATTTGAAATTTGTGCTATTTGTCGAGATCTAAGCTCGGCATCTAGTAGGAGTTGAAGCTTGGTTCAGGATTCTCATATTTGTGACTAAGTGAAAGTGCCATTTGCCGAGATCTATGCTCGGCAAATCAACATATTTTGTGAAAGTTGGTTCAAAATCATTTTTGATCAACATTCTTTCCTGGTGCAAAGTTTTGAAATTTTCAAAAAAATTTTCCTTCATCTGCCGAGATCTAAGCTCGGCATCCTTAATTCAAGAAAATCTTTCTAAGTGTTGGACAATTGAATTGTGCGATTTGCAGAGATCTAAGCTCGGCAAATCATATTTCAAGAAATTTTCTAAGTGTTGGAGATCAAGTGAAAGTGCCATTTGCCGAGATCTAAGCTCGGCAAATCAACATATTTTGTGAAAGTTGGTTCAAAATCATTTTTGATCAACATTCTTTCCTGGTGCAAAGTTTTGAAATTTTCAAAAAAATTTTCCTTCATCTGCCGAGATCTAAGCTCGGCAAATCAACATATTTTGTGAAAGTTGGTTCAAAATCATTTTTGATCAACATTCTTTCCTGGTGCAAAGTTTTGAAATTTTCAAAAAAATTTTCCTTCATCTGCCGAGATCTAAGCTCGGCAAATCAACATATTTTGTGAAAGTTGGTTCAAAATCATTTTTGATCAACATTCTTTCCTGGTGCAAAGTTTTGAAATTTTCAAAAAAATTTTCCTTCATCTGCCGAGATCTAAGCTCGGCAAATCATTATTTCAAGAAAATTTTTCTAAGTGTTGGACAGATTTGTTCCATTTGCAGAGATCTAAGCTCGGCAAACACTAAGTTCAACTCTGGTGTGACTAAGTCATTTTAGTATTTTTTTGATTTGTCAACGTGTATTGGTCTAAATTTTTAGATTCTTGTCTTGGGTTGTCTTTTATTAAATTGTCATCAAGTTTTTTTTGAGTCAAAATGTCAACCAAAACGATCAAATTTGAACCAAACATGGGTTCATATGGTTTTTCGTACCAGACTTCAGAACATTTTGAGTCAATAAAGTTCAATGTGCCAGATAAACTGACGACTATGTTCATTCAAGAACCCACAGGGGATGAAATTTGGGATCATAAAAATTTTCGTTGTACATGTAATTTACATCCCAAGATTTTCAACAACAAACATGTTCCATGTGCTGTCATTCGTTTTCAAGAAAAACGATACATGTATGAGACGAGTCAAAAACTCATGGAACAAAACAAAAATCTTCAACTTGAAATTGACCAACTCATGTCCGAAAATAAAGAGCTCAAATTTGCTAATGATCTCATTTTGTCCAACGTGGAAAGTCTTCAACAAGAAAATGATCTTTCAAAGTCAAAGATTAGTAAGTTGTGTGCTCAATTGCGAAAAGCTTACACACAAGTTACTGATGCATACTCATCCAAACAGTCAAATGAACTTGTTTTGCAACAAAAGATTTCTAAGCTTGACCATGAGTTGCAAAATAAGTTCACTATTTTTGAGAGCAAAGTTGAAGAAGAAAGAACAAAATTGTGTGCTCAAATCAAGTGTCATGAAGACAAGTGTTTGCAACTTCAGTCACACGAAACATCTTTGACAAAGAAAATTTCTGACCTTGAGATTGAATTGCAAACACAAACCAAATCTGTGAAGTCTGACCTTCCCAAAGTCATGATTGATGTTTGTACTCAAACTAATTGTCCTATGTTTGTGAATTCTTCTGTGCAGACTGATTGTGATAAGGTTGAGACTGTTGAAACTTATATTCAGACTGATCCTGATGTTCCAAAGAAGGTTTACACGGGTAAATCTTCAAAACCTTTTGAAAGAAAGGTCTCTCAGTTTACTAATTACTCCTTACAAAAGGGTAAGAAGTACACTAAGAAACCAAATTTTGATGGAACAACTACTTTTGTCTCTTTTCTATCATTTGAGGATAATTTGGACATATTTCTCAAGCAAAATCTCAGTTGACTAAATCTAAATGGAAACCGATTTCAAAAGATAAGTCAATTGAGTCAAAATCATTCAAATATTCTTTTTCGGAACTTTTTGATCTTGCACCAAAACCTGTGAAAATAGTTGTGCAAAAAGTGAATGATTTTGCTTCGAAAAATCATTTTCCAACTCAATCTCCAAAGATTGGAAGTTTCTCAAAGAATTCAAATGATTTTTCACCGTTGCTTCCACGAAAACTCTTTTCAACTAAACCACCGGGTTTTAGTTCTCCGTGGAATGCAACTTCTATTCATCAAATCGATGAGACTTACATTTGGACTTTCAAGAATTCAAAAACCATTGGACCCAATCTCAAATGGGTTCCAAAAGTGATTTCCAAGTGATTTGATGAATAGTGGCTTATGCACACATCAGTGTATAACCCGTTCTAAAACCGTGTTTATAATTTCATCAATTTTTTAGAAAAATTCCAAAAAGATTTTCATTTTCTTATTTTAAAAATCCAAAAAGATTTTCTCTTTTCTTCATTTTTACTTTGTCCTTTAGTTACTCACAATGTATTAGGATGAGATGCAAGGCATCGAACGCCTTTGTGTACTGCCTTTGTTGTCTCATTTTTAATATTTGTGAGCAACTTTTAAATCCTTTACTCACCCTTTATATGTAAAACCTTTGTTTATATCATGCATATATTTAGGGGGAGTTTGTTTATAAAACCAAAACTTCCAAGTGTTTAAACTCATTTTCCATTTTAAAACACTTTGGAAGATTTTCAAACCATTTTCGATCAAATTCAAAGAATTCAAATGATTTTTCACCGTTGCTTCCACGAAAACTCTTTTCAACTAAACCACCGGGTTTTAGTTCTCCGTGGAATGCAACTTCTATTCATCAAATCGATGAGACTTACATTTGGACTTTCAAGAATTCAAAAACCATTGGACCCAATCTCAAATGGGTTCCAAAAGTGATTTCCAAGTGATTTGATGAATAGTGGCTTATGCACACATCAGTGTATAACCCGTTCTAAAACCGTGTTTATAATTTCATCAATTTTTTAGAAAAATTCCAAAAAGATTTTCATTTTCTTATTTTAAAAATCCAAAAAGATTTTCTCTTTTCTTCATTTTTACTTTGTCCTTTAGTTACTCACAATGTATTAGGATGAGATGCAAGGCATCGAACGCCTTTGTGTACTGCCTTTGTTGTCTCATTTTTAATATTTGTGAGCAACTTTTAAATCCTTTACTCACCCTTTATATGTAAAACCTTTGTTTATATCATGCATATATTTAGGGGGAGTTTGTTTATAAAACCAAAACTTCCAAGTGTTTAAACTCATTTTCCATTTTAAAACACTTTGGAAGATTTTCAAACCATTTTCGATCAAATTTAAAGAAGTTCGGTGTTAGATTTGCACATGAGAGTTTAGGCCACTCATAAAAACTCAATGATCTTGTCATCGCCGATGAGATCTAACCCCGGAGTTCAATTCTCTATCTTAGATTGTGAGGGTTTATGAGCGTGGTGACGATGTTTGTGCAAATAGGACATGAGGGAGTAGTCGAAAAGTGAGAGGTTACGGTGAAATGATGTGAGAAAGGGCTAAAAGAAATGAAAGCCCTCCCTAAAATTCTTAAAAAGCCATTTCATTTGTTGATTTCTCGATATTGAAGAAGACTTCATGGACCCAGTGAAGCAATGCACATCTTTTCCTAACCACTCAAGTATTTCTTAACAAATGCTTGTTTTATTCTCACGGAGATTTTCACATTTCTATCGACTCTTCATTTGGAAGATGTTGATATTGAAAAAGGGAGACACTCTGCTCCGGTCCCCGACTTCATTTGATCACTTATCGAGTCTAGAGCGTACTTGATATATTCTTTAATTTGACTAGGACACAATGAGTCTTTATATGTCTTTGTGACATTGCATATCTTTGTGATATTGCCGGAACATTCGTAGTGATATCATCTTATTGCTATTCCACGATGATCGAATGGAAATCCTACCAATGCTAACATCATTTCCAACGTTGAACGTAGGTCTCACATTTTCATTTTATGAATTTGCTGAGTAAACGAGAAGTCTATGTGACCTCGGATTTATTTTCCCAAAAGTCTTTGAGGATAGTAAGACATGGTTATTGAACGCCTTTGTGACACTGACCATGAATTACATTCTTTAAAGCAATCTATCGGTTGAAAAGCCATAGACCGAACCATTTAGAGATAATCTTTGTGCATTTCTCGATGATAATGGGAAGTCCTAAAAATAGTAATCGTATTTTTAGGCCACACCATTAATCCTTTCGATCTCTGGTTGTGAGAACGGATCATTTTTATCCGGATTTCATTTCTCTTCGCACAAACACAAAGAACACAAACACCTTATAAAAATCTTTTTCCAACAACGCAACCTCACATTCTAGTTCACCAATAGGTTCATTGGGAATTGGGAATTGGGTTGGGTTACTTTGCTTGCTTGTTGTTTGTTGGTATCTACCGTTTATGCTATCAATCATTATTATATGATGAAACCGTTTCACATTTTCATCATAAGGGGGAGAAATGATTATATGATTGATAGATAGAGTTTAAGGTTTTAGGTAGAATTTGATTGATAGATATTGATTGAGGATAATTCATTGTGTTTGGATGTTCAAAGGATCGTTAGTTTAGGTGAAGAGAGTGAATAATTATCGTGCTAAGTTGAGAGATTGTTTTGAGAAAGTTAAAGGATTGATTCGAGATCGAGTATATTCAAGATGAAGTAAATGGTCGATAATTGAAAGATTTATTGATAAAAATGACCATTGTTTGATGATTAGAAGAGTTTAAGATTGAATGGAGATTGTTCGTTTGTTGATACTTGTGGTAGCTAAGTTTGTTTAATGTCCTGAGAAGATTCATAGTTTGAAGAGATTGTTAATTTGAGGGGGAGCAAGAGATTAAAGATTTGTTATTGAATAATTTGCTCCGAGATAGTTGTTTGATTGAGGGGGAGCAAGAGATTAAAGATTTGTTATTGAATAATTTACTCCGAGATAGTTGTTTGATTGAGGGGGAGCAAATGTTAATTGATCAAAGAATCAAGTGCTCCAAGATGTTTATTGATTCAGAGACAAGTTCGATCAAGAATTGAAGTTTTAGAGTCAAATCAATTTTCCGCATCCCAAAACCAAGCTTCCGAAATGCCAAGAGATTTCAAAGTCAAAACCAAGCTTTCGCAAAGCCAAAAGAATTCAGAGTTAAATCAAGCTTCCGCATCCAAAAGAATTCAAAGAATTCAACGTCAAAACCAAGCTTCCGTATGCTACTCAAAGTTCAAGTTACTTCTCAAAGCAACATCAAGTTGAAATCAACACTCAAAAGTTCAAGTTGTGAAAGCTCAAAAGCTATAAAGATTTCAAAGATGCTTCCAAAGTATTCAAAGTTGCAAGAGAAGATCAAGTCTTAGAAAGTCATCATCAAGAATATTTGTTTGTTGAGAAGATTCAAAGTCAAGGTTGATACAAGACGTTGAAGACAATGAGAAAGCTTCAAAGTCCAATCAACATTGAAGATTTTCAACAAATGGGCTCATCATGTTTATTTAAAGACCGAAGACGATGCAACATTTACAATTCAACACCAAGAGGGAGATTGTTAGAAATATAAAATGGTGTTAAATTGTAAATTAGCTAATAGTGGAAGGAGTAGTAGTTATAATTAGATCATATGTATAAATACCCCTTCCTTAATCATTTTGTAAGGAGCCTTAGACATAATTACCATAGTTACTTCTCTCTAAATTACTTTCTCTCTCCTCCCTATCATCTTCAACCTCCCTTTCACACACAAACACACTTTTCACACACTATCCTTAATTCCACCATTAAACCTCCAATTAAGCTCATTTCTATTAATAACACATAAACTTTTGATTCACATCAATTGCATTACCCAATTAAAGTTAAGTCTTTGCCACCCACTTTGATAAGAACACTTGCAATTGCCTTTTGCTCTACGTGAGACGTAGGTGAATTGCAACCCCAAGGTAAATTACTACTCATCGTGAGACGGTGGTAGACTATTTACAGTTCTTAATTGGGCGACTTAAAACGAGTTAAGCGGTGAGACCTTGACCCGTGGCATAAGATGGGACAAAACATGATTACAAAACACTTGATGCCCCTCCACAAGTGTATTTGTAAGTCCCATAAAACTAGGAATTGTACTTGTAATGCAATTACTGATCGTCACTTACCTTTTGAGTACGTCATTTCTAGCAGATCAACTGATGAAATGATGGTATGTCAATTGGATCCTAGCCTTAATGAAATTAATTGTTAAAAGATTTAACATTGGGTAATTATATTTCTTAAGGATTTATTATCGAAAATACTGATTTTTGAACTTATATCTGTTTTGTAGATGGCAACAAATCCTTCACAAAACATACACCAATTGGCTTTCAGGTCGATGCTAGAAAGAGAAAAGCTTTCTGGAACCAACTTCAATGACTGGTATCGTCAGCTGAGGATCGTCCTAAGAGTTGAAAAGAAAACCGATGTCCTTGAAAAACAGATGCCCGCTATCCCTGATGCTGCAACTGCTACTACAGCACAGTTGGCAGAATACAATACTCAGTACGATAGACATAATGAGGTTGCTTGTTTGATGCTAGGCAGCATGACTCCCGAGCTTCAAAAGCAATTCAAAACGTATAATCCGTATGATATGATCAGAGAACTCAAGTCTATGTACGAAAAACAAGCTGGAGTTGAATTGTTTGAACTAGTTGAGTCACTCCATGATTGCAAACATGAGTATGGGAAACCGGTCAGCGCTCATGTACTCAAGATGAAGAGTTACTTTGAGCACTTGGAAAGGCTAAACTATGCGTATCCTCAGCCTATTGCTATTGGCATGATTCTTAAGTCTCTTTCAAGGGATTTTGAGAGTTTTGTGCGCAATTACAATATGCACAACATGAGCAAAACCATAGCTGAACTTCATGCCATGTTAATTGAGTATGAGGAAAACCTTCCCAAGAAATCTGAGACACCCCAAGTTCTTATGATCAAGGGGGGAAAGGTTCAGAAAGGAAAACAACCGAAAGCTAAGGGCAAGAACGTTGGTAAGGAAAAGCAAAGTGCTTCAGTCTCCAAACCTAAAAAGACCCCTCCGGCGAAAAAGGAGCATCCGGCTAAGGACCGGGCTTGTCATCACTGTGCTGAAGTGGGACACTGGAAGAGGAATTGTCCTAAGTATCTAGCTGAGTTGAACGAGAAGAAGAAGCAAGTTGGTTTAGCAAGTTCTTCAGGTATCTTCACAATTGAATTATATTCTTTTTCTAAGCGTAATTCATGGGTTTATGACACTGGTTGTGGAACTCATATCTGTAATACTTTACAGGGCTTAGAGGAAGAAAGAAACTGAAGCCATGAGCTTTACAACTGTTCGTGGGCAATGGTCTACCGGCAGCTGTGGAAGAAATAGGAGATTTTCATTTAGTTTTACCTACTGGTTTAGTTATTGTATTAGACAATTGTCATTATGCACCTTCTATTACTAGAGGTGTAATTTCAGTTTCTTTGTTGAAAGACAACGGATTCATTAATGTTTTTAATGATTATGGTATTTCAGTTTCTAGAAATAATGTTCATTATTTTAATGCTATTGCTTGTAATGGTATTTTTAAAATTGATATGTGTGGTTGTGATACAAATGATAATTCAATGTATAATGTTAGCAAAAGAGTCAAGCCTAACTTGGACTCTACCTATCTTTGGCATTGTCGTCTTACTCATGTTGGCAAGAAACGCATTGAAAGACTTCAACGTGAAGGGATCTTACAATCAAATGATGAAGAATCATTTGAAAAATGCGTGTCTTGTGTTTCCGGCAAGATGACAAGAAAACATTTTCCGCATAAACCGGAGAGGGCTAAAGAGTTACTTGGACTCATACATACCGATGTTTGTGGCCCATTTAGACATGTGTCAAGGAAAGGTGCTAGCTACTTCATAACTTTTACGGATGATTTCAGTCGTTATGGTTATGTTTACTTGCTTAAACATAAACATGAAGTCTTTGAAACATTCAAAGAGTTTAAAAATGAAGTAGAAAATCAACTCGGTAAAACCATCAAGATTCTTCATTTGGATCGAGGTGGAGAATACTTAAGCCAAGAGTTTAAGGATTATCTAAAAGCTTGTGGAATTATTCAACAGCTTACTTCTCCATATACTCCATAACACAATGGTGTATCTGAGAGGAGAAATCGAACCTTGTTGGACATGGTGAGATCAATGATGAACCTTACGACTCTCTCATTTTCATTTTGGGATTATGCTCTAGAGACTGTTGTACGTATTCTCAATATGGTTCCAACCAAGAAGGTTGACAAGACACCGCATGAATTGTGGCATGGAAGTGTCCCTAATTTGTCTTACTTAAGAGTCTGGGGATGTGAGGCACTTGTGAAGCGAGATACGCCTGACAAACTTCAACCCAGATCAGTTAAGTGCATCTTTGTAGGATACCCAAAGGAAACGATGGGTTACTACTTCTACTTTCTTATCGAAAACACTATTAAAGTTGCTAGATATGCTGAGTTCTTTGAAAAGAATCTCATCACTCAAGAAAATAGTGGGAGGATTGTCGAACTTGATGAGACTCAAGAGGAAGATGTGTCACCTTCTGAAAATACTAGCGATCATCAACTTGGGGGGGGGGATGTTCAAAGTGATGAACCTCAAGTTGATGAAGTTGATGCGATTCCAATTCGTAGGTCCTCAAGGACAATACGTGCTCGTGAAAGATTGAATCTGAAGAACAAGTATTAGGAGATTTAAATGAACCTCCTAATTTCAAAGCTGCATTATCAAATCCAGAATCTGACAAATGGCTTGAAGCTGCGAATGTGGAAATGAAATCCATGAAAGACAATCAAGTCTGGAGCTTGGTTGATCTTCCACCTAATGGTAGAACCGTTGGGTGTAAATGGATCTTCAAGAAGAAGACCGACATGGATGGAAATGTACACACCTATAAAGCTCGTCTCGTGGCGAAAGGCTATACTCAGCTCTATGGAGTTGACTATGAGGAAACATTCTCTCCCATAGCGGACATTAGAGATATTAGGATTATCTTAGCCATAGCAGCGTACTATGACTATGAGATATGGCAAATGGATGTCAAAACCGCTTTCTTGAATGGTTATCTAGACGAGGAAGTCTATATGGTACAACCAGAAGGTTTTGTTGATCCAAAATATCCCAACAAAGTATGCAAGCTTCAGAGGTCCATATATGGACTAAAGCAAGCATCAAGAAGTTGGAATAAAAGGTTTGATGAGGAAATCAAAAGGTTTGGTTTTGCTCAAAATCCTGATGAGCCATGTGTATATCGCAAAGCTGGTGGGAGTAATGTTACTTTCCTTGTCTTATATGTAGATGACATATTGATAATAGGAAATCACATTCCAATGTTGCAAGATGTAAAATCCCATCTTGGAAAGTGTTTTGCTATGAAAGACTTGGGTGAAGCAGCATTCATTCTTGGAATCAAGATCTACAGAGATAAAAGTAAACGGTTGATTGGACTAAGTCAAAGTGCTTATATTGATAAGATCTTGAAGCGACTCAAGATGGAGAATTCCAAGCGTGGATTTCGTACCCATGCAGGAAGGACTTGGCTTATCTAGCAAACAAGGTGCCTCTACACCTGAGGAGGTGGAGCGTATGCAGAGGGTTCCTTATGCTTCGGCTGTGGGATCTATTATGTATGCGGTAAGATGCACTAGACCTGACATAGCGTTCACGCAAAATATCGTTAGCCGATATCAACAGAATCCAGGTGAAGGCCACTGGACTGCTGTGAAGAATATTCTTAAGTATCTGCGAGCTACTAAAGATTTATTTCTGGTGTATGGATTGCCATGTCTACAACAGAGTCTGAGTACATTGCCGCCTCAAGAAGTCGCCATAGAAGCAGTCTGGATTAGGAAGTTTATTTCTGGGCTTAACGTGATGCCCTCAAATAACACACCTTTAGATATGTATTGCGACAATACTGGTGCAATCATCATTGCTAACGAACCCGGAGTTCAGAAAGGTGCCAGACATTATCATAGACGATATCACTATGTTCGTGAGCAAAATCGAACTAGGAGAAATCAAGTTACTCAAAGTTCACACAGATTATAACTTAGCTGATCCTTTTACAAAGGCATTGTCAAAAGGAAAGCTCGATAAGCATGCCGAGGGCATAAGACTTAAATTAGCTAGTTATATCATGTAAATCTGTGATTGGTATTTGGATAAAGGATGTTGAACAATTATTATTTAATAAATGAATTAAAGTACTTGGTATGTTTGTTTTCATTTTAATATATAATTGTATCCTATATTTGCATGTTTAAATCCATGAATATTTTATATTCTAAATGTCCATTGTCGGTTAACTATATGGGAATATAGTTAAACTAAGACAAATCTGAGTGATTGGTAATATTCTTATGAATATTGAAGATGGTCTTACCAAACTAACATGATATCCTTAAGATGCATATTAGACTACCCCACTTAACGAATCATCACTTTATGGATCGGCGTCATTAAGTGAAATTCGTGAAATGGTTGATTTACTTATCCTTAGACTTGAGATACAAGCAGGTTATGCATGTATGGATTTCATTTTTTTGATATAGTTCTAACTATCCTGAATAAGGTGGTAACAAAGGGCTATTTTCAGAAATGTAGTGAAATGACATGATTAACACGTGTAGTCAAAATAGGATTTGTTCCTTCAACTAGTAATTGAAGAATGATACCATTTGGCGCCATCATTAATTAATTAAGATGTTTGTATGCGCATACCCAAATGAATTCCAGATGTGTCTCGATTAATTTGGTAATCTTAATTAGTTGTAGAAATGAGAAACAGAATCGTTAAATTATGGAATGACTTTGATCCATATCCATAATTAACAAAGGTATTTGAAACAAAGGGATAGTAAACACTGAAACCGTTTCAAAATACTTTAAGAAACTATACTTAAATATTTCCGGGAGCATTGGCGTGTTGCTAGACGCTAACCAATGTTATTGCCTTTATTATAACATGCTCAAGTGGGAGCTGTTGGAATATGATCACGTTAAAATAAACGCATGTCCGGAAAATATTTAAGCCTACGGGGTCACACGAAATGACACGTATACTCTATGTAAATATGTTCACGAAATGATTAATAAACATTCGTTAAAAGGTAAATAAACGTTTATTAAATTAAAAGAGAAGGACTAAAGTGTAAATTAGAAATTTTAGTTGTTTCCTAATTACACAAGAGGAGGGGGACGGTTTGATGAGGGGTTTCCTAATCCCTCTCAAACTTGTTCACCAAGTTAGAAAACCCTAACAATTAATCCCTATATAAAAGGGGTTAAGGGTTAAGGGTTTTTAACACACACATACAAGACAATTAGATTTGTAAATCCCTAACTAATTCTTCTCCTCTCTTCTCTTTTGGTTCGATCGACTAGCAAGGAAAAAAGGGTTTTCGGGTTTTGTTGATTTCGACTTTAAGGGTTTATACACAAAGGGTTGTGAGTTCGTGATCGGGTACTAGCATACATTCATAGGGGTGTCAAGTGTGAGATCGTAGAGGGGTTTTACTTTAAACCCTAATAATAATCATCATTATTATTATTTATTGGAGCTAAGCTAAAAGGTACACATTCACTTTACTTTGTTAATTAATTATATTGCATATGATTTATTCCGCTGCGTACTCGTGTAATTGTTTATGATAATCGTTATGAATCCTAATAGTCCTTTTCTAGTATTGTATCTCTAAATAAGAAAGTCTTATTTAGAGATATTGTTCTTGGTTTATTTAAACACTTTGGGTAGTACCATCAAGTTTGGGACTTACATTTTTCATGTCTTCTTGTTTGGATGACGAATGCACTCTACGTAACAGTGTGGTAAAAGATGTTTCTTTAGTTCTCTTTCTCCTTATTTATGCTTTTTTTCTTCCTCTAGCTCAATTTTCCTTTTCAAGGGTTCAATTTCATTGTCTCTGCTAAGCTTAATTTCTTCTCCAATTCCATCAAAAACCTTACCTTCTCGTTTTATAATTGCATTTATGCCTATTGGACGTTGAGTCTTATCTAACTTCCCATTCAAAAAAAAAAAAAAGTTTGGCGTTTCTGAGTTGGAATAGACACCTTCCCATTCAAATGTTATACTTTACTCTATTTTCACTAAATGCAACGTCATATATGAACATGTCTATAACTACAAGTGCCAAATAGGTATAATGGGTTAACTTTGAATCTTTGATCATGGAATGCTTTAAGCCTGCACAGATTCTACAATGGTGGATTATCTAATATCAATAACAGATTATCACAAAATAAACAAAGACATTCTGGCGTGCTATCGTGTTTCTGGGTTCTTCCAAGACACGATAAGTACACAAACGTCATTTTGATTCCTGAATTAAATCATTATCTTTTATTTGTTTCAAAGATATTCTTGATGTCATTTATCTTATAACAAGTATTATCCCGTTTAATTGTGACAATTTTGTAATTTTTAGTGTTTGTGGATTTAGATTGTAACCATTCTATTGATTTATGTCTGTGTGTTCAGACAAAGATGAGGATACTTCATGGTTTATAGCTTCTTTATTATTTAAAGTGATTTTGTTATTTTATTTATTCTGCTGTTTAGTTTTAGGTTGTGTTTTAGTGATTTTGCATATGGATTTTTTTTTTTAACAACAAATCCTATATTTAAACTAATCTATAAACTACTCCATAATACACCATTGTCAGGATTTGAACCGTGGTCTTTTCTTCAAGAGGCCAAAGCCTCTACCACCCCATTGATTTGATATTATTGATTGTAGGACCGTTAGCAAGTACCCTAAACGGGTCATGTTTCTCACAATGAATTTTAATTAGAGATGGCAATATGAGCGTTTCAAAACTGTCACAAAACGGATCAAAATAAGGGGGATCAAAACAAGTGATTTCTTGTACTTGTTAGAGAGGTTATCTTTTATTGCATTTATTGGTTTCCAATGATAATCATGGACCAAACAAACTTTAAAACAAGGCTCTACTTACTCATATGTCATCCAAATGGATTAACCCGACCTGCTAAGATGCTACAAACTAAAATATGTAACAGGCAAGTAGTAAAATGTTTTAAAGCTCAGTCTTAGAGAATGGCATGATTAAGTAATTGATAGCATTCTCAACAACTAAGAAAGGAGATCATAGATGCATCAGTTTTGAATGCAGAAAGGCGTATATAAGCCAATAAAACCACTAATGGCACTGGGTAGCACGCAACAAATGATTTAAGTTCCTAAAGGCAAGTACCTAACGAAAGGTAAGGCAGGATCAGCACAATGAGTTCCAGAAGGAAGCCCCTCAGCAGAATTGTTGAGTGCCCTTGCAAGGCCAAGTGTTAGATGGTCCAATATCGTTGTTCAATGTAAAACACGTACGAGTCAAATACATGGACAGAAGCAAAAATCAAAACATTTTCAACTTATATAGAAGACAGAAAGGTAAAGAGAACTCTCTCTTGCCCATCTAAATTCAACAAATATAGAACTAATTAGGGTCTCAAGTTTCTCGAAGATGCTGAGTGTAAAACTTGATATACATGTATTATGTGCTACGGAGTATTTTGAGACATTTTTCTAGTATAGCATACATTAAACACGTCACTTATACCATGATATGGGTCTTAAACCACAACTGCTCTTGTTGTGACCAAGTCAGAAGATGTGAAAGCTGCCAGAAAATTTCTACTGATCAGATCATGATGATGCCTGAATAACACTACAAGAAAAATGTCGATTAGTGACGACTTTGTTTAGTGACAACTAAAATTTGGTCACTAATAACCTTATTTAGTTACCATTAAGAAAAAGTGGTCACTAAATTTGGTCACTAAACAAAATTAGTGGCCAAAAAATAACATTTTTGGTCTCTAAACAAAATTAGTGACGGACCTTTAGTGACGAAAAGTGACCACTCAAAATTTGGTCACTAATTTATCATAATGACCAAATTTTGGTCACTAAACAAAATTAGTGACGAAAATTTGGTCATTATGATAAATTAGTGACCAAATTTTGAGTGGTCACTTTTCGTCACTAAAGGTCCGTCACTAATTTTGTTTAGAGACCAAAAAATGTTATTTTTTGGCCACTAATTTTGTTTAGTGGCCAAATTTAGTGACCACTTTTTTTAATGGTAACTAAATAAGGTTATTAGTGATGTCACTAAGCAAAGTCGTCACTAATTGACATTTTTCTTGTAGTGTAAGTTTACCTAGAAGTGCTGGTGTTTATTCTATCTGATGCATTGGGTTGATTTGTCTATCTTGTTTTCCAAAGGCTTATCATGTTGCATTAATGTATGGGACTTAATTCCATACAGAGTATGTAATCAACAAGTCTCTTTCATGATCGGTAGATTTGTCAATCGTCCTTCTTACCCAAAAAAAAAGCTTAAAAAGCAAATCTTGATTGAACCCCTTTGCTTGAAAAGAAGTACCCACAAAATAATAACAATGCGTATAAAAGATACCGTAGCGTTGTCTCCTAAATGATATCAGACTTGGTGGCTGTAAACACTGTATTTTCTATTCGCGAACTTACATTTGGTTTTACAGCTTCGGCTTGCCACTTTTACACGTCATCTAGCCTTTCCTTGGGCAAAAAATGTTGGTAGGAAGTACATTGAACATGAGGAAGAAGACTGTGGTAGTTAGTGAACACCACCACTCGACTCTTTACTCAACCATTCAGAAATAAACGTGGGTAATAACTCAATGGCATCTCTTTTTCTAAATCATGAGGGTTTCAAATCTTCAAAATAAAGAGAGCGCGCACGTAATCGTATAAGAGATTTCTACAGTCAAAGATCCAACATGTAACTCAATTATGGGTTCCTGACCATCCCTATTCGAGCAGGGGGGGCGTTTGGTCTTGAAAATTGCATCATGCAAGTAAAAAGTTCCTTATTCAGGTTATTCTAATAAGAGAAGATACAAGTCTTCAAAAGATTTTGGCAACTTTGGCAGGAAAAATGGGAAATGTTATGGATAACATTAACACTAGGTTGAAGGAAGTCCAAGACTCTAAAAATTATGTTGATACCGTACAAATAGCCAAGAAGGCATTCTAGTCATGCCATACGTTGTATACCTTAAGAAGAATAAATAGAATCATGCTTAGCTTTAGTTGGTTTCCTAAGCATATAAGTTACTAGTTTTCAGTCTCATCCGATGGACGGGTGGATTCAAAATATATGTCTTGTATATTTCGTTTCAATATGTTCTGGGATTTTATGATAAATTATAGAATTTCGTCTAACTAAATAAATGAATAACATATAAACAATTATATAATAGCATGTTTAAAAATATATTCAATATCACCATACAATGATGAAAAAATATTACTTGTTATTAAACATAAAAAATAAATCAAACAAAATATAATCAATGAATAATATAAAGAAAAACTTTGGTAAAAGAAAAAAATATATATATAAATTATACGTGTGTAAAATTTACATTTAATCAAACAGTATATGTGTATCTAGAAAAAAAAAATCAAGTATAGAGCATAATTTGAACTTCTAGCTAAAAGCAAAATGTTAAATCAAAATCACATAAATAACTAAAATATCAGCTTTGTTTATACTACATAAACAAATCAGATCGATAAATAAATAAATTATCATCTTAAAAAAAATCTTAAACGATTATACATGAAAGAATGTCATAAACTTTAACTGAATTAAAACCATAATCGTCTTTGATCCGGTTTTACTTTTCATAATTTATATCTTTTTGTACGAAAAAAATGATTAGAATATTTAGATATTAGATAATTACTAAAATTTAAAAAATTTATATATTAAAAGAATGAATTTATTTTAGTAGATTTACACAAAAATAATATTGATAGTGAATTTACGGATATAAAACAAAAAAAAAGAACTAAACAATAGAAAAAATAGTTTTAGTGATTATAAAATGTAATAGAATGGACTTTCGGTAATTTGTTAAAAATAAGGTTTATTTTTAAAAAGATAAAGCTGGAAATAGGAAGAAAAAAAAAAGATAAAAAAGGAGTAAGAGAGAGAATAGGGAAAATATAATTTCAAGGTTGTAAGAGGTGTCAATTGTATCTCCAACCTCCCCTTTTACTTATAGGATAGATGTTATGCGTTTGGCTTATTTTCTTACAACGCTGTTATCTAATCTTGGGTCATTGTTTTCATAATTATAGAATGAACAACTAGTTTTGTCATGTGAAACGCTTTTAATTAATGCTTCCATTAGCTTTGACGTCGTTTGGCGAAATTTTTGAAAATTCAGGTTTGCTAAACGACGGGTGTTACATAATCGTGATAAACACGACCACAAAATCCAGCTTGAAGTCTAACTCGCCCTTTTTTTACCCTTCATGACATTCAAGAGCCAACTAATTCTTATTCTACCCTTAACAAACACTTTTCTAAATTTTTTTGTTACTCGATCGGCTATCTTAGCCTCTTCGATATACTTAACTTGCTTATGAATGTATTAATCATACGATTATTACAATTTTATGAATGTATTAATCATACGATTATTACAATTTAACTTTTACATAACAAGATTATGAATATAGAAGAAACTAGAATGGCCGATAAAGTAACAAAAAATAATTAGAAAACAGTTTGTTAAGGGTATAATAACAAACATTGGGCTATTGAATATCATGAATGATAAAAACGAGGCAGGTTAGACCCTGAGATGAATTTTATGGTCTTATTTATCACAATCATGGCTAAGGGTAAAAAAATCTAGAGTAAATTACAAATTTGGTCCCTGTCGTGGGTCAAAAATTACCGTTTTCGTCCCTACCTTTCATATATTACCGTTTTGGTCCAAAAAACTTTGGTCCGTCAACGCTTTTGGTCCAATTCTCTAAACGGACGTTAAACACCCATCACGTGATCTGCACGTGAGGGGTATTTTAGTCTTTTCATTAGCACAGGGACGAAAACGGTAATTTTTGACCAACGACAGGGACCAAAATTGTAATTTACTCTAAAGTGTAAACAAATCCACATACTCACACACCCCATTGTAGGGTTTACAGCCTGTATATCTATATCTATATATCTATATCTATCTATATCTATTTTTGTTGCTGCTCACTTCCCGTTTCCATCATCAAAACCCTCACTCACTCACACAAAAATGAAACCCCTCTAGAAATCAAACCCCAACATTTCTTCAAAACATTTTTTTTATCCAAATCTTTTTTATTTTTTCAAGAAATGGGGTTTCGATTTCAAAATGTAACCGCAACCTTACTGTTTTTATCCTACATTTTTGTCATTCTCCCCGCCGTCACACCGACAGATCTGTCTTCCAACAAGGCAGCACTGTTGTCTCTCCGGTCAGCCGTCGGTGGCCGTACACTTTTCTGGCCATCCACTGA
>CM067175.1:81311261-81318761 GCA_034093135.1 Erigeron breviscapus | reverse complement strand
AAAGGTTTGGCGTTTCTAAGTTGGAATAGACACCTTTGAATTCAAATATTATACTATTCTCTATTTAACTAAATGCAACATTATATATGAACATGTCTATAACTAATCATAGATTCTAGCTTTAAGCAATTATGCAATGGTGGATTATCTTGTAACAATAATTAGATTATATCACTAAATAAACAAAGAAAATCTGGCATGCTATCGTACACAAATGTCATTTTGATTCATAAATTAAATCATCATCTTTAATTTGTTTCAAAGATATTCTTAAGAGAAATTGTCACAAATCGTCCATGTGGTTTGCTCGATTAACATTTTCATCCTTGTGTTTTCTTTTTCTCATTAGGTGTCCCTAGACTATTCATTTTCATTGTCATTCGTCCCTGCCAATAACAGACGTCAAAAATGCCCCGTTAAACCCCTCACGTGCATACCACGTGAGGGTATAATCGTCCATTCTTCTTATATAACAACCACAGGGACGATTTTATTTCCCCCAAAAATTGTTCTTCCCTCCACGGATCTAACACACCTATTCTCAAACAACTTTATTTACCTCCTCCTTTTTCCTTTCTCATATATCTCATTCCCAACAACCATCAATGATTGTATCTCTATATCAATCTCTATATCAATAATATATTATCATAAATCATATATTTTATCATAAATCATATATTTGTATCTCTATATCAATCATATTTTTCAGTATCTAAATCTATATCCAGAACCATCGATATGTTCTTCACCATTCCAATCTACCCATAATCATAAAAATAAAAAATGGGTTTGACCTCAAAGTTGATATCAATGAAGATATGACTTGGGTTTCTCTCATGGATGGCCGGAGATGGGTGTTCCGACGAGATGAAAATGACACACACAAAAATCCATCCATTGGGAGTAAACTATAGTGGCGGTGCAAGATACCCGACCCGAATCAAAACCCATTTCCCATATACCTTATTAAACAACCACTTTAAATCGGAATATGCTTTACTCGTCGGAAAAAATGGTAGCCGGGATAAATACCATATGTGTTGACTGACGACTTTTGGCTCGAAATGGCTGATATCTTCAAGGTACAAACACCACTGTTTGTGTGTATTGGAAATGGAGCGACACTGTGGCAGTAGGGTGGTAGTAAAGGGGTTATCAAAATCAATTGCTTTGTGGGATATTCAAAATGAGTATAAATAGTGATGAATTGCTTTATGGGAATTTTCATATTTGTCAGATGGGAGTAAACAATTGCCATTTTTATTATATTTGTTAATTTACTATACATATATAAAGGGTGATGGAGATGTAGAAATGAGCTTGGTAGTCTTTGGAGTTTGGAGGCAAGTGGTAAAAGGAATCCATGATAATATTAATAGGTGTTGGACACCGGTTCCTGTGAGGGAAAGCATTGAGTGGGAATTGGAAATCAATTGTAAAAAGGATTAGTAAAAGGGAGGTAGGTGATGGTGGATTCATACGACTAAACGAAGCAAGGCGTTACTTTTCACTTTTTCGCAAAGGAACGCCCCGTACATTGTCTCAAGGGGGCGTTCTGGAGAGAAAGAGGGGGTGGGGCGTGAAGAATCGGACGGGTGAAATGGAAGAGAGAAAAGGAATCTTTCATGGGCCCCCTTTGCTTTTCACTTGTCACTTTCCACTTTCTTTTACTTTTCATGGGCCCCCTTAATTAATAGTATATAATTAAATAAATTGTGGGTCCCTCAGAAGGGCATTAATATATAAGGTCTTGCTCCCATAAAAAGTAAAGAACGCCCTTTGCTGATTGTACCGCCACGTGTCGCGAGATGCCCCTATGAGGGGCATTAAAAGGAAGCCTTGCTTCTCATAGCCTAAGGGGATATTAGTGATGGGTTTCTTTTACCTGATTCATGATATATGTTTCTTGTCGATGGTGAAATTTTTTATTGTATTTTTGTGTGTAGAAAATATATGTATATGTGTATGAAATTACTGGGTTTATTGTTGGATTTGGAAGGAAAGAAAAGGTGGTGATGGTTGTTGGATACAAAAGAAGGGGAAGAAGAAAGGGTAGGAGTTTTATATCTAAATTAACAGACTTAAAGTAACGTCAGTTAGTGGCAGGGACGACTGACAATGAAAATAAATAGCCCAAGGATACCTAGTGAGAAAAAAAAAAGCACAAGGATGAAAATGCGAATCGAGCAAACCACAGGGACGATTTTATTTCCCCCAAAAATTGTTCTTCCCTCCACGGATCTAACACACCTATTCTCAAACAACTTTATTTACCTCCTCCTTTTTCCTTTCTCATATATCTCATTCCCAACAACCATCAATGATTGTATCTCTATATCAATCTCTATATCAATAATATATTATCATAAATCATATATTTTATCATAAATCATATATTTGTATCTCTATATCAATCATATTTTTCAGTATCTAAATCTATATCCAGAACCATCGATATGTTCTTCACCATTCCAATCTACCCATAATCATAAAAATAAAAAATGGGTTTGACCTCAAAGTTGATATCAATGAAGATATGACTTGGGTTTCTCTCATGGATGGCCGGAGATGGGTGTTCCGACGAGATGAAAATGACACACACAAAAATCCATCCATTGGGAGTAAACTATAGTGGCGGTGCAAGATACCCGACCCGAATCAAAACCCATTTCCCATATACCTTATTAAACAACCACTTTAAATCGGAATATGCTTTACTCGTCGGAAAAAATGGTAGCCGGGATAAATACCATATGTCGGTTGACTGACTCGCCGGGTTTTGGCTCGAAATGGCTGATATCTTCAAGGTACAAACACCACTGTTTGTGTGTATTGGAAATGGAGCGACACTGTGGCAGTAGGGTGGTAGTAAAGGGGTTATCAAAATCAATTGCTTTGTGGGATATTCAAAATGAGTATTAAATAGTGATGAATTGCTTTTATGGGAATTTTCATATTTGTCAGATGGGAGTAAACAATTGCCATTTTTATTATATTTGTTAATTTACTATACATATATAAAGGGTGATGGAGATGTAGAAATGACTAATGAGCTTGGTAGTCTTTGGAGTTTGGAGGCAAGTGGTAAAAGGAATCCATGATAATATTAATAGGTGTTGGACACCGGTTCCTGTGAGGGAAAGCATTGAGTGGGAATTGGAAATCAATTGTAAAAAGGATTAGTAAAAGGGAGGTAGGTGATGGTGGATTCATACGACTAAACGAAGCAAGGCGTTACTTTTCACTTTTTCGCAAAGGAACGCCCCGTACATTGTCTCAAGGGGGCGTTCTGGAGAGAAAGAGGGGGTGGGGCGTGAAGAATCGGACGGGTGAAATGGAAGAGAGAAAAGGAATCTTTCATGGGCCCCCTTTGCTTTTCACTTGTCACTTTCCACTTTCTTTTACTTTTCATGGGCCCCCTTAATTAATAGTATATAATTAAATAAATTGTGGGTCCCTCAGAAGGGCATTAATATATAAGGTCTTGCTCCCATAAAAAGTAAAGAACGCCCTTTGCTGATTGTACCGCCACGTGTCGCGAGATGCCCCTATGAGGGGCATTAAAAGGAAGCCTTGCTTCTCATAGCCAATAGGGGATATTAGTGATGGGTTTCTTTTACCTGATTCATGATATATGTTTCTTGTCGATGGTGAAATTTTTTATTGTATTTTTGTGTGTAGAAAATATATGTATATGTGTATGAAATTACTGGGTTTATTGTTGGATTTGGAAGGAAAGAAAAGGTGGTGATGGTTGTTGGATACAAAAGAAGGGGAAGAAGAAAGGGTAGGAGTTTTATATCTAAAAAGACTAAAGTGCCCTCATGTGCATTGCACATGAGGGACTTAACAGACTTAAAGTAACGTCAGTTAGTGGCAGGGACGACTGACAATGAAAATAAATAGCCCAAGGATACCTAGTGAGAAAAAAAAAAGCACAAGGATGAAAATGCGAATCGAGCAAACCACAGGGACGATTTGTGACAATTTCTCTATTCTTAATGTCATTATCTTACTATTATCGCGTTTAGTTGTGGAATTTTTGTAATTTTTAATGTTTGTGGATTTAGATTGTAACCTATCTATTGATTTATGTCTCTGTGTTTACACAAAGATGGGAATACTTTATGGTTTATAGCTTCTTTATTATTAAAGTGATTTTTTTATTTTATTTATTCTGTTGTTTAGTTTTAGGTTGTGTTTTAGTGATTTTGCATATGGATTTGATTTGATATTATTGATTGTAGGACCATCAGCAAGTACCCAAAATGGATCATGTTTCTCACAACGAAATTTAATTAGAGATGGCAATATGAGTGTTTCAGAATTGTCGCGAAACGGATCAAAATAAGTGGATCAAAACAAATGATTTCTTGTACTTTTGTTAGCAGAGAGGTTGATCCTATACAATTTTTGTCCAAAAAAACTCAGTTTGACAGTTATCTTTTAATGCATTTATTGGTTTCCAATGATAATCATGGACCAAACAAAATTCAAAACAAGGCTCTACTTACTCATATGTTATCCAAATGTATTAACCCTACCTGCTAACGGATCCTACGAACTAGAAAATGTAGCAGGCAAGTAGTTAAAAGTTTTAAAGCTCGGTCTTAGAGAAATGGCATGATTAAGTAATTGATAGCATTCTCTACAACAAAGAAAGGAGATCATAGATGCATCAGTTTTGAATGCAGAAAACTGTATATAAGCCAATAAAATCACCAATGGCACTGGGTAGCACGCAACAAATGATTTAAGTTCCTAAAGGCAAGTACCTAACGAAAGGTAAGGCAGGATCAGCACAATGAGTTTCAGAAGGAAGCCCCTCAGCAGAATTAATTGTTAAGTGCTTTTGAAAGACAATTTTGTCCTGATGGTGTAATTAGAGGATAGCTGTACTACACGCAGCAAGAGGATCTCCAGCACGAACAGCTGACCAGCTAACCGAAGTATCTCTTTAAGTGCATCCCTATGCAA
The DNA here is from genome assembly GCA_034093135.1 of Erigeron breviscapus. Taxonomy (NCBI): domain Eukaryota; kingdom Viridiplantae; phylum Streptophyta; class Magnoliopsida; order Asterales; family Asteraceae; genus Erigeron; species Erigeron breviscapus. The sequence goes on along the minus strand of CM067175.1, from coordinate 81,313,781 downwards.
GATGCATCATTGGGACTCAAACAGAGATACTACCAAGTGATAGATATGGACAGAAGCAAAATTCAAAACATTTTCAACTTATATAGAAGACATAAAGAAAAAGAGAACTCTCTCTTGCCCATCTAAATTCAAAAAATATAACTTAGGGTCTCAAGTTTCTCGAAGATGCTGAGTGTAAAACTTGATATACATGTATTATGTTGCTATTTTGAGACATTTTTCTAGTATAGCATACATTAAACACGTCACTTATACCATGATATGGATCTTAGACCAACAACGGCTCTTGATGTGACCAAGTCAGGAGATGTGAAAGCTGCCAGAAAATTTCTACTGATCAGATCATGATGATGCTTTGAATAAGTTTATCTAAAGTTTTGACTACATTTAGTTGGTGTTTTAATCGATCTAGTCGACAATAGGAGTTATAATAGGGTTGATTGGTCAAGCTTGTTTGCCGAAGGCTTATCATGGGGATCTTGTTTGCAATAATGTATGGGATTCCCATACAGAGTCTGTAATTAACAAATCTCTTTCATAATCTGTAGATTTGTCAATCATCCTTCTTGCCCACACACACACACACACACACCCACAAAAAAAAAAAACCTTCAAAAGCAAAACTTGATTGACCCCCTTTGCTTAAAGGAGTACACATATGGAATTTTCTATTCTTTTGCTTACAATTTGGTTTTACAGTTTCAGCTTGTCATTTTACATGTCTTCTAGCTTTTCCATGGGCAAAAAATGTAAGTAGGAAGTACATTATGGTGATGAAGACGACTGTGGTATGGTAGCTAATGAACACCACCGCTCAACAATAATCCAACAGCTGCATCCGTATAAGGAAAGGATTTCCCTAACAGGGGCAGCATCCCTCAACCACCATTCAGAAAATAACGTAGGTAAAAACTCAATGGCGTCTCTTTTTCTAGATTATGAGGGTTTCAAGTCTTGAATAAAAAAAGAGAGCATGTAATCGTATAGAAGATTTCTACAGTCAAATGTCTGATATGTGACTCAACTAAGGGCTGTCCCAACCATCCCTGTTTGAGGGCGTTACTGCCACTGAGAGATTGAAGCTGACCTCTTTAGTGTTTGAGAAATGGCCCTAATTGTCTCAATAGACTAAGCTTTTAGACGTGTTTTAATGTTGTTCTTAAAAATTGCAACAGGCACACTTGAAGTCCCTTATTCAGTTATTCTAGTGAAGACAAGATGCAATTATGCAAATATTCAAAAGATTTTGGCATTTTGGCAGAGAAAAGATGGGAAAGGTCCGTGAACAATACCAGTTTGAAGGAAGTCCAAGACTCAAGTATGTTGATACCGTACAAATAGCAATGAAGGCATTCTGAGTCATGCCCTGTGTTGTATACCTTAAGATAATTAAGTGGAGATACTGCTCAGTTTTAGTTGATTTCGTAAGCATACAATTTCTGTTCTGCTTTGTTATTTTGTCCTGGATCATTGTTTTCATAATTATAGAATGAACGACTTTTTTTTTAACGGCAAATTCTGTACTCCTTTTTGAGTTATGAAGCTACTTTTGGCAAATTTTCTCTGCCTCTCTTACGTTTCGAACCCTCGCCCCTCAGAGGAGAATCCAAATGGGAAAACTCTCAGTTATCTTTTATTGCGCGTATTGGTTTCCTATGATAATCATGGACCAAACAAAATTTTAAAAAAAAAGGCTATCACTCATACGTCATAATCTCTAAATTAGACGAAATTATAATAATGATCGAGATTAGGACTAACCCGTTGTAAATAAATTACGAGTTGTCACAATTATCACTGCGCCGCAGTGGGAGGGATGTTGCCCCACTGCGCCGCAGTCACCAAAAGAACAAGAATTCCAGGGATATTTTACTGCGCCGCAGTGGGAAAAGTTTCACCCCACTGCGCCGCAGTCCGCCAAAAACAATATTTTTCCGAGGGTTTACACTGCGCCGCAGTGAAGGGTGCACAAGGCTCACTGCGCCGCAGTGAGTGCACGGGGAACTCAGGGTTTCAGCCTTTTTGCATCAGATTTTGGGAGATATAAATAGAAAAATAAACCCTATTTCCCAAGTTATCAAGTTTTCTTTTTAGGAGCTGTTCTACCACGAATTCATTCAAGGATCATCTCAGATTTCATCATTGGATTCATTAAAGATTCAAGAACACCCATCTAGATCGTATCTAATTTTCTGTCTTGCAATTTACATTCAAAAATCATTGGTACAATATGTTCTCTTTCTATTTCGTTTGTTATTTTCATTTAGCATGATTGGCTAGATTTCTAATCATCCACTTTAATGAAACTTGACGAATGATTTGATTGCAATATTTTAATTCAAGAGTTGATTCAATTATCGTTGTGTCGTGATCTTTATCAATTAATTCCTTGTGATTTATTCTTTTGATGTTGATGGTTATGTGTTCATCGTTAGTGGTACTAGGTGAATATGTTTATCGTTTCAATTCGATTGTCTATGGTCGGTTGTCACCGGTTCATGGTATGACGGTGAATGTCAA
>CM067175.1:81262165-81310261 GCA_034093135.1 Erigeron breviscapus | reverse complement strand
CAAAAGTTTGATCTTAGAGTTCATAAACTCTCCTTTCTTGTAAGTATTTTTATAAAACCTTACTATACTTTGCTCTATGATTTTAGAAATATACGTTACGTATTGAAATGCTTGTCAACTTAATTTTATACTCAATTGATACATAATTGCATTTAAATACAGTAACAATCGCTTTTATATATGAATATTGAAATATTGTTACTATTGCGAAAAATGAATTATTAGCAAAAGTACGAGAAATCGTAAAACTTTTATTAAATCATTTTAAATACTTATTATGGTATATAAACAAGGGAATAGTTATATACCTAACTATCCTAATTCATATAATTACTATTCACCATCTGTGAATTATTTCGTATTTTCGAATTGTTTGATTTATGGATAGAATATATCCTCGATACGTTTTTAACCGCACAATGTTTCCGAAAGTGATTGCACCTTGGGCCTCTTTGGCTTATGATGGAGGAATGGAAGGTAGTTCGCGAAAAGTTTGCATAAGCATTCACTAAGCAACTTAATTCGCCCCGGTATTCTTCACGACCCAAGGCCAACCCTAACACAACTTGGAAATAAAATGCTGGGTTTTCCTGCCATTTAAGGTATCTCTTCAATTGTAATCAATACATTTTGTATTGATTATAATACATACCATTCAAGGTATCTTTTCATATCTCTGCTATTGAAAACATCTATTCGTTACAAGATTAATACATTCTTCGTATTAATCCTATTATTTAAAAATACTTCAAAAGGATTTAGAAATATCAGAGGAATACTTTATATATCCTACGAATACGTATTACATACGGAAAGTTACATTTTTACCCTACAGTTTCAAAGGTATCATTTTTCGTCCTTATACTTTGACCTCCACTTATTCCGGAAATACGCCGCCATGCTGTCACTCAACCACACCAACATCCCTCTCTCCTCCATCTCCACTTTCTACACTGAACACCAAAAATCCCCCTTTTCTCATCCAGCCTTGGGATTCCGGCAGCTTACGTTTCAAGTTTATTGTCGGCGGATCTCCCCTTAGTCCTTGGGAAGATTTTCAATCTAATCGTAAAATCCACGCCGTTATCGGAATCTGTCACTGCCCTTCCTCTCCCCCGATCTCGATTCAAGTTTAGTGTCTGTATGTAGCAAGTATAATTTATTAAAAGATATGGATGGGCTGTACACATAAAGACACGCTTAAATGAATTTGGTGACTTTCATTGGTTCTGTGATCAGATTTGTTTTGTTGCATGCTTGATTGCTGACAAGATCTTCATCCGTCAATATGTCATCTAATCTTTGTTTGTATTCTGTTAATGTGCTACAAGATGGATAAAGAAGTTCAGAAGGATCCGGTTATAGAGGAGGAGGTCAAGTACCGTTACAATAGCGTCATCGTGCATTACAGGAAGTCATTTATACAAGACAATGCTCAGAGGTAGATCCTTACAAATTATTCACTAGGATAACATTTTTAACATATGCACTTGTAAAAAATTCCTCTATCATACAAGTAAAAATTTCCCTGCTTTAGAATATCTTATATTTGATGCAATAACCGAAAGGATCTCTTGTCATCATAGCAATTAAGTGACCGTGGGTTCAACTTGGTACATGGAACTTACTGCAGGTCAATTTTTTCTAGTACTACATCCACTGCAAGTAATGCCCGTCTAGTGTTAAAATGTCATGCCTGTGAAACGAATGGAGTATTCTCCATTGTGCCTGTCATTCATAGTTATATACCAAACGGTAGCAAGATAGTTGTTAACTGTGAGTGCCATATAATATGGAGATGTGCTATTTTACCTTGTGCTAGACACATAATTAGTAGTTCTACAAATATCTATACTACTAATTATCCACCCATTTGAAATGTCCCAATTGGAAATGACCATTTTGCTCTTAATGAGTTAATTTTCATACTAAACCTTTATCTTATTAACTTACACCCTAAACTTCTATGTTTTAAAATATCTTCACTACTACCTTTACATGAATTACATTTACATCAAATTACATCACTCAACCCCGCCACCACCACCAATCGTCGTTGCCATCACCACCAATCGCCGCAGACCGCCGTCGCCGCCACTATCGCCGCATTGCGCGGGACCGTACTAGTTTTTATATACCAAACGCTAGCAAGATAGTTGTTTTGCCGCGAGTGCCATATAATATGGAGATGTGCTATTATACCTTCTGCTAGACACATAATTAGTAGTTCTACAAAAGTCTTATAACCTATGGTTTTATTGGCATTCTATAATATGTTATGGCTTTACCGGGGCTAAAGGTGCTTCGGTGGTGTACTGGTAAACTATGACTTAGCTACTCATGGGTTAGCTACTTAGCTCATCTTTTTTTTGAAAGTGTTTTTCCCAACGTCTATCATATTCACCCTGGTCAACGTTGCCACGACATCATAGTTATTAACAACTAAAGTATATGTGGTAGACTGCTTGCTTGAAATCCATCTTTTATGCATGTATCGGTGTAAAGTAAATTGATATCATTAGTAGGAACACAAGGGTGGTCATCTGGTGGTACTGGCTGGGGGTGCCAATCTAATGTTGGAAGAGATGGGTGTGTGTTTTTTCTCGGATTGGCAGGCTAGGTATGTGGTAATATTATGGATATCTATAACAGGAAGTCTTTGTTGAGTGGTTAAAAAATATGATAATAGATTGTCACTTGTGCTTCTTTTATTGAAGAAACTTCATGTTAGTAAGTTATTTGATGGCGAGTTAAATGCAGATCTATATCCTGATTGTATTTTCACGAATATACATATATTTAAACCTATTCATCAACACTATACAGGGTCTCACCCCTCAGCTTTGAACTGGAAGCTACTTTGAAATTGGCAAGATTCCTCTGCAGGTACATCTTTAAAACTTCTTTTCCTTTTTCTTTTTGTCTGCGTTAGGTTGCATGACTGCTGTGACATGTTCTATGTACAACCTCCATTATATGGGACATCAAACTAAATTTAGTCTGGGAGTATATATTTCTAGTACTTACTTCAGTGTGAGCTGAAGTTGAAGCCCAATAGAAATAAGGTTATAAATTGTTCATTATGTCAATGTATCTTTTTTGGTATTCTCTTTTGGCACTTCCTTACTGATGTAGCGGAAGATTTGGGATAAATAATCGAACCTGTTGATTCACAAGAATACTAGGAACAATTCTTCTAACTATCGTTGATTCAAAAAGAATACCGCTAATCAGGGTATTTCACACACTAACACACACTTGTGTATAGGGAGGAAAATATTATATGAAACAAAAACTGATTTCTAACATAACTTACATCCCAATTTATAGTGGGAATTCATGACAAGGAAACCATAAAGATTTAGAAACTATTTAAATACATTAGGAAAATAAACCATCAAAATAAAGAAAGTAGAATTCTAAAAGTCTCCACACCAATCTAGAGACTTCTGCATCATTCTCTCCTTTTTGAAAAAACTCGTCCTCGAGTTTTCCGTTAGCTTAGACAACTCGAATACGAATTACAAATACCGGGGTCAAAAGAATAATTAGAGCGTTTCTCATGCACTATCGAATGGACCCACACTCAAATTGATCAACTCCAACACTATAGCCGTCAAGCAAACCCCATGTTTTACAACATCTGCTAATTTCAAGTTGCACAACCATGTCATCAAATTGATACCCATGTGTATGATACATACTCACCATTTGCATGTTAAGATCATACTGTATAATTTTTGAGATATTATGCATGACAATCATGCATTTATCATTATGACCAGATTGATTCCCATAAACCCAAATATTTCTTTCTAATTGAATATCACTTCTTTTTTTGAAAGTCCCTAACATATAAGATTTAATCAAAACCTCCTATTTTTTGAAACCCCCGTAAATCTTGGGTCAACATAAAATCTCAAATTATCTTTCAGCATTAAAGACTGCTTGACCATGTAAGCCATCAAATCGCCAGCCATCACCGGAGGGCCACCATCGTCAACACCTTTGACTTTGACATTGCAGATTTTATAAACCAATTCATCACCATATATCCCGTTCAATTTGATATTTATATTTGAATCACATGTACGGAACCCCCACCAATACCCATCGATATCATTCGAAATCGCCATAGATTTTTCAAATAATGTGGGAGTTAAATATGTAGGATTTATGTGCAGGGTACAACACATTACTATATGGCTAAATTCAAGTGAGCCTTCGGGGTCACACACATATACACCTAGACGTCATATATGATAATACATGTATATTGTATATATGTTATAATTGTATCAAGAATTAAAGCATGACTAGACTTAAACTAATTGGACTTGACTTGATAAATATTTAATGGGCTCATGAAATAGATTAACTAGTTTAATTATTTTAGTCCACTAAATATTTGACCCAAGCCTAAAACAAGCCCAAAATCTTTTATGTATTATTGTTAATTATTTAGGTTTAATATTGATTAACCTAATAACTAACTAATATATATATATAAATGAAATGATAACAAAGTGAAAACAACACTTTTTCCTGCCGCCGTGAAACACAAAAAAAAGGTGACATCCCTTTTCTTTTCTTTGTGCCGTCGCACATCCAAGGAACAAAGGAATTGGTTTTAGCCTTTAGCTTTTGATACAAAAGGACTAGCATCCATTTGACGTTGATTGAAGTGTAGTGTGGACTACTAAAGAGACAATCACATATTGATTGTTGGTTCTCTTTTCTCTTCAGTGATCAACAAAGAAGGTAGTTTTCATCTCATCTTTGTTTTACTTTTCATTTGATGATATAATACATATGGATCCGGCTTTGGTGATTATTTTATTTACATGCTTCCGCTTATTTGATCTTATATTATATGAATGCTTCATATTATATTTGTTGTCAAAATATATCTATACAATCCTTAATCACTAACAGTGGTATCATGAGCCTCTTATGTTATTATATGATTAATGTTATTTATTAATATATATTAGTTTTGATTAAGTAAAGTATGTGCTCCACCAAACTTTTATATGTTTGGGTGATTATAAAACTTTGGTTTTATTTTCATTAGATCACGTCTTAAAAGATCAAAATATGTGTATATATGTTGATAAATAATCCGCTTCGTTTTCATTGTCAATATATATTTGTTTTTAATCATAGTGGATGTAGTTTCTTTTAACAATTTTTGTTAAGATGATTTATACCTTGGGGTATTTCTCATTATAGACTCATCCTTAAAGATTTTAAAACACTTGTATATATATTGGTTATGATTTGGAAGTTTAAATCTTTCTTATTTAAACTTTATTTCGGCTTGTATTTAATTTACTTGTTCTATTTTATCCATGGCAAAGACATGCATATTGTGCCATGGAGCAAGCCATTCTTAATATTATCATAATCATGTTATTATTGTGATTAATATTATCATGCATAGCCGATGAAAACCTTGACCGTTTATGCCATTGTATGTGTTGATTGTTTGGTTGTGGAATTTGTATGCCATATGTTTATGGTTTTTATTCATGTATTTTTAATTCATTTTTTGGAGGCCATTTTGAGCCATTGATGTAATTTACAATTCCTAGTATAGTTGTAGTTTTATTCAAATTTTGTAACCTCCATGATGGAAAAGAAGACATGAATGAAGAAATTTCGGACAGCTTGACAGCCCTGCAGTAAAATGGAGTTTTCCGATTCGTTACTCGTCCGTATGCTACGAAATTTTTACTGTAGGTTCTCAACACATAGGGCTACAACTTCTCAGAAGAAAGTTTTTCGTTTTGAGGACTTCTTGACGGAGATTTTTGCTGCCGAAGTTACTGCTCAAAATCTGTGAAAGTTTCGGTTATGAAGTGCATTTGGTCACCATAGGATCTTGACGCAAGTGGGAGCTTCACATGGTTGCTATTGTGATTGTCCCTTAGTTGACTTTTTGGTTCTCGCTATGGCTCGTGAGACTAGCATAGGTTTTTCATTGGTTGAGGCTATGCATGAATATGTCATGTTTTATATTTTAGTTTTATTGCATTTTATATATTATTGTGATTGTGTATAATATGCCAAGATAATAAAATTAAAAGAAATAAAACAATGCTTTGACATTAAGGTGAAAATGGTTTTTAACTTGTGAGACGAATGTTGTATGCATGCTACATTCGTAACACAAAAATTTTGCTAAACATGATTTATCAAAATTTTACAATACCCGTCACAAATTTAAGTCGTGCCGTCCAATCGTTTTGGAACACTCGTTGTTATTTTTTGGCTATGCGTGAGACCTAGTTTGAATTATAACTCCGAGGTAATTATTGTCTATGCGTGAGACCTAGATTTATTTTTACAAGTTTCTAAAATTGGATGACTTAATCGAGTCGAGTGGTGAGACCGCGACCCGAGGCAAGGATGAGACTAAACATGCCAGCATGACACTAGATGTCATAAATCCCATAAGGATCTAAGAATTGCACTTGTAATGTAATTGGTGCCCGCCACCTACCAATTGAATCCATCATTGCTAGCAGATCAACTGATGTGGTGATGGAAGTACAATGTGGATCTTAGCTTTTTACGTAAATTAATTGTTTTAATATAAATAAAACTTGGGTAGTTAATTTTATAAAAATAATTATCAAAGATACTAAACAAACTTTGTCTATTTTGTAGATGTCAACAAACGCAACTCAATCCGTAAACAACTTTACTATAAGGTCAATCCTTGAGAAGGAAAAATTGACTGGTAGCAACTTTATCGACTGGTATCGCAACCTTAGGATTGTCCTAAAGGCTGAGAGAAAGTTGCAACATCTGGAAAATGCCTTGCCTGAGGCCCCTGCTGAAACTGCCACTGCTGCTGTTCGTAATGCTTATACTAAGCAGTATAACGAACAACTTGAAGTAGCATGTCTTATGCTTGCTAGCATGACCCCTGAGCTCCAAAAGAACTTAGAGGACTACAATGCATATGACATGATTGAGGAACTTAAGACTATGTTCCAACAACAGGCAGATCAAGAACTGTTTGAAACAGTGAAAGCATTTCATGCTTGTAAACATGACGTGCTTTCACTGTTTCAAACAGTTCTTGATCTGCCTGTTGTTGGAACATAGTCTTAAGTTCCTCAATCATGTCATATGCATTGTAGTCCTCTAAGTTCTTTTGGAGCTCAGGGGTCATGCTAGCAAGCATAAGACATGCTACTTCAAGTTGCAACTTTCTCTCAGCCTTTAGGACAATCCTAAGGTTGCGATACCAGTCGATAAAGTTGCTACCAGTCAATTTTTCCTTCTCAAGGATTGACCTTATAGTAAAGTTGTTTACGGATTGAGTTGCGTTTGTTGACATCTACAAAATAGACAAAGTTTGTTTAGTATCTTTGATAATTATCCTTTTATAAAATTAACTACCCAAGTTTTATTTATATTAAAACAATTAATTTACGTAAAAGGCTAAGATCCACATTGTACTTCCATCACCACATCAGTTGATCTGCTAGCAATGATGGATTCAATTGGTAGGTGGCGGGCACCAATTACATTACAAGTGCAATTCTTAGATCCTTATGGGACTTATGACATCTAGTGTCATGCTGTAAACATGAAGTGGGGCAATCAGTTAGCTCATATGTCTTGAAGATGAAGGGCTATCTCGATCAATTGGAGCGTCTTGGTTTTCCCATGCCACAAGTCCTTGGGGTGAACTTGATACTTACTTCACTCTCAAAGGAATATGGTGGTTTTGTAATGAATTACAACATGCATAGCATGGGTAAGACTATTCCGGAGCTACATGCGATGTTAAAGCTAGCGGAAAAGGGGCTGCCAAAGAAAACTCCTGCTGTATTGACAATAAAGGAAGGCAGAATCCAGAAAAAGACACCGCAAGCTGCTCAAGGCAAGGGAAATGGCAAGGGTAATAAAGTTTACACCCCCAAGAAGAAAATCCCCCCGCCAGCAAAGAAAGAGCATCCGGCAAAGGACATGGCCTGTCATCATTGTGGAGTGACAGGTCATTGGAGGCGGAACTGTCCGGCCTACCTGGCAGAGTTGAAGAAGGGAAAGGCTGGCTCGACCAGTACTTCAGGTATCTTCGTTATAGAACTCTATGCTTTTCCTAATAAATCCTGGGTTTATGACACAGGTTGTGGTACTCATATTTGTAATAATATGCAGGGACTTAGGAGAAGCCGAAAGCTGAATAAAGGAGCTTTGGATCTGTACGTTGGCAATGGCAATCGTGCACCTGTCGAAGCTATAGGGAGCTATGAGCTTATCCTCCCTAATGGACTTATTATTATTTTAGATAATTGTCATTATGCACCTACTATTACTAGAGGTGTTATTTCGCTTTCTCGTTTGAAGGATAATGGTTTTATTCATGAATTCACGGATTATGGCATTTCTGTTTCTAAGGATAATATTTTTTATTTTAATGCTATTCCTAGAGATGGTATTTTTGAAACTGATATGCATAATCTTGTGTCAAACGTTCTTTCTATATATAATTGTAGCACAAAGAAATTCAAACGTGATTTGAATTCAACATATCTATGGCATTGTCGTCTTGGTCACATAAACAAGAAACGCATAACCAAGCTACAACACGATGGGCTTCTTGAGTCAACTGACAATGAGTCATTTGACATATGCGAATCTTGTTTATCTGGTAAGATGACAAAGAAACCCTTCACCCATCAAGGTGATAGGGCCAAAGATCTACTTGGACTCATTCATACAGATGTTTGTGGCCCTTTTAGAACAATGTCTAGAAATGGTGCTAACTACTTCGTTACTTTTACTGATGATTTTGGTAGATATGGATATGTTTACCTGATTAAACATAAACATGAAGTGTTTGAAACGTTTAAGGCTATTCAAAACGAAGTAGAAAATCAACTTGAAAAGACCATTAAGGCTCTACGATCTGACCGTGGATGCGAATATATGAGTCAAGAGTTTTTAGATCATCTATCTGCTCGTGGGATTGTCTCGCAGTTTACTCCCCCATACACGCCTCAACATAATGGGGTGTCAAAGAGGAGAAATCGAACTTTGCTTGACATGGTTCGATCAATGATGAGTCTAACCACTCTGCCACCGTCCTTTTGGGGATATGCTTTAGAGACTGCTGCACGCATTCTCAACATGGTTCCAACCAAGAAGGTTAACAAGACACCATATGAATTATGGCACGAAAAGGTCCCTAATTTGTCTTACTTGAAAGTCTGGGGTTGTGAGGCTCACGTGAAACGTGATACACCGAACAAACTAGAGTCCAGAACTATCAAGTGTATCTTTGTAGGATACCCAAAGGATTCTATGGGATACTACTTCTACAACCCAACCGAGAATAAGGTTTTCCCGGCTAGATATGCTGAGTTTTTGGAGAAAAGTCTCCTCTTACAAGAAGCAAGTGGGAGTACTGTAGATCTTGAAGAAATTCAAGAACAAGATACACAACCTTCTGAAGGCACTAGCGAAGAACGCACTGAGCCCCAACACGAAAGTGTTGAGTTACAGGGCGAAGCGCCTCTTATTCGTAGATCTAGTCGAACCCCACATCCACCTGAAAGGTTTGGCTTTTTGGTTGATGCTGAGGATTTGGAATTAGGGGATCAAGGTGAACCTGCTAATTACAAAGATGCATTATCGGATCCAGAATCCGGTAAATGGCTAGAAGCTATGAATGCAGAGATGCAATCCATGAAAGATAATCAAGTTTGGTGCTTGGTTGATCTTCCACCAAACGGCAAGACTGTTGGGTGCAAGTGGATCTTCAAGAAGAAGACCGACATGGACAAAAATGTACACACCTTTAAAGCCCGTCTGGTGGCGAAAGGTTATACTCAAACCTATGGGGTTGATTATGAAGAAACCTTTTCACCAGTTGCGGACATTAAAGCTATTAGGATACTCATGGCCATAGCTGCTTTCTATGATTATGAGATATGGCAAATGGATGTCAAAACCGCCTTCTTAAATGGTTACCTCAGCGAGGACGTTTATATGGTGCAACCAGAAGGGTTTGTGAATCCTAAGTCTCCTAAGAAAGTATGTAAGCTTCAAAAATCCATTTATGGATTAAAGAAAGCATCAAGGAGCTGGAATAAGAAGTTTGATGAGAAAATTAAAGAGTTTGGTTTCTCTCAAAATCTTGACCAGCCTTGTGTGTACATGAGAGCTAGTGGGAGCGTTGTCGTCTTTCTGATTTTATATGTCGATGACATATTACTCGTGGGAAATCACATTCCAACGCTACAAGACGTTAAATCCTGTCTTGGAAAGTGTTTTGCTATGAAAGATCTGGGAGATGCATCGTATATCCTAGGAATCAAGATCTACAGAGATAGATCTAAGCGGTTAATAGGTCTGAGTCAAAGTGCATACATTGACAAAATCCTAAAGCGTTTTAGGATGGCGGGTTGCAAGCGTGGAAGTCTTCCGATGCAACCAAATGTAGTGTTGAGTAAGACTCAAGCCCCCTCAACACCTGAAGAGGTGAAGCGAATGAACGGTATCCCATATGCTTCAGCTATTGGATCCATCATGTACGCAATGAGGTGCACTAGACCAGACGTCTCGTTTTCCCTTAATATGACAAGCAGATACCAACAGAATCCAGGAGAAAGTCACTGGACTGCTGTAAAGAATATATTGAAGTATCTTCGAAATACGAGAGATATGTTCTTAGTTTACGGAGGTTCCGATGAGCTAAGTGTAAAATGTTACACTGATGCCGGATTTGAGACAGATCGGGATGATGTCCGATCACAATCTGGTTACGTTTTCGTCATGAACGGAGGCGCAGTTGACTGGAGAAGCTCAAAGCAGAGCACAACTGCGATGTCTACTACAGAGTCAGAATACATAGCTGCTTCTGAAGCTGCACAGGAAGCTGTTTGGATTAGAAAATTCATTTCTGGGCTTGGCGTTGTCCCCGGTATTGAAAATCCAATGGACATGTTTTGTGATAATACTGGTGCTATTGTTATAGCAAATGAACCAGGTGTTCTACGTGGTTCCAAACACATCCTTCGCAAATTTCACTACATACGTGAAGTTGTTAAAAGAGGTGATGTCCGTATTCTCAAAGTTCCTACAGAAGACAACTTAGCTCGACCCATTCACGAAGCCAATGTCTTGCACTAAACACGTTGAGCATTCTAGGAACATTGGGCTTCGATCTGCTAGTAGTCTTATGTAATCTATTTTAGTATTTGGATAATAAGAATTTGAACAGTTGTATCAAATAATGAAATTGATGTACTTGGTAATGCGATCGTTTTTCATTCATATTACTGTATTCTATATTTGCATGTTTAATCCGTGAATAATTATTTATTCTAAATTTTCCATTGTCGATTGATGATGCGGGAGTAACATCAAACTAAGACAAATGTGAGAGTGTTGACGAGATTCATTGTTGATGAATAAGTAATGTTGTTAATGTCAAACTCACATGTGTTCATTGTGATAAACATTGGAATGACCCAACCTACGAGTTTTCACTGCATGGATCGGTGTCAATACTCGCAAGTGGTTATGTCATGATGTCCTTAGACTTGAGATGCATGCTGGTTTCGAATGTGTGGAACGTTATGCTTTGATATTGTTAAACGTTGTCCTGAATAAGGCTGCTATAAAAACCATTATTGGGTGTGATGTAAAGCACGTGACAAACACGTGTAGTCAAGATAGGATTTGTTCCTCCACTTGACTGGAGTTAGATACTACTGGGCCCCTCGATGAAATGAACAAGATATTGTATGGCCATACCCAAATGTAATTGAGATGATACTTAATTAATTTGGTAATCTAGTTCAAGTTCAAGATCGAGAAACACAATCGTTAAACAATGAGAATGACTGATGATCCATGTCTCATGTTCAACTAAGTATCTGTAACAAAGGGACAATTGACATTAAACCATTTTATGAGAAGTTTTGAGAAACTGCCCTCACATGTCTTTAGGGGCAATGGCGTGTTGCTAGACGCTAACCATTGTCTGTATAGGTACATGGTGTTGTGCCATGCACAAGTGGGAGTCTATAGGATTTATGTGCAGGGTACAACACATTACTATATGGCTAAATTCATGTGAGCCTTCGGGGTCACACACATATACACCTAGACGTCATATATCATAATACATGTATATTGTATATATGTTATAATTGTATCAAGAATTAAAGCATGGATAGACTTAAACTAATTGGACTTGACTTGATAAATATTTAATGGGCTCATGAAATAGATTAACTAGTTTAATTATTTTAGTCCACTAAATATTTGACTCAAGCCTAAAACAAACCCAAAATCTTTTATGTATTATTGTTAATTATTTAGGTTTAATATTGATTAACTTAATAACTAACTAATATATATATGATAACAAAGTGAAAACAACACTTTTTCCTGCCGCCGAGAAACACAAAAGGAAAAGGTGACATCCCTTTTCTTTTCTTTGTGCCGTCGCACATCCAAGGAACAAAGGAATTGGTTTTAGCCTTTAGCTTTTGATACAAAAGGACTAGCATCCATTTGACGTTGATTGAAGTGTAGTGTGGACTACTAAAGAGACAATCACATATTGATTGTTGGTTCTCTTTTCTCTTCAGTGATCAACAAAGAAGGTAGTTTTCATCTCATCTTTGTTTTACTTTTCATTTGATGATATAATACATATGGATCCGGCTTTGGTGATTATTTTATTTACATGCTTCCGCTTATTTGATCTTATATTATATGAATGCTTCATATTATATTTGTTGTCAAAATATATCTATACAATCCTTAATCACTAACAGTGGTATCATCATGAGCCTCTTATGTTATTATATGATTAATGTTATTTATTAATATATATTAGTTTTGATTAAGTAAAGTATGTGCTCCACCAAACTTTTATATGTTTGGGTGATTATAAAACTTTGGTTTTATTTTCATTAGATCACATCTTAAAAGATCAAAATATGTGTATATATGTTGATAAATAATCCGCTTCGTTTTCATTGTCAATATATATTTGTTTTTAATCATAGTGGATGTAGTTTCTTTTAACAATTTTTGTTAAGATGATTTATACCTTGGGGTATTTCTCATTATAGACTCATCCTTAAAGATTTTAAAACACTTGTATATATATTGGTTATGATTTGGAAGTTTAAATCTTTCTTATTTAAACTTTATTTCGGCTTGTATTTAATTTACTTGTTCTATTTTATCCATGGCAAAGACATGCATATTGTGCCATGGAGCAAGCCATTCTTAATATTATCATAATCATGTTATTATTGTGATTAATATTATCATGCATAGCCGATGAAAACCTTGACCGTTTATGCCATTGTATGTGTTGATTGTTTGGTTGTGGAATTTGTATGCCATATGTTTATGGTTTTTATTCATGTATTTTTAATTCATTTTTTGGAGGCCATTTTGAGCCATTGATGTAATTTACAATTCCTAGTATAGTTGTAGTTTTATTCAAATTTTGTAACCTCCATGATGGAAAAGAAGACATGAATGAAGAAATTTCGGACAGCTTGACAGCCCTGCAGTAAAATGGAGTTTTCCGATTCGTTACTCGTCCGTATGCTACGAAATTTTTACTGTAGGTTCTCAACACATAGGGCTACAACTTCTCAGAAGAAAGTTTTTCGTTTTGAGGACTTCTTGACGGAGATTTTTGCTGCCGAAGTTACTGCTCAAAATCTGTGAAAGTTTCGGTTATGAAGTGCATTTGGTCACCATAGGATCTTGACGCAAGTGGGAGCTTCACATGGTTGCTATTGTGATTGTCCCTTAGTTGACTTTTTGGTTCTCGCTATGGCTCGTGAGACTAGCATAGGTTTTTCATTGGTTGAGGCTATGCATGAATATGTCATGTTTTATATTTTAGTTTTATTGCATTTTATATATTATTGTGATTATGTATAATATGCCAAGATAATAAAATTAAAAGAAATAAAACAATGCTTTGACATTAAGTTGAAAATGGTTTTTAACTTGTGAGACGAATGTTGTATGCATGCTACATTCGAAACACAAAAATTTTGATAAGCATGATGTATACAAATTTTACAATACCCGTAACATAACAAATTGAGGTTGGTTTTTCCATTTCTGGATTATTTTCAATTGCTATGAGTGTGCCTGTGATTGCGTTGATTCTAGAACTTGTCCTGGTTGATCGTTCCGTGTTATTTATCAGAAGAGGCAAATTTAGGATAAAACCCTTTGTTCGTTGTTCACCCTTTGTTTCGTAAAAATTGTTATGTGCATGTTTTGTTAATGTGCTTAGTAGCTAACTACACTGGTTAGTGAACCACCTGTTAAAACCTTTTTGTTGCACTCACTTTTAGTGCAAGAAACAATAGAAAACATGTTGTCATTAGCCTGTTCTTTGTTATTAAATCCACCTTAAATATACACCTTCCCTCGCTATACCGATAGTCGAAGTCCTGGTGGGTCATTGGTTGCCTATGCTAGTTAATGGTTTGGGGTTGTCCTTTATGTCGGGTTGGGATACTCTCGGTTACTGAGAATAAATTGATTTCGTCATGATTGTTTGGATCAAGTCTGGATTATTCATTTTGGCATATTGTTAAATGATTTGTCACTGTTTCAATATTATTAAGAGAATACCAATTAGTCAGAGTAAAAGTAGCTCACAAAAAAAAAAGAATAAAAGAATTGAAAATCAGAAAAAGAAAAAAAAATAGAAAAAATGAAAAAAGAGCTTGGGCTGTCAGTTGGTATTTCTCACTTTTGGTCAAATCATTTTTGTAAGTTGGTTCATCAATTACACCAACAAAAGGATTATAATGTTATACTTTTCAGTTATCATATTTAGGTTGGCACATTCGTTTAAGCCAACATGGTTAGTATTGGTTGATTGAGTTGTTGATTGTCATACACCACAATGGTGTCGGTTTTTAATCGTTCTATTGGGGGTATTGTCGGGACAACTTATCGGGTTTTGGACCGTTGGCAACTAATGACATGGGATTTAATGGATTAGACTATTATGTGAAAACTTTGTTAAATGTTGTGTTATTTCTTTTTAACACCTTTTGTTATCTCAAAATTCCATACCCCTTTTAAATACCTTGTTTAGCCCCAGAGTTCATTACAACCCTTGAAAGACCTCTTATGATAGATGTTGTGGTGCTTGCGCCATGGCGGTGAAGGAACGAACCTAGTACAAGCCTATGGTAAAAGATTATGCATCACGACTAGGCATTGAGTGATTATTCAAATATTCAACCCCAAAAGTAAGTTAGTTGGAGTAGGATAGATGAGATATCATTGTTTCGATTCTTTTGTGCTTAGTCGTGTTATTGAGGCTTGTGTATCAGTCAAGTATTGTCAAACATTCCATTTTTCATTTAAGATTAAAACTGCCTAACCATCTCTTTTCATTTTCATTTATGGTTGAGCTTCTTTTTGATTACTGAAATGTACTTTCCATGGATGTACCAAGGTAACTTGTGTTTTTCAGCTTGGAATTGCTTGAGGACAAGCAAAGCTTAAGTGTGGGGGATTTGATATGTCGTATTTTATACCCATTTCCCACAACGAATTTAGTTGCTTTCGTATAGTTTTTGAGTCGTTTTCATATACATTTGGTGCGTTTATGGTATTTGTTAGTGTTTCAGGGAAATAACAGGTACTTGGGCGTATTTCTGGAAGAAACGACATTTTTGAGGTGAAATAAGTGCTTACGGATGATTTTCGAGGCATTTGGATGAAGATTTAAGCTGGTCAACGAAAGTCAAACTGGAAAAGGATCCATTGCGCCACAACTACCTATTGCACCGCAATGGAATTACAGAAACTTAAGTTGTGGCGCAACTACCCAAATTGCGCCGCAATGCCTTTAGTTCCCAGCCAGCCTCGAGTTAAGGGAAGTCAAAAAGTCAACAAAAGTCAAACCTCATTGCGCCGCAATGAGGGCCGATTCTGAAGCAAATTTTTGGAGACTATATATAGCTTGCATAAACATTCTTTAACCCTACCTTTTACCTTCAGCCGTTTTTTAAGACTTCTTTGAAGGGTTTTTCATCTGGAGAATCATCTTTGAAGATCAAGAACACGATTGCATTTATTTCATCATTCCGTATTCGACTTTTAGTCATTCTTGGAACGATTTCAACTTTCGGTACATTATGTCTTCATATATTATTTATTGTTTTTATCTTTTCATTATGAGAGGCTAAATCTCTCAGCACCTACTTGGATAGTGAACATGTCATAGGGTTGTTTGATGTTACTTGCAATTGTTGAACAAGATTTCTATGTTTAATCGAAGATCCGCATTTTTTTGAGTTTAAATATTGTTTTTATCTTTTATATTTATTGATTGATAATTGTAATTAGAAGTTCGGGAGAAATCTATGTCATTGTCAATTGGTTTATGAAACGGTTAATCGGTCTTTAATTAATCTAAAGTCGTTGGAGTTCGAGAGAAACTAGCGATAAAGGTTTAAACAATTAAATTCATTTTGAGTGTGAAAACGTCTATGATAGAGAGATTTGATTAGGCGAATAAGCAGTTCGAGAGAAAGCTTTTCAAGATTAAATCATAAAATCAACTTAGGTTCTTATTGCTTAATTGTTTAGAGTAGAAATTATTCGCGAGAGCGATAGCTATATTTTGAGCAATTAAAGTTTCAAGTATAACGAGAGTTCATCTTGACTACCTTTTAAGTCGTTCAACAATGCAAGTGATGTTTAGACCCGATGATTGACATGTAAGCTAGTCCAAGTAGGTGCCCCTTTTAATATTATTGTCATAAAATCATTTTTACTTTCGTTTTCCGACGAACCCTGCCCCGGTCATACCGGATTCTTTTTGATTAATCCTGAGGGATTACTAACAAATTTTCTAACTAATTGCAAAGTGACAATTCGGTCACAAAACCCCCTCTTACTTGAACTACTTTATTTTAACAATTGCTTTACTTAGTCCTTGTGATCGACCTTGGATTTACCAAGTTTACTATACTGCATACGATCAGGTTCATTGCCTATGAGTGTGTTGTATTCAGTCTTTTGGTAGTTCGTGTTTATAAATTTTATTACCCGATTTCACACATCAGTATCCTACAAAGATGCACTTAACAGATCTAGGTTCAAATTTGTCAGGCGTATCTCATTTCACAAGTGCCTCACAACCCTAGTCCTTTAAGTAAGACAAATTAGAAACACTTCCATGCTACAATTCATGCGATGTCTTGTCAACCTTCTTGGTTGGAACCATATTGAGAATGCGTACAACAGTCTCTAGAGCATAATCCCAAAATGAAAATGGGAGAGTCGTAAGGTTCATCATTGATCTTACCATGTTCAACAAGGTTCGATTTTTCCTCTCAGATATACCATTATGCAGGAGTAAGCTTTCGGATAAATCCACAAGCTTTTAGATAATCCTTAAACTCTTGGCTTAAGTATTCTCCACCTCGATCCGAACGAAGAATCTTGATGGTTTTACCGAGTTGATTTTCTGCTTCATTTTTAAACTCTTTGAATGTTTCGAAGACTTCATGTTTATGTTTAAGCAAGTAAACATAACCATAACGACTGAAATCATTCATAAAAGTGATAAAGTAGCTAGCACCTTTCCTTGACATATGTCTAAATGGGCTACATACATCGGTATGTATAAGTCCAAGTAGATCTTTAGCCCTCTCCGTTTTATGCGGAAAAGGTATTCTTGTCATCTTGCCGGAAACACAAGACACGCATTTGTCAAATGATTCATCATTTGATTGTAAGATCCCTTCACGTTGAAGTCTTCCAATGCGTTTCTTGCTAACGACAATGCCAAAGACACGCATTCATCAAATGATTCATCATTTGATTGTAAGATCCCTTCACGTTGAAGTCTTTCAATGCGTTTCTTGCCAAAATAAACAAGATGACAATGCCAAAGATAGGTATAGTCCAAGTCAGGTTTGACTCTTTTGCTATTGAATTATCATTTGAATCACAACAACACATATAATTCAATTGTGAAGATACTTGAAGAACTGGTTAAACCAACTTGCTTCTTCTTCTCGTTCAACTCAGCTAGATACTTAGGACAATTCCTCTTCCAGTGTCTCACTTCAGCACAGTGATGACAAGCCTGGTCTTTTAGCCGGATGCTCCTTTTTCGCTAAAGGGGTCTTTTAGGTTTTGAGACTGAAGCAACTTGTTTTCCCTTACCAAAGTTCTTGCCCTTAGCTTTCGGTTGTTTGGCTTTCTGAACCTTTCCCCCCCTTGATCATAAGAACTTGGGCTGTCTCAGATTTCTTGGGAAGGTTTTTCTCATACTCAATCAACATGGCATGAAATTCAGCTATGGTTTTGCTCATGCTGTGCATATTGTAATTGCGCACAAACTTCTCAAAATCCCTCGAAAGAGACTTAAGAATCATGCCAATAGCAATAGGCAGAGGATACGCATAGTTTAACCTTTCCAAATGCTCAAAATAACTCTTCATCTTGAGTACATGAGCGCTCACCGGTTTCCCATACTGTGTTCAAATTATGGAGTGATTCAACATGTTCAAACAATTCAACTCCAGTTTGTTTTCCGTACATAGACTTGAGTTCTCTGATCATATCATACGGATTGTGCAATCCGAATTGCTTTTGAAGATCGGGAGTCATGCTACCAGCATCAAATAAGCAACCTCAATATGTCTATTGTACTGAGTATTGTATGCTTCCAACTGCACAACAGTGGCACTCGCATCAGGGATAGCGGGTATCTGATTTTCAAGGACATCGGTTTTCTCCTCAACTCTTAGAACGATTCTCAGCTGACGAAACCAGTCATTGAAGTTGGTTTCAGAAAGTTTTTATCTTCCTAGCATCGACCTGAAAGCCGATTAGTGTATGTTTTGTGAAGGATTTGTTGCCATTTACAAAACAGATTCAAGTTCAATTATCGGTATTTTCGATAATGAATCCTTAAGAAATATAATCTACCCATGTTAAATTCATTTAACAATTAATTTCATTAAGGCTAGTATCCAATTGACATACCATCATTTCATCAGTTGATCTGCTAGAAATGACGTACTCAAAAGGTAAATGACGAGCAGTAATTGCATTACAAGTGTAATTCCTAGATTTATGGGACTTACAACAACACTTATTAGGGGTAGTAAGTGTTTTGTAAACATGTTTTGTCCCATCTTATGCCATGGGTCAAGGTCTCACCGCTTAACTCGCTTTAAGTCGCCTAATTAAGAACATGTAAATAGTCTCCCACCGTCTCACGATGAGTAGTAATTTACCTTGTTAGATACAATTCACCTACGGTCTCACGTAGAGCAAAAAACACTTGCAAGTGTTCTTAGCAAAGTGGGTGGCAAAGACTTAACTTTGAATGGGTAATGCATTTGATGTGAATCAAAAGTTTATGTATGAAGACTCATGCAAATCTTCATAATATAATGTTTAATAAAATCATTTGTATAGTCTTAACAACACAAAAGAGCTCGGTAGCTCCATTTGAACGCACAAAGAAGCGCAGGAACAAAGGTTTGCGATAGACGCAATTAAAAACCCGCTCCTTTAGAAGGCTAGCGCACTCCGACTTATACCTCTCTTAAAGTTTATTCAAATGGGTGAGCCGGTGTATCTCTTGGTTGTAAGACACCAGTTTTATTAAAACAAAATCTTATTTCGATAATTCTTAGTCAAGTTTATTCTTTTCAATAAAACAATTTTGCATCACCATTTATATCACAATAAATTGCAAAATAATAAACTTACTAACTATTAACTAATTAATCATGCAACGAGTTATGGTGGACCACCTAAACATGGTCACTATGGGTAATGTATATGTCTAAGTCGGCTCCCCCTTCAAAGAAGAGGACCACATACATCAAGTTACCTTGATTGCGTAAGCCTTTAAACAAACAATTAGCAAGTAAATACATATAAACATGCTGACTGGAAATTTCCAGCAGCTTCACGACCTGTTTAGACCTGTTTCTGGTCCGAATCAAGCTTCGACCAGTTTATAAATTTTATTACTCGATTTCACGCATCAAGTTTTTGGCGCCGCTGCCGGGGACTTTTGTTTAGTAGTTGTTTAATTTTGTAGTTCGATCCTTTCTCACATTATTTGTGAGAAAGTTATTGCTTTATTAATTAGATTTTATTTTATTTTCATTTCAATTTCATTTGTACCAGGTGCGGTTAACGGTTTGCTTGTGGTGATTGTGCAGGTTCTTGCTAGTTGATGAACACAAGAGCTTCTGGCCAACCTTTGCTTAGTCCTTTATCTAATCCAGGGAAAGTCAGGCGTCGTTTAGTGCTGAAAAACAACCTAGAACCATCCATATCAGACAAAATAGATTCGGAAACCGCAGACCAAGTCCAACAGGACATTTCCTTAGACGAATTCTATATCAAGAAAAGTTCAACATCAGAAGATCAATTAATTGATAGGTTGAAAGAAGCAGGTAGAGTGTTTGGGACAGAAGAAGACTCTGACACTGAGGAGAAAGTTCAAACACCTGAACCGAGTAGGATTGTCATACCTCAAATCAACCGTAATCAAAATCAACCACCAAGGGCTAACGGAATGGGTGATGAACAACCGAGAGACATGAACAATGTTCCTTACAGGGAACGAAGAAGAGATATTCCAGCCAACCGAGGCACAACTATCCGTCCTCCTCAGATTTCAGTAGACTTCTCTTTGAAGGGTAACCATCTCAAGAGTGTCGAAGAGGATAAATTTGACGGGGTTAGAAGAAGCGATCCTTATGCTCATGTCGAATGGTTTGAAAAGATATGACGACTATATCAGTATGGGAAAGGGCAAGCCGAGAGTGTGAAACTAGAGCAATTTCCATCAACTCTCACTGGAGATGCATCTGCATGGTTTAAGGAGTTACCGGAGAATTCCTACTCCACTTGGGCTGAACTTAGGGAATGATTTGTTGATGAGTTTTATTCTATAAGAACCCAAAGGCAGCTGGAGAATCAAATTAGGGGATTTTCTCAAGACAGTGGTGAGGATTTTGTAGATGCTTGGAAACGATTCAAGGAAATGCTAAGGAATTGCCCGGGCCATAACATGGGTACTGAAGTTATTGTTGAGATTTTCTACGATGGATTGGATAGGAGGTCAAAAAGGGAGCTCGGGTATGCATTTGGGGGTAGTTTCAACAACATTTCCCCAAATGAAGGCTACAAGATTCTTGAAGACATGGCCAAGGAAAACTCTACCCGGGATGAGGACCGAACCAAGAGATCCGGTAGAAACACTGCAGCTAAGGTTGAAAGTAGTGAAGATTCAAAGCTTGTTGCTGAAGTTAATGCTCTCTCTAAGCGAATGGATGAAAGGTTTGATGGCCAAGAAAGCAGGTTCAAGAGCCTTGAAAGGGATGTGAAGGTTATGGCTGATGGGTGTGATTACTGTGGGAACTTGCATTACACGGAGGATTGCCCGGATAAACCAGTTCAAGATGTTAACTACGTTCAGAACCAACAACAGGGAAATTTCAACCAAAACACCAGTTATCAAAACTAGCAGTCAGGTAATTCTTATCCCTCATCATCTTCTTATAATACTAACAATTCTGGTTTTGGAGGTAACAGGTTCAGCAGGTTCAATAATCAGCGAGATTCAGATTCAGAGCTGAAGAATATCATGAAGGAATTTATAAGTGCTCAGAGAGCAACTAATGAGCAAGTTGCAGAGGAGTCAAAGAAAGTACATTCTACTTTGGATGCTTTGACTACTCGTTTGGACGGACTAGGGCACAAGCTGGATCAAGGGGCGAAGAAACATCAAGCCACAATTAAGGACTTGGAAGGGAAGCTTGAAAGTCTAGGAAATTCGAATAGAACACCCGGTACTCTACCGAGTAATACTCAACAGAACCCGAAGCCTCAGTCAAGCAACCAAGGGCAGAATAATCAAGGACAAGGGCAGAAATATACCCCTCCTAATGCCAGAAATGAGCATGTGAATGCAATTACAACGAGGGCAGGTAAAACTTATAATTCTGCAAATCCTTTACCTGATGATTCTACTCCACTTGTGCAGGTCAATGAAGATGATGAAACAGTTGATGATGAGATTGAGATGGAGCCGAACCCAGTCGTGCAGACACCGGCTGTTCCATCTAAACCTGTCGAGAAACCAACGGTGAAACCTTATCAACCGAAGATCCCATTTCCTCAACGGTTGAGGAAAGAGAAGATTAAGGAAAATTTCAAGAAGTTCGTTGATTTGATTCAATCGGTTAACATAACTGTTCCCTTAGTTGATCTTATTGCAGGGATGCCCAATTATGCTAAGTTTCTCAAGGAACTCATTAGCGACAAAAGGATGGAAGAGGCGAAGACTGCAGTACTTAGCGCCGAGTGTTCAACAATAATCCAGAATCAGATTCCTCCCAAGTTGGAAGATCCAGGAAGTTTTCTAATTGCTTGTTCTTTTGGTGCATTTTTGTGTGAGGCATTGGCCGATCTTAGGGCTAGAATTAATTTAATGCCTTTTTCGGTTTATAGGAAATTGTCCTTAGGTGAGTTGACCCCGACCCGAATGAGCATTAGGCTCGCGGATTGATCTTTCCAATATCCCATGGGGATAGCAGAAAATTTGCAAATTAAGGTGGGGCACATGGTATTCCCGGTCGACTTTGTCATTCTCGAGATGGAGGCGGACACTAAAGTCCCTCTAATTCTTGGCCGCCCATTCCTTAATACCGCGGATGCTATCATCCGGGTTAAGTTTAAGGAGATCTCCTTGGGGGTCGGTGATGACCGGTTTATTTTTAATGTTGATAGAGCATTAAAGCATCCTTATTCTTCTAATGATACATGTTTCAGGATAGATGTGATTGAAGAAGATGATGCTTTGGAGTCGGAGTTAATGAGTTTTTTGGACATGGACGAGGGAGAAGTGTTGCTTGCCTGTAGTGGAGAAGAGCTAGAGATGGTTGGAGAGAGGGTGGAGGAAATAATGGCATTAAGTGTTGACGAAACTCCACTGGAAGACGAAACCTTCAAAGAGATAACGACTAATGGTAGCACACGGGTACTGACATCGGTTGAGAATCCTCCTACCGACTTGGAACTCAAGCCTTTTCCGGATCATCTTGAGTATGCTTATCTCGAAGGTACATCTCTTTGAACCGTTGTCATCTCATCCTTATTGTTGGAGGATGAGAAATCTAGACTTGTGACCGTCCTTAAGGCCCATAAAAAGGCCTTTGCTTGGAAAACTTCCGATATACCGGGTATAAGTCCTGAATTTTGTAAGCACACCATAAATTTCATTGATAATGTTAAACCGGTAGTGCAAAGACAACGTAGACTTAATCCGAACATGAAGGAAGTTGTGAAAAAAGAGATAATTAAATTGCTTGATGCGGGAATCATATTCCCGATTTCGGATAGTCCATGGGTGAGTCCGGTGCATTGTGTACCGAAAAAGGGTGGGATGACCGTTGTTTTGAATGAGAAAAATGAGTTAGTTCCCACTAGAACTGTCATGGGATGGCAGGTGTGTATAGATTATCGGAAGTTAAATGACGCCACCCGTAAAGATCATTTTCCCTTGCCTTTTATTGACCAAATGCTCGAACGGCTAGCCGGAAACGAGTATTTTTGCTTCTTGGATGGGTTCTCCGGGTATTTCCAAATACCCATTGACCCTAAGGACCAAGAAAAGACCACATTCACTTGTCCCTTTGGTACTTATGCCTATAGAAGAATGCCTTTTGGTCTTTGCAATGCTCCCGGAACCTTTCAAAGATGTATGATTGCTATTTTTCAAGACATGATCGAAACTTCCATGGAAGTCTTCATGGATGACTTTTCTGTATTTGGAAATTCTTTTGAAAGTTGTCTAGATAGTCTTGATAAAATGTTGGAAAGGTGGGAAAAATGCCACTTCATGGTGAAGGAATAGATTGTGTTGGGACACAAAGTTTCTAAGGCGGGACTTGAGGTTGATAGAGCCAAAATAGATGTCATAGCTAAATTACCTCCTCCCACTAATGTTAAGTCTATAAGAAGCTTTTTGGGTCATGCCGGGTTCTATCGTCGGTTTATAAAGGATTTTTCAAAAATCACCCGGCCAATGACCAAGTTGTTGGAAAAAGATGTCCCATTTAATTTTGATAAGGATTGTCTTCATGCATTTAACTTACTTAAAGACAAATTGACCAATGCACCTATTATGTCTTCTCCTGATTGGTCATTACCTTTTGAGTTAAGTGTGATGCTAGCGATTATGCCTTAGGGGCCGTTTTAGGCCAAAGGGAGGATAAACATTTCCGTCCCATTTCTTATGCTAGTAAGACCCTCAATTCGGCCCAACAAAACTATACTATCACTGAAAAAGAATTGTTGGCCGTTGTTTATGCTTTTGATAAGTTTTGACCCTACTTGGTTCTCAACAAGACTATTGTTTACACTGACCACTCCGCATTAAGGTACTTGTTCTCAAAACAAGATGCCAAGCCCCGTCTCATTCGTTGGGTCTTGCTTTTGCAAGAGTTCGACATTGAGATTAAAGGACAAAAAGGGGGCTGAAAATGTGGCGGCCGATCATTTGAGTAGGCTCGAAAACCCTCACCTTGAGGAGTTGCAAGAGCATGATATTGATGATGCTTATCCTGATGAGTATCTGATGCAGGTAGATGTTGAGGAAGCACCATGGTATGCAGACATTGCTAATTATCTTTGTGCATATGTTCTTCCTAAGGAAATGTCTTCTCAACAAAAGAAGAAATTCTTTTCCGAGATCAAACATTATTTCTGGGAAGAACCATATTTGTTTAGAATGTGTGCAGATGGAATGATCAGGAGATGTGTGTCCGGTGCAGAAACCCGGAGAATTTTAGATGCTTGTCATTATGGTCCAACCGATGGTCATTATGGACCGTCTGTAACCGGTAAGAAGGTTTTTGATGCAGTTTCTATTGGCCGACCATTTTCAAGGAAGCAAAGACTTTGGTGGAGGTATGTGATGCTTGTCAGCGCCAAGGTAATATCACTAAAAAAGACGAAATGCCTCAACAGATGATTTAGGTATGTGAGGTTTTTGATGTTTGGAGGATTGATTTCATGGGACCTTTTCCCCCTTCGAATAAGTTTCTTTATATTTTGGCAGCCGTTGATTATGTGTCCAAGTGGGCCGAGGCTAAAGCCCTACCGACCAATGATGCTAGAGTAGTTATTGATTTATTGAAAAAGTTGTTTAGTAGATTTGGTGTACCAAAGGCCTTAATAAGTGATCGCGGGACACATTTCGCGAATCACCAGCTTGCTAAGGTTTTACAGAAGTATGGTGTGACCCATAGGTTCTCCACTTCGTATCACCCTCAGACAAGTAGCCAAGTTGAAAACACCAACAGGGCCTTGAAACATATTCTTGAGAAAACTGTGCATGATAACCCCAAGATTTGGGCTAAGAAGCTTGATGATGCCTTGTGGGCGTTTAGAACCGCCTACAAGACGCCGATTGGTACTACCCTTATAAGCTTCTTTATGGCAAAACTTGTCATCTCCCGGTTGAGATTGAACACAAAGCCTATTGGGCTTTGCAAAATTGCAATATGGATTTGATCTTAGCAGGTGAGAAGAGGTTTTTGCAGTTGCACGAGTTAGATGAGATGAGATTGCAAGCATATGACAATTCAAAGCTCTACAAGGAACGTACAAAGGCTTGACATGATAGCAAGATCAAGAGAAAGGAGTTCAAGGTCGGTGACAAAGTGCTTTTGTTTCAATCAAAGTACAAACTCAAAGCACCTAAGCTTAAATCGAAATGGACGGGACCTTATGTGGTTAAGAGAGGTTATGCGTCCGGATATGTGGAATTGTTTGGAAAGAATGGTGGGAGTTTTATTGTGAATGGACACCGATTGAAGCATTTCCATGAAGAGGATGATGAGAATGAGGAGGTGTTCGAAATTGGCTTTTATGCCATTAACAAGTAAACTCGAAGCACTTGGAGTCGAGCTAAAGACTCGTTAATAAATTAAGCGCTTCGCGGGAGGCAACCCGTGTTTCTCGTTTTTCTTGTTTTCAATAATTTTGTTTGTTTTTCATTGGTATTGTGTTTTTAATAAGTTTTGCAGGTTGAAGTCACTCTCACGCGTTCCGGTAATTCGTTTGCAAAGGTAAGTGTGGGGGGGTCTCATTGCGCCGCAACTATCAAGTTGCGCCGTAATGGCTTCAAGTTGTTGTGCCGCAACTTTGTTTGTTGCGCCTCAACTTATATTTCTGTCAAAGGCATTGCGCCGCAATGCATGTGTTGTTTTCTCAGAAAATCCAAAAATCTATATAAAAAAAAAATCGAAATTTGAAAATTAAGGGGCATTGCGCCGCAACTAGGGTGTTGCGCCGCAATACAAGTCAAGGTCGGGCCAGACTTAAAAGAAAAGGGGGTTAGGGTTGTTTTTCACACTTTGCTTTATCAAATAATTGAACCCTCTCTCTTTTCCTCCTACACCCCTGCCGATCCCCTTTCTTATTTTTCTCAATTTTCTTCAAATTTTAATCTTTATCTTCATCCATTATCACCATGACTCGAACAGGAAAGGTTAGTCTAATCCACCCTCTAATCTCATTACTTCTTTGTCATTCAATTCTTGTTTATATACGAATTTGTTTGCCATTATGTTTGATTGATTATTTATGGTCGAAATTAAGATTAGAACAATGAGGGTTGGGGAGATTTGTTTGAAAAATTGATGATTCGGGGTCATGATTGTGTTAATTGATGTGAATTAGGGTTAATCAAATTTTAATCACTTATTTGTATGATAAAACCCTAGAATTAAGTTGATGAGGAGGTTATTGTGATGTTTTGTTTTGTTACTCCTGCTGCTCGAACCAGACCCAGAACACAAAGCATTGCGCCGCAACTACCTGGTTGCGCCGCAACAGGCCAAACAGATTTTTAAGTTGCGCCGCAACTGGTCCAGTTTCGACCCAGCTTTGTTTTGTTCTTATTATATATGTTTATATCGGGGTTTGATTATTTTGATGGTTTTCTTGTATGTGTAGGAACCCGCAAGTTCTAGCCGTGCACCTAGAGGTTCTGCCAGAGCCTCAACTGCTTCTGCACCTGCTGAGGGAGCTGCTAATGCTCCTACCGGTCTTACTCCTGAGGCGGTTGCTATGGGCGTTCCCGCCCACACTTGGCTTAGGTTTCCTCGAGCTTCTCCCGAGTCTAAGACTCAATATACTAACAGGTTGGCTGCTTTGGTTCATAAAGATATTATAGAACCAAGATTTATGGAGAGAAATATGCTCGATATGCTCAATGTTCGTGAGGACATTAGCAGGTACATGCGCCTCATGGGTAGGGCTAATGATGTTGATGGTAACCCGATTGAGAAAGAATTTGGTATGTGGTTTGACATCTTTCGCAATAGGGAGTCTGTTTGTAAGGAGTGGTGTCTAGAAGTGTACTCCACTATTTCTGTTGAGCATATTGATACTGCTACTAGTGTTTTTGATGATAGGGTTATTTTCTTTAGATGTGGGGGTTTGAATAGGCACTTGACTATTGCTGAGTTTGGATTGTGCACGGGTATGTATACTCAGGCGATGTTAGATGACCCTGCATTTGAGAATCTTCTTAATATTGCTGTTAGGACTACTACTGGGTTTCATCGTGACTTGGGTGATCAGAGAGATTATTACTCTTGGATTTCTGGGGGTCAATCTTGGCGTGGCGCTTGTGGGGCGAATACTATTTAGTCGCCCATTTTGAGATTGTTTCATAAGATGTTGGTCTACTTCTTTGTCCAGCGGACTAATCATCCGGACAAAGTATACTTGGAAGATTTGTGGTTATTAAGAATTTTTGATGAAGGTAACCATTATAGGACTGCTTGTGCCCCCTATGTGCTAGCAAAACACATGAGCACCAAAGGGGTGCGTGATAGGGGGTTGGTTTGTGGCCATTTCATCACAAAAATGGTCAAGTATTTTCAGCTTGAGGATGATAGGGCGAACACTACGGTGAATTTGAACTGGAAGCCGATGAAGGCTTTTACTTATAAAGATTTGACACGTTTTGGTTTGCTTCGCCCTAGAAAGAATAAGAATGACATGTATGAGTTGATTCCTTTTGGTGATGCCGCCTCTGAAGGCGAGGAGGAGGATGGAGATGATGATGATGACGAGGAGATGGCTGAAGCACCTGAGCAGCCACCTGAGCCCGCGCGACGTACTAAGCATCGTGCCACTAGTACTCCTACTGCGGGGGCATCTTCTTTTGCCGCCCCTTCAGGTACTTGGGACTTTTCTTCTTTGGAGACCACTGTTAATAACATGTGGCAATCCCAGCAGCAGTTCCAGTCCAGGATGGATAGTGATTTTAGATGGGTGGGCTCAGGTATGGGTCGTGTGATGTTCGATCAGCAGAGATATCAGCCTATGTGGGAGGCTCAGTATCGTGGTGATGAGTTCCACCCACCTCAGCCGATTCCAGACTACCGTCCTCCTAGCATCTTCATACCAGAGCACAGGACTGGTGGTGGTTTCTATTACCCACCGGAGCGTCAGTTTGAGCAACCTCCTTCTCATGATCTCGGGGGTCCGGGACCAGATCACCCTGTTAGTTTTGGTTCTTTTGCAGGTACACAGGCTGGTGATGCAGGCGCTGGAGGATCGGGATCAGCAGCTCCGACCTTTGCTGAGCAAGCGGCTGCATCGATCTTTGGTCAACCAGGCGGGACTATGCCTCGTTATCCACCTTCCAGCTGGTCATAGGATGTGAGTGATGATGAGTGGTGCCGTCTATTGGTTTCGTGATGGCTTGTATCATTACTTTGTTTGAACAATTTTCATTCTCGTACTTTATTTTTATTTGCTTGGTTTGTATCCACCCCACGGGGTGATGAGACATCGTATTTTATTTCCATTTCCATTTCGAATAAGTAGGGATAGGAATTTGCATGCTTTATTATAATCTGTTGGCTGTTAATCGTGTGTTCATGTTGAATAGCAAGTTTGTCATATGCATATGCTGGCAGTAAGTTCAGCGCCATATTCTTGTTGGCATCATTCAAGCATGGAACACCCGTCATACCCGACAAGTTTTTCTTGTTCTTGAATTTGCTTTTTGTTTACTTTCCCCTATTTCCCATAGTTTGCCTTAGTTCATTGGACATTGAGGGCATTGTCCAACTCAAGTGTTGGGGGGGGGGGGTGGTAAATAGGAAAAAGTCGGGTATTTTAGAGGATTTTTAAACTTTTGCATGCTTGTCCTTGTAGTTAATTGCTTTTGTCACCTAATTATAGATATTAATGAGCAATTTGACTACACCCTTGGTACAAAGTTTAATTGGTGGAATGTATTTTGACTGATTAATTAGGCAATCCCTTCTGGATTAATAATATGACTAGCACGCTTATAGCACCAAAACACCAAATTTGTGAGATTATTGATTCACTTCTAGATATGTTAGGTGTTTTCGGGTTTGGACTTATTGGCCTTGTAAATTTGTCCCTCTCGTAGGCTTTTGGATTTATCCAAGAGTAAGGGTTCGACTTAGAATTTTGAACTATGATGTGCAAGTTTGAGGTTGGTTTTTCCATTTCTGGATTATTTTCATTTGCTATGAGTGTGCCGGAGATTGCGTTGATTCTAGAACTTGTCCTGGTTGATCGTTCCGTGTTATTTATCATAAGAGGCAAATTTAGGATAAAACCATTTGTTCTTTGTATGTTCACCCCTTGTTTCGTAAAAATTTGTTATGTGCATCTTTTATTAATGTGCTTAGTAGCTAACTACACTGGTTAGTGAACCACCTGTTAAAACCTTTATGTTGCACTCACTTTTAGTGCAAGAAACAATAGAAAACATGTTGTCATTAGCCTGTTCTTTGTTATTAAATCCACCTTAAATATACACCTTCCTCGCTATACCGATAGTCGAAGTCCTGGTGGGTCATTGGTTGCCTATGCTAGTGGATGGTTTGGGGTTGTCCTTTATGTCGGGTTGGGATATTCTCGGTTACTGAGAATAAATTGATTTCGTCATGATTGTTTGGATCAAGTCTGGATTATTCATTTTGGCATATTGTTAAATGATTTGTCATTGTTTCAATATTATTAAGAGAATACCAATTAGTAAGAGTAAAAGTAGCTCACAAAAAAAAAGAATAAAAGAATTGAAAATCAGAAAAAGAAAAAAAAATAGAAAAAATGAAAAAAGAGCTTGGGCTGTCAGTTGGTATTTCTCACTTTTGGTCAAATCATTTTTGTAAGTTGGTTCATCAATTACACCAACAAAAGGATTATAATGTTATACTTTTCAGTTATCATATTTAGGTTGGCACATTCGTTTAAGCCAACATGGTTAGTATTGGTTGATTGAGTTGTTGATTGTCATACACCACAATGGTGTCGGTTTTTAATTGTTCTATTGGGGGTATTGTCGGGACAACTTATCGGGTTTTGGACCGTTGGCAACTAATGACATGGGATTTAATGGATTAGACTATTATGTGAAAACTTTGTTAAATGTTGTGTTATTTCTTTTTAACACCTTTTGTTATCTCAAATTTCCATACCCCTTTTAAATACCTTGTTTAGCCCCAGAGTTCATTACAACCCTTAAAGACCTCTTATGATAGACGTTGTGGTGCTTGCGCCATGGCGGTGAAGGAACGAACCTAGTACAAGCCTATGGTAAAAGATTATGCATCACGACTAGGCATTGAGTGATTATTCAAATATTCAACCCCAAAAGTAAGTTAGTTGGAGTAGGATAGATGAAATATCATTGTTTCGATTCTTTTGTGCTTAGTCGTGTTATTGAGGCTTGTGTATCAGTCAAGTATTGTCAAACATTCCAGTTTTCATTTAAGATTAAAACTGCCTAACCATCTCTTTTCATTTTCATTTATGGTTGAGCTTCTTTTTTATTACTGAAATGTACTTTCCATGGATGTACCAAGGTAACTTGTGTTTTTCAGCTTGGAATTGCTTGAGGACAAGCAAAGCTTAAGTGTGGAGGGATTTGATATGTCGTATTTTATACCCATTTCCCACAACGAATTTAGTTGCTTTCGTATAGTTTTTGAGTCGTTTTCATATACATTTGGTGCGTTTATGGTATTTGTTAGTGTTTCAGGGAAATAACAGGTACTTGGGCGTATTTCTGGAAGAAACGACATTTTTGAGGTGAAATAAGTGCTTACGGATGATTTTCGAGGCATTTGGATGAAGATTTAAGCTGGTCAACGAAAGTCAAACTGGAAAAGGATCCATTGCGCCGCAACTACCTATTGCGCCGCAATGGAATTACAGAAACTTAAGTTTCAGCGTAACTACCCAAATTGCGCCGCAATGCCTTCAGTTTCCAGCCAGCCTCGAGTCAAGGGAAGTCAAAAAGTCAACAAAAGTCAAACCTCATTGCACCGCAATGAGGGCCGATTTTAAAGCAAATTTATGGAGACTATATATAGCTTGCATAAACATTCTTTAACCCTACCTTTTACCTTCAGCCATTTTTTAAGACTTCTTTGAAGGGTTTTTCATCTGGAGAATCATCTTTGAAGATCAAGAACACGATTGAATTTATTTCATCATTCCGTATTCGATTTTTAGTCATTCTTGGAACGATTTCAACTTTCGGTACATTATGTCTTCATATATTATTGATTGTTTTTATTTTTTCATTATGAGAGGCTAAATCTCTCAGCACCTACTTGGATAGTGAACATGTCATAAGACAAATTAGGAACACTTCCATGCTACAATTCATGCGATGTCTTGTCAACCTTCTTGGTTGGAACCATATTGAGAATGCGTACAACAGTCTCTAGAGCATAATCCCAAAATGAAAATGGGAGAGTCGTAAGGTTCATCATTGATCTCACCATGTTCAACAAGGTTCGATTTCTCCTCACAGATATACCATTATGCAGGACTAAGCTTTCGGATAAATCCACAAGCTTTTAGATAATCCTTAAACTCTTGGCTTAAGTATTCTCCACCTCGATCCGAACGAAGAATCCTAGATAGTTTTACCGAGTTGATTTTCTACTTCATTTTTAAACTCTTTGAATGTTTCGAAGACTTCATGTTTATGTTTAAGCAAGTAAACATAACCATAACGACTGAAATCATTCATAAAAGTGATGAAGTAGCTAGCACCTTTCCTTGACATATGTCTAAATGGGCTACATACATCGGTATGTATAAGTCCAAGTAGATCTTTAGCCCTCTCCGTTTTATGCGGAAAAGGTATTCTTGTCATCTTGCCGGAAACACAAGACACACATTTGTCAAATGATTCATCATTTGATTGTAAGATCCCTTCACGTTGAAGTCTTCCAATGCGTTTCTTGCTAACGACAATGCCAAAGACACGCATTCATCAAATGATTCATCATTTGATTGTAAGATCCCTTCACGTTGAAGTCTTTCAATGCGTTTCTTGCCAAAATAAACAAGATGACAATGCCAAAGATAGGTAGAGTCCAAGTCAGGTTTGACTCTTTTGCTATTGAATTATCTTTTGAATCACAACAACACATATAATTCAATTGTGAAGATACTTGAAGAACTGGTTAAACCAACTTGCTTCTTCTTCTCGTTCAACTCAGCTAGATACTTAGGACAATTCCTCTTCCAGTGTCTCACTTCAGCACAGTGATGACAAGTCTAGTCTTTTAGCTTTCGATTGTTTGGCTTTCTAAACCTTTCCCCCCTTGATCATAAGAACTTGGGGTGTCTCAGATTTCTTGGGAAGGTTTTTCTCATACTCAATCAACAAGGCATGAAGTTCAGCTATGGTTTTGCTCATGTTGTGCATATTGTAATTGCGCACAAACTTCTCAAAATCCCTCGAAAGAGACTTAAGAATCATGCCAATAGCAATAGGCAGAGGATACGCATAGTTTAACCTTTCCAAATGCTCAAAATAACTCTTCATCTTGAGTACATGAGCGCTCACCGATTTCCCATACTCGTGTTCAAAATATGGAGTGATTCAACAAGTTCAAACAATTCAACTCCAGTTTGTTTTCCGTACATAGACTTGAGTTCTCTGGTCATATCATACGGATTGTGCAATCCGAATTGCTTTTGAAGCTCGGGAGTCATGCTACCAGCATCAAATAAGCAACCTCAATATGTCTATTGTACTGAGTATTGTATGCTTTCAACTGCACAGCAGTGGCACTCGCATCAGGGATAGCGGGTATCTGATTTTCAAGGACATCGATTTTCTCCTCAACTCTTAGAACGATTCTCAGCTGACGAAACCAGTCATTGAAGTTGGTTTTAGAAAGTTTTTATCTTCCTAGCATCGACCTGAAAGCCGATTAGTGTATGTTTTGTGAAGGATTTGTTGCCATTTACAAAACAGATTCAAGTTCAATTATCGGTATTTTCGATAATGAATCCTTAAGAAATATAATCTACCCATGTTAAATTCATTTAACAATTAATTTCATTAAGGCTAGGATCCAATTGACATACTATCATTTCATCAGTTGATCTACTAGAAATGACATACTCAAAAGGTAAGTGACGAGCAGTAATTTCATTACAAGTGTAATTCCCAGATTTATGGGACTTACAACAACACTTATTAGGGGTAGTAAGTGTTTTGTAAACATGTTTTGTCCCATCTTATGCCATGGGTCAAGGTCTCACCGCTTAACTCGCTTTAAGTCGCCCAATTAAGAACATGTAAATAGTCTACCACCGTCTCATGATGAGTAGTAATTTACCTTGTGTGATACAATTCACCTACGGTCTCACGTAGAGCAAAAAGCACTTGCAAGTGTTCTTAGCAAAGTGGGTGGCAAAGACTTAACTTTGAATGGGTAATGCATTTGATGTGAATCAAAAGTTTATGTATGAAGACTCATGCAAATCTTCATAACATAATGTTTAATAAAATCATTTGTATAGTCCTAACAACACAAAAGAGCTCGGTAGCTCCATTTGAATGCACAAAGAAGCGCATGAACAAAGGTTTGCGATAGACGCAATTAAAAACCCGCTCCTTTAGAAGGCTAGCGCACTCCGACTTATACCTCTCTTAGAGTTTGTTCAAATGGGTGAGCCGGTGTATCTCTTGGTTGTAAGACACCAATTTTATTAAAACAAAATCTTATTTCGATAATTCTTAGTCAAGTTTATTCTTTTCTATAAAACAATTTTGCATCACCATTTATATCACAATAAATTGCAAAATAATAAACTTACTAACTATTACCTAATTAATCATGCAACGAGTTATGGTGGACCACCTAAACATGGTCACTATGGGTAATGTATATGTCTAAGTCGGCTCCCCCTTCAAAGAAGAGGACCACATACATCAAGTTACCTTGATTGCGTAAGCCTTTAAACAAACAATTAGCAAGTAAATACATATAAACATGCTGACTGGAAATTTCCAGCAGCTTCACGACCTGTTTAGACCTGTTTCTGGTCCGAATCAAGCTTCGACCAGAACTACAAAGTTGTAGCCCTATGAGTTGGGCATTTACAGTCCAAAATTCAGCTTCTAACTCATTACGGTTGATTTTATATGAATTTTTTAGTGAACTTTTGTAAAGCAGAAAAAATCGCACGAAAAATTCACATAGTCACACAATTATCAAATAATTAACCCTAATTATTGGACCATTATGATAAGCAATTTATACTTATATATCTAAGTAATAATCATAAAGAATTTTGCATGAATTCCTTATGATTTTTACTTCTATTTAACAACATTAAATATAAAAGATACAAACATGCAATTTATATCAAATAAACATGTCAATTCACATAATCAAAACTTGCATAGAGGGTTTCAATTAACCATTAATATAAAATAGGTTGAATTTAATAATAAAAACAAAACCCTAATTTTATTTTTATTAAAACCGATTTTAATTAAAAAACAAATAAAGAAAACGATTTTTAATATTTAATTATTAATTAAATCGAACCAACCCTAAACCCCCCTTCAAGTTTTGAACTTTGTAACTAATATATCACATATTAGGCTCGTGATACCACTATTAGGATTCAAGCACAATAATCACATAAACAATCACGAGTGCGCAGCGGAATAAATCGTATATGCAATATAATAATTAACAAAGTAAGGAATTGAATGTGTACCTTTTAGCTTAGCTTCCAATAATATTAATAATAAGATTATTATTATTAGTTAGGGTTTAAAGAAAAACCTCCCTACGATCGCACACACAACACATCGAACAATACCTGAAGATTAATTGATCTTGAATCACCAAAAACCAAAAACTCCTAAATAGCTTTTAGTTTTGTTTTGTCCAACATAAGTAAGAAACACAAATAATGATTCTGCCGAACTAAAACCCCCACCAAAGTCTTGACTATTATCTATATAATATAGATTTGGTTTTGGAATATGAGTTTTGTGTTTTCGGTATTAAGTTTTGGATCGAGAGAGAACCGAATTATATTTTAGTTATTATATAGGGTATAAATATATCCCTAATAACTTAACTTTCAAGCTAACATCTTTTGACTTGGACTAGGGTTTAATTAATAATTACATTAATTAT
This sequence comes from Erigeron breviscapus, assembly GCA_034093135.1. Classification (NCBI taxonomy): domain Eukaryota; kingdom Viridiplantae; phylum Streptophyta; class Magnoliopsida; order Asterales; family Asteraceae; genus Erigeron; species Erigeron breviscapus. The sequence continues at coordinate 81,274,700 of CM067175.1, read as the reverse complement.
TAATTAATATTTAATAATTAATAATTAATATTTATTAATTAATAAATAATTCTAATTAACATATCTAGTTAATAATGTCCAATTATCATTTCTCTCAATTTGGTGATTATAACCGGATATCTAAGTGTCATCGCGTGTGACCCCGTAGGCTTAAACATTTTCGGACATGCGTTTATTTAATGTGATCATATTCCAACAATTCAAACCTATGAAACTTATGTGGCCCGTTCACAAGTACCATACATCTATGTATAAATTGTTAGACTTATGAATGGGTGAATTCGAGTTATGTAAAATTTCTGAATAGTCAAATGGGTAATTAAGAGGTTAAACAGGGTCAAAAGATGCCCAAAATGTATTTCTAGGGCATAGAATTCGTAAATGATGTTATTCGAATGTTCGAATTATCACTGAACTTATGTAGTTGTCGTAATAATAGTTAGCACACTTATTGTCTATAAATAGTTAAGAAGTTCTGACAAAAAGTGTATAGGATCAACCTATCTGACACGTACAAGAAATAACTTGTTTTGATCCACCTATTTTAATCCGTTTCGCCACTTTCGTGTCTCTTATGAATCGCTAAAATTGCCATCTTTAGTTATATTTTATTGTGAGAAACCCTTTTATGGCGCTTGTAGATCTAGACATGTTCATATATAACCTTGCATATAGTTATATAGAGGATAGATAAACATCTGAATTGGATATTGTGGTTTAGTAGAGTTTCATGGTTTTTCTGCAGATAGATGCCTATACCATTACCCATTTACCCTTGCTACCTGTTTTATGTCTCAGGTCCTGTAGAGAACCGTGAAGATCCAACAAAAAGTGTTAGTTTCGTGCCGCCTGGTGACTCCCTTAAATGTATGTGTTTTGCAGGGGTTATCTTTTGTGAAAGCTCGGTTACTGTCTACGGAAATTCCTGCTCATGTGGGAGAAATATCTCATAGTTCATTAGATAATAAATATACTGATAATGGGGCTGATACCTCGAAACACACAGATAGGTTGGTAAAAATTGATCCCTACAGAGGAAGTTGGGGCCTTAGATTTCTTGAACTTGAGTTATATAATCCAACCGATGTTGTTTTTGAAGTCGGTGTCTCTGTACAGCTAGAGAGTACCAATAATGAGGAAAATAATGATTCTTCTGAGTTCGATTACCCAAAAACAAGAATAGACAGAGTTTACACTGCACGAGTTTTAATTCCGCTGGAGCATTTTAAGTTACCTGTTCTTGACGGTTCTTTTCTTGTCACAAGTTCACGGTCAAACGGGAATGGTGGTAAAACTGTGAATCTCTCAGAAAAGAACAAGAAAGCCGAGCTCAATGCCTCAATAAAGAATCTGATTTCAAAGATTAAGGTACAGTGGCTATCAGGACGGAACAGCTCAGGCGAATTGCATATCAAGGATGCCACGCAGGCTGCCCTTCAGACATCTGTAATGGACGTTCTATTACCAGACCCTTTGACTTTCAGTTTCAGGCTTTTTAAGGATCATGCAGGAGAAGTTGAAAAGATTTATTAAATGGGTCGGTTATTGAGGTGACATCTTCTTCACCAAAGGGGCCTGTGTTAGCACATGACATGACGCCCATGGAGGTTATGGTTAGGAATAACATAACGGATTCTATCAGTTTGTGTCTAATTAGTGTCACTTGCAGAGATGTAGCTGGTGAAAACTGCATTGAAGGAAGCAATTCTGCTGTACTATGGTCTGGTAAGACACTATGCTCTGTGAGTGTGTATCATGTGTGTTTGTATGTGTTTCTTAGTCCGTATGCATGGAGTTGTTGAATTTTAAAGTCATCAATCCCATCCTTGCTGCAAACAAACCATTTTCTTGAGAAAATGGAACAGATTAAAAATAAGGAAAATGATAAATCCTCCTAACTATGTGATCATCACACTTGGTCGAATCAAAGGATGAGATTTGGAGAAAGAATAAGTAGATTACACTTGTCATAGTTTAAGGTTTTTAGGAGGATTATTAGGCTATCTATTAGGAGGATTTATCATTTCCCTAAAAATAATAAACGATGTTTATTGAGAAAAATGCAACGGATGAAAAATATACCATACTTCGCAAACAAATAATCTTTCATTCACATTGGCATATATTAAGTATATAAAGCATTCAACTCTTTATCGAGTTAATTACAGAAATCGTCCCTGTCGTGGTACCCAGCTTGCAGGTTTCGTCCCTACCTTTCAAAAATTACAGTTTTAGTCCAAAAAACTTGCTCCGTCAACACTTTTAGTCCAAAGCATTAACAGACGTTAAAATACCCATCACGTGACCTGCACATGATGGGTATAATGGTCTTTTCATTACCAATGGACCAAAAGTGTAAGAGTTAATTACAGAAATCGTCCCTTTCGTGGTACCCAGCTTGCAGTTTTCGTCCCTTAACTTTCAAAAATTACAGTTTTGGTCCAAAATCTCAAATGAAAATCTTTAACAAAATTTCTTATCCAAATCTCTATTTATAAATCTTTTGGAAATTTATACAAAACTTAAATAAAATTTCAAATTAAAGTTTATCATCGCCAGTTCATCACCTCTCTTTCAGATCCAAAATTTTATAACCACAATCATAACAAATAAATTCATCATAGCAAATAAATTCATCATCAAAACTTCAACAGTATAGAGTTAATTACACCATAAAATTCTAAGGTGAGAAAGATGAATAAAAATCCTTTTTGATGTAACCATAAACTAACCGCAGCCACAACTTATCACCATGATGTAGCCACCGTAAGGTGAGAAACAATGTTTTAAAAACCGGTATTTTAGTCATACCGGTGTGGAAAAATTTCCCGGTATTACCGGTATTATCGGTATTACCGGAAATACCGGCCGGTACGACTATTTTTAATTTATTATATTTTTTTACAAAAATCCTACGAAACTTGTTACAATTTAACGAAAATTTTATTTAAGTTTATTTTGAAATTTTATTTAAGTTTTGTATAAATTTCCAAAAGATTTATAAATAGAGATTTGGATAAGAAATTTTGTTAAAGATTTTCATTTGAGATTTTGGACCAAAACTGTAATTTTTGAAAGTTAAGGGACGAAAACTGCAAGCTGGGTACCACGAAAGGGACGATTTCTGTAATTAACTCTTACACTTTTGGTCCATTGGTAATGAAAAGACCATTATACCCATCATGTGCAGGTCACGTGATGGGTATTTTAACGTCTGTTAATGCTTTGGACTAAAAGTGTTGACGGAGCAAAGTTTTTTAGACTAAAACTGTAATTTTTGAAAGGTAGGGACGAAACCTGCAAGCTGGGTACCACGACAGGGACGATTTCTGTAATTAACTCTAATTTATCCGATTGCCCAGATTTCTTTTTAGCTTTTTTCCTTTTTTTACTACTTAAACTTGCTAAGTATAAGACACAGTCAAAATCAACCTATTTTGAAAGTTAATGGGCCGAAATCGCCACCTCCTCCATATGTTTGTATTCCTTCTGGCACAAAACTAAGGGCGCGTTTGTTTCACAGAATGTTTTTGGAAGGAATGGAATCTTTCAAAGGAATTGGAATTCGAAGGAATGGAATTTGATGGAATGTTTTTGATCTTTTGAAAATTCAAGTGATGGAAGGAATGAAATTCCTTCATCCATCCCCAAGGAATGGAGATTCCATCAAATTCATCAAATTCATCAAATTCATCAAATTCCATCAAATTCCATCAAATTCCATCAAATTCCATCAAATTCCATCAAATTCCATCAAATTCCATCAAATTCCATCAAATTCTCAATTCCAATTCCATCAAATTCCATCAAATTCTGTGAACCAAACATGACCTAAGAATATGTTATGACAACTTTCAACAAATCTGAACCAAATTATATTTGATTTCTCCTCAAACCACATTTGTGTTGTTTGAATCATATGATTTTATGTTACTACTAACTCTTGGTCCCCTCATAGGTTGTTAATGCAATTAACCCCGTTGGCGGTCTTCGTCTTAGCATGAGTTTTTATTTCTTATTTGTCTTTATTTTAGGTGCCTTAAGTGGGATGAAGGTTGACGTTCCTCCACTTGCAGAGATTAAACATTCATTCTGTCGAATACACGCTATTGGCTGCTGCAGTAATAGATGATCCTAATGAAATTTTAGGGCTCGTGCCCAATCTACATCACTTGATGAGCCAATCTTTTGTCGAGGCCCACCTTATCATGTTCGCGTAAATGGTACTATCTAAATATTTCTGATTCATCTATTTACTTGCACATTCATGTTGCATACAAACGGACGCTCTTTTTCTCTCCATATATGCACACATACGTACCTACATATCTGTATTTGTGTGTCGAGTGTGTGCATTTGTTTGTACTATGTTGTAATATTTTAAAAGTTTCGGGTCATTGTGTGTGTTTCCTGCTAATATCGATTTATCAGTAAACATCTTGTGTGTACTTTAGGAGGGGCGTTGTTCATGTGGTGTAATGGTGTTTAGAGTAGATTTCATTTTGTGAAGATTAAAACATGAGAAAATGTTACAAACCTATATTGTTTATTCATTGCAAATGGTCCTTGGATTTTCCATTTTCGTTATAAGCAGTCCTTGTCACTAACTTATGTTAATTTAAGCCGTTAAACCCCTCACGTGCATACCACGTGAGGGTATAATTGTCTTTCTGACAACCATAGGGACTATATGTGATAAAAAGAGTTTTTAATTAACAAAATCTTTATTTGTATACTTTATATTATATATACAGACACATGTAGATTTCTTCACCAGAACTTGTTTTAATTTTCAATCTGTAAATCCCTTTATGTTTCTTTCTCAATTTCGCATCTGTTCATGCGTAAAAACAATGAAATAATCAAGAAATCCCACCAATTTAAGTCCTCCATTGTTGAACCCAATAACCTTTGGTGTTCATCGTGATGAGTCTTCACAATCTGGAGTCATTGGATTTCATGGAAACCCCAAACAATGGTGTTGTGATCGAAATCCATATGTAGTTCAAGGCTTCAAATACTCAAAGAACAAGGTAATTTACCAAAAACTTGAAGTGAAAATGAAGATATATCTCCTCCTACTCCTTCTTTTGGTTGATTATTGCATTTGGGCAACATCATTGGGTCCAAATTCATATAGAAATCAGTGCTAGAAAGTTGCACATCAGGTGTTCGATAAAATGCCTCAATGAAAACCAGTTTGTTTTCAAGGCTGAATATAAGCATTTTCAAAAGGATTTCTAGATATTAGATATATATTGTTAATCAGTGGCAATGATTCAATTGCTTTAAATATTTTTAAGGCCGAAAATTCTAACTCCATGTCGTTTTTTGGTACTAATAATTATAGCATTATGGTGATGATCATGGTCCCATGTTATCATCGTCTTCTTTGTTTTGAAGTCCTTTGCGTTTCTTGTCTTCTTGATGTTTTGTTATAATTTGTTAGTGTCTCACTAGCTACTTTCATTTATAATCTTATTTGATTTTATGTATTATGTATAAAACAAGTTCATCATTGATCGTGTTAGTAATAAAACTTTCTATAGTTTCAATTGCTTTAAAAGTATATAAATGTGTATATATATATTGTTACTTAAAAACACTTTTTATCACATGTAGTCCCTATGGTTATTAAAAAGACGAGTATACCCTCATGTGGTATGCACGTGAGGAGTTTAACGGCTTAAATTAACAGAAGTTAGTGTCAGGGATTGCTTGCAACGAAAATGGGAAATCCAGGGACCATTTGCAACGGGAAAAAAAACACAGGGGTCAAAATGCGAATACGACAAACCACATGGACCATTTGTAATATTTTCTCTTAAAACATTATGTTAAATGTATTCCATACAAGTATTCGTGTAATCCTTGTGTAGTTGACGAGGAAATTCTATCCCTTTCTTTTATCAACAATTTTCCCTTCTTATACTATCCGCATTACTACATTTTTTTCCCGATCTCAAAACATATGCATCTTATGCTGGCAAATCGTTTCATAATAGGTCTTAACAGTCTCAGAATGTGCGATTAACACAAGTATCAATCATGAAAACGATTCCTTTAACACTTGGCTTCGGTGTTTTAAACGTGATAGTTATATGTTTTATGTATCAAAAAGTTAATAATAAAGCCCTAGAATATTAAAGATAACTATTTTTTTAAAAAAATTATAAAATTGCATAGTGTATGTTCTCAGGAGGTCTTAAAAGTTCCTCAAATTATGAGCTTTAAGCCAAAATGACACCATGCTTTGTGTCGGATGTCACCTTGACACTATTTTTTTTGTTACACTCACGCGTAGTCCGTTTCTCTCTCTTCTCTCCCAACTCTCTTTCTCTCTCTTATCTTACGTTATTTATTCAGATCTAGATTTGATTGAGAGTCTAGAGATCGAGTTCGAGAGTTTAAGATTGAGAATTGAGATCGAGAATTTTTTCCTTTTTCGGCTTTGTTTTCGTCCTGGTCTTGGCGAATTTTTTCAAGGGATAAGCCCTAGGCCAGAAGTCCTTCTGGAAGCAGCCTCTCTACCTTTGGGTATGAGTAAAGTTGTCTACATCTTACCTTCCTCTAACCCCGTTTTTGTCGGGATTGAGTATCATTGTCATTGTTGTAACAACCCTCAAAATCCGACTAGGACAATTTACTTGGATTTAACTAGATATCTATTCCTAGAGGTTTCTTAAGAGAATTTGTCTTCTAGACATTAAGACATAGCCATATTTGCTGTCTAGTACAATAGAATACCCATGGATAGCTAGCTATTATAGAAATGCCATGAACATAACTATAATAACCCAAGTCAACCTCAGGGAATTTAAAACAATAACCACTTTATAAATATATAAATTAAACAAACGTGTATCGAGGTAACCAAAATATAATCAACGACTCAAATAATAGAATGTACATTAAGAATTTTTTTTATAATGTTTAATTAAGTACCAATATATGTATATATACGATCAAACTACATATGAAAAATGAACAAGTAACTTCCATTCTTAGTCAAATTAAATTACAACACTCTTATAAAATTATATGTATATACATACGTATCCAAGAAATCTTATGCTTCCAATGAAGTAACCTACAACTTGTAAAGATGTAACAAAAGCTTACAAATTAAATATGTGTACATATATAAACGACACATACATACACTTTATTAAACACTTAGACTTTTTATAAAATCATCAAATTTAAAATAAGTATAAGCATATGTATAAATACTTATACCATCAACCAACCAACAATCATCTAACCCACTAATATCTACACTCACACATACACATATACATACATATATCCATACATCCCAACCCAACCATGGTCACCTCCACCACCACCTTAGTTAACCTATGGACAACCCACTAGCCCACTCCACCACCTCATACAACCAATAAACAACCTCCTAGCTCACTCTTGGCCCCTCCCCACGTTTTTGATGCATAAGGCTTCACCATTCTTTCATTTCACACTCAAACTCATCACATACACCTTCAATTCTCTCTCAAAATTTCTGCACTTCTTCCTCTTCAATTTCGGTTCAAACAAGGCAAAAGTAAGCATGAACCTAACTAAATTAATGTAATAATAAGTTCCATTGATCATCCAACAACTAGGACCATGTGTGGTGGAGGCTTGGAGATGATTTGGAGGCCAAGAAGCTCACGAAATCAGCCCCCCTAAGAGGCTGATCGGCAGCAGCAAAACAAGGGGGAAAACAACCCCATTCTTCCTACTTTCTCTTGATTCTTGACCACCAAAGGTTAACCATCATGTTCTTTTGCTTGTTCATCATCTTTCCATCCATCTTGTGGCTTATTTTCTCTTCTTTTCAAGCTTGTTACAGCCATGCAACTATCAATGGACAACCTTAAATCTAGCCGATCTTCATCACCTAAGGTTGTTCTCTCAAAAACCCATTTCAATACATCCTTATCTATGAATTTATCAATGATCCATTGATGTTTTTAAGCTTGATCATCAGTAAATATGTATTTTGTAAGTAAATAATGCATTGCATGTTGAGAAAATACAAGATCTTTACATGCATGTTGTTTTTAGGATGATCAAGAAGTGTTTTTGCAAGAATCTAGTTAACCAAGCATGTTTTTGTGTAAGATCAGTATTTAAATGTTAATGGATGATTTTGAAATTGTTGTAATCAGTAATATTGATGTTAAAGTACTACAAAATAAAGTATTAATCTTGTAAGTGAGAAACTTAAGTGTTAATTAAGCAAGAAAGGCCATTGGTGAGTTGATATAATCAATAACAAATCTGACAGAATCAGTCTTCTGTCTTGGAACGGATAAACTGAACATGTGAGGGCCGTTTCAAGCAAAACTTCCAAAACAAAAGTTGTAGATGAATGAGTTAAGTTTAACCACCAACTGGAATCACCCAAAAATACTGAACAAAACAAAAGATATGATTTTTCTACTAAATCGGGTCAAAACTGTATTTTTGTCTGAATATTTTACCAAATTTAACAATTTTTATCTCCTAATCCATAAGGTTCCAGGAGGCCATACTTGGTGGAAAGTAAGTTCAATGTGTCCTAAACTTAAAATAAAATCATGGAATTTTTATTAAGAGCAAAACCCAAAGAACTTTTATAAAACTTTCGAGTATGCAAAACAGTGACTGTTTTGACCACTTCCATTTATAAAAATATTTAGAGGTAGTAAACATTCTTTATAAATTAAGCCAAAATTCACAAAATAAGTGGACACATATAGGTTGTTGTATAAAAATCAGGAGGGCCCAAATAATTAGCTTTAACCCCGAATTAGTGGCCAACATTTCATAAATCTGTTGTATAAAAACAGAAAATTTGTAAGTAAACTTATAACTTGTGTGATGGGCTATGTAATGAACTAAGGAGTTAATGGGCTAGCCCGGCCCAATTAGTGAACCCACAAGGAACATAAATCAGTAGGCCCACTTGGCCCAATAAACCATATAGCCCAATAACCAATATAACTCATTAAGCACATAACCCAAATAAGGTCAAGCCCAATAACTAAATTAAGCCCAAGTCACTTAAAAGCCCATAACACTTAGGCCCAATTGGTGATGGCCCATAACACCTAAGCGAATTTCATAAACCCGAATAATCATAAGACATATTGAGGAATATGTGAGTAAAAGATAAGCGTAATCAAAGTAACACAAAAAGGATGATTAAGTAGAATGGACATAAGTAATTACGTTAACCAAACTATAAATTGATATCACAAATGCTATTTAGTATTAAAATTGGTTACACATCCAATGATGTTTAAAAGAACATAACTTAATATGGCATTCCCATATGATAACCTAAGATGCCAAACGAAACCACAAATGAAGGCAAGTTACCGAAATTCTAACAACTTATAACTACATGTATATTGAAAGTGACCTTTTTCACCATCAATCCCTACAACCAAAAAGATGCGAATATTAGCAATACACTTGGATCCCAAAATTTATGACAACATAATGAAAGTGGCATTTCTAAGTGATGGCTTAAGATAGGAACTTACGTATATTAGTCCTATCGTAGGGATAGTCTTGGCATTGAAAGGTGATTGAGGACCATAAGGAATACATGATCAAGGAAGCGATAGATGGGAAGTACCCATTTTGGATAAGTGAATATAATATGCGGCATATCAAGGTGAGTCATAGCCCCCTTTCAAACTCTTTTATATGTTTTACTTGCGGGGTGAAAAGCATGATTAATTAAAATGACTTTCTCTTATGAAATGATTCTTTGAAACAATGATAATGATATGAGAATTATATTGTATGTTCAACATGTTATATGTTATATGATGAGCTTGAGTACTGTCAAACGGTGGTCCCCTGTACACTACTATTAACTCATTGAGGCCTGTAGTTAGAGGGTTGCGCAACTAGGATTCGTCCCCTCACTCACCAAGATGGCAGCGGGTTGACTGGCCGCCTAAGTGGCCGCCCTCATCTCCGGTCTGCCTAGGGGTGCTCTAATCTACTTATATATATTATTGGTCGTCTCCATGGCACGACCCTTTTATTATCATTATTGCACGTGATTGACAGCATGTGCTTCTATTATTAATTCTCCGGGACATATTATCATTATTATTATTTGGACGTGAAAGGGTCTTAGTAGTGGCTCAAGCACAAACTCATCAAATTATGCCTTTGGCTAAATATTATTGATATTATTTATGGTTGGATATTATGGATTGAACATACGGTTTGGGTATTGGACCTTATATGGAATCTTGAAAGTTGTTGAAATTGGCGATATTGAAATATTGATGACCGAATGGTTTTGGGTATGTTGATATCTAATAACATGTTTTCTAAGTGTTTAAAATGGTTAAGTAACGAGATCTACTAAAAAACCTATGCACTCACCAACTACGTTTTCGTAGTTGACACTTTTTCTTCATGCTTTTCAGGAATTAACGTAAGCTTTGAGGAATTATATGCATCATGATTATTTGCATTGCACTTTGGAGTCAAAGACCAAACTTTGTGATGGGCAATGGAATCCGCCTTGATCATTGCAGTAAATCGTTTCATGTATTTGTTAATTGTCTCGTGGACTTAATATCCAAGTACGGTGGACGCATTGTACTTGGGGATTGGTTCACATGCTTGTGCATTTGTAAAATTCTTTTATCAAATAAAGCTATGGTGAATGTTATTTATAATACTTTGTTTTGAATACTCGACTTTCTGTACATCTCATTGTTCCGCCTTAGTTGGGGTGTTACAATTGTCGTCGCGTGTCGTCGGGTTTTGTGCGAATGAATTAAAGAACTATGTTATGGCCCAAGGCAAGAGCTACATCGTCTAAAAAAATAGCCCAAGAGGCCAAGTGTGGCGGGCTGGCGGCATCTTACGTTTTTGGTTGAAAATATGTATAGAGTAAATGGGTCGATTTTTAAATTTTAGAAGAAACATAATTCAATTTTAGGGTGAAAATAAAACACAGGTGATTTGCTCTTTTACACACATACATATAATTACTACACTTGGTAGGAATGGTAGCACATATATAGGATTGAAATTATGAAAATTTTAAGGTTGATTTAAGCAAAACATATGTATATTAAATGACACCACAAATGTAGATGAATGATGTCTTTTCATTTACTGTTATTTGAAACACATGACTTTTTAACTCATATATAAGAGCGTCCACAATGATTGTTTAATAGCTTTTTGTGTGTGTCATATCATTATTTAAATAATATAGCTTTCAAAAACTTATTTCCCTCTATTTTCCTTGGTTACATTGTGAGTGTAGCAAAAAAAGCTTTTGCTTCAATAGGTTGAAGAATGTCAACCTATTGATAAAATAAGTCTTTGCTCTCAATGATAAAAAACTTTTCAATAGCTTTTTTGGATGAAATAAGTCTTTCATCAACCTATCATTGGAGATGCCCTAATGTTAGAATAACCTCAATCTAAAACATATGATAATGATATAGCTTTTCATAAAAATCAATCTAATAATCCTTCTTAAAACTTAATGAATCCATTAATTTTTTCTACTTATTTGAATTTTCTTGAACAGTTGGAAGGATCATCATTTTTTCCCCCTCCAAACTCATTTTCAAGTAGTTAATATCATCAGACCTCGAAACCCACTCTAGCCCGTCACTCCATTTTTGGAAAACATGGAAAACCTACACAAGAATTACAATAATTATGAACAAAACTATCAATATATACGAGAAATTTCAACCCATGTATATGAAAAGAATTATTCAGTTTATAATTTACTGCCTACAGAATAAATAGTTCATTTTATACTAAAACCAACAACTTGGAAAGCAAAAAATAAAAAATAAAAATGGCAAACAAACTAAAAGTTGCCAAAAGCAAACTATGTATTTACAGCCTCCTCAATAGCTTTTATTTCAAATTTCAATAAAATAAAGGAGTTTGATATTCAAATATTCAATCACTTTTGTAATTATATAATAATGTATTTCTCAATTTATGAATTTCAATTAAAGAGAAAAAAAAAGAAGAAAATAAATAGATAAAAAAAAAAAAAAAAAACCTGCAGAAAATGACAAAATAAGAACAAGTACGTAATAAGCCATTCAAAAAAAAAAAAACAAGTACGTAATAAAACTCACAGTTTTAGCACCCTGTGATCGCAATAAGCCATTCAAAAAAAAAAAAAAATAACAAGTACGTAATAAGCCATTCAAAAAAAAAAAAAACAAGTACGTAATAAAACTCACAGTTTTAGCACCCTGTGATCGCAAAACTCCAGTTGACAACTGGAGCAACGACTGAACATAGCTCAGAAGAGGGGGACTCTCAACTACTCTGAATTCTTTGACAAAAAAATAATAGAGGGCAGGATAAACATTGCATAACATCTTGCTGAAAAGACGATGACTCGTATGTTGGTAAAACTGGGGGCTGGTTGACTCTGTATGTTCCATTGAGCCGGTAGAATCATACCAATATACTTCATGGGAAGACAAGAACAAACCAGATACAACCTCATGTGTAGAAGCCACCGAGT
>CM067175.1:81226710-81261165 GCA_034093135.1 Erigeron breviscapus | reverse complement strand
GAATCTAGTCCAGTTACATCTAGGCCAGTTTTTTCAATCAATTCCTTAACCTGCCTTTCAATCTCTTTCAAAACTGGTCAAGAATTCAAATGTTTTAAAGAGACCAACCACCTTTGGAGGTCTTTCAGGATGATGTGTGGAATCTTTAAGGAGTGCAAGAACTTGCAATCATGGCAGCCTCTTGACCGGTTGCCATCTCACCCCTCTGAATGGGAAGGTTTTAGGGCAGGTCTAGATGCTGCCAAGGGGGAAAGAAGTGCAGTCCTGCACCAGTTGCACCTGGAAGGACTCCAACTGGAAGAGAATTGGTTGTAGCTACCAGTACTGAAGCTGGTGAGCAAAGGGTAGGTGGATCTGGTGGTAATGGAGATAGTGGGAATGTTGTGAGTTACTTTGCAATATATGCACTGAACTGGAGACGCCAGTTGCAGTGTGTATATACCAAGTTCTAGATAGATTACTTATATAAATGACAATAAGTAAAGAACAATGCAATAATACAAAATACTTGTAAGATAACTTGATGAGACAATATGTAATTTTCAATGTGTAATTTATTTATTGATAAACAAATTACAAGGTTGTTGCGGAACCAAGATAATACACGAATGTAAATATCCTAACAACCTATGAAATACAATTGATCTACACTCGGAATTTCTCAAGACAATCGAAACACTTAAAGTTGTGAAATGTTCCTTGTAGCGATTGAGAGAATATTGCACAAGTTCACCAAGAATATTGCAGGTTTGCAAAGTGTGAAGTGTTTGTATGTTTTTCACTTAGTGAGTTCGAACACTTGATATTCTTGTTGTGCAATGACTTGTATTTATAGGCAAAGTTAACATTGGGATGTTAACTTTAGCCGTACAAATGTGGTTGGAGCATTTAAGGAATATCATTTAATTCCTTAAAAGGCATTGTAAAGTCGCATGTTAAAGTGACTTTACTCAACCACCTTTATGTACCTTTTAATACTTAAATAATAAGATAAGTCTTATTATCCGGGTAAAGGTACATAAAGCATATAAGTCAATTCCTCGTAATCAGTGTAAAGCTTTGTAAGGCTTTCCACTGATGGTCTCCAGTTTGTAACTGACTAGAATGTCAACTGGGCTTCGCTGCCATTGCCATTCTCTATCTTCCATTTGTTGTCTTCGACTTCAACTGGAATGCTTCTTCAACTTGGACAGTTCTCAACTGGAGGAAGTCTTCAGTTGCGTTAACTGTACGGTGCAACTGGACTTCAATATATTTCTTGACAAATCATTAAGGTCTCCAGATGCAACTGGAGACTGGACAGTTTCACTGGGTCTCCAGGTGAACTGGTCCTAACAAATTCCCCCTATTTGTCTAGAAATATAGTCTAAGTCTTTTCTCGTTCTTGTATCTACAAGTGTGAACTATAGAAGACTTGTTCGATTTAAATCTATCTAAGTTTCTAAGGCATTTTTATAGATCAATAAATGCCTTAGGGTTTTCTTTTAGGTTTGTTAGATTTTAATCTATTATCTACCTTGTGGTTACAAACTGGTAACTTCATTTATACAAGGGAATGGAATTTATACAAGTTACAGAATGTAAATACAAATTACAAGTAGATAACTGAAGAAAGAACTTAATGAGATGGCCCTTCGCCAGTTCTTCTTCTCTTGGCAACTGAATAGATAGGCTGAGTATCTTCAGGGTCAATATTCAACTTTTGCTCAAGATTTTCTTTATGTTGAATTTCTTCCCCCTTAGAAAGTTTACCCATGCTTTCTCAAACCTATTCTTTTGTGCCTTCGCATCTAACACATTCACCATCTCAACCCATTCGCTGAACCCATATTGCATAGCACCAGGATTGTCAGTTTTAACCAGTGGCCCACCAGTATACTTAACTTCGATTTGAAAAACTTTGGTGCCTGGCTTGATTGTAACATTGACACTATTGATAGTACCACTATGTCTTCTGGTTGACATGATCTGGGAGTAGTAGCTTCTACCTTCAGATTCATTTGTTATTTTTATACTCCCAGCACCAGCAGCCAGTACAGCGGACTTAATGTCTTCATTTGATACCTCGCCAGTTGATTCAACGAATGTGCTAAGGTCAGCATCTTTTGCATCTCTTGTCAGTGGTCTTCTTGGTTGTGGAATCCTTCTTCTTGGTGGATTCAATACACTCTTCACAACCTTCTTAACATTGGCAATTCTTTAAGAATCCCACTGGCCCTCATTTCTTTAGCCTTCTCCACTGAAATGTTTAAACTTCTGGCATCAAATTCTGCCTCATCCTCAGCATAGTGTCTGTCCAGTTCTACATCTAGCATTTCATTCAACTGGTCAACTATCCTGGGATCATTCTTAATCCTGGCATACTCCTCAGCAGTGATACCCAAAAGATTGGCATCACTCATATCAAGTAACTTGATTTGTTCAAGATGTGCCCTGGCTTCCACTTGGTTTCTTTGTTTCATTTTCTTTCTTTCTTTAATATCATTCCCAAGTCTGGCCAGTCTTCTGCTATCACTATCTGAAACTGGAGGAAGTATGTCAGTATTCCAGTTTCTAACATTTCATCAGTGGCCGGCTGGGCAGATGCTTCAACAGCCAAACCTTTACCCTTATCCAAAACAACATTCCCCCTATCTCCAACATCACCAGATCCACCCACTCTTTGCTCACCAGCTTCAGTACTGGTAGCCACAATCAATTCTCTTCCAGTTGAGGTTTATCCAGATGCAACTGGTGCAAGGACTTGACTTCTTTCCCCCTTGGCAGCATCTAGACCTGCCCGAATACCTTCCCATTCAGAGGGGTGAGATGGCAACCGGTCAAGAGGCTGCCATGATTGCAAGTTCTTGCACTCCTTAAAGATTCCACACATCATCCTGAAAGACCTCCAAAGGTGGTTGGTCTCTTTTAAGGAGTGCAAGAACTTGCAATCATGGCAGCCTCTTGACCGGTTGCCATCTCACCCCTCTGAATGGGAAGGTATTCGGGCAGGTCTAGATGCTGCCAAGGGGGAAAGAAGTCAAGTCCTTGCACCAGTTGCATCTGGAAGAACCTCAACTGGAAGAGAATTGATTGTGGCTACCAGTACTGAAGCTGGTGAGCAAAGAGTGGGTGGATCTGGTGAAAATGAAATTGATGCGTCTGGATGTAAGACTGGAGATGAAGGGTCTTGAGCTTGTACAGAAGCATCAAGAATCTCCAAGTCTGTTTCAGTACCTTCAGAATCCAAAGATTCTAAGCCAGTTTGACCTAACTCACTCCAAGGTTACCAAGTCTTCAATCTCCAACTTGCTAGGAAATACTGTCAGAACTTCAGAAGTTACTTGAAAGAGCAACCACCTTTGGAGGTCTTTCAGGATGATGTGTGGAATCTTTAAGGAGTGCAAGAACTTGCAATCATGGCAGCCTCTTGACCGGTTGCCATCTCACCCCTCTGAATGGGAAGGTATTCGGGCAGGTCTAGATGCTGCCAAGGGGGAAAGAAGTCAAGTCCTTGCACCAGTTGCATCTGGAAGAACCTCAACTGGAAGAGAATTGATTGTGGCTACCAGTACTGAAGCTGGTGAGCAAAGAGTTGGTGGATCTGGTGATGATGGTGATAGGGGGAATGTTGGAGTTACTTTGCAATATATGCACTGAACTGGAGACGACCAGTTGCAGTGTGTATATACCAAGTTCAAGATAGATTACTTATATAAATGACAATAAGTAAAGAACAATGCAATAATACAAATAACTTGTAAATAATCTTGATGAGACAATATGTAGTTTTCAAAGTGTAATTTATTTATTAATGTTAAACAAATTACAAGGTTGTTGCGGAACCAAGATAATACAAAATGTAAATATCCTAACAACCTATGAAATACAATTGATCTACACTCGGAATTTCTCAAGACAATCGAAACACTTAAATTTGTGAAATGTTCCTTTTAGCGATTGAGAGAATATTGCACAAGTTCACCAAGAATATTGCAGGTTTGCAAAGTGTGAAGTGTTTGTGTGTTTTCACTTAGTGAGTTCGAACACTTGATATTCTTGTTGTGCAATGACTTGTATTTATAGGCAAAGTTAACATTGGGATGTTAACTTTGGCCGTACAAATGTGGTTGGAAGCATTTAAGGAATAACATTTAATTCCTTAAAAAGTGTTGTAAAGTCGCATGTTTACAGTGACTTTACACAACCACCTTTATGTACCTTTTAATACTTAAATAATAAGATAAGGCTTATTATCCGGGTAAAGTACATAAAGCATATAAGTCAATTCCTCGTAATCAGTGTAAAGCTTTGTAAGGGCTTTCCACTGATGGTCTCCAGTTTGTAACTGACTAGAATGTCAACTGGGCTTCGCTGCCATTGCCATTCTCTATCTTCCATTTGTTGTCTTCGACTTCAACTGGAATGCTTCTTCAACTTGGTCAGTTCTCAACTGGAGGAAGTCTTCAGTTGCGTTAACTGTACGGTGCAACTGGACTTCAATATATTTCTCAACAAATCATTAAGGTCTCCAGATGCAACTGGAGACTGGACAGTTCCACTGGGTCTCCAGATGCAACTGGAGACATGATTAATTACAATCTAAGATAAACATCTTTAAGAGTTAAGACAGAGGTGAACAGGTCTGCAAGCATTGCAACAAAGAGACATAACTTAACTCAGGTCAGGGTGCATACCATTTTATTTGGTACTAGACTGTGTAGGTGGTCAAGACAGCGGTGACAGGTCGGTGGTTCCCCACGCGCAGAGCGACATAACTTGACCTATTATTACTTTTATTATCTCATTCGTTATTTCCTAACACAGCTAGATAACTTATTAAGCATAATACACCCCTTTTAGATATACAGGCTACCGAATGATATATGGCAATTATTAAGCACAATTTAGCCAGTAAATCCCCAGATGGTTCATACTATCATCAAAAATTCTCACTAGGTACAATCCATTTCCTGAAATTTAAGGACTTCCATAAATCTTAAAGGTTCTAGCTCACACGGTAGTTATTAATTCATCTTAACCGAGAATTACAAATGAAATTGCTAACACTTTCTCTAGTACGCACTATCAATCGTTTTCACTTAAGTCCAATTTATCATGCACGAAACATTGCTTATCACTTAGGGTAGATATAATTAGTGCTAAGGATTCAAGAGATGTAGCTTATAACAGCATCTATAACTAATACTCATCATTTTTGTCTAACTAATCACTAGTTCCAAAACTATAACAAATTCCATTTCAAACTCTTATATTTTGAACCAAAAACTGAAATTTTTTCCTATTTTACGCATTTCTCCCCCTACACTTAAAAATCAATTCCGATAACTTGTTAGGTCGAAAATCGACCAAGTATAATTTGTTCAGAAATAGCTGAAGCTCAGTGAAGAATACCTGTATAGAATTCTGAGGTCGCTCAGAATTAGTTCACTGAAGCTTCACTTCAGTTCAGATCAACGTATCAGAATACCGTTCAGAATGAAGTCAAAGACTGAAGTCTGAAGAATGAGAATCAGTTCAGATGTAGAGCTCAGAAACTGATTCTACCTGATCGAAGACTGAAGCATCTCAGTGTAAAAGTACTTACACACTTTTACACTGATTACGAGGAAGACTTTTTACTTTACATATCTTTACCCGGTTAATAGATTTAACTATTAATTAAAGTACAAGGTAAAGTAAAGGTTGGGAATAAGGTTTGATAAGTCACATCAACGATTTATATACCTAAACCTTAAAAGTACACATGTAAGGAATTAGCTTTAATTCCTTAAATACTCCAACCATATTTGTACGATCTGGTCCACGTCATCATGGACTTAGGTCTATAAATATAAGTCTTCTCACAACTTGCAAATAGCTTGAAACCTTTGCATTGCAACTTGTGAGATATACTCTAAGTAATTCTTACGAGTATTTCCAAGTCATTAGATCACTTGTATTTCTAGGTTGTTTAGATATTTACACTTGGGTGTTTATCTTTGTTCCGCAACAACCTTTGTATTTGTTTATATATCAATAAATCAAATACCTTGAAAAATACATCGTGTCTCAATGCTACATACTTGATCTATACATATTATTTATATAGTTTCAGCCCTTTTGTTTCTTGCATTTACTTTCAGTACCTTTATCGTATTGTTCATCTATATCTGGATCGTATTCTGAACTGGTCATCTTCCAGTTAGAATTACTTGCCAGTCGGGTATTAAGCCATCTATATTTGGGACTCACAATTGGTATCAGAGCAGCAAGGTTGAATTATATCAATTCATTAACCTTTGATCTGCAAAGATGGTTGACCAAATATTCAGTACAGGCCCTGACCCTAATGCTAATGCTAATGCCAATGAAAATGCTAACACTACTCCACCCCCTATCATCAACAACAATATACCATCGCATAATGTGCATGTACACTTTCCAAATAATCCTGTTCCCAAGTTTGATGGGAACAGTGAAAACTTTCAAACATGGAAAGCATGCATGCTAAAATATATTGCTGGTGTTGAAAGACATTTGACCGATATTCTCAAAGAAGGACCCTTTGTCCCCTTGAATGCCTCCACTGTTGTCAGAAATGCCGATGGGACTCCTAGGGTTTCACCCAAGGAAAAGGATCATTGGTCTGAAGAAGATCATAGGCTGGTAGACCTTGATACCAAGCTGCAAAATATGATCTTGTATGCTGTTCCTGAAACTCTAATGCCCACCCTTGTTTTACTTGAAAATTCAAAATTAATGTGGGAGGAACTCATGACACAATTTGAAGGCACCAATGAGACAATTGTCACAAGAAAAGTTGTTTTGAATAAAAGATATGAGTCTTTTTTTGCTATCCCTGGTGAAACTTTAACACAAACATACATCAGATTCACTAATCTGGTAAATCAATTGAAAGCCCTGGGTGTAACTAAAGATAAATAAATTTTGTTGGAAAAGTTTTGTGACATCTTACCTTCTAAATGGGAAAACTTGATCTTGGTTTTGAGACAAGGAAAAACCTTGCACAGTCACACTCTAGCCTCCTTGTATGGAGCCTTCAGGTACACTGAAGAGAACAAGGCTGAGAGAGCTGTGGCTGAGCAAGATGCCAAAAATCATGCTTCTACCAGTTCAGTCATGGTTCATAATTCTGAACCACATGGGACTGCTCTACTATCTTCTGAGAGTGATCATTCTGACTCGATGAAGAAGATGGTTTCTGAAATGTTAAAAACTGGTATTTCTGGTAATGTAACTCATAGTTGTGATGAGGATGACAATGATGATCTGGTTGCCATGCTGGCTAAAACGTTCAATTGTTTTAAGGCCAAATCTAATCGATCTGGCAAACCATTTGCTTCCAGCGCTTCTATTGATAAGTCTAATCTTGAATGCTTTAAGTGTGGCAAGAAAGGACATTTCATGAAGGAATGCAGATCTAGTCAGCCTTCATCATCATCTGCCCCTAATCATTCTATTTTTCAGAAACCTGATGACAGCTATAAGGCTAAGTACAAGAAGCTGAAAGCCCAAATAGCTCTCATAGCTCAAAACAACTCAAGCAATAATAGTTGTATGATTGCCAAGACTGAAAAATGGGAGGAATCTGATGAATCATCTGATGATGAAGAAGAAGTAAGGGATATGTGTTTCATGGCACGTGAAGATCAAGGTCATCTGGTCAAATCTGATGTTGAATCTGGTCGTTGGGTGGATATTGTCATGAAAAAGGTTAGTGACTTTGGTTTTGAAAGTGATGAGGAACAAAAACTGGACCTTTTGGTTCTTTTAGAGGCAGACATTTCTTTTGTCGAAACTGTGCGTTCAGAAAGCCTAAAAATGTTTGAAAATAATACTTCTGAACTGAATGCCAGTCAGGCCAGACTAAAAGAACTGAAAGATGTTCATTTGGCTTTAAAAAGTTATCAGTCTATGGTTGCCACTTTAGAATTGGAAAAAGAAGAATTAAAAACCATCCTTGAAAAAGAACAAACAATAATTAAATCTTGGATGAAAGCACCAAGGCCAGATGCTGCAATTAAAAATACTTTTGCAACTCAATGAACAACATATGAATCTGGTGATCTTCATTTGGCATCTATAATCACTGATTTAGATGCACTTCCAAAGGAAATAAAACCTGAAATCATTTTTCCTAAAGTTGGCAAGCAGAAAACTATGACTGATAAGGCCCAGGAACAATCTGAGGGTAAATCTGAAACGGCTCAGACAACTGGTTCAGAAAGGAAGGCTAAAACCAAAAAGCCATCCCCTCAGACTTCATCTAAGGCTCCTAAAAGCCAAAAGAAGAAGAAAAATATCTCCCCCACTGAGCCTTCTACCTCAGATTCAGGTAAGGCTCAGGTGTCTAATGAAGAATCTATTTTGTTAAGGTTAGAGAGTCAATTTCAGTTATTGGCTAGACAAGTGCAGAGTTGCAATGCACGTTTAAAAAATGTTGAAACCACTCCTCTTCAACCTAAGCAAAATGCAAAACCTTTTTCCAAACAAATCAAGCAAAAATCTGAGAAAAAAAGGTTGAGCCCCCCATCAAACCAACTATTTTTGTGTCATCTGAGATTATGACTGAGATCCCCTTCGATCCTTCTGTTCCTTATGAACCAAAGAAATCTGAGACTGCTAAGGGAGAGTCTAGCG
Organism: Erigeron breviscapus; assembly: GCA_034093135.1. NCBI lineage: Eukaryota > Viridiplantae > Streptophyta > Magnoliopsida > Asterales > Asteraceae > Erigeron > Erigeron breviscapus. Next base: position 81,252,522 of record CM067175.1, on the reverse strand, counting down.
AACCCATCACCAGATGGGTTCCCAAAAAGAACTAATCTTTGTGTTTGTGCAGGGAGACCGAAAGAAGAACATATGGTATCTTGACAGCGCTGCTGGCAGAACCATGACTGGTTATCAGACCCTGCTGGAGGAATACAGGGTGCAAGAGGGGCCTCAATAACATTTGGAAATGATGAAAATGGAAAAAGTGAGGGATATGGTGTTGTGAATAATGGACAAGTCAAATTCACACGTGTTGCATATGTGAACGGTTTGAAATATAACCTGATCAGTGTCAGTCAACTATGTGATGATGCTTCAAGGTATTATTTGATATTTCACAAGGCACCATATTCAACAGGGATGGAAAGGTAGTTTTGATTGCACCAAGAAAAGGAAACATTTATATCATTGATATGAATAGTTCACCCACTGAACAATGTTTCTATACAAAGGCAGATGAAGACACAAATTGGTTGTGGCACAAGAGATTATCCCATCTGAACTTCAAGAATATTAATAAGTTGTCAAGAAAACAACTTGTTGATGGGATACCCTCAATGTCTTTCAACAAAGATAAGCCATGTCCAGGTTGTGAAATGGGTAAGCAGAAAAGAGCTTCATTCAAGACAAAACAAAGTTTTAGTATAACTGAACCTCTTCACATGCTTCACATGGATCTCTTTGGACCAGTGAATGTTCAGACAAGAGCAGGAAAGAAGTATACCCTTGTTGTTGTTGATGAATATTCAAGATATTGCTGGGTAATTTTCCTCAGATCTAAGAGTGAAGCTGCTGCTGAAATCATTGCTCTCATCAAACAAATTGAACTCAAGCATAAGCGAAAAGTTGTCAGCTCAGAAGTGACAATGGCACTGAATTCAGAAATGCCACTCTGGAGTCCTTCTGCACTGAAACTGGCATATCTCAGAACTTCTCCTCAGCCCACACACTAGAGAAGAATGGTGTTGTAGAAAGAAAGAATCATACGCTGATTGAAGCTGCTAGAAGTATGCTGAATGAATCTGGTCTTCCCAAGAATTTCTGGGCTGAAGCTGTTGCAACTGCTTGCTACACTCAGAACAGATCTGTCTATGTCAAAAGACACAAGAAGACAGCCTATGAAGTACTCAGAAATAGAAAGCCTAATATTGGATATTTCCATGTATTTGGATGTCCAGTATACATTCTGAATGATTCCAGTCAGCTTGGAAAATTTGTTGCAAAAGCTGATGAAGGGTACTTCCTAGGATATTCATCAAATCGCAAGGCCTTTAGAGTCTTTAACAAAAGACTTGAAAAGGTTGATGAGTCAATTCATGTTACCTTTGATGAATCTAATTCTGCAATCTTTAAGAATTCCACTCCTGTACCACCCTCAGAAAGTCCAATAAGTTTTGGTGATTCTGATCCTATTGCTGAATCTGATCAGTCACCTAAATCTGCTTCTGAACATTTCAGTTCAGAACCAAGAATAATCAAGTGTAGCAACATTCCATTTTATCCTCCAGTCAGTTTTAAACTACCTTCTGAACTGACTATTGGATCAGATGTACATGCTGCTTCACCTCAGATATCAGGCTCAACTGAAGTACCCCAATCTGAACAGTTTCATGATGCAAATCATGATCTGCAGGAGGAAGATGATGAGACTGAGGTAGTCTTTTCTGAAGCACCTCCTGAAGTATCTCAGAGGAGTTCTTGCACTGATATCATAGTTCATCCTGGTCAATACACTAAGTGGACTAAAGCACATCCTATCGAGAAAATCATTGGGGATTCCACTAGTGGGGTTCAGACCAGAAGAGCCACAAGTGATCAATGCTTAAATGTCAGCTTCTTATCTCTAATAGAACCAAAGAAGATTGACGAGGCTATGAACGACCCTAGCTGGATTGAAGCCATGCAAGATGAGCTCAATCAGTTTAAGAGGAACGATGTTTGGGAACTTGTTCCTTGTCCCAGTAATCTAAAGAAAGAACCAATTGGGACAAGATGGGTCTTCAGAAACAAGATGGATGAAGATGGTCATGTTATTCGAAACAAGGCAAGACTTGTTGCAAAGGGTTACTCACAAGAAGAAGGAGTAGACTTTGATGAAACTTTGCACCAGTTGCTAGACTAGAAGCTATCAGAATTTTCTTAGCTTTTGCAGCTCATCATGAGTTCAAAGTCTATCAGATGGATGTTAAAAGTGCCTTCTTGAATGGTGAATTGGAAGAAGTTGTGTATGTGCATCAACCACCAGGGTTCATAAATGAAGAAAGACCTCATTGGGTGTACAAACTGAATAAAGCTTTATATGGTCTGAGACAAGCACCTAGAGCCTGGTATGATACTCTTACTAAACATCTTCTGAAAAATGGTTTTAAAAGGGGTGCAATAGATAACACTTTATTCATATTGCATGATAAAAATGATATCTTACTTGTACAAGTTTATGTTGATGATATTGTGTTTGGGTCTACAAATAACAAAATGTGTGAACAGTTTTCTAAAATAATGTCATCTGAGTATGAAATGAGTATGATGGGCGAACTGACATATTTTCTAGGTCTCAAGTGAAACAAACCAGTGATGGTATTTTTATAAATCAAGAAAAATATGTCAGAGACTTGTTAAAGAAATATCAATTTGATTCAGTCTCATCAAAAGATACTCCTATTTCTGCACCATTAACTTTGGACTCAGATCCCAATGGAAAACAAGTGGATCCCACAAAATATCGTGGTATGGTGGGATCCCTCATGTACTTAACTGCTAGTAGACCAGACATAATGTTTGCAACATGCCTTTGTGCAAGATTTCAGTCTGATCCCAGAGATGCACACGCTAATGCTGTGAAAAGGATTTTCAGATACCTTAAAGGTGTCCCCAGACTTGGTCTTTGGTATCCCAAAGGCTCAAGTCTAGATCTAATGGGTTATTCAGATTCTGATCATGCAGGTTGTAAGATAGATAGGAAAAGTACCACAGGTGGTTGTCATTTCCTAGGTGGCAAATTGGTTAGTTGGACAAGTAAGAAACAGACTGCAGTATCACTCTCCACAGCTGAAGCTGAATACATTTCTGCAGCCAGTTGTTGCGTTCAGATTTTGTGGATGAAGAACCAACTAACTGATTATGGTGTTAAGTATACAAAGACTCCAATATTTTGTGATAACACCAGTGCCATTTCCATCTCTCACAATCCTGTCATGCACTCCAAAACCAAGCATATCGACCTCAGGTATCATTTTATTAGAGATCACATTATTAAAGGTGACATAGAGCTTTATTTCATTCCCACTGATAAACAACTCGCTGATGTTTTTACAAAACCCTTGGATGTCAAAACGTTTAAACATCTCATCAGTGAGTTGGGTATGCTAAATCCTGAATAGCATCACCTCAGGGGGAAGTGTCAAATATTTTTATGTTAAAAAGAATTTTTCTCTAAGGGGGAACTTTGCTTTCAGAAAAATATTTTGACTGAAATGCTTTAGAATTTCTGAAATAATTTCAGAATAATTGTGTAAACTAAATGGCTCAGATCTCTTGATTCTGATCATGCTCAGTTTTTGTATAACATTTCTGAAATGAGTCTGTCCTTTATAATGTATTTTAATACTTGGTCGTTGTGTGAACACGTGAAGGTTACAGTTTAACGTTTGAATAATGATGTTTTTGGCTGACGTGGCACACAAGTTGCGCCGTAAAAGGAAAGTAATGATCACTTTTCTTGAAAGTGTTGAAAAGTTTTGAGAAAATGTGGGGTCATAGCCGTCGTTGCATTAAATGCGGACGTGTACCCAAAAATTATTTTCGGACTTCAAACCCGATCAAAACTGATTTCATTTTAATAATATTTCATTTTTGGGTTTGAATTTCAAAATCTTTTTATTTTTATTCATTTTGGAAAAACCCTTTGTATTCCATCATAAATATAAATACCCTTCCCAAAACAATTCCTTCATTTACTTCTCCTTACATTTACTCCCAATCATTTTTCTCTTCTCTTTTTTTTTCTCATTCCTTCATAACTTCAAAACCCTAAATTCATCTTTCACTTTCAGTTTTCCCTTGCAGATATAATGGCTAAAGTAGTTAAATCTTTAATTGCTTTCGAATATAAACCATCTAAGGTAGTCAAGGCCAGTGCTCAATGGCCACAAGGGTTCGATGCGTCGACCCTTAGATTCAATATGAATAATTTTATGGCCGCACTGAATGCCAAAGGCAAAACTTTAATGGGGAGGATAAATAAATTTCTTGAACAATCCCCTCTCCATTACGCCTTGACTGCTGATCTCAGGTAATGTATCATCGATACTTACTTGAATTCTGGTATACTGCTACTTTGAGCAAGGATGAAAAATCTATTGCTTTTTCTCTACAAGAAGGCACAAAGCAGTATATCCTTTCACTTGATGGGTTTCGGGAGGCCCTTCATTTGAACTACCTTCCCTCCTCTTCAGCCTATGCTAAAAGGCTCAAAGGGATTAATTTCAGGGAAGTTCTGCTGGCCACTGGTCATAATGACATGGTTGATGCAGACGACAATCTGAAGACATCTGGACACATCTTTCTGTCTGGATTTGGAAACTGTTGGAGATATTTTTGGACTCAGATTGTCGAGTGCCTTGGAGGAAATTATGGTGGCTTGGACCAGATTTCCTTGACACAAGTAGAAATCGGGTATTACTTGTGGCATGGGATTGAGGTGGACTTTGCTGAGATACTTTTCTCTCAGCTGGTGGCAAAACTGAAAGGGAAAAGAAGTCCACATATCTCATTCCCTAGATTTCTGAGCGTTTGCTTCATAAGCATGCTTGGAGATGCGTATCATTTTGAGGGGCTTGAATCTTCAGCGACAGAGTTCTGCAGGGATCTTTCAAAGCTATCTACTTCAGATCCAGAACCAGAACTCTCTCCGCTGCAATGCTTCAGGTAATAAATAAAACTGAAACAGCACGACCGGCTGGCTCAGAAAGGTCACCGAGCGGGTCGCAAAAGAATGCGAGACCCATTGGTGCACCTGGTGGTCAAATGTTGAAGTTGTTTAAAACCCCAGCAACTTCTTCTACCCAACCACCACCTCCCTCATCCACTGACCAACCTGAGGATCTCCCAAAAGATCCCTCAGGATCTCCAAAGGGCATTTTAAAACGACGTAAATTTAAGAAGTCCTCACAGCCCAAGGACACTAGTACCGAAGCAAACCCCTCTGGATCTTCCCAACAAGAACCAGAGGAATCGAGTCTAAAGGGAAACCCACAAGCAGCCATCTCCAAAACTTCTTTTGGAGGAGATGGTGAAGAAAATATTAGTGTGTCCGCCCAGCACACAATAGAGTCCGTGTCTGCACGCGCACCCCCTGAAACTTCACAAATCTCACACTCTTCTGCAGCACGAATTGATGACGTCTTTGGTGTGACACCACCTGAGACTGAGATTCCAGACTCTACGGCCGATGAAGTGATTCTTGATGACGGTACGAGAATCATTAAGGCAATCCCCGTGTCTACTGTCTCTGGCGATGAAGCTATGGCTGAGCCAACCAATAAATCTGGTGACGATGCATCTGCAGCAGCAGTTGTTGAACCAGAAGCTGGTTCAGGTACCAGTGATCTGAACCAGGGCATATCTGATCAGACTGCAGTTACGACTGACCTCTGGGATGAAGATGAGCCACCTCAAGGGAATCTCGATTCCTTTGCTGACTTTGAGTTTGATGAGGGTTTACTGGAGGAGAATCAGTCTTCTGATTCTGAGCCAACCTTTAGCCTCGCAAACGTCCAACCTCCCCCAGAAATCCAAAATGTTGAACAACCATATCGCCAACCAGAAACTTCACATCAACATCCATATTTTCCACCCGGCTCTACACCTGCTTATGTTTCATCACCACGTTTTCAACCACAACTCCAACACTTACACCCACAAATTCACCAAGTGCCAAGGCCCATCAATTATGATATTGAAATTGAGAAAGAGTTGGACTCTGATACTGAATCTGAGAGTCCAACTGAAATGCAGTTGGAAAAGGTATTGGATGGGCTTGGTAGAATTCCCTTTGTTGCTTCTGTTTCTGCACAACCACCCCCTCCTTTGAGTGTAGAAGCACAGTTAGAGAAACAAAATGCCGAAGTCCAAAGCCTACTTATCAAGGTGGAGGACTTAACTAAATCTCTAACTGCCAATACCAGTTCCATCGCTGAAATGAAGGGTGCTCAGATGTTTCTTGGAACTGAGTTCACCAAGGTTGCTGGAAATGAGGGACTGGTAGGTGGGAAGCTAAATGAGCTGGTACATTCCTGTAACAAAATAAGTTCAGCTATCAGGGAAGCCTTCAGACTGGCCAAAAGAGATGTGCAAGCTTCTGTTGTTGCGAACTTGACATCTGGTATTGAATTAATAAAACAAGAGGTTCTGGCAGTCGGGAAGGAGGTGAATGAGTTGATAAACAGGCCAAGTGTTAATGAGAAAGAACTTGGGTCTGCTGTTAGTGATGGTGTGATTGAGAGGTTGAAGTCTGAGATATCTCAGCATCTTGTTACTCAGATTTCAGCCTCTGTGGCTGAAAAGGTTGAAGAAGGGGTCAGAAGGATGGTCTTAGAACTTACTCAAGACACTTCAGAGAAGGTAGATAAAGCTGTTGAAGAAGTTCAGAAATCTGTATCTACTCTCGAAGAAGTTGTTAAAGGCCAGTCCAAACAGTTAGATGAAATTCTGACCCTCCTTAAGAAAGAAAATGTAGTTGCTGCTCCCCCTCCTCCTTCATTCTCTGAAGAAGATAGGAAATTGCTGAAAGAACTAACTGAAAAAGAGAATCTGAACCTTAACTCATCATTCAGGTTAAGGGCTCAATTCTCTACCATGGCAAAAGGCATTTCTGATTGCCTTCTGCAGCAGAGTTGGGAACCTCTGAAGGCCATTCAGACGGCGATTGATGTTTATGCGAAAATGCCTTCTGAGGTCCCCAAAGGGGGAAATGTGCCTATTGGTCTGCTTTCAAGTACTCAGGAATTGATAGAAGCAACCAAGAAGCAAGCTGAGGTACCATCTGGTAGTGCCTCAGTTCAGGGGGAACAGGTTCAGAAATCTGCAATACAAGCTTCTGAACCTGCTAAGAAAGATAAGGGCAAGGCCCAAGTGGTGGAAGAACCAACAAAGAAAGATGCAAAGGGTTCTGGTTTGGTAGTTGGTGAAAATGTTGATGAGCAAGGTTATCCCATTCATGATCCGAATGCTGATAGCAAGAAATTAGAGGCTTTGCAGAAGCAAGTTTCTAATCAATTTATTATGTGGGGAGAAAATAAGGAAAGAGAAAGGGTTCAACATCAGAAAATGGGAACCCTTGATCATATTGATGCTGCAGCTCTTGGTCTCTCACTTGAAAGATATCTGAAAATTAAAAATGATCCAAGAGTGCAGAAGGCTGTTGTTGATATGCTCGAGTATGAATATGGGGTGAATTATTCTCCCTTAGAACAAAAGTTGGACCATCTCACATTCAAAATGTCCATTGAGGACTTGGTGAAAAACAGAGAGAAAGAGATGGCAATTAAAAAGAAAGAAATTCTGGCTGGAGTTCTGAAGGTTGAAAAAGAATTGTCAAGGCCACCCATTAAGCCCAAAGTGACTGGACCAAGATCATCAAGAAAGAATGTTCGTGATGCTGATCTTTCTACCTTCAAGCCAATGTCTGATGATGTTATTGAAATTGAAAGAAAACATGAAAGGGATCAATATGAGCATTATATGAAGCATTGATCTCATTCAGCCAAAATAATTGATATGGAAGTAACAAAAGCTGATGGATTGAAGCTTTTTGACTTGGTTGTGAAAAGGGAAGGAAGGGCAGCTGAAGAATATCATCAGGTTTCAGTGCACGAATTTGGGATTTCTGAGCATAGGGAGATGATCCAAATACTGAGGGGGAAGCCGAAATCTGCTTTGATTGGTGCATGGTTATCAAGAATACAACAAAAGATGCAGGCCAAGGTAGAGATTGAAGGCAGATTGTTTGGAAAGAAGGATCATTCTCCACTGAAGAGGAAACCTACTGAAGCACCTTCTGGTTCAAGACCTGCTAAGAAGTAGTTTCTCTTTCAGATTATCATGTACTTGTATAAATACTTGCAAATGTAACAAACACTTCAGTTTGTATATATATGTTACATTTTGTAGCTTATAAGTAGATGATAGGTTTAAGTTAGAAAAACCACAAGTAAAATTCTGAGACATCAATGATCTATAAGATGTACTTAGAAAACTTTTACAACTTAAACAAAAACTTACATTTCAGACTTACAAACATGTATAGATAGAAGTCTGAGATGCATGCACTATTTCAGAACAAATAGGGGGAATTTGTTAGGTCGAAAATCGACCAAGTATAATTTGTTCAGAAATAGCTGAAGCTCAGTGAAGAATACCTGTATAGAATTCTGAGGTCGCTCAGAATTAGTTCACTGAAGCTTCACTTCAGTTCAGATCAACGTATCAGAATACCGTTCAGAATGAAGTCAAAGACTGAAGTCTGAAGAATGAGAATCAGTTCAGATGTGGAGCTCAGAAACTGATTCTACCTGATCGAAGACTGAAGCATCTTAGTGTAAAAGTACTTACACACTTTTACACTGATTACGAGGAAGACTTTTTACTTTACATATCTTTACCCGGTTATAGATTTAACTATTAATTAAAGTACAAGGTAAAGTAAAGGTTGGGAATAAGGTTTGATAAGTCACATCAACGACTTATATACTTAAACCTTAAAAGTACGTATGTAAGGAATTAGCTTTAATTCCTTAAATACTCCCAACCATATTTGTACGATCTGGTCCACGTCATCATGGACTTAGGTCTATAAATATAAGTCTTCTCACAACTTGCAAATAGCTTGAAACCTTTGCATTGCAACTTGTGAGATATACTCTAAGTAATTCTTACGAGTATTTCCAAGTCATTAGATCACTTGTATTTCTAGGTTGTTTAGATATTTACACTTGGGCGTTTATCTTTGTTCCGCAACAACCTTTGTATTTGTTTATATATCAATAAATCAAATACCTTGAAAAATACATCGTGTCTCAATGCTACATACTTGATCTATACATATTATTTATATAGTTTCAGCCCTTTTGTTTCTTGCATTTACTTTCAGTACCTTTATCGTATTGTTCATCCATATCTGGATCGTATTCTGAATTGGTCATCTTCCAGTTAGAATTACTTGCCAGTCGGGTATTAAACCATCTATATTTGGGACTCACAAAACTTAACTACGGCTAAAAGAAAATGGGAAAAATAAGAGAGTAACGAAACTTCCCGGGATTTTGGGCGTATTCCTCCATGAAACCTGTAAAAATCACTCCTCACTCGATAATTCTCACTGTCACAAACACTTAAACAAGCATCACAACAAAACATGTAAAACATAATATCATAATCATTAAACTTAGAAGCATAAAAATTGTTTGTTGCTTGTTTTTCCATCCTGCATACTAAACAAACTTAGCCTAAATAAGAATTATAAATTGTTTGTTCAAAGAATTATAAAAGAGGGAGAAAAAGAAATTGTTTGAAATTGTTTATCATCATAACACTCATCTGGATCAAATAAGCAGTGGGTAGAATCATTAGCAGCATCATAGACTTCATCAGCCAGTATCCTTACAGCAGCTACTGCCCACCATCATCATCATCCTGTGTATAGTATCCAGTGGCTCCAGAATGTGTACCTGCACTAAAATCAAAATCGAATCGGTCGGAGGCCCTAGTACGGTCTCGACCGTATGAAAAGGTGTCAAAGCCCAATGTAGTGCTGGTAGGAGGTGGCTGGAATGGAGTGGAAGGATAGTAATGAACGTAGAAAGGATCCTGGACATGATGAACTGCAGGGGAGGAATACTGAGGCATGCTGGGGAAGAACTGCTCAACAAGTCTCTCCTGGATGGGCTGGTATCTCTCAGTATGGTACATCATGTACCCCATAGCCGATCCCTGATAATGCTGCTCCTCTCGCTGCTGTATCCTCAGTCTCTCAACCTCTGCTGATAGTGCATCAATGTCATGCCTCAACCTGGTGGTGGGACCTCTACTGCTCGTTCCTGCCTCATATGTGGATGCACCTGCCTGCCTGTCTGCTTCTCTGCTTCTGTGTCTTCTTGGTGAGTGCCTTTGTAATGGATTTCCTTGCTTGTCTAGGAGTTGCAATCTTATCAACTCTCTCGTCCATGACATCCGTCTTCTAAAGTACGAGCACTCCCTTTTTGTGCTCCCCAAACCCAACGTCACATAAATCCGAGATGAAGTGCCCGCCCACTATCTTATCGTCCTTATGGGACTGAAGATAGCGGGCGAAGTAGGGGCAGGCAGTAAGTCAGGTGCACCCTATCCAGAAGCATCTGTGCATCCTGATGGTAGACTTTGTCCCAATTCATTGATCTATGCCTGAAGTTATAAGGTACCAACTTTTGAAGCAAGTGAATCGGATCACAAATATCCGATGCCTTGCTTGTATTTCCTTGAAGATTTGATTTTCCACTTATTCTGTTCCAAAATAGATTCATGGTGTCCACACTACTGTCTAGCCTTGACCTAGCTTCTTGAATGAAAGTGTCTAAATCAATATCATTCAGATGATCGAAATCCCAGCATCCTATCAAATAACCGAAATCTGCAATGGTGCAGTATCTCCAAACCCCTCCAGCTCTAAAGTGTATGATTTGAGCTGTGTTAATCTCATTCTCCAAGTAGCTTTCAACATACAGTGTCCCAGCGGCGCTGGGGTGTGCCAGCGGCGCTGGTTGTCTCCAGGTGGGTGGCCAGCGGCGCTGGTGTTGTACCCAGCGGCGCTGGTGTTGTTTTCAAGAGCCAGCGGCGCTGGTTCTTCCATCTCGTAAACAGAATCTGATTTTAGCTTTTTAATCCAATTGTTTCTCCTAAACCATTTTTGACCTCATTCTAAGTTAAAACAATCATTGTTTTTCAAAAACTTTTTCCATTTTCAAAACATCATTTATTCATCTAATCTCAATTTACTATTCCTAAAGCAAACTAATTAACCTATATTTTGTTAATCTATTGATTTTAAAGAATTCTAAAGATGGGGTTTTGTTATACTAACTTAAATTAGCTATCCTAACCATTTTTAATTCATAAGTCTACCTAAATTGCATAATCCTAATTTTGACCTAAAACTAATAAATTAGGGTTATATAACTAAAAATGCAAGAAAAAGAGATTAAGGGGAAGATACATTACCTCATGAGACATGATTTGAAGAAGAGAAGATAAAGAAAATGGTGGAAAGTGGGTATGGTGGTGGTGGCCGATCGGAAGTTTGAGAGGGGGGGGGGTTAAATTTTGTTGTTGTTGTTTTGAAGAAGAAAGAGGTTTTAAACCCTTTGTTGACAAGTCAAACCTGGCCGACGCACGTTAGCGTGGCCGGCGCACGTTAACAAAATTATTATTTATTATTTTTTTTGAAAACCTGGAAAACTCCCCCAGACTCCAGCGGCGCTGGGCTATCCAGCGGCGCTGTGATGCCCAGCGACGCTGGTGACTCCGAATCGGCACTGAAACTTACCTTTTACTTCCTTTCTGAGCTCCATGATCTCCCTTTGCTCTTTAACCTGCAATGTTAATGCAAAATACAGATTTCCTATTCCTAATAGACTAAGTTAGTTCCTAACCTATTTAAGTCATTTTGAAAGTGAAGTCGTCACTAGGATCGACTTCTTTTTCTCCTACTTCTTGGTTATAAATCTTAACTCTCTGCCCATTAACTATAAAACTATCTCCATTCTTGGCTCTTAATTCTACATATCCTGAAGAATATACCATAATGACTAAATATGGTCCTGACCATTTTGGTTTAAACTTAGGTGGTTAATGTTTAAATCTAGAATTGAAAAGTAAAACTAAATCTCCTTCCTTAAACCTTTTGGCCTTAATCCTCTTGTCATGCCAAGCTTTTGTCCTTTCCTTATACAACTTAGAATTCTCATAAGCCATCCATCTAGTTTCATTTAGCTCATGAAGCTGTAAAAGTCTCCTATCTCCTGCTTCAAACATGTCAAGATCACAATTCCTAAGTGCCCAATAAGCCTTATGTTCTACTTCTAATGGCAAATGACAAGTCTTGCCATAAACTAACTTATATGGTGTTGTTCCTATTGGTGTCTTATATGCTGTCCTAAATGCCCAAAGTGCATCATCTAACCTATTTGCCCAATTCTTAGGGTTATCCTTAACTGTTTTCTCTAAGATTCTCTTAAGTGCCCTATTGGTATTCTCTACTTGTCCACTAGTTTGAGGGTGGTAAGCTGTTGAAAACCTATGGTTGACTCCATACCTCTTAAGCACTTTTTCTAGTTGAGCATTAGCAAAATGACTACCTCTATCACTAATCAAAGCCTTAGGCATTCCAAATCTACTGAATAAATTCTTAAGGAAATCTATGACAGACTTAGCATCATTAGTTGGTAAAGCCTTGGCTTCAGCCCACTTTGACACATAGTCTACTGCTACAAGTATGTACTATAATTATGGGAGTGGAAATGGTCCCATAAATTCTATTCCCCAAATCAAACACTTCACATACCTGTATGCTCCTCTGTGGCATCTCATCTCTTTTGGTTATTGATCCTTGGCGCTGGCATGCATCACATAACTTAACTAAGGTCTTAGCTTCTTGAAAAATTCCTGGCCAATAGAACCCTGCTTCAAATTCCTAGCTGTAGTGGATGGTCCATAATGTCCTCCTGTTGGTCCTGAATGACAATCATCTAATATCTTCCTACTCTCACTTTCTGACACACATCTCCTAATCATACCGTCTGCACATCCTAAACAATATGGTTCCTCCCAGTAATAATACTTAAGGTCCGAAGAATTTCTTCCTATGGTAGTAGTCTAAGTGCAATGGTAAACACTCCTGCAGCTAAGTAGTTAGCTATATCAGCAAACCAAGGTGCATCTTCCTTATCATCTACTTCTATCCTCATTAAGTTCTCTTCTGGAAAGGCTTCATCAATCTCCTCACAATCAGGTTCATCTTCATCTAAGTTATCTAACCTACTAAGGTGATCTGCAGCTACATTCTCTGCTCCTTTCTTATCCTTAATTTCTAAGTCAAATTCCTGAAGCAGTAACACCCATCTAATTAGCCTAGGCTTAGCATCCTTCTTATTAATCAAGTATCTAATAGCCGAATGATCAGTGAAAATGGTCACCTTTGTAGCACTATGTATTCCTAAATTGTTAGAAATCCAAAAATAGTGATAAATTGTAATTTAGATTAAAGGACTTTTTGGTTGTTAAGTCATAGATAAATGATTACTAAGGTTGAGGGGCTAATTGTGATAATTAGCATAATTGTATAGTTAGACTATAAATAACCCCTCACACCTTAGAAATCATAACACCAATAACACTTGTAACTTTTCACACACACATTAATACCAATCTTCCAGTTTAATACCGAATTCTCTCTCAAAACACACACAAACACCAAGAACACACACTAACAAACCGCCATTGATGAATTCAGTTCAGTGATAGAAATCGTGTTATAACAAGTGGTATCAGAGAAAAACATCATTCTGATGACGATCCATACCTGAATTCATTCACAATTTCATCAAAATCAAAATTATTCACAATTCTGTTCGTCTTTTTCACCTACTGGTTCTTCAAAATTCACACTTCAAATCACATAAAATCACAGTTATTTGTTCACCAATAGATTCGTGGTTGTTGAAAACATAATCCTGTCAAGTTTCAAGTTCCAATTCAATCTAAATCTCGAGATTGAATTTTGAGTTTTTGGCGCGAATTTTGAGGGATTTGAATCTGTTGTGTTTTATGTTGAATTTTGTTCATAAACTTGTTGCGGACATGAATTCAATCAGTTTGCAAGTGATTTCGTGATCTAACTCCCAGTAATTCAAAAGATATTGAAGTTTTTTAAGTTGTTAATGGAGTTTTTCTGGAAAACTGTTGAGATGAAGAAGATGACCAATACGATCTTCACTAGGACGATCTTTTCAAGATCGTCTTAGTCTTTAGCTTATTTTCATCCTTGTGATTTGTAGCTTGTTAGACGATCTTCACAAGATCGTTCTAAACAAGAGTGTGTTGTGGTAGTGTTTGTTTCTGGCTAATTAATCCGAAAGGATTGGTTGGGTCATTACAAATACTTAGAAGTTTTGAGAAAGAAAACAAGACGATCTTCAAACCAAGATCGTCTCATTTCTTAAAAACCTAAGACGATCTTCACCTAAGATCGTTTCATTCCTTTGAAACCTAAGACGATCTTCACCTAGATCGTCTCATTTCCTCTGAACTCAAGACGATCTTCAACCAAGATCGTCCCAGTTCCCTGAATCATTTCAATCCAAAATCACTTTAATTCAAGATAACTTCACTTCAAGATCGTTTCATTTTTCAAGACCGTTTCATTTCAAGATCGTTTCAATTTCAAGACTTAACCAAATTTCATCAAAATCCTAAGACGATCTCTCTTAGAACGATCTCCTTCCAAAACGATCTCATCCAGGACGATCTTCATAAGATCGTTTCATTTCCTGTTTATTTCAAGATCGTTTCATTTTCAAGATCGTTTCATTTTTCAAGACCGTTTCATTTCAAGATCGTTTCAATTTCAAGACTTAACCAAATTTTCATCAAAATCCTAGAACGATCTTGCTCAAGATCGTTTCATTTCGATCTGATCGTTCATTTCAAGATCGTTTCATTTCCTGTTTATTCAAGATCGTTTCATTTCCTGTTTATTTCAAGATCGTTTCATTTCCTGTTATTTCAAGATCGTTTCATTACCTGTTTTTCTCAAGATCGTTTCATTTTCCATTCTTAATTCAATTAAAATTTTCAAATCAAATCAATCTCAAATGGCTTCTCGTGAAGCATTGGCATTGGGTTCAGATACAAGACCTCCAGTTCTCTACCGTGGTTCATACGGACTATGGAAGAAAAGATTCATGGACTATGTGGAAAAAATGTCAAAATCTTGATAAAGACCATTCATGATCTTGAAAAGGCCAATCAAGATCTTGAAATTCAAAAGACCAATGAATGGCTTCGGGCAAATGCAAGACAAATGGATGTTGATATTCTCAATAAGAAGCTCCAAGAAGCTAAACCAAACAATGTTGAATTCGAAAGGAAGATTTCTGATTTAAATCATAATTGTTTTCTAAAAGGCATTGAGATTGAGAATCTTGAAAAACAAGTTGAGGAATTTAAAAAGAATATACTTTTCTATCAAGAAAAGTTATATAAAGTTGAACAAAATCCTCTCTTGAATTTCACTGCCTATTTTAACAAGTCAAAGATTGACAAAACAGATCTTCTTCTCGGTTGGGATTTGAGAATATCACACCATTACAAAAGGCCAAAGAGGAAATTGAACCCCTGTATGATGAAAAATTTCTTCGACTTGGTATGATACAACAATTTATTCGTCCATTGGATGACGAATTTGAGACTGATGAAGTTGAGAGAATACCTAATCAAGATTTTTTGGTTAATTATGATGCAATCAATGATTCATACAAAACAAAAGAATCTTCAATTTTCAAAAAGTGAATTTTCAAAACTTCTTGAAGAACACTCAAAATTACTTTTTGAACATGATACTATTAAACAAGATTTTCAAGCATACAAAGACAAAATGTTGGTTAAAGAATGTGAGATGAATGTCTCTCCTGATTCTAAGTTATTACAAAGATGTCAAAATCTTGAAAAACAAGTTGAGGAATTTAAAAAGAATATACTTTTCTATCAAGAAAAGTTATATAAAGTTGAACAAAATCCTCTCTTGAATTTCACTGCCTATTTTAACAAGTCAAAGATTGACAAAACAGATCTTCTTCTCGGTTGGGATTTGAGAATATCACACCATTACAAAAGGCCAAAGAGGAAATTGAACCCCTGTATGATGAAAAATTTCTTCGACTTGGTATGATACAACAATTTATTCGTCCATTGGATGACGAATTTGAGACTGATGAAGTTGAGAGAATACCTAATCAAGATTTTTTGGTTAATTATGATGCAATCAATGATTCATACAAAACAAAAGAATCTTCAATTTTCAAAAAGTGAATTTTCAAAACTTCTTGAAGAACACTCAAAATTACTTTTTGAACATGATACTATTAAACAAGATTTTCAAGCATACAAAGACAAAATGTTGGTTAAAGAATGTGAGATGAATGTCTCTCCTGATTCTAAGTTATTACAAAGATGTCAAAATCTTGAAAAGACCATTCATGATCTTGAAAAGGCCAATCAAGATCTTGAAATTCAAAAGACCAATGAATGGTTTCGGGCAAATGCAAGACAAATGGATGTTGATATTCTCAATAAGAAGCTCCAAGAAGCTAAACCAAACAATGTTGAATTCGAAAGGAAGATTTCTGATTTAAATCATAATTGTTTTCTAAAAGGCATTGAGATTGAGAATCTTGAAAAACAAGTTGAGGAATTTAAAAAGAATATACTTTTCTATCAAGAAAAGTTATATAAAGTTGAACAAAATCCTCTCTTGAATTTCACTGCCTATTTTAACAAGTCAAAGATTGACAAAACAGATCTTCTTCTCGGATTGGGATTTGAGAATATCACACCATTACAAAAGGCCAAAGAGGAAATTGAACCCCTGTATGATGAAAAATTTCTTCGACTTGGTATGATACAACAATTTATTCGTCCATTGGATGACGAATTTGAGACTGATGAAGTTGAGAGAATACCTAATCAAGATTTTTTGGTTAATTATGATGCAATCAATGATTCATACAAAACAAAAGAATCTTCAATTTTCAAATTGGAAGAAATTGAATCAAATTTTCAAAACCAAGAATCTGTTGGTACTTCACCTAAACCAACTAAAATGTATTTTCCAACCACATTTTTGGAAAAGCAAATAGAAGGTTTACAACAAAAGGTGGAATCTCAACAAACAGTTATTAATCATCTCAAGTCTCAAAGTCCGAATCTAGAGGATAAATGTATTGTTGTTAATACTAAGAAAGTTTGTGAGAATGTTTCTACTCAAACTGACCAAGTGCTTTAGTAGAAAATTCTACCCAAACTACCTGTGATTCATCTACCAATACCTCAACTCAGACCTTGACTGATTCTCTTGAATGTACTTGTCATACTACTGCTACTTTTATAGCTGATGATTATGTGCAATCTGATTTATCTAATGACGAACTTGCACATAGTTTAGTTTTGATATGGTACTTCTATAGGTTTTTCACATGCAACACTGTTGATGAGTTAGTTGTTCACCCTAAGCCTAGTGCTAGTATAGGTGTTGATACATCTTCTCAATTTTCTTGTGAAACCAAAGATGTGTCAGTTTCAGTTGACCTAATTTCCGAGACTACCCATGATGTGAAGTTGGACACCAAGATTCCTGATTTTTCAAAACTTTCAAATGAATTTGAAACTAATCAATCTCCATTGAAATTTTCTTTTGATAAAGATTTCACAAAGGATGATTTTGATAAATTCATGGAGGGAGAATATGTTTTTAATTCAGAAACTGAGAAAAAGATTGAATCTACCAAAATCAAAGTTGAAACAAAAGAGGAATCTCTGGAATTTCAAACCATTGTCCAAAGCTCCAACTTCATATTACTCAAGGAAACGAGTTAAGACCAAACTCGTCAAGACTGAACCAAAGACCATTAAGTTAGAAACCTTTGTGGCTACTCCTGTGAAACATGTCATAGAGGAACAAGCTGAGATCCCACACAAAACAAAGTACACCAAAGTGAAACTTCCGAAAGACTGTTCAAATGCTTCTAAATCTAGCTCTCAATCTAGCTTTATACCTAAGATGTCTAAGTCTAGCTCAGTTTCGCTAACTAAAGATGCATCAAATGGTACAACTAGATATAGGGACAGATATGGATGGTTTTCTCATGATAAACCAAAGAAGCAAGAAGTTTCCTCACCTCCAAAAGATTCCAAAAAGATGAAAGTGTTTAAAACTCCTAGTTCTAATTTTCAAAGTTTCAATTCAACAGGTGGAAAGAGCTTAACTAGTGGTGCTAAATGGGTTGCTAAAACTTTAGTACCTAAGATCACTAGTAATCAAAAGAATGTTGAGAAAATGAAGAAAAGAAGGAGGAGAAATGCTGTTAATAGGAAGAAAAGTGTTCCTGTTAAACAAAACAATTCATCTTTGTTAATCAAAACAATTCATCTTTGTTAATAAATGTTGAAAGTGCCAAGGCAAGGCCTTGTGAGCTTGTAAACAATTTTAATTCTTGTGTGGTTGATGTGAATGCTTGTAGACATGTTACTTTTAATTCTCATGTGAATGTTCGTACTTTTTATTCAAATGTGTTTGTTGATAATGTGCTTGTTAATGCTTATGTTGATTCAAAAACATGTTTGAATGCGCATCCTAAGTTATATAACCTGCCTGTTTTATCTAACCAAAAAGGACCCGTTTTCAAGTGGGTACCTAAAAACGGTTAAATTTCTTTGATTGCAGGAAATAACCATCTGTGTTTGGATACTCGATTCCGGGTGTTCAAAGCACATGACTGGAAATAAGTCTTTGCTGAAGAATTTTGTTGAACGATTCATGGGAACTGTTCGCTTTGGAAACAACAATTTCGCTCCTATCTTAGGTTATGGGGACATTGAACGAAATGGGATTATAATCAAGAAAGTTCACTATGTTGAAGGTTTAAGTCACAACTTGTTCAGTGTTGGACAATTCTGTGATAACAATCTTCAAGTTCTTTTTCGAAAATCTCTTTGCAAAGTTCAAACCTTAGATGGAGTTGATATTCTTTGTGGTGATCGTGACGATAACCTTTTTACCGTCAATCTCGATGATAACCAACCAACCGATAATATTTGTCTCATTTCAAAGGCTACTTCAAAGAATTCTTGGTTATGGCATAGAAGGCTTTCTCATCTGAATTTCCAAACAATCAATACTTTAGTCAATAAGCATCTTGTTGAAGGCTTACCTGACTATAAGTATGAAAGTGAGCATGTCTGTCCTTCTTGTGCTGTTGGGAAGATTAAGAGGGTTTCTCATAAACCGAAGAAATCTCCAAATTCTTTAGCACCTCTTCATTTGCTTCACATGGATCTTTGTGGGCCGATGAAAGTACAAAGCCGAAATGGGAAGAAATACATCTTGGTTATTGTTGATGATTATTCAAGATATACTTGGGTTAAGTTCCTAGCATCCAAAGATGAAACAACTCAGATGTTGATAGATTTCATCACAAATACTCAAGTAAATCTTCAACTTCCAGTTCGTTACATCCGTTCGGATAACGGTACTGAATTCAAGAATGCTGTTTTTGATGAATTCTGCAAATCCAAAGGTATTACTCATCAATTCTCAGCAGTTCGCACCCCACAACAAAACGGTGTTGTTGAAAGGAGAAATCGATCGCTGGTAGAAGCAGCAAGGACAATGCTTGCTTATTCCAAATTGCCATCCAATATGTGGGCTGAAGCTGTTGACACTGCTTGTCACACTCAGAATCGGTCCATCATCAATCAGCGTTTCGAAAAGACTCCTTATGAGGTTGTTAACAAACGCAAACCCAACATCAACTACTTTCATATATTTGGGTGTGTTTGTTACACATTGAATGATCGGGAGAATCTTGGAAAGTTCGAGAAGAAAGGTGATGAAGGATATTTTGTTGGTTATTCCAAAACATCAATTGCCTACCGAATCTATAATCGTCGAACAAACACAATTCAAGAGACGATGAATGTTTGGTTTGATGAGATGTCAGGCATGATTTTTGAGCAAGAAAGCTTGCTACCAACAAGTATTGATCCAAGTGCTTCAAGTACTTCTACAAGGAACTCTACCTTAGCTTCTAAATTCAAGAAGTTTCCAACTCCAACCAGTGATGAATTAGATATTCTTTTTGAAGAATTCTACAATTCAAAACCGATTCATGATCAAGAACCTCAAGACATCGTTGAACCAATTCAAAACAATGAACCTCTTCATAACAACGATCCAGTTCCTGACAACACTCATGAATCGTCATCAAGTTCTTCTGAGCAAAAATCATCTTCAAATGATTCTATTCCACCATCCTCTCCTGATAATTCTTCTCAAGTGAATGTTCAAGAACAACCTTCTCAATTCACTCAGACAACAAATCCCTTGAACACTCCAAATGTGTATGTACCACTTGACTTTGATCATCCAGCATATGAGGAAAGGGTTATACCAAGTTATGATTCCATCTCTCAACAAACCTCAAGTTTCAATGATGGTGATGTTGATCTTCAACAACAAGATCCTCTTCCTCATGCTCACAAGTGGATACGCATGCAGAAAAACCATCCTACTGATCAAATAATTGGAGATCCACAAGCAGGAGTAACTACTCGTACTTCAGTGAATGAGTGTCTTGTTGCACTTTCTCTTAGCAATATCGAACCCAAAACAGTTTCTGAAGCTCTTCGTGATCCAGAATGGGTTAAGGCAATGCAAGATGAACTCGCACAATTTGAAAGACTGAAGGTATGGAGATTAGTTCCAAATCCCAGAAAAGATGATCCAATCGGAACAAAGTGGATTTTCAAAAACAAAAAGGATGAGAATGGAGTGGTAGTAAGAAATAAAGCTCGACTTGTTGCAAAGGGTTATTGCCAACAACCTGGTGTTGATTTCGACGAAACTTTTGCTCCAGTTGCAAGAATGGAGGCCATTCGAATTTTCTTAGCTTATGCCGCATTCCGAAACTTCACTGTGTTTCAAATGGATGTGAAGACTGCTTTCTTGAATGGTGACCTCAAAGAAGAAGTTTACGTTGATCAACCAGAAGGTTTTGTTGATCCTCAAAGGCCAAACCATGTCTACAGGTTAGACAAGGCTCTCTACGGTCTTAAGCAAGCACCCCGAGCATGGTATGATTCTTTAACTACTTTCTTACTTAAAGGTGGATTTACCAAAGGCATAATTGACCCTACCTTGTTCATTCGCAAACAAGGTAAGCATGTTCTACTAGTTCAAATATATGTTGATGACATTATATTTGGGTCGACCAGTCAAACATTTTGCCGAAACTTTTCATCTCTAATGGTCAATCATTTTGAAATGAGCATGATTGGGGAAATGAATTACTTTTTGGGTCTTCAAATCAAACAATTACCTACTGGTATTTTTATATCACAAGGTAAATACATAAATGACATGTTGAAAAAGTTTGATATGACTTCATGTTCTTCAATTTCTACCCCAATGGCTGCTCGAACAACCATTAATACTGATACAAATGGGAAACCATTTGACCAAAAGAGATATAGAAGTATGATTGGTTCGTTGTTGTACCTAACAGCATCTCGCCCAGATATAATGTTTGCAACATGTATGTGTGCTAGATATCAAGCTGCTCCAACTGATTTACATTATCAAGCTGTGAAACGAATCTTTCGTTATCTGAAGGGTACACCCGATTTAGGTCTCTGGTATCCAAGGGATACTGGATTCAATCTAACTGCTTATTCAGATGCAGATCATGCAGGTTGTAAACTTGATCGCAAGAGCACTTCCGGTACTTTACAATTTTTAGGAGATAAAATTGTGAGTTGGTCTTCCAAGAAACAGAACTGTGTTTCACTATCAACGGCTGAAGCTGAATATGTGGCTGCGGCTAGTTGTTGTGCTCAAGTTCTATGGATGAAGACACAACTAACTGATTATGGTCTGACGTATGATCATATTCCTATCTATTGTGATTCTCAGAGTGCCATTGCCATTGCAGTCAACTCAGTAAACCACTCTCGATCAAAGCATATTGATGTTAGATATCATTTTCTCAAAGATCATATTGAGAAAGGTGACATCGAACTCTACTTTGTGGGAACTGAATTTCAACTTGCAGATTTGTTCACAAAACCATTGGATGAAAAGAGGTTTAACTTTCTTATCTCCAAGCTTGGTATGTTAAATCTTAAACCTTAATCTTTTTCCATTTGAAGGAATTCTTGACACATTCCAGAAAAACAAAATACAAAATTAAAACTTTTCAAACTCTCAATTGTTGATATGAGAAGCAAAGGATCGAACGCCTTTGTGTACTTCTTTGCTATATCATTTTGAACAATTGATTGGATTTTCATTATGCTTAAATGTTTTAATTGCCTCCAACTTGTTGATGTAAGATGCGATGGATTGAACGCCTTTGTGTACTTCTTTGCTATATCATTTTGAACAATTGATTGGATTTTCATTATGCTTAAATGTTTTAATTGCCTCCAACTTGTTGATGTAAGATGCGATGGATTGAACGCCTTTGTGTACTTCTTTGCTATATCATTTTGAACAATTGATTGGATTTTCATTATGCTTAAATGTTTTAATTGCCTCCAACTTGTTGATGTAAGATGCGATGGATTGAACGCCTTTGTGTACTTCTTTGCTATATCATTTTGAACAATTGATTGGATTTTCATTATGCTTAAATGTTTTAATTGCCTCCAACTTGTTGATGTAAGATGCGATGGATTGAACGCCTTTGTGTACTTCTTTGCTATATCATTTTGAACAATTGATTGGATTTTCATTATGCTTAAATGTTTTAATTGCCTCCAACTTGTTGATGTAAGATGCGATGGATTGAACGCCTTTGTGTACTTCTTTGCTATATCATTTTGAACAATTGATTGGATTTTCATTATGCTTAAATGTTTTAATTGCCTCCAACTTGTTGATGTAAGATGCGATGGATTGAACGCCTTTGTGTACTTCTTTGCTATATCATTTTGAACAATTGATTGGATTTTCATTATGCTTAAATGTTTTAATTGCCTCCAACTTGTTGATGTAAGATGCGATGGATTGAACGCCTTTGTGTACTTCTTTGCTATATCATTTTGAACAATTGATTGGATTTTCATTATGCTTAAATGTTTTAATTGCCTCCAACTTGTTGATGTAAGATGCGATGGATTGAACGCCTTTGTGTACTTCTTTGCTATATCATTTTGAACAATTGATTGGATTTTCATTATGCTTAAATGTTTTAATTGCCTCCAACTTGTTGATGTAAGATGCGATGGATTGAACGCCTTTGTGTACTTCCAAGTGTTTCTTAACAAATGCTTGTTTCATTTCTCACGGAGATTTTCACATTTCTATTGACTCTTCATTTGGAAGATGTTGATATTGAAAAAGGGCGACATTCTGCTCCAGTCCCCGACTTCATTTGATCACGTTGTGTCTAGAGCTATTTTGATTGGTCATTAATTTGATCATCATTTATTCTTCTTAGAACACATTCGAGTCATATCTTTGTGATATTACTGCTTATCTTTGTGATAAAGCCGGAACATTCGTAGTGATATCTTAATTGATATTCCACGATGATCGAATGGAAATCCTACCAATGCTAACATCTTTTCCAACGTTGAACGTAGGTCTCATGATTACATTTATGTGATTATTGAGTTAACGAAAAGTCTAAGTGACTTCGGTTTTTCCCTAAAAAGCCTTTAAGGATAATAAATTGTGGTTATCAAACGCATCGGCTGATCTAACCATGATTTATATTCTTTGAAGCAATCTCGTGGTTGAAAAGCCACAGACCAAACTATGTTAGAGATTTACTTTGTATATCTCAATGATACATAGGAAATCCGGAAAATGTTATACATTTCTTTCGGTCATTTCATTAATCCTTCGATTTTTGAAAATGCTAACGGATCATTCTTATCCGGTTTCATTCCTTATCACACAAATTCAGAATACACCAACACCATAATACAATATTTCTTCAAGTACAAGATTTCTAAGCTTTAGTTCATGTTATTCTTTTTGTCATTTAATCAATCAAAATGAACATAATGACATTGGTTCCCAAGTTTGTCATTATGAGGGGGAGAGAATATAGTGATTGATTTAGTGATTGTTAAGGAAAACAAGGAGAAAAGTTTGTGTTTGGTTGTTTCAATAGGTTCAAGGCTTATCAAAGTTTGTGTATAGGGAAAGAAAATTCATTATGATGTATCAATAGTTCCTCGTATTCAGAAGAATTTGCACTCAAGATGCTTCAAAAGTTCAAAGATGCTTCAAAAAGTGTTTATACTCATGGATTGAGGGGGAGCATGATTACTTCATAAGAATTTCATTCAAACTGCATTCAAATGCTTACTCTCCGAAGTGTTCAAGTTGATGTGAAAAAGATCAGAGCTTCAAAAAGGTTGAAAGATTGGATTAGAAGATTCAAGTCAAAAGAGTCTTCATCAAACACACGTCATTCAAGATCTTCAATTCATACAAGAACATTTCATCAAGAAACTACAATGCATAAATCAAGGGGGAGAGTACATATTCATGATGATTTGTTTCAAGAAGTTGAATTTCACTCAAGAATCGAAGATTGAAGAATCAAAACCAAGATTCATCTCTTCTGCATTTCAAAAGACAACTCTGATTCATGATTCATCAATTCTCGAAGATTCAAGCCAAACATGCCTTCATTATTCTCTGTTCAAAAAGAACATTGAGAATCTTCATATGATTTAACTTCAAGAAGTCCAAGACCAAGACTGAATCAAGTTTTTCCAAAGACAAATGAAAAAGCTTTGAAGACTTGTTTCAACACACCAATTGTCTTCACCACCGGGCTCATCAAATTCATTCCTACAAGACAAGATAACACGTACTTCATTCATTACAATATATCACTAAGGGGGAGAATGTTAGAAATCCAAAAATAGTGATAAATTGTAATTTAGATTAAAGGACTTTTTGGTTGTTAAGTCATAGATAAATGATTACTAAGGTTGAGGGGCTAATTGTGTTAATTAGTATAATTGTATAGTTAGACTATAAATACCCTCTCATACCTTAGAAATCAGAGACAACTCATTCATAACACCAATAACACTTGTAACTTTTCACACACACATTAATACCAATCTTCCAGTTTAATACCGAATTCTCTCTCAAAACACACACAAACACCAAGAACACACACTAACAAACCGCCATTGATGAATTCAGTTCAGTGATAGAAATCGTGTTATAACATAAACTTATCTAAGGCAAAGACTACTGCTAACAATTCCTTTCCTGTGGTTGTGTAGTTCCTTTGAGCTTCATTAAGGGTCTTACTAGCATAGTAAATTGGCCTAAAATGCTTATCTATCCTTTGTCCTAAAACTGCTCCTACGGCATAGTCACTAGCATTACACATTATCTCGAAAGGTAATGCGTAATCAGGTGATACAACTATGGGTGATTCTATAAGGTGGTTCTTAAGTTTCTTAAAATCCTTAACGCATTCTCCATCAAAATCATACCTAACGTCCTTCTCAAAAAGCCTAGTCATTGGTCTAGCTGTCTTAGAAAAATCCCTAATAAATCTTCTATAAAATCCTGCATGACCTAAAAAACATCTAACTCCTTTTACATTCACTGGTAATGGTAACTTAGCCATGACATCAATCTTAGCTCTATCTACTTCTATTCCTGCTTTGGAAATCTTATGCCCTAGCACTATTCCTTCCTTAACCATGAAATGACACTTCTCCCAATTAAGAACTAAATTAGTTTCCTCACATCTAGCTAACATCTTATCTAAATGCCTTAAACATGAGTCGAATGAGTCTCCAAAAACTGAAAAGTCGTCCATAAATACCTCTACTGACTTCTCTAACATGTCCTGAAAAATCGCCGTCATACACCGCTGAAATGTCGCAGGTGCATTACACAATCCAAAGGGCATCTTCCTATAGGCGTAAGTACCATAGGAACAAGTAAAGGTCGTCTTCTCTTGGTCTTCAGTATGAAAGAAGACA
>CM067175.1:81206370-81225710 GCA_034093135.1 Erigeron breviscapus | reverse complement strand
TTCTCCATAGGAGCATTCTCACGAACTGGGAGGAAGTGAGCACTCTTCGTTAATTGATCGACAATAACCCATATCATATCGTGACCACGAGGCGTCCTTGGAAGTTTGGTTACAAAATCCATCGTAATGCGATCCCATTTCCACTCAGGGATCTCGAGTTGCTGAAACTTCCCGTAAGGATTTTGGTGTTCAGCTTTTACTTTAGCACATGTCAAACACTTCTGTACGTACATCGTCACATCGTTTTTAATACTGGGCCACCAATAAATCGGCTTCAAGTCCGCATGCATCTTTGTGGCACCAGGTGTACAGAATATTTAGTCTTGTGAGCTTCGTCCATCACTAACTCACGATTGCCTCCATATAGAGGAACCCACATTCTACCTTTGTACGTTCGAAGACCGCGACTATTTTCTTCCATTTCAAGTCTATTTTTCTTCTTTTTCCCAATAGACTCCTCTTTCACATTCTCCTCCTTCAACGCTTCAATTTGAGCTAATCGAATAGGTTCCATTAAGTTCGAATCAACCTTCGTAATCATTGCACATAACCTACTCTTCGCATATCCTTTGCGGCTCAAGGCATCAGCAACCACATTAGCTTTGCCTGGGGTGATATTTAATCTCACAATCATAATCCTTTAATAACTCCATCCACCGTCGTTGTCTAACATTCATGTCCTTCTGAGTAAACACATACTGTAAGCTCTTATGATCCGTGTATAGGGTACACTTTGTACCATACAGATAATGTCGCCACAATTTCAGAGCAAAAACAACAGCAGCCAGCTCAAGGTCATGAGTAGGATAATTCCGCTCATGAGGCTTCAGCTGTCGAGAGGCGTAAGCGATAACTTTGTCTCGTTGCATTAATACACACCCTAACCCCGTGATGGATGGGTCACTATAGACCACTAAATCATCGGTTCCTTCGGGTAAAGCTAGAACCGGAGCTTCACACAACTTCTTTTCAACGTCGTGAAGGCTTTCTTTGAGCATCGGTCCACACAAACTTCACACCTTTCTTCGTTAATTCAGTCATTGGCTTGGCAATGCGCGAGAATCCTGAATAAAACGTCGATAATAGCCAGCCAAACCGAGAAAACTCTAATTTCAGTAGGAGACTTAGGCTGCTCCCACTTCGACACCGCTTCTATCTTCGAAGGATCTACTTTTATACCATCAGAGGAGACGACATGGCCGAGGAAATGAACTTCCTTTAGCCAGAACTCGCACTTGGAGAACTTAGCATATAGCTTTTTCTCTCTGAGGACTTGAAGGACAGCTCTCAAATGCTCTCTATGTTCCTCTTCCGTCTTTGAATACACAAGAATGTCGTCGATAAAAACAATAACGAAATGATCCAAAATGGTCGACAGACACGGTTCATCAAATCCATAAACTTCGCTGGAGCATTTGTCAAACCGAATGGCATGACAAGGAACTCGTAATGACCATAACGAGTTCGGAACGCTGTTTTGGACTACACTTTCTTCTTCAACCTTTAATTGATGATAGCCAGACCGTAAGTCAATCTTTGAAAAACAGGAAGCACCTTGAAGTTGATCGAACAAATCATCAATGCGAGGGAGTGGATACTTATTCTTCACTGTTCTTTTATTCAGCTCGCGATAATCGATACACATACGCATGGATCCGTCTTTCTTCTTTACAAAAGGATAGGAGCACCCCATGGAGAGGAACTCGGACGAATGAAACCTTTATCTAAAAGTTCCTGAATTTGCGTCATTAACTCCTTCATCTCGTCGGAGCTAATCGATAGGGAGCTTTGGCTACAGGAGTAGCACCAGGAATAAGGTCAATAGAAAATTCAACCTCACGATCAGGAGGAAGACCTGGAAGATCTTCAGGGAAAACATCTGGAAACTCGAAAACAACTTCAACATCAGAAACTGTAGGCTTCGCGATACGAGAATCATTTACATAAGCTAAGAAATGTGACTTAGTTTGCCGTATACAACGAAGAGCTTTCATCATAGAGATCACCTTAACAATTCCCGGCTTCTTGTCACCATAAACACAAACACCTTTACCGTCAGGAGTAGCGATACGGACTATCTTCTTCGAACATAAGACGACAGCATCATTTTTAGACATCCAGTCCATACCGAGAACAACATCAAAACTAGGAATGGTAGCGGGTAACAGGTTAGCAGTAAATGAACGACCCTCTATTTCTAACGGACAATCAGAATAACCCCTCTCGTATAATAGTCGTTGCACCGTTAGCCACTTCTACTTCTATAGGACACCGTAAGGAACTAGTAATCATGTCTAATTTAGGAGCAAACAGAGTAGACACAAAAGATTTGTTCGCACCAGAGTCAAATAACACATTAGCAAGTTTGGAGTTAACAATAAGGGTAGCAGTAACTACCTGGTCGTCATCTTTGGCCTCTCAGCCGTCATCTGATAAGCACGGGCTTTGGCTTTGGAGCTTCCTGCCTTCTTTCCCTCATCTTTCTTCATCTGCGGGCAGTCTGCAATACGGTGCTTGGTGTCTCCACATTTATAACATCTTGCCTTGTCAGTGCATTGATCAATGGTATGACCCTGAGTTCCACACCTATTGCACCTGCGGGTCTTTGTAGAGAACACTGACCAGAATGGATAGATTTGCAGCCTGGGCACCATTTTCCATCCTTGTCTGCCCTTCCCTTGTCAGAGGACGATGGAGATCCCTTAAATTTCTTTCCAAAACGATTTGATCCACCAAACCTCCTCTTATTGCCAGACTTCTTCTCATCCTCTTTCTTTTCAACTTTCTTATCCGCAGCAAAATCATCATCAAGCTTTCGAACTTGAATCGAGGAGCTTGAACTACATTAGGAGGAGCCACATCAACATTAACAGGGGGAACGACTACATTATTAACTGGTAGCTCAGTGGGGTGAGAAGGCACTGAGAAATTGCCATCAGTTCCTTCAGCATTTTCGGCAAGAGCGTTGTTCAGTTGCTCCTGAGTCTGTGCTAACTGGGCTTGGAGAGTCAGCACAAGATTGTACAATTCAGCTGCATTTGGGATTTGCTCCACCACTGCTTCGTTAACTATGGGTTGATTACCAGAAGGTGGAGGCATAGGGCCTAACGAGCCTTGCCGATTGACCTGCTGAGGATTCACGCGATTTCTATTCACGTTAGCTGCAGCAGCAGTAGCAGCATTAGTAGCAACTGCACCTGGATGGACAGGTGGAGTAACGCTGGCAGTTGCTCCGTCACGTTGGATGTTGCGGTTGCGAGTGTTAACCATTTTCCTTCAAAAAATGGTGGAGTCGATAAGCGCGAAATAAAACAAAAGTTCGTTGGGATAAGGCTAAATCATATCATCGTAACATAAACATCTCGTAAGCCTTATCACACTCGCACTCATCCCAACCCATCCTACATCACATGTCATCACTAGCTAAAGCATCCTACGAGTACCTAGCATGCATATCCTAAGTTTAAGTCCAAATCCTATGGTCAATAGGCCTTGGTTCACTTAAACTACTTCTCTGATACCAAATTGTAACACCCGTTTCGTAAAAATATGTATTTCCAAAAATTTCGCCTAACGGCGTTAAATCATGCGGAAACGATTTAGGAAAATACTCAACTAAGGAAGATAGTTGAGAAAACATTGGTGGTGTTACTAATAGCATCAAATCTGTAATAAAAGAAATCCATAAGATTGCCCAACATAAAGCAATCATAACATAGTCATTACATAAGTTCCATAAAGGAAATCAATAACATAAGGTTTATGCGAAGCTATTGGGTAAACTAAAGCCAGCTTGATCATCTACCCATCTCTCGCCAAAGCTTCACACGTCATCTCATGCCTAACCTGAGGGGTGTCAACACATTAAAAGAAACAAGTGTTCGCTATAAAGCTAAGTAAGATAACACCAGGTTTAAGCAAAACATTTCATCCATTTAAATCGTCACTTTAAAGCATTACGTCATTTTAATTAGGCATTCATACCATCGTATAAACATATCCACATCACATATACGCATAGAGTTCATGACCCTAAGCGTGCCTAATCAATTTGATCACTTTGATTCACCTCGTTAAGTTGTAACCGAAGTTACCGTTTTTAAGGAAAGACAATGTCGATCCATGAGTAGCCCGCTATGTTCATGACATTAGGTGGGTCATCAGGCCACCCGAAACTACTCGCCACATATGACTTGTTGCAAGGAGCCACCCGAGCAACCATTTTAACGTACCTATAACCACCGTCAGGCATGACGTACCTATTACCACCGTCAGGCACCATTTATACGTACCTATTACCACCGTAAGGCACGATGTACCTATTACCACCGTAAGGCACGATGTACCTATTACCACCGTAAGGCACAGGTTATGCATAACACTTAACATCTCATTAGCTCGAGCATTTATCGTATTTAGTTTAGATTTCCACCTTTAACCTAAACTAATCCATACTATCATCTTTTCACGTTAGGGCCCTTAAAACGTGCACGTGTCATGGCAACCTAAAAAGGTCTAGTGTTCTAGATGAACAAGCCACCATTACATGCACATAACAACATTACAACATATCATTAACCACCGTTCATCATAACATATCATATCGTAAACATATCATTAACCACCGTTCATCATAACATTTCATATCGTAACCACATGTACGGGAAGCATTTTAGGCATAAACATCGTCATCATTAATCCCGAGTACCTCCCATATCAACCCAACCACCTATGAGTTATACATTACTGTTATGGAGGTTATAGTTTATGAACCATTTTCGTTGCACCCTCAGCGTGACAAAAGTAGTGTATCTTACCTCGTAGGCAGTGCGCGCGTAATGAAAGGCTAAAAGTGCTTAACAATAATCCCCGACACCTAAGATACATTAATATACAAAATATAAGTCATTTGGGACCCAAACGAACTTTAAAACGAACTTAGGTTTGTTCTTACGAACTTAGACTCACTGAACGAACTTAGTTGCCTTCAAACGAATTTAGGACATACTGAACGAACTTAGCAATGACCAAACGAACTTAGAAATGTTCAAACGAAAGTTTAAAACTTCGTTAGACATTCACTTTAAACGAATTAGACACCTTAGGGTTCAAACGATTTTTGAAGGCTTCAAACGAACTTAGTTTGGGTTCAAACGAACTTAGGCTCATCTTCAACGAATTTAGAGTGTTCCAAACGAACTTAGGAAGCTTAGAACGAACTTTAAGTTCGTTCGGAAGCTGTTGACATCAGAAAAACGAATTTAAGACTCAATTTCGACCAGAATTCATAAAACGACTTTGTTCTTCGATTTTTCCAAAACAAACGACTTGGGCTTCACCCAAAACATGATTTTGACATTGTTAAACATATTTTGATCATTCATATCGATTACAAATTCGTTTGACACCGTTTAGATCATTAATTAGCCAAAGACACAACATGAACCCTAATTAAACAAAACCCTTTTAAAATCAGATCTGAAACATCAATTTAGGACCTTTAAATCTGTAAATACATCGATGAATCATTAGTTACCTGATAATACAATGACCGATCCAATCCTATGCCAAAACACACGATCGATTGACCCAAAACTTGAAGATTTGCTTAAGAAATTCAAGAAGGATTGAAGGAACTTGTTTTCTTGACTTAATTATGATTAATGGCTGCAACTAATGAGAGATTAGGTTTCCCTAAACACTTAACCCGTTTTTAACTTCAACATTGGCAAATGGTCCCTGGACTTCATATCGACTTTATTTCGCTTAAAAACACCTATTGGGGATACATATAACACACTAAAGCACTTTCGCACACTACAAAGGCCTTTTACACATCTTTTAATCCACTTTATTGTCACTCATTAAAGATAATTAAATCTCACATATAGGGCACACAAACATATAAACACATATTTCCACACAAACGTATCACGGACTTATAATTTGACCTAACGACGTTAGTCAACATGAACGATTAAGTTTTGGGGATGTTACAATAGTTATAAAGGTATAAAGGTGTATCAACTTGACGTAAAGAGTGCCTTTTTGTATGGGGAAATCTGAGAAGAAGTGTATGTAGATCAACCTCAGGGGTTTGAGGATCCAGATTTCCCTAATAGAGTATATCGTCTTGATAAGGCTCTATATGGTTTACATCAGGCTCCTCGATCATGGTATGAAAAACTGTCTACTCATCTGCATGAAAATGGTTTTACTAGAGGTTCTATTGACAGCACGTTGTTTATCAAATGGAAAGGGAAGGACTACTTGCTTGTACAGGTTTACGTCGATGATATTATTTTTGGTTCATCTGATAAGAATATGTGCAAGGAATTTGAGCAGAGCATGAAAGCGAAGTTCGAAATGAGTGCTATGGGGGAATTAACTTTCTTCCTTGGACTACAGGTGGATCAACTGCAGGATGGGTTCTTTATTCATCAGAGCAAGTATGTTCAAGATCTTCTTATCAGGTTTCGAATGACCGATGCTAAAGATGCAATTACTCCCATTCAGACTAATCATGGGCTGTGTCCTGATAAGACTAATGATCCAGAAGTCGATGCAACTCAATATCGGGCTATCATTGGTTCCTTGATGTATCTGACGGCTTCACGTCCAGACATTACCTTTGCTGTTTGTATGTGTGCTAGATATCAGGCTAATCCAAAAGAGTCACATTTGAAAGCTGCGAAAAGGATTCTTCGTTATGTGAAGGCCAAGCCTCGTCTAGGGCTTTGGTATCCCATGCATGGTTCCTTTGAATTCAAAGCTTATACTGATTCGGATTATGGTGGCTGCAGTTCGGATAGGAAATCAACGTCAGGGGGATGTCAACTTTTAGGGGGGAGAATTATATCGTGGCAGTGCAAAAAGCAGACATCTGTTGCACAGTCTACATGTGAAGCAGAGTACATAGCTGCTGGTCAATGCTGTTCTCAGGTACTTTGGATACAGCAACAATTGCGCGACTATGGTATGGATATCTCAGACTCTCCTATTTGTATTGATAATAAGTCTGCCATAGATATTACTAAGAATCCGAAAAACTTTAAAGTCACCAAGCACATTGATATAAAGAATCACTTTTTGCGTGACTGTTTTGAGAAAAAGCTTATTCATTTAGAAAAGGTTGTTACTGATGATAACCTTGCTGATCTCTATACTAAAGCTTTTGATAGACCTCGTCATGAGTTGTTATATCAACTCAATGGTATGAAGAATGCCGAGTAGTTTCTCTCAAAGAACTTAAATTTCTTTTCGTGTCTTAGTAGTTTAAGTCGTAATAGATAGTGTCAATAAAAAAAAAAAAAAAAAAAATAAAAAAAAAATAAAAAAAAAAATAAAATAAAAAAAAAAAAAATAAAATAAATAAAAAAAAATAAAAAAAATAAGTTGCACTACATGATTAGACGTGACGATACTTTAGCTTTTAAGCCTACTTAATTGTACTTTAAAAAATGCTCAGTTCAGTGATACCATTATATGATGTATCGATAGGCACAAAGTACCAAGGTTTCCTTATAATCTGAACTTAAATGTATACAATGTTCTTATGGGAAACGTATTCAGATATATGGCTGAGAATGCTTGTTCTTAAAATAGACAAGTCCTTTAAATCTTATGAAAGATCTTGCATTGATAATTATATTTGGTCTTTATAGAAGGTCTCGGGTACATATAGGTGTATGTATTGCTTTTTCGGATGTATATTTGTGACAAGATATGCAAATATCAAATAAATCTGTTGAAAATATGAAGCTAATGTGGCCTTTGAGATTCGAACAAGTAGTCCTTGGGGTGTCTTTGTATACCTAGCCTACCTAAAGCTTCCAACTTAGGATAGGTTGGCAGAAAGTTCGCTACACGGGTCTCATAGAAAGTCACGGGTTTTCATAAGTGCTTTAAAAATTAATGTCACAAATATGCAAGTACTTGGCATTATGCAATGTTAAGTATATTTCCGTACGTGAGTCAAGTTAAGTCGCTTTGCGTGAGGAATCACCGACCTGTCACTGCTGACTTGATTCTTAAAGACTTTCTCACTTTAATCACCAAATGTCTTAATCTTAGTGCTTGTTTCGATTATGAGAGTGTATCTGAATATGGGGCACATAAGTTCGCAAACTAAAATTGTGGCATGAGTAACTTACTAGGGTACATGGTGACTGTCCTTGGCTCAAGTAATACGAAAGTGCCACAAACCAAAAAGGAGACTGGAAGTACTGAGTGTTTAAGAGGACAAACATATTGGTAATCGTTTTTGGATCACTGTTCATAACTAATAATAAGAGAATTATTTCTCGCTAGTAGGCTTATGTAAATGCTAATCTGATCTAATCAGCAGTATCCTTGTCACATGTAAATAATGAATAAATTAAGATAACTATTGTGTATAGAATAGTTTATTGTTCTGTAATTTTTATTCTAATTTATTTTTCATTTTATTGAGTCAAAATAGTATTTTCATAAGTTCTTATTGCACGAGAGATTCTACTTAAATTCTGTTGAGTATATGTTTTGCTGAATTCATTCATTTGAATTCTTGATGAGGTTATGTGATTAGTACACAAGAAGATTTTCTGATATGGACATTAATTTGTTTAAGTTTAGAAAATGATCTTTTAAATTTTATGTGACAAGTCAAATGTTATTTGAAATCTCACAAGTTTCAGTTTTTACAAGTTATGAATCTAATTGATAACTTGGTGACCTTTTACGGTTTGACAATGGAATGACATCCCTTGATCTTTTATTAGAATCTTGAGTATTTCGTAATTGTTAATCCTAATTTTGTGTGTTTTCACTTGAATTTTCTGCATTATTGTGCCTTTGCTCTTGTTGCGTTAATGAGTTTTTGGTAAGTGTGCAGTGTTCAGGTTAAGAAGATAACGTTGGAGTGCTGCTCTTTGTTGCAATATAGTGTTATTCATACTGATGATATCGTGGAGACAAGATTTTTGGTGTGAAATGACAATATTGTGATGCAAATATGAGCACGTGAAGGAAGAATACATGAATCTGTCTTTAGAGTATTTATTTACTTTACATTTCATGTATTTAGTGAAAATAATCAGTGTTGATACGTGTTTCTTTTAATTTTCGTACCTTGACTCTATGACATGATTTCGGAAACTTTACAAAGTTCTTCATTGGATTTTTGGACTATTCATTGTTTGTGTTAGACGGCATAATATGGGACTTAAGTGTTTCAAGATGGTTTGCCGTCAAGCATCTCAATGATTAGAGAAATGCTCTCCGTATCATGGTCGTGGTTGGTAACGCTGTTAATATGTCAATTGATTATTTTCAGGTTTGTGGATAGTTGATTTTAGACCTTGGGGTTTTGCTTTTATTCAAGATTATGATGTTTGTCGAATTTTATGTTGATGATTTTGGATGATGGTACTTCTTGGTACAAGGCATGAACAAGTCGTTTTTAACGAGTTTTTGCTATGTACAGGATTAGGTCAAGGGTCGCATCGTGGAAAGTTTCGTGATGAAGAATCTGGAAAAAATTTCTAAGTACAAATTTGTTCTTACGAAGATAGTAATAACTTCGTTCAGTATTGATCTTAAGAAAATTGGCTTAGTACAAATTTGTTCTTACGAAGATAATGTTAACTTCGTCTCATCTATTTTCGTTTTCTTGTTTTTAACGAAGATAGTATTATCTTCGTTCCAGTTGATCTTACGAAGTTTAACTTCGTTTTTTACATATTTTCGACCGAATTCCTAACCGACCCGTTTTGACCCATCTTTTAACCATCTATATAAATATCAACTTAGTTCGTTTTATCTTCCTCATTGCCTTCATTCTTAAAGATAAACGAACTTAAGCTGAATAAACCCCCATATTTTCATCAATTAAATCACTTGATTTCATTTGATTCTCTACTTGTTGTCTCGATTATTGTTGAAATAAGTGATTCAGGTATATTATTGAGCATCGTCATTCATAAATCCCCAATTCTCGATTCTTGTTTTTGTCCAATTTTTACATGAACTCAATCAATTTTATAAATATTTTAGGTTCTAGGGTTTAATTTCGTTTTTGATTTTAACTCATTGGATCTTTAATTCGTTTGTAAAATTGAAGTGGGTTATGCTTCATTTAATTGATACAAATGTTTTGTAACTAATTTTGGGCAAAACAAGTGTTAATCAATTTTATTAAAATCGATTTTTTTAGATTTTATTTTGAAATCAACATCCTGTTCAGAATGACTACGAACTTATCATTCGTTTATTGACTACGAACTTAGGTTCTCAAACAGAGCTTACGAACTTAGACTCTTCTTTCAACTAACGAATTTAGGAGTTCTTGTGACAAACGAACTTAGTTATGCTTCAAAGCTATCTTCGTTTATTGTTACCCAACGAACTTAACACTTATTTTCGTTTATTGTTACCTAACGAACTTAAAGTCTATCTTCGTACATTCTTAACTTACGAACTTAAAGAAATTTCGTACAGTCTTAACTTATGAAATTAGTGATTAAGTTTATTTAACCTGCAATTCATCTCTTGTACTAATAATTGTTTTTACATTATTATTTGTTTGTTTTGCAGAAATGGCTCTTGCTCCACGTCAGTTCGTTAAGAAGCACAATCTGGCCTTAAATCTTGATCCAGATCAGCATAATTGTGAACGCTATCATGAGATGTTTGATTTTATTGCTCGTTCTAGGCTTTCTTTTGCATTCTGTGATTCACCTAGATTGATTAGGCAGTATATTGATGATTTCTGGAGGACTGCTCATCAAGTCATGGTTAATGGTCGTAGTTTTGTTCGTGCAACTGTCGAAGGAATCACATTTGATTTCAATGCTGCGATGCTTCATGATATTCTGCAATTAGGTGAAGAACCAGACGAAGCAGTAGAATTGGCTTATGACTTTGACCTAATTCGTAGGTGTTTTCAAAGAATGGGATATGTTGGTCAAATAAAGTTTCCTTTTGACAAAAGTGGATTTCAAGGACGTTGGAGATATCTTGCTTACGTTTGTTAGTTAGTCTGAGCAATCGTAAGGCTGGATTTGATCAGCTTTCTGCTCAGATTTCTTCGCAGATGGTTGTCTTGGTCTATAATCGACCTTATCCATTTTCAACATACTTCTATCATGCGTTTATTGGTCAAATCAATGCCAAAGCGAAAAATAGGTTTCTTATATCCTCGCTTTGTTATGGCAATCGTTAGACACTTTTGTCCTAACTTGATATTTGATCAAGGTCCTCGATATGCACCACATGCTTGGCCATTACGTTTATTTGCTGATCTAGAAGCTAACACTAGAAATGTGGCTGGTCTTAATGATCCACCACTGTTTGGTCATTTGATTAATCCAAATTATCGATCTCGTTTTGAGGATGATATGTTAGTGGATGATGAAGACAATTCTGATCATGAGGATGAAGAGAGTTCAGATGATAGTTCTGATGGTGATTCTGATGACTCTGATAGTGGGAATGATGGTGGTGATGATGTTGTTGAAGCAGACACAGATGAATATGATAGTGTCGCTGCTAATTCTGGTAATGAGCATCGAACTAAGATGGCTCATGATGTACCTGCTGTTTCAGGAAGTGATCATTCATATCACTTCTTCTCGAGAAGATGTACCTGGTGCTTTACGCCGAGAGCGTCGGAGTAAGGCATGTCATTCTTCACCTGTTCTTTCTGATACGGATCAATCCGTTCATGATGAACATGCTTCTCAAGTTAATCAGGATGATGGTGCTGAAATTATCAAGAAGAAATGGAACATAGAGATATGGCACCAAGTCCAATTCATGAAGGTACAAGTACTGTTGGACCTAAGAGAACATTGGATGCTCCTCTTACTTATCGCAGAGCTAAGTGTGCACGAATTTCTGAGTCTACTTCAGTATCTACAGCTGCTGCTGCTATTCCTGCTGTCTCTACAGCATCGGTTGCTTCTTTTGCCGGTAGTGTAACGTTGCGTCCACTGTTGCCTCCTGCCTTACCAATATTGCCCAGATTGCCTACTTTTCCTCCTATTCCTTCAGATTACTCCCTAGTTAGGCGTATCGATGTTCTTCAGGCTCGTGTTGATACGTTAGAGTCTGATCTTACGAATGTTCGAGGTACTTTGACCTTTTTAATTAACTGGGTCAAGAATCAAGGGGGAGATGTTCCTGAAGAAGTTTGCAGATTATCAGCAGTTCAGCCAAGACGTCAGAATGATGATGATGATGCTGATAATGCTGGTAATAGGAGTGATTCTCGCCCAGTTTCTAACAAAGGAAAAGGTGTTGAGACTCAGGGGGAGACAGGAAGAGATACTACCCAGACTGGTACTTCTGGTGCGGGTGGATCAAGTGCTCCTAGAGAGGCTGAAGTTATTGAAGCACTTGACTCAGGTAATTCTTCCAAATCGATTGATTATTTAAGTGATGATCAAGTTGAAGCTGAAACTGAACGAT
Source organism: Erigeron breviscapus (assembly GCA_034093135.1). Lineage (NCBI taxonomy): Eukaryota > Viridiplantae > Streptophyta > Magnoliopsida > Asterales > Asteraceae > Erigeron > Erigeron breviscapus. The sequence continues at coordinate 81,213,263 of CM067175.1, read as the reverse complement.
TAAAGCGTGAAGTTAAGGCAAAATTTGGACATGACTGTAATACCGAAGAAAATGCTTTTCATTATGTATTTGATAACTTATTAGATAAACAGCAAGAAGCAGAAACTGAAAGAGAAAAAGAATTACAGATTCAAAGGCAAACAGCCTTGGAATCTGATTCTGATTCTGATTCAACTTATGATTTTGATAAAGATTGATAAAGTGTATATTAGGTTGCATGTAATAAGTTTACGACATGTGAATGTAATCTATCTTATTTCAATGCAATTATATCTCATCTTTATTATTATTATCATGATTATTTATTGTATTCTGGTGTTCATTTTGTGTAATCTTAATAGATGATACAGATGATACAGAATTATTCTTTGATGGTGATGAACTTGAGGAAGGTGAGCTTGTTCCTGAACCGGATATAAATATATTCAAGAAACCTTATGGGTTTGATGATGTTTGGGACTCAACTCCTGAAGATCCATCTTTGGAAGAAAGAAAAGAGTTGGAGATAAAGAGGAAAGAAGTTAAGGAAAGAATGCTTCAAACTTCATTAGTAGCTCCGCTAAAGTTTTAAACTTCGTGGTATATGCTAGGATTGATGATGCATTGATTCCTTTTCACTGGGAAATCAACTTGACAAGACCTTTTAATCCAAATGATTATCCTGTACCTCTCAGAGAAGATGATCCACTACATGAGATTGATCGACTTGTGCCTGGGCAAAGAATTAATGATTATATAGTCACATGGGATACTAAGATTCAATGCAGTTGGTTAACTTCTCAAGAAATGATCAGAGAAAATTATACGATACTGAATGCTCATTTTTACCATTTTGGAAGAATGAAGAAGATCGATATCGTAAGATTCTCAAGTCTGCTTACATGAAAATATCCATGCAAATAGCAAACGAGGTTGTTATTTGATGGATGATGAAGACTTTTTGAAGACTGAAGAAATCGAAGATGCTGCTGTCAAGGGGGAGTTTGTTGATGCATGTTGATGTGACAACAGCAACTTAGATTTGATTAGTCTTTTAGATTAAGACATTATGTGTTAAGATTAGAAATGCTTATTCATTTATATGTAATTGATAGATTATGGACTTCATGTTTTAGTAATGATCGATTACATGTTTTGGTGTTATTTATATGTTTATATATGATGTTTGTTATGTATATCATACAAGTACAAACATAATATATGTTAGGTTTATTGTACATAAAGTACTTGGAAAATAACTAAGCATAGATGTTGATGGTATTTAGTACTAACGAAGATAATCTTCGTTAGGAACTAACGAAGATAATCTTAGTTATATGGGCTGGGTTGCTAAGTTCGTAAGAACAAAGCCCAGCAGGCCCAATATCGATTTGAATCATATATAAACGAATGGAAACCCTAAAATTGAGAATCCCAGTTCATATTACACACACCAAAGGCGACTAAGTTCGTTTCTAGCTTATAGAAAACGAAGATAGATCACATAAGGCTGATTATATTGATATAATTAGCAATATATACGATAACTAATCAAACTAGTTATCTCTTGAGGATTCCGCACTCACGACATAACATAGACGATCTCGAGAGCGATCCGAAGCTATCGAGGGACTCACAAAATTGAGAGGATTTCCTGCTTCATATGTCGTACGAAGGGTCATGCTGCTAGTAAGTATCCAAGTAAAGGAATGAATAGAGATTTGACTCATGAAAGGTCAAAACCTCCAAATACTGGGATAGAGATTAATGAGAGAAATCTGAGAAATAATGCTCAGAAAGAAAAGGGAAAAGATATGATGGAAGAACAATACAAGAAATCAGTAGGAAATCTTGTTGGTTCTTCTCAAAGATCTCCCATGCATGCTTTATCCACTCAAAGATCAAGAGATTTAGTGAAGAAATCAGTTGAAGAATGTCATTTCAGACAAGTGTCTAATCATACTGCTTCTTCAAATCACTCTTCTCAAAAAAGGAGATCAAAGAATTCTGGAAATACGTATCCTTCATACTCATATGAAGTGAAATCATACGCAAAGCCTACAGAATATCACAATACTTATTATGATCGATTTGCTGGAAGAAGTGGTGATGATTTCAGATCAACATCTCAGAGTTACAATGTTGGTGAGTCATTTAATGCCTTTCGTAAGAAACAACATCAAGATGATTCAAATCAATTGAACAAGATTTTGGGTAAAGGAGGATGGGGAGAATTTGCATATCGGGACGATTTGGGAAGAATCTGGACAAAGAAAGTCTGGGTTCTTGTCGAAGAAAACTAATTTCCCTTTATTCGTGCGGAGGACACAGTCAAGGAGAACCATGTTTTTTCGGTAATCGGTGACTCCTTCTTCCCCCCTCCCCTTACTCTCTTCCTTCCCCTCCTTTTTCCCCTTTACCCCTCCCCCCCCACCGTTTTTTCGGTAATCGGTGACTGAGTCCTAGGCACATTTTCATTAGATAACATAGTGGGTTATCGTACTTATATGGTGTTTACTTCATTGTAAATCATTGTGCAAGTCCTATGTATGTTATTTATAATTTGTTTATAAAGGAACGTATTGGGAAAAACGAGTATATATAAAGTGCTACTTTATTTTATGCTTGTTAATAAATCATTTGTGATATCATGATTATTTATATAATGGTTGTTATCCGATGATGAATATGCAAAGTTGATTTATTTGTGATGGTTACACTAAGGCCTTTGATCGATCACGTTTCAAGTTGCTAGTCCAGCTGACTGGAATGAGTAACCCTCAGTTACCATCTCTCAAGAACCATCTTTTATTAAGAAAATGCAACACAAAAATATAATAATGGTTTAAGGGAGTCGTTACTGCAAGAGAAATGAAGAAAACATGTGGCACTTAAGTTTACTCATCTGCTACATCCGATCTTTTTGTAAGTAATTACTCTTTCTAAAATTCACTCAAATATACCGGATTAAGCATGACTATTTTAAGATAGGTTAGAGTAATTTTGATTCTAAAATTACTGTGATCGATTTTTTAATTTTATGCTTCGTAAGTATATTGCAAGGACAGTATTAAGCATGACTATTACAAGATTTGTTAGAGTAATTTTGATTCTAAAATTACTGTGATCGATTTTGTAACTTTATGCTCCGTAAGGTTCTTGCCAATAATAAAAGGAGTTCTATTGCACGAGAGACTATGTTATTTAGGGTATCTGGTTTCCAGGGAGAGTTAGCTGTGTTCTTTGTGAACATTGAATTAATGTGTATCGTGATAAGGGTGTAGTGTAAATAAAGACAAATTTGAGTGTGTTTGGTACACCTCGAATTAGGTCTTGTATGTAAATTGCTCAAAAGATTAAGTGAAATACTTAAGGTTTCGGTCAAAATAGGTCAAACGGAGTCACTGAGTTGATATATTTGACAGATATTTTGATTTGCAATTTACCTTAAATAATTGAGTCCAAGATACTTAATGTGTGAGCTAACATGATAAAGGATTTGATTCTAATCTTAATTGGGAGAATCAGTCATTACTTATCTGTTATATATCGGTTTAAGTATTTATAAGCTCAATTATTTACCATTGAGATGAATACATGTGTTGTATAGATCTCATGAGTTTGCTGATGTGGTCGCAGAATTATTTATCTTAACTGGATGTGTGTCAACCTAAGATAAAGGATCTCCAAAGTGTATGAAAATTGGGTCTATCCAGTCCGGAATGGAGAAAACTCAAGCTTAAAATGGAAGCAGAATATACTTACACGTCAACAACTCAGCAAAATTCAAACGGAGATGAAGATATAGATGGAGAGATTGTTTATCATGTTATTCAATCTTATGTCTCTATTTTTGTTGTATTTGAATTATAAAACAGCATTGATTGTGTCCAATGTCTGTTAATGTCAAATACTTAACAATGGTACTTTGTAATTCATTAATTAGTGACATATCGGGTCTTAATTTAATGATCGTACATTGTAATTTTGTTTAAGTTGTGACATTCATTGAGAATCTCTTTATCGAAAAAAATACTAAGAATTGTGATATAGAATTTAAATTCGGTGTCTGTCTTATCGTTTTCTCTGAAGAATTCTCTTCGTTAATCATATCGGGTTCAAGAAAATTCTGTGTGAATTTTCAAAGTGTTAATCAAGTTCACGAAGATTGACTTTATTAGAAAGTCAAGGTTCATATGAATCGAAGACTAGGCTAAGTGAAAAATATGCGTGTTTAGCCAAGTGGACACAATATGCGTTTTGAAAAGGGGCTCAATATGCGTGTTTGTCAAGTGGGCTTACTTTGCGTGTTTCACTGATGGGCCTAATATGCGTGTTTTGGCAACTGGGCCTCATATGCGCGTTTCAGTGTACAAGTAGGGTTTGCGTGTTATATTGGGTATAAATAGAACTTTATACGCATTTAATGATTTAATTTAAATCATTTGCGTGTTCTTGTCAAAACCCTCTCCATTTGCGCGTTCCCTGTCCGTGCACTGTTCAACTTTCGATTCATAATACTTGATTTTTACGTGTTTTAGACACAAGAAACACTTACTCTGACACTATTGAACAAAGGTATATGATTAACAAGATTTCTAGATCCATTTATAGTGTTCAAATGGCCAAATATTTAGAATTTTATTTTCGGTTATAAAATCTCTAAATGGGACATTAAACACGTTTTGGATGGAGAAATGGAACTTAAAAACTGATAAATCGGACCTATAAGATATTATTCGTACCAGATTTAAGAGTTTTAGGGTTCAAAACGACTGGATTAAGTTTTGGATGATGAACAGTCGTATGCGTGTTCATATGAACCCAGTTCATCTTCAAAAACTTCCAGGATTTGCGTGTTATGATGATGACGTCATCATGAAGAACACACAAATGACCAGATATGCGTGTTTCCAAGTAAAATACACCATTTGCGTGTTTTAATCACCATTTGCGTGTTGTTACTTATATGCGTGTTTCATGACTTGTAAAATTTTTAAATTGAAAAATTTTAAATAAGTAAAATATGAAACAAAACATGTATTATCTAGTCAAATCCGACACCATATGTGTGTAGTATCACCGTATGTGTGTGTATAAGGAATTCGTTTGTTCTAGGACTTTAGAAAATTTTCAAAAAGGGAAAATTTTCAAATGAGTCAAATTAGAAAATGCAAATTGCCTTATAATATTGAACTTTAAAATTTAAGAAAAACAAATGGTTTTGTTAAATTTAGTAAAGTTCAAAGTGTCGGTTATTAAAACTAAATGTTTTAGAAGGTTATGAAACAAATGGTTTCTCGACCTTGGAAAACACAAGAAGTTTTAATTTCGACGTGTTGATTCGATGAAATTGGTGACATTTTGGTTGATTAAGAAACAAATGGTTTCTATATCATGGAAAATGTTAAGAATTTTATTGTTCAACTTGATCTATACTCGGAATTTCTCAAGACAATCGAAACACTTAAAGTTGTGAAATGTTCCTTTTAGCGATTGAGAGAAGATTGCACAAGTTCACCAAGAATATTGCAGGTTTGCAAAGTGTGAATTCTATCGAAGTTTATTCGAAGAAGTTATATTCTTGGTTGTGCAATGACTTGTATTTATAGGCAAAGTTAACATTGGGATGTTAACTTTAGCCGTACAAATGTGGTTGGAGCATTTAAGGAATAGCATTTAATTCCTTAAAAAGCAGTGTAAAGTCGCATGTTAAAGTGACTTTACATAACCACCTTTATGTACCTTTTAATACGTAAATAATAAGATAAGGCTTATTATCCGGGTAAAGGTACATAAAGTATACAAGTCAATTCCTCGTAATCAGTGTAAAGCTTTGTAAGGGCTTCCCACTGATGGTCTCCAGTTTGTAACTGACTAGAATGTCAACTGGGCTTCGCTGCCATTGCCATTCTCTATCTTCCATTTGTTGTCTTCGACTTTAACTGGAATGCTTCTTCAACTTGGTCAGTTCTCAACTGGAGGAAGTCTTCAGTTGAGTTAACTGTACGGTGCAACTGGACTTCAATATATTTCTCGACAAATCATCTTGGTCACCAGTTTCACTAGTCTCCAGATGCAACTGGTGACTGATCAGTGTGAACTGGTGACTGGCCAGTTCCAGGTGAACTGGTCCTAACAAATTCCCCCTATTTGTCTAGAAATATAGTCTAAGTCTATCTCGGCTTCGGTAAGACCCGGGGGACTTACAAAAACAACAAATGAAATCTTCTTAATATGTTAATATAAGACTACTGTACAAGTTTCGGGTCTCGGAAAAGTCAAACGAATCCCGAAATTTTTTTGGAAAAAGTCAGAAGGTTTGACGGTCGATGTTCCAGCATCGGCCGTCAACATCGACCAACAAAACCACAACGGCCGTCAGATTAGTTTCGTAAATTTTTGACACTTAAATGTTTTTTCTTATAATGCATCACGGCCCCCTTTATCATTTGTGGGGGGCCCGTGAGGGCATTTCATTGTAAATGTTTCTTGCATTTATAATACATTTTTCTTTATCCACAAAAAAAACCCTAAACCCTAAACCCGAGAGTTTTGTGGGTGTGTTTTTAGGAAAGAATATTGGGTTTTTGTGATTTGCTAGGAAAAAATATTTAGGTTTGTATATGCAAATGATTATTGAAATACATCTAGTTCACGAACGTTCCACTTATTTTGCTTTTTTTTTCTATGTTAATTTTTGGGTTTCTTTTTGAATTTGGGTTTTTTTTCCTTAAGATTTGGGGTTTTTTGATGAGAGAGAATCAGATATGAAGATATGGGTATGACAGAGAACCATAAATGAAGAACGTTTGAAGGTTTGGTCAACCATGTACAAATTGAAAAGTTTTTTAGTGATACACATCAATATTTCAGTTTAATGGACAACCATGTACAAGAAAAGTACATTAAAA
>CM067175.1:81182032-81205370 GCA_034093135.1 Erigeron breviscapus | reverse complement strand
CCTATCATGAGGATGAAGCTGAATTCGATGCCAGGAGCTTAAACATTTCAGTGGAGAAGGCAAAAGAGATTAGGGCCAGTGGGATTCTTAAGAGAATTGCAAATGTTAAAAAGGTTGTGAAGGATCTATTGAATCCACCAAGAAGAAGGATTCCACAACCAAGAAGACCACTGACAAGAGATGCAAGAGATGCTGACCTTAGCACATTCGTTGAACCAACTGGCGAGGTATCCAATGAAGACATTAAGTCCGCTGTACTGGCTGCTGGTGCTGGGAGTATAAAAATCACAAATGAATCTGAAGCTAGAAGCTATTACTCCCAGATCATGTCAACCAGAAGACATAGTGGTACTATCAATAGTGTCAATGTAACAATCAAGCCAGGCACCAAAGTCTTTCAAATCGAAGTTAGTTATACCAGGGGGCCACTGGTTAAAACTGACAATCCTGGTGCTATGCAATATGGGTTCAGCGAATGGGTTGAGATGGTGAATGTGATAGATGCGAAGGCACAAAAGAATAGGTTTGAGAAAGCATGGGTAAACTTTCTAAGGGGGGAAATTCAACATAAAGAAAATCTTGAGCAAAAGTTGAATATTGATCCTGAAGATACTCAACCTATCTCTTCAGTTGCCAAGAGAAGGAAAACTGGCGAAGGGCCATTTCTTAAGTTCTTTCTTCAGTTATCTACTTGTAATTTTATTTACATTCTGTAACTTGTATAAATTTCATTCCTTGTATAAATGAAGTTACCAGTTTGTAACCACAAGGTAGATAAAAGATTAAAATCTAACAAACCTAAAAGAAAAACCTAAGGCATTTATTGATCTATAAAAATGTCTTAGATAACTTAAATAGATTTAAATCGAACAAGTCTCTCCAGTTCACACTTGTACAGATACAAGAACTAGAAAAAGACTTAAACTATATTTCTAGACAAATAGGGGGAATTTGTTAGGACCAGTTCACCTGGAACTGGCCAGTCACCAGTTCACACTGACCAGTCACCAGTTGCATCTGGCGACTAGTGAAACTGGTGACCAAGATGATTTGTCGAGAAATATATTGAAGTCCAGTTGCACCGTACAGTTAACGCAACTGAAGACTTCCTCCAGTTGAGAACTGACCAAGTTGAAGAAGCATTGCAGTTGAAGTCGAAGACAACAAATGGAAGATAGAGAATGGCAATGGCAGCGAAAGCCCAGTTGACATTCTAGTCAGTTACAAACTGGAGACCATCAGTGGAAAGCCCTTACAAAGCTTTACACTGATTACGAGGAATTGACTTGTATACTTTATGTACCTTTACCCGGATAATAAGCCTTATCTTATTATTTAAGTATTAAAAGATACATAAAGGTGGTTATGTAAAGTCACTTTAACATGCGACTTTACACTGCTTTTTAAGGAATTAAATGATATTCCTTAAATGCTCCCAACACATTTGTACGGCTAAAGTTAACATCCCAATGTTAACTTTGCCTATAAATACAAGTCATTGCACAAACAAGAATATTACTTCTTCGAATACTCTTCGATTGAATTCACACTTTGCATACCTGCAATATTCTTGGTAACTTGTGCAATCTTCTCTCAATCGCTAAAAGGAACATTTCACAACTTTAAGTGTTTCGATTGTCTTGAGAAATTCCGAGTGTAGGTCAATTGTATTTCATAGGTTGTTAGGATATTTACATTCGTGTATTATCTTGGTTCCGCATCAACCTTGTAATTTGTTTAATATCAATAAATAAATTACAAATTGAAAAATACATATTGTCTCATCAAGTTATCTTACAAGTTATTTGTATTATTGCATTGTTCTTTACTTATTGTCATTTATATAAGTAATCTATCTAGAACTTGGTATAGACACACTGCAACTGGTCGTCTCCAGTTCAGTGCATATATTGCAAAGTAACTCCACCATCGACATAGAGGTGTCTTCAGTAGTACCATCTAACGAGTTGGGACTTACAGATGTTAACACACGGTTTCTATATCTACATTTTATGATATATATATATCACTATATATATATATATATATCTTTTTTTGGCCGTGAATATGAAACCCGTATTAGTTATATAGTGAAACGGCTCTCCGGACAAACTTTACCAACCAACGTGGTAATCTAAGTCTACGAGCCGTCCAAACCGGGTGTGTTTGCGGTTCGTGCGTGAGTCGAGTACCACAAGATCAAACCGTGCGTGTTCTTGGTTTTCTCTCTCTAGGTTTTGCTCGTTTCTCTCTCTACACTCTTGTTGAGAACCACGCAAACACACACCTCTATTTATAGGCCAGTGACAAGAACTCTCAAATCCAATGGGTTTGAGTGTTCTCATGTCAGGCCCATAAGGGTTTTGGCCTGGTTTGAGAGTTCTTGTGTACAAGCATACTTTTGCTTGTTCCACAGAAACTCTCAAACCATTTGAGAGTTCTTATGAACAAGCAAACTTTTGCTTGTTCCTCAGAAACTCTCAAATGACCATTTGAGTGTTCTTTCCACAAAAACTTTTGCTCGTTCCCAAGAACCCTCAAATGACCTTTTGAGTGTTCTCTCCACAAGCAACTAATTGCAAGTTCCCGAGAACACTCAAATAACACTTAGAAATATTTGAGTTAATGTTTCAACTGCTGTCAAGACGCAGAACCAACATTAACTCAGCCAATGTTTAAACTGCTGTAAATATACGCAGAACCAACATTAGCTACGACAATGTTTCTACTGCTGTAGATACGCAGAAACAACATTGTCTATATTACCTATTGGAAGTATTCACTAAGTTAATGTTTCTCCTGCTGTTAATACGCAGAAACACAGTTAACTTAACTTCCCTTTGGAAGTACATTAAGTTAATATTTCAACTGCTGTTAAACGCATAAACAATATTAACTTAATGACTCTTTACATGTTATGTCTAGAACCTGCAAAATACAAATAATAAACAAACATATAAACATAATGGATCCCAATATGATCAACAATATATGCCAAGGTAATATTATTGACAAACGGTAATTACAAGATAAATTACAAGACTTGAATATATGTAAATATATGTAACACATCTAGAATGCTTTTGTCACCGAGAAACATGCACCAACAGTCTCCCCCTTGACACTAGCATCTAGATGTGACCTTCAAGTCTTCGTTTGTCATCCTAAGTGCTGGCCAAAAACCCTGTCATCAGGAACGTCAGTCTAAGGTACTGGTACTGAAGTACTTGGTTCAACTGTTGTAGGAGGATCAACACTTTGACCTTCCTTTGTTGGAACCCTTACTTCTGCATTTGGATCAACAACTGGAGGAACCACACTTTGTTCACTTCCAGCTGGAGCCCTTGCTCGTACCCGTCTAGGTATTTCATCAAAGAATCTTCGACTGTCAGCATGGAGATACTCAGCAAGACAAAACTTCACCATCCTTTCATAGACACCCTTTATGCCAACAAGGAGTTGTGAGCTTTCTAGCTGAAGCCTATGTAATCTCTTCAAGTCCTTTCTTGATAGATTAATAAGCTGAAGTGGATCGTAGATTCTAAGCAACTCTTTGTGCCCAGTTGCTCTTGTTGACATAACAACAGCGGCTGCACTAAAGTCATCTACTCTCCAATAATCCATGTCACCAAGCATGTTTTGCGGCCACTTCGTCAAACGAACCCTACGGACATTCTTTATCTTGTTAATAAATCTAACAATGATCTCCTCTCCGTTCGGTCCTTTAGTGACACGCTTCTTTCTCGGAGTTGGTTTGAACTTGAACTTTCTCGGATCTGACTCTCCACTCTGTTTGAGATGATTGTCATTCTTGATCCAGCTCTCAAACAACTTCGCACGCCTGTAATTACCAATAAGCCTAAGCCCTGCAAGACCATAAAAGTCTGCCTTTGGCATTGAATTAAAAGCTTCAAAATTAGGCTCAAGGTACTGACAACCATCAAGTCTCTTCATCATATACAACTTCTTTTCCTCGTCGAAGGTCCAGCTGAGTATGAGCTCTTGTAGACTTGATGCACGAGGATCTTTGACATACTCGAAATACCTGTGAGGAAGAGGAACATCCGCTACACAATATGGATGATTCGGATCCGCACGATGAACATTTGGCAAAACATGACGATACTCATCTTCATCATCAGAAGCAAAAGTATCATTAATCTCTCTGCCCGATTCATCTGCGAAACTGCTAACAACAAGTTCAGCATCTCTTCCTGTACCCTTTTTATAGTAGACTGAGAAAGTTAAATCCTGAGCAGGAAGCTCATAAAAGGATTTGATCTTACGTTCCTTCTGACCTTCAGACTCAAAGAGATTCGGGTTTGTAGCAATAGCATCTTCAAATTCAAACCTATGCTCAGGTGACACCATCACTCCTTGCCAATCTGAGCGAGGTATCCATTCCCCCTCCTCTGAGCCTTCCGAATCTTCTTCAGCTATGTCATCCAAGTCTTTGATAGCATCAATGGCAATGAGCTCCTCATCACTCTCGGATCCATAAGCATGAGTCTGGAAACCGACATCTACATCTCCAGTCGGTAATGGGAAAGTATCATCAATGATACGTTTCCCTTTGTCTTGAGCTGTGGGAGCCTGAGAGGTACCAGCAGCATCATGTTGGCTTTGCTCCCCCTGAGATGTAGCAATCGGAGTGCCAATCCGAATACCCCTTGATAATCTTGTGATCTCTTCTTCTTGTCTGCACAGATCATCATTCTCATCCTCTCTCCTTTGCTTCCTGAGAACACTATCTGTGCAGATAGGATCTATCTCCCCCTGAGATCCAAGATTATCAACTATCTCACTTAGCTCCTTGTAATCCACATCAAAGCTTGCCAGACCTTCAGTTTGGCTCTCTATTGCCTCTTTATGCTTATTCAGCTTCTTGACAACTCTTTTCAGATGCACCATTGTCTCAGACTGAATCTTTTGTAGAGCCTCATGTCTTGTCTGAAGTTGAGTATTCTCTTCCTTCAACTCTTCAAGCATTTGATGGTGTGACTCTTCTTGCTTGGAAAATCTTTCCGTTAAGCTTACAATCAAGACTCTCATATCTTCTAGTTCTTTCTCCAAGCCAGACACAATGTCTTCATTGGATTTTGAGCTGCTTGATTGAGAAGAGATCACAGATGGTTCACCTCCTTCAGCTACTTTCCTCCTCTTGAGCTGTTGAGATGAACTATCTTCATTATCTCTGGCAAGTCCTGACATTTTAAGCTCCTTAAACCCTGTAGTTCAAGAAGTTTAAAAATGTTATAAACTTTGACCATTGATAAATAAGTTGAACAATAAAATTCTTAACATTTTCCATGATATAGAACCATTTGTTTCTTAATCAACCAAAATGTCACCAATTTCATCGAATCAACACGTCGAAATTAAAACTTCTTGTGTTTTCCAAGGTCGAGAAACCATTTGTTTCATAACCTTCTAAAACATTTAGTTTTAATAACCGACACTTTGAACTTTACTAAATTTAACTAAAACCATTTGTTTTTCTTAAATTTTTAAAGTTCAATATTATAAGGCAATTCGTATTTTCTAATTTGACTCATTTGAAAATTTTCCCGTTTTGAAAATTTTCCGAAGTCCTAGAACAGACGAATTCCTTATACACACACATATGGTGACACTACACACATATGGTGTCGGATTTGACTAGATAATACATGTTTTGTTTCATATTTTACTTATTTAAAATTTTTCAATTTAAAAATTTTACAAGTCATGAAACACGCATATAAGTAACAAACACGCATATTAGCCCATCAGGAAACACGTACGATGTCCACTTGGCTAAACACGCATATTTTTCACTTAGCCTAGTCTTCGATTCATATGAACCTTGACTTTCTAATAAAGTCAATCTTCGTAAACTTGATTAACACTTTGAAAATTCACACAGAATTTTCTTGAACCCGATATGATTAACGAAGAGAATTCTTCAGAGAAAACGATAAGACAGACACCGAATTTAAATTCTATATCACAATTCTTAGTATTTTTCTCGATAAAGAGATTCTCGATGAATGTCACAACTTAAACAAAAATACAATGTACGATCATTAAATTAAGACCCGATATGTCACTAATTAATGAATTACAAAGTACCATTGTTAAGTATTTGACATTAACAGACATTGGACACAATCAATGCTGTTTTATAAATTCAAATACAACAAAAATAGAAACATAAGATTGAATAACATGATAAACAATCTCTCCATCTATATCTTCGTCTCCGTTTGAATTTTGCTGAGTTGTTGACGTGTAAGTATATTCTGCTTCCACTTTAAGCTTGAGTTTTCTCCATTCCGGACTGGATAGACCCAATTTTCATACACTTTGGAGATCCTTTATCTTAACGGTTGACACACATCCAGTTAAGATAAATAATTCTGCGACCACATCAGCAAACTCATGAGATCTATACAACACATGTATTCATCTCAATGATAAATAATTGAGCTTATAAATACTTAAACCGATATATAACAGATAAGTAATGACTGATTCTCCCAATTAAGATTAGAATCAAATCCTTTATCATGTTAGCTCACACATTAAGTATCTTGGACTCAATTATTTAAGGTAAATTGCAAATCAAAATATCTGTCAAATATGTCAACTCAGTGACTCCGTTTGACCTATTTTGACCGAAACCTTAAGTATTTCACTTAATCTTTCGAGCAATTTACATACAAGACCTAATTCGAGGTGTACCAAACACACTCAAATTTGTCTTTATTTACACTACACCCTTATCACGATACACATTTATTCAGTGTTCACAAAGAACACAGCTAACTCCCCCTGGAAACCAGATACCCTAAATAACATTACCTCTCGTGCAATAGAACTCCTTTTATTATTGGCAAGAACCTTACGGAGCATAAAGTTACAAAATCGATCACAGTAATTTTAGAATCAAAATTACTCTAACAAATCTTGTAATAGTCATGCTTAATACTGTCCTTGCAATATACCTTACGAAGCATAAAATTTAAAAATCGATCACAGTAATTTTAGAATCAAAATTACTCTAACCTATCTTAAAATAGTCATGCTTAATCCGGTATATTTGAGTGAATTTTAGAAAGAGTAATTACTTACAAAAAGATCGGATGTAGCAGATGAGTAAACTTAAGTGCCACATGTTTTCTTCATTTCTCTTGCAGTAACGACTCCCCCTTAAACCATTATTATATTTTTGTGTTGCATTTTCTGAATAAAAGATGGTTCTTGAGAGATGGTAACTGAGGGTTACTCATTCCAGTCAGCTGGACTAGCAACTTGAAACGTGATCGATCAAAGGCCTTAGTGTAACCATCACAAATAAATCAACTTTGCATATTCATCATCGGATAACAACCATTATATAAATAATCATGATATCACAAATGATTTATTAACAAGCATAAAATAAAGTAGCACTTTATATATACTCGTTTTTCCCAATACGTTCCTTTATAAACAAATTATAAATAACATACATAGGACTTGCACAATGATTTACAATGAAGTAAACACCATATAAGTACGATAACCCACTATGTTATCTAATGAAAATGTGCCTAGGACTCAGTCACCGATTACCGAAAAAACATGGTTCTCCTTGACTGTGTCCTCCGCACGAATAAAGGGAAATTAGTTTTCTTCGACAAGAACCCAGACTTTCTTTGTCCAGATTCTTCCCAAATCGTCCCGATATGCAAATTCTCCCCATCCTCCTTTACCCAAAATCTTGTTCAATTGATTTGAATCATCTTGATGTTGTTTCTTACGAAAGGCATTAGATGACTCACCAACATTGTAACTCTGAGATGTTGATCTGAAATCATCACCACTTCTTCCAGCAAATCGATCATAATAAGTACTGTGATATTCTGTAGGCTTTGCGTATGATTTCACTTCATATGAGTATGAAGGATACGTATTGCCAGAATTCTTTGATCTCCTTTTTTGAGAAGAGTGATTTGAAGAAGCAGTATGATTAGACACTTGTCTGAAATGACATTCTTCAACTGATTTCTTCACTAAATCTCTTGATCTTTGAGTGGATAAAGCATGCATGGGAGATCTTTGAGAAGAACCAACAAGATTTCCTACTGATTTCTTGTATTGTTCTTCCATCATATCTTTTCCCTTTTCTTTCTGAGCATTATTTCTCAGATTTCTCTCATTAATCCTATCCCAGTATCTGGAGGTTTTGACCTTTCATGAGTCAAATCTCTATTCATTCCTTTACTTGGACACTTACTAGCAGCATGACCCTTCGTACGACATATGAAGCAGGAAATCCTCTTGACATTTTGTGAGTCCCTCGATAGCTACAGATCGCTCTCGAGATCGTCTATTGTTATGTCGTGAGTGCGGAATCCTCACGAGATAACTAGTTTGATTAGTTATCGTGTATATTGCTAATTATATCAATATAATCGGCCTTATGTGATCTATCTTCGTTTCTATAAGCTAGAAACGAACTTAGTCGCCTTTGGTGTGTGTAATATGAACTGGGATTCTCAATTTTAGGGTTTCCATTCGTTTATATATGATTCAAATCGATATTGGGCCTGCTGGGCTTTGTTCTTACGAACTTAGCAGCCCAGCCCATATAACGAAGATTATCTTCGTTAGTTCCTAACGAAGATTATCTTCGTTAGTACTAAATACCATCAACATCTATACTTAGTTATTTTCCAAGTACTTTATGTACAAGAAACCTAACATATATTATGTTTGTACTTGTATAACATACATAACAAACATCATATATAAACATATAAATAACACCAAAACATGTAATCGATCATTACTAAAACACGAAATCCATAATCTATCAATTACATATAAATGAATAAGACATAAAACAACATAATGTCTTAATCTAAAAGACTAATCAAATCTAAGTTGTTGTTGTCACATCAACATGCATCAACAAACTCCCCCTTGACAGCAGCATCTTCGATTTCTTCAGTCTTCAAAAAAATCTTCATCATCCATCAAATAACAATCGTTTGCTATTTGCATGGATATTTTCATGTAAACAGACTTGAAGAATCTTACGATATCGATCTTCTTCATTCTTCCAAAATGGTAAAAATGAGCATTCAGTATCGTATAATTTTCTCTGATCATTTCTTGAGAAGTTAACCAACTGCATTGGATCATACATCCTTCTCAATAATATCTTCTTTTCGAGTCTGCATACATTTTGGCTTCACCAGAATTTCGATCAATCTCCCAATTATCCATTTTATCCAAGACATCTTGTGCCCATTTCTTGGCAGGGACTTTGATCATACACTTGATATCACGTTGAATATACTCAACGCTTTTATCTGGCTTAACCACCTTCTTCTTTCGTCTTGGTTCAATATGAAACTTTGGTTTCTCAGAGTCTTTCATATTCGATCTCAACTTGAAATCTTCGTGAAGATTCTTACCAACCACATCAGCAAGACCATAACCACTTGGATTGATAATCCTGTTATTTCCAAGTTCATGTAAGTCTTCTTCACACAAACTTCTGAAATGTCTCTCACGCCATGCTAGATACTGACAACCTTCTGGTCTTTTAAGAACGAACAGCTTCAGTTCTTCATCATAGAACCAACTCCAGATTATTGTCTTATATTTGCAGCATCTTTATCTGAGATGTGAGTCCAATACATGATGGGTTTCATAGTATCCCATGTGACTATATAATCATTAATTCTTTGCCCAGGCACAAGTCGATCAATCTCATGTAGTGGATCATCTTCTCTGAGAGGTACAGGATAATCATTTGGATTAAAAGATCTTGTCAAGTTGATTTCCCAGTGAAAAGGAATCAATGCATCATCAATCCTAGCATATACCACGAAGTTTAAAACTTTAGCGGAGCTACTAATTGAAGCTTGAAGCATTCTTTCCTTAACTTCTTTCCTCTTTATCTCTAACTCTTTTCTTTCTTCCAAAGATGGATCTTCAGGAGTTGAATCCCAAACATCATCAAACCCATAAGGTTTCTTGAATATATTTATATCCGGTTCAGGAACAAGCTCACCTTCCTCAAGTTCATCACCATCAAAGAATAATTCTGTATCATCTGTATCATCTATTAAGATTACACAAAATGAACACCAGAATACAATAAATAATCATGATAATAATAATAAAGATGAGATATAATTGCATTGAAATAAGATAGATTACATTCACATGTCGTAAACTTATTACATGCAACCTAATATACACTTTATCAATCTTTATCAAAATAATAAGTTGAATCAGAATCAGAATCAGATTCCAAGGTTGTTTGCCTTTGAATCTGTAATTCTTTTCCTCTTTCAGTTTCTGCTTCTTGTTGTTTATCTAATAAGTTATCAAATACATAATGAAAAGCATTTTCTTCGGTATTACAGTCATGTCCAAATTTTGCCTTAACTTCACGCTTTAATCGTTCAGTTTCAGCTTCAACTTGATCATCACTTAATAATCAATCGATTTCGAAGAATTACCTGAGTCAAGTGCTTCAATAACTTCAGCCTCTCGAGGAGCACTTGATCCACCCGCACCAGAAGTACCAGTCTGGGTAGTATCTCTTCTTGTCTCCCCCTGAGTCTCAACCCCTTTTCCTTTGTCAGAAACTGGGTGAGAATCACTCCTATTACCAGCATTATCAGCATCATCATCATCATTCTGACGTCTTGGCTGAACTGCTGATAATCTGCAAACTTCTTCAGGAACATCTCCCCTTGATTCTTGACCCAGTTAATTAAAAAGGTCAAAGTACCTCGAACATTCGTAAGATCAGACTCTAACGTATCAACACGAGCCTGAAGAACATCGATACGCCTAACTAGGGAGTAATCTGAAGGAATAGGAGGAAAAGTAGGCAATCTGGGCAATATTGGTATAGCAGGAGGCAACAGTGGACGCAACGTTACACTACCGGCAACAGAAGCAACCGGTGCTGTAGAGACAGCAGGAATAGCAGCAGCAGCTGCAGATACTGAAGTAGTCTCAGAAATGTGTGCACGCTTAGCTCTGCGATAAGTAAGAGGAGCATCCAGTGTCCTCTTAGGTCCAACAGTACTTATTGGACTTGATGCCATATCTCTATGTTCCAATTCTTCTTGATATTCAGCACCATCATCCTGATTAACTTGAGAAGCATGTTCATCATGAACGGATTGATCCGTATCAGAAAGAACCGGTGAAGAATGACATGCCTTACTCCGACACTCTCGGCGTAAAGCACCAGGTACATCTTCTCGAGAGAAGTGATATGAATGATCACTTCCTGAAACAGCAGGTACATCATGAGCCATCTTAGTTCGATGCTCATTACCAGAATCAGCAGCGACACTATCATATTCATCTGTGTCTGCTTCAACAACATCATCACCATCATCATTCCCACTATCAGAATCATCAGAATCACCATCAGAACTGTCATCTGAACTTTCTTCATCCTCATGATCAGAATTGTCTTCATCATCCACTAACATATCATCCTCAAAACGAGATCGATAATTTGGATTAATCAAATGACCAAACAGTGGTGGATCATTAAGACCAGCCACATTGCTAGTGTTAGCTTCTAAATCAGCAAACAAACGTAATGGCCAAGCATGTGGTGCATATCGAGGACCTTGATCAAATATCAAGTTAGGACAAAAGTGTCTAACGATTGCCATAACAAAACGAGGATATAAGAGAAACCTATTTTTCGCTTTGGCATTGATTTGACCAATAAACTCATGATAGAAGTATGTTGAGAACGGATAAGGTCGATTATAGACCAAGGCAACCATCTGCGAAGAAATCTGAGCAGAAAGCTGATCAAATCCAGCCTTACGATTGCTCAGACTAACTAACAAAACGTAAGCAAGATATCTCCAACGTCCTTGAAATCCACTTTTGTCAAAAGGAAGCTTTATTTGACCAACATATCCCATTCTTTGAAAACACCTACGAATAAGGTCAAAATCATAAGCTAATTCTACTGCTTCGTCTGATTCGTCACCCAAATGCAGAATTTCATGAAGCATCGCAGCATTAAAATCAAAAGTGATTCCTTCGACAGTTGCTCGAACAAAGCTACGACCATTAACCATGACTTGATGAGCAGTCCTCCAGAAATCATCAATATACTGCCTAATCAATCTAGGTGAATCACAGAATGCAATTGAAAGCCTAGAACGAGCAATAAAATCAAACATTTCATGATAGCGTTCACAATTATGCTGATCTGGATCAAGATTTAAGGCCAGATTGTGCTTCTTAACGAACTGACGTGGAGCAAGAGCCATTTCTGCAAAACAAATCATAATGTAAAAACAATTATAGGATTAAATGAATTGCAGCTTAGATAAACTTAATCAATAATTTCACAAGTTGAGACTGTACGAAATTACTCTTTAAGTTCGTTAGTTAAAATTGTACGAAGATAGACTTTAAGTTCGTTAGTTAAAATTGTACGAAGATAGACTTTAAGTTCGTTAGGTAACAATAAACGAAAATAGATGTTAAGTTCGTTAGTTAACAATAAACGAAGATAGCTTTGAAGCATAACTAAGTTCGTTTGTCAACAAAAACTCCTAAATTCGTTAGTTGAAAGAAGAGTCTAAGTTCGTAAGCTCTGTTTGAGAACCTAAATTCGTAGTCAATAAACGAATGATAAGTTCGTAGTCATTCTGAACAGGATGTTGATTTCAAAATAAAATCTAAAAAATCGATTTTAATAAAATTGATTAACACTTGTTTTGCCCAAAATTAGTTACAAAACATTTGTATCAATTAAATGAAGCATAACCCACTTCGATTTTACAAACGAATTAAAGATCCAATGAGTTAAAATCAAAAACGAAATTAAACCCTAGAACCTAAAATATTTATAAAACTGATTGAGTTCATGTAAAAATTGGACAAAAACAAGAATCGAGAATTGGGGATTTATGAATGACGATGCTCAATAATATACCTGAATCACTTATTTCAACAATAATCGAGACAACAAGTAGAGAATCAAATGAAATCAAGTGATTTAATTGATGAAAGTATGGGGGTTTATTCAGCTTAAGTTCGTTTATCTTTAAGAATGAAGGCAATGAGGAAGATAAAACGAACTAAGTTGATATTTATATAGATGGTTAAAAGATGGGTCAAAACGGGTCGGTTAGGAATTCGGTCGAAAATATGTAAAAACGAAGTTAAACTTCGTAAGATCAACTGGAACGAAGATAATACTATCTTCGTTAAAAACAAGAAATGCAGAAAATTCAAGTGAAAATACACAAAATTAGGATTAACAATTACGAAATACTCAAGATTCTAATAAAAGATCAAGGGATGTCATTCCATTGTCAAACCTTAAAAGGTCACCAAGTTATCAATTAGATTCATAACTTGTAAAAACTGAAACTTGTGAGATTTCAAATAACATTTACTTGTCACATAAGATTTAAAAGATCATTTTCTAAACTTAAACAAATTAATGTCCATATCAGAAAATCTTCTTTTGTACTAATCACATAACCTCATCAAGAATTCAAATGAATGAATTCAGCAAAACATATACTCAACAGAATTTAAGTAGAATCTCTCGTGCAATAAGAACTTATGAAAATACTTATTTTGACTCAATAAAATGAAAAATAAATTAGAATAAAAATTACAGAATAATAAACTATTCTATACACAATAGTTATCTTAATTTATTCATTATTTACATGTGACAAGGATACTGCTGATTAGATCAGATTAGCATTTACATAAGCCTACTAGCGAGAAATAATTCTCTTATTATTAGTTATGAACAGTGATCCAAAAACGATTACCAATATGTTTGTCCTCTTAAACACTCAGTACTTCCAGTCTCCTTTTTGGTTTGTGGCACTTTCGTATTACTTGAGCCAAGGACAGTCACCATGTACCCTAGTAAGTTACTCATGCCACAATTTTAGTTTGCGAACTTATGTGCCCCATATTCAGATACACTCTCATAATCGAAACAAGCACTAAGATTAAGACATTTGGTGATTAAAGTGAGAAAGTCTTTAAGAATCAAGTCAGCGGTGACAGGTCGGTGATTCCTCACTCGCAAAGCGACTTAACTTGACTCACGTACGGAAATATACTTAACATTGCATAATGCCAAGTACTTGCATATTTGTGACATTAATTTTTAAAGCACTTATGAAAACCCGTGACTTTCTATGGAGACCCGTGTAGCGAACTTTCTGACAACCTATCCCAAGTTGGAAGCTTTAGGTAGGCTAGGTATACAAAGACACCCCAAGGACTTACTTGTTCTAATCTCAAAGGCCACATTAGCTTCATATTTTCAACAGATTTATTTTGATATTTGCATATCTTGTCACAAATATACATCCGAAAAAGCAATACATACACATATATGTACCCAAGACCTTCTATATAAAGACCAAATATACATAATTACAATGCAAGATCTTTCATAAGATTTAAAGGACTTGTCTATTTTAAGAACAAGCATTCTCAGCCATATATCTGATATACGTTTCCCATAAGAACATTGTATACATTTAAGTTCAGATTATAAGGAAACCTTGGTACTTTGTGCCTTCGATACATCATATAATGGTATCACTGAACTGAGCATTTTAAAGTACAATTAAGTAGGCTTAAAAGCTAAAGTATCGTCACGTCTAATCATGTAATGCAGTAACCTTACTTTATTATTTTTTTTATTTATTTATTTTTTTTTTATTTTTTTTATTTTTTTTTTTTTTTATTTTTTTTTTATATTTTTTTTATTTTTTTTTTATTGACACTATCTATATACGACTTAAACTACTAAGACGAAAAGAAAATTTAAGTTCTTTGAGAGAAACTACTCGGCATTCTTCATACCATTGAGTTGATATAACAACTCATGACGAGGTCTATCAAAAGCTTTAGTATAAAGATCAGCAAGATTATCATCAGTAATAACCTTTTCTAAATGAATAAGCTTTTTCTCAAAACAATCACGCAAAAAGTGATGCTTTATATCAATGTGCTTGGTGACTTTAAAGTTTTTCGGATTCTTTGTAATATCTATGGCAGACTTATTATCAATACAAATAGGAGATTCTGAGATATCCATACCATAGTCGCGCAATTGTTGCTGTATCCAAAGTACCTGAGAACAGCATTGACCAGCAGCTATGTATTCTGCTTCACAGGTAGACTGTGCAACAGATGTCTGCTTTTTGCACTGCCACGATATAATTCTCCCCCCTAAAAGCTGACATCCACCTGACGTTGATTTCCTATCCGAACTACAGCCACCATAATCCGAATCAGTATAAGCTTTGAATTCAAAGGAACCATGCATGGGATACCAAAGCCCTAGACGAGGCTTGGCCTTCACATAACGAAGAATCCTTTTCGCAGCTTTCAAATGTGACTCTTTCGGATTAGCCTGATATCTAGCACACATACAAACAGCAAAGGTAATATCTGGACGTGAAGCCGTCAGATACATCAAGGAACCAATGATAGCCCGATATTGAGTTGCATCGACTCTGGATCATTAGTCTTATCAGGACACAGCCCATGATTAGTCTGAATGGGAGTAATTGCATCTTTAGCATCGGTCATTCGAAATCTAGTAAGAAGATCTTGAACATATTTGCTCTGATGAATAAAGAACCCATCCTTCAGTTGATCCACCTGTAGTCCAAGGAAGAAAGTTAATTCCCCCATAGCACTCATTTCGAACTTAGCTTTCATGCTCTGCTCAAACTCCTTGCACATATTCTTATCAGATGAACCAAAAATAATATCATCGACGTAAACTTGTACAAGTAAGTAGTCCATTCCTTTCCATTTGATAAACAGCGTGCTGTCAATAGAACCTCTAGTAAAACCATTTTCATGCAGATGAGTAGACAGTTTTTCATACCATGATCGAGGAGCCTGATGTAAACCATATAAAGCCTTATCAAGACGATACACTCTATTAGGGAAGTCTGGATCCTCAAACCCCTGAGGTTGATCTACATACACTTCTTCTCTAATTTCCCCATACAAAAAGGCACTCTTTACGTCAAGTTGATACACCTTTATACCTTTATAACTAGCGTAACATCCCAAAACTTAATCGTTCATGTTGACTAACGTCGTTAGGTCAAATTATAAGTCCGTGATACGTTTGTGTGGAAATATGTGTTTATATGTTTATGTGCCCTATATGTGAGATTTAATTATCTTTAATGAGTGACAATAAAGTAAATTTAATGATGTGTAAAAGGCCTTTGTAGTGTGTGAAAGTGCTTTAGTGTGTTATATGTATCCCCAATAAGTGTTTTTAAGCGAAATAAAGTCGATATGAAGTCCAGGGACCAATTTTGCCAATGTTGGAAGGTTAAAAACGGGTTAAGTGATTAGGGAAACCTAATCTCTCATTAGTTGCAGCCATTAATCATAATTAAGTCAAGAAAACAAGTTCCTTCAATCCTTCTTGAATTTCTTAAGCAAATCTTCAAGTTTTGGGTCGATCGATCGTGTGTTTTGGCATTGGATTGGATCGGTCATTGTATTATCAGGTAACTAATGATTCATCGATGTATTTACAGATTTAAAGGTCATAATTGATGTTTCAGATCTGATTTTAAAAGGGTTTTTGTTTAATTAGGGTTCATGTTGTGTCTTTGGCTAATTAATGATCTAAACGGTGTCAAACGAGTTTGTAATCGATATGAATGATCAAAATATATTTAACAATGTCAAAATCATTTTTGGGTGAAGCCCAAGTCGTTTGTTTCTGGAAAAATCGAAGAACAAAGTCGTTTTATGAATTCTGGTCGAAATTGAGTCTTAAATTCGTTTTTCTGATGTCAACAGCTTCCGAACGAACTTAAAGTTCGTTCTAAGCTTCCTAAGTTCGTTTGGAACACTCTAAATTCGTTTGAAGATGAGCCTAAGTTCGTTTGAACCCAAACTAAGTTCGTTTGAAGCCTTCAAAAATCGTTTGAACCCTAAGGTGTCTAAATTCGTTTCACCAAACGAAGTTAAACTTCGTTGGGCATGTCCTAAGTTCGTTTGAACATTTCTAAGTTCGTTTGGGCATTGCTAAGTTCGTTCAGTATGTCCTAAATTCGTTTGAAGGCAACTAAGTTCGTTCAGTGAGTCTAAGTTCGTAAGAACAAACCTAAGTTCGTTTTAAAGTTCGTTCGGGTCCCAAATGACTTATATTTTGTATATTAATGTATCTTAGGTGTCGGGGATTATTGTTAAGCACTTTTAGCCTTTCATTACGCGCGCACACTCCCAACAGGTAAGATACACTACTTTTGTCACGCTGAGGGTGCAACGAAAATGGTTCGTAAACTATAACCTCCATAACAGTAATGTATAACTCATAGGTGGTTGGGTTGATATGGGAGGTACTCGGGGATTAATGATGACGATGTTTATGCCTAAATGTTTCCCCGTACATGTGGTTACGATATGAAATGTTATGATGAACGGTGGTTAATGATATGTTTACGATATGATATGTTATGATGAACGGTGGTTAATGATATGTTGTAAAGTTGTTATGTGCATGTATATGTGGCTTGTTCATCTAGAACACTAGACCTTTTTAGGTTGCCATGACACGTGCACGTTTTAAGGGCCCTAACGTGAAAAGATGATAGTATGGATTAGTTTAGGTTAAAGGTGGAAATCTAAACTAAATATGATAAATGCTCGAGCTAATTAATGTTAAGTGTTATGCATAACCTGTGCCTTACGGTGGTAATAGGTACATCGTGCCTTACGGTGGTAATAGGTACGTATAAATGGTGCCTAACGGTGGTAATAGGTACGTCATGCCTGACGGTGGTTATAGGTACGTTAAAATGGTTGCTCGGGTGGTTCCTTGCAACAAGTCATATGTGGCGAGTAGTTTCGGGTGGCCTGATGACCCACCTAATGTCATGAACATAGCGGACTACTCATGGATCGACATTGTCTTTCCTTAAAAACGGTAACTTCGGTTACAACTTAACGAGGTGAATCAAAGTGATCAAATTGATTAGGCACGCTTAGGGTCATGAACTCTATGCTTATATGTGATGTGGATATGTTTATACGGTGGTATGAATGCCTAATTAAAATGACATAATGCTTTAAAGTGACGATTTAAATGGATGAAATGTTTTGCTTAAACCTGGTGTTATCTTACTTAGCTTTATAGCTAACACTTGTTTCTTTTAATGTGTTGACACCCCTCAGGTTAGGCAGTGAGATGACGTGTGAAGCTTTGGCGAGAGATAGGTAGATGATCAAGCTGGCTTTAGTTTACCCAATAGCTTCGCATAGACCTTATGTTATTGATTTCCTTTTTGGAACTTATGTAATGACTATGTTATGATTGCTTTATGTTGGGCAATCTTATGGATTTCTTTTATTACAGATTTGATGCTATTAGTAACACCACCAATGTTTCTCAACTATTTTCCTTAGTTGAGTATTTTCCTAAATCGTTTCCGCATGATTTAACGCCGTTAGGCGAAATTTTTTTGAAATCCATATTTTTACGAAACGGGTGTTACAATTTGGTATCAGAGAAGTAGTTTAAGTGAACCAAGGCCTATTGACCATAGGATTTGGACTTAAACTTAGGATATGCATGCTAGGTACTCGTAGGATGCCTTAGCTAGTGATGACATGTGATGTAGGATGGGTTGGGATGAGTGCGAGTGTGATAAGGCTTACGAGATGTTTATGATACGATGATATGATTTAGCCTTATCCCAACGAACTTTTGTTTTATTTCGCGCTTATCGACTCCACCATTTTATTGAAGGAAAATGGTTAACACTCGCAACCGCAACCTCCAACGTGACGGAGCAACTGCCAGCGTTACTCCACCTGTCCATCCAGGTGCAGTTGCTACTAATGTTGCTGCTACTGCTGCTGCAGCTAACGTGAATAGAAATCGAGTGAATCCTCAGCAGGTCAATCGGCAAGGCTCGTTAGGCCCTATGCCTCCACCTCCTGGTAATCAACCCATAGTTAACGAAGCAGTGGTGGAGCAAATCCCAAATGCAGCTGAATTATACAATCTTGTGCTGACTCTCCAGGCCCAGTTAGCACAGACTCAGGAGCAACTGAACAACGCTCTTGCCGAAAATGCTGAAGGAACTGATGGCAATTTCTCAGTGCCTTCTCACCACACTGAGTTACCAGTTAATAATGTAGTCGTTCCCCCTGTTAATGTTGATGTGGCTCCTCCTAATGTAGTTCAAGCTCCTCGATTCAAGTTCGAAAGTTTTCAGAAGTGCGAAGCTCAGAAATTCTATGGAACACTTAATGCAGTGGGTTGCATGGAATGGCTTGATGATACTGAGATGGTTTTTGAAGCTTGTGATTGTTCCGAGGATAAGAAAGTGTTGTGTGCTAGCAGGATGCTGAAAGAAGGTGCTCGGACTGGTGGAAGAGCATTACCATTTCGATGACTCCAGCTATGGTATCTGCTATTACGTGGGCTAACTTCAGACAGAAATTTATTGAAGAGTATATTGGAGTTCATGAGCAGAGAAAAATGGAAAAAGAGTTTCGTGCCCTGAAGGCTGAGGTGGGAAAAATTAATGATTATGCTCGTTCCTTTATGGAAAAGATGAAATTTGTGGGTCATCTATTCAGAACTGATGCAGATCAAGTCGCCTGCTATGTCGATGGTTTACCTCCAAGTTATCGAGGTATTTGTAGGCAGCATAAGACTCTAACTGAAGCAATCAAAGAATCTAAAAAGCTTGATGATGATTTTGCTGCGGATAAGAAAGTTGAAAAAAAGAGGATGAGAAGAAGTCTGGCAATAAGAGGAGGTTTGGTGGATCAATCGTTTTGGAAAGAAATTTAAGGGATCTTCATCGTCCTCTGACAAGGGAAGGGCAGACAAGGATGGAAAATGGTGCCCAGCTGCAAATCTATCCATTCTGGTCAGTGTTCTACAAAGACCCGCAGGTGCAATAGGTGTGGAACTCAGGGTCATACCATTGATCAATGCACTGACAAGGCAAGATGCTATAAATGTGGAGACACCAAGCACCGTATTGCAGACTGCCCGCAGATGAAGAAAGATGAGGGAAAGAAGGCAGAAGCTTCCAAAGCCAAAGCCCGTGCTTATCAGATGACGGCTGAAGAGGCCAAAGATGACGACCAGGTAGTTACTGCTACCCTTATTGTTAACTCCAAACTTGCTAATGTGTTATTTGATTCTGGTGCGAACAAATCTTTTGTGTCTACTCTGTTTGCTCCTAAATTAGACATGATTACTAGTTCCTTACGGTGTCCTATAGAAGTAGAAGTGGCTAACGGTGCAACGACTATTATACGAGAGGGTTATTCTGATTGTCCGTTAGAGATAGAGGGTCGGTCGTTTACTGCTAACTTGTTACCAACTACCATTCCTAGTTTTGATGTTGTTCTCGGTATGGACTGGATGTCTAAAAATGATGCTGTCGTCTTATGTTCGAAGAAGATAGTCCGTATCGCTACTCCTGACGGTAAAGGTGTTTGTGTTTATGGTGACAAGAAGCCGGGAATTGTTAAGGTGATCTCTATGATGAAAGCTCTTCGTTGTATACGGCAAACTAAGTCACATTTCTTAGCTTATGTAATTGATTCTCGTATCGCGAAGCCTACAGTTTCTGATGTTGAAGTTGTTTCCGAGTTTCCAGATGTTTTCCCTGAAGATCTTCCAGGTCTTCCTCCTGACCGTGAGGTTGAGTTTTCTATCGACCTTATTCCTGGTGCTACTCCTGTAGCCAAAGCTCCGTATCGATTAGCTCCGACAGAAATGAAGGAGCTGATGACTCAAATTCAGGAACTTTTAGATAAAGGTTTCATTCGTCCGAGTTCCTCTCCATGGGGTGCTCCTATCCTTTTTCGTAAAGAAGAAAGACGGATCCATGCGAATGTGTATCGATTATCGCGAGCTGAATAAAAGAACGGTGAAGAATAAGTATCCACTCCCTCGCATTGATGATTTGTTCGATCAACTTCAAGGTGCTTCCTGTTTTTCAAAGATTGACTTACGGTCTGGCTATCATCAATTAAAGGTTGAAAGAAGAAAGTGTAGCCAAAACAGCGTTCCGAACTCGTTATGGTCATTACGAGTTCCTTGTCATGCCATTCGGTTTGACAAATGCTCCAGCGAAGTTTATGGATTTGATGAACCGTGTTTGTCGACCATTTTTGGATCATTTCGTTATTGTTTTTATCGACGACATTCTTGTGTATTCAAAGACGGAAGAGGAACATAGAGAGCATTTGAGAGCTTTCCTTCAAGTCCTCAGAGAGAAAAAGCTATATGCTAAGTTCTCCAAGTGCGAGTTCTGGCTAAAGGAAGTTCATTTCCTCGGCCATGTCGTCTCCTCTGATGGTATAAAAGTAGATCCTTCGAAGATAGAAGCGGTGTCGAAGTGGGAGCAGCCTAAGTCTCCTACTGAAATTAAGAGTTTTCTCGGTTTGGCTGGCTACTATCGACGTTTTATTCAGGATTTCTCACGCATTGCCAAGCCAATGACTGAATTAACGAAGAAAGGTGTGAAGTTTGTGTGGACCGATGCTCAAGAGAAAGCCTTCACGACGTTGAAAAAGAAGTTGTGTGAAGCTCCAGTCTTAGCTTTACCCGAAGGAACCGATGATTTAGTTGTCTATAGTGACGCATCCATCACGGGGTTAGGGTGTGTATTAATGCAACGAGACAAAGTTATCGCTTACGCCTCTCGACAGCTGAAGCCTCATGAGCGGAACTATCCTACTCATGACCTGAGCTGGCTGCTGTTGTTTTTGCTCTGAAATTGTGGCGACATTATCTGTATGGTACAAAGTGTACCCTATACACGGATCATAAGAGCTTACAGTACGTGTTTACTCAGAAGGACATGAATGTTAGACAACGACGGTGGATGGAGTTATTAAAGGATTATGATTGTGAGATTAAATATCACCCAGGCAAAGCTAATGTGGTTGCTGATGCCTTGAGCCGCAAGGATATGCGAAGAGTAGGTTATGTGCAATGATTACGAAGGTTGAGTCGAACTTAATGGAACCTATTCGATTAGCTCAAATTGAAGCGTTGAAGGAGGAGAATGTGAAGAGGAGTCTATTGGGAAAAAGAAGAAAAATAGACTTGAAATGGAAGAAAATAGTCGCGGTCTTCGAACTTACAAAGGTAGAATATGGGTCCTCTATATGGAGGCAATCGTGAGTTAGTGATGGACGAAGCTCACAAGACTAAGTATTCTGTACACCCTGGTGCCACAAAGATGCATGCGGACTTGAAGCCGATTTATTGGTGGCCCAGTATTAAAAACGATGTGATGATGTACGTACAGAAGTGTTTGACATGTGCTAAAGTGAAAGCTGAACACCAAAAGCCTTACGGGAAGTTTCAGCAACTCGAGATCCCTGAGTGGAAATGGGATCGCATTACGATGGATTTTGTAACCAAACTTCCGAGGACGCCTCGTGGTCACGATATGATATGGGTTATTGTCGATCAATTAACGAAGAGTGCTCATTTCCTCCCAGTTCGTGAGAATGCTCCTATGGAGAATTTCGCTACATTGTATATTAAAGAAGTGGTTACTAAAGTAGAATCCTCTTAAGTGTATGTACGTATAGAATTGGTGTTAATATTGATTGTTGGCTCATGTTTGTCGAATATCGATTGTTGGTTCATGTTCATCGTATTGTGATTATTGGTTTATGATTGACGAATATTGATTGTTGGTTCATGACAGACGATTGTGATTGATGCATATACGATTGATGGTAAGCATGCATACATTGTACATAATCCCGGTTGAGGAGTGCCTACATCCAAGTGTATAGATGTATACACTATCTGATGGATGATGAGTTCATGATCCCGAGTATATAGACATATATATCTCGATGTTTTTGAGATACAGCCTTGTTCATTGTGATGACAAGCGGGTATCGTTGCATAGGTGACTTGAGTTCACGCATAAGATAGGCATGTTGGCTTATTATGCATTCGGTACTTGCATTGATACGCATATCATTCGTGCATTCATAGTATACACTTACTTGTCTTGTATAATCTTGTTGTTGGACGTTATTGTGTTACTTAGAGGCTCGCTGTAAGTCATGTCTAGCCTTTACTCGTACATTGTGATTATTATGATGGTTCTTTATGGACCATTGCTACGAACTCACCAACCTTGTGTTGACTATGCTTAGTACACTTTTCAGGTAATCAGGTACTCCCTGGACGTGGAGTTTAGTGCTTGCTTGCTGTCTAACCCGGACTTGGACTTTATGAATCAAGGGTTCATCGACCCTTTTCTTTTCTTTTGCATAT
>CM067175.1:81112452-81181032 GCA_034093135.1 Erigeron breviscapus | reverse complement strand
ATTGATCGGTCTAACCCTCCAGAACTGCCTCCTAGACACTCAACAATATGTGTGAAGAAATATCTCCATGAGTCTGACAGCTTGCTCATGTAGATAGTCCCCTTTCTGGATAGCTGGCCATGCTCATCCAATATATCTGTATGCCCCATTAATCTGCATACTTTCCTTGTATTGATACCAGTGGGAAGCTCAATAGGCAGCTCATTCTGGTCAAAATAGTTTAACTGTAGAACAGACCTGAGCAGACTTGCAGTGAAACCAAGTGATCTGTTACCTCCCTTGAGAGTATAATTGATCGATGAAGTTTCATCGTCATATTGAGCAGTGTACCTGAATTCACATAGGTACTCGTGGTACATCCTTCCTGGATTCAATGTTAACGCACCATATAATGGGCAAGAGAAAAGAATGAGTTTAATCTCCCAATAATCGATTGGGCATCATGAACACTGGACAGAGAGAGTCTTGCCATCCAGTTATTTATATTGATTCTTATGGCACTTGCCTCAAGATTGATATGAGGTGCCCTAGCAACATTTTCCAAAGGAATGTATTCATTGGCAAGTAGATTTTTTGTTCTTGATTGTCTAGGTGCCATTTATAAGGAATAGATGAAAATGATTTGGAGTATGCTTACTTGGCAGGTGAGTCATCTTTACCAGTTGTTATCTCGTCTTCACTTTCGGGTGATGAGAAAGGACTCCTTCTTGCTGTGCTTAGAACCCATAAGCGGGCTTTTGCTTGGAAGACTACCGACATTCCAGGTATTAGTCCTAACTTTTGCCAACATAAGATTGATTTTGTAGATGATGTGAAGCCCGTTGTCCAGCGACAAAGGCGGCTGAATCCAAATATGAAAGAAGTAGTTAAAAAGGAAGTGATTAAATTGTTAGATGCGGGAATTATTTTCCCTATAGCTGATAGTCCTTGGGTTAGCCCTGTCCATTGTGTACCCAAAAAAGGGGGTATGACTGTTATTGAAAATGAGAATAGGGAGCTTTTGGCTACTAGGACTGTTACGGGGTGGCGGGTGTGTATTGACTACCGTAAGCTAAATGATGCCACCCGTAAAGATCACTTTCCATTACCTTTCATTGATCAAATGTTAGAGAGATTGGCAGGAAATGAGTATTTTTGTTTCCTTGATGGGTTTTCCGGGTACTTCCAAATACCCATTGATCCAAAGGATCAAGAGAAGACCACTTTTACGTGCCCCTTTGGCACTTTTGCGTATCGGCGAATGCCGTTTGGTCTTTGTAATGCCCCAGGCACCTTTCAAAGGTGTATGATTGCTATATTCCAGGACATGCTTGAAACCTCAATGGAGGTTTTCATGGATGATTTCTCGGTATTTGGGGACTCATTTCGAACCTGTTTGCATAACTTAGATAAAATGTTGGAAAGGTGTGAAAGAGCACAACTTGTGCTAAATTGGGAAAAGTGTCACTTCATGGTGACCGAGGGAATTGTTAGGTCACAAAGTGTCTAAGGCCGGGATAGAGGTTGATAGGGCTAAGATTGATGTGATAGCCAAACTACCCCCGCCTTCCAATGTGAAAGGGGTAAGGAGTTTTCTTGGGCATGCTGGATTTTATCGTAGGTTTATTAAAGACTTTTCCAAGATTACTCGTCCTATGACCCACTTGTTGGAGAAGGACATTCCTTTTATATTTGATGATGCTTGTGTAAGTGCTTTTCAGGTGTTGAAAGAGAAATTGACCAATTCACCCATTATGGTTGGGCCGGATTGGGAATTGCCCTTTGAGCTAATGTGTGATGCTAGTGATTTTGCTGTGGGAGCCGTACTTGGGCAAAGGGTTGATAAACATTTCAAGCCCATATACTTTGCTAGCAAAACATTGAACCCCGCCCAGCAAAATTACACCACTACTGAGAAAGAGCTGCTTGCTGTGGTTTTTGCTTTTGATAAGTTTAGATCTTACTTGGTTCTAAGCAAGACCATTGTTTTTACTGACCATTCAGCCCTGAAGTACTTGTTCTCGAAACAAGATGCTAAACCCAGACTTATCCGTTGGATCTTGTTGTTACAAGAATTTGATATTGAGATCAAGGATAAGAAAGGGGCTGAAAACTTGGCTGCTGATCACTTGAGTCGATTGGAAGATCCTCACCGGGAGGAACTTCGTGATGGGGAGATCAATGATCACTTCCCCGATGAGTCTCTAATGTTTATTTCTACTTCTAATGATGCTCCTTGGTTTGCAGATATTGCTAACTATTTGGTTGCAGGTGAGATACCAAATGACTTCACGCATCAACAGAAGAAGAAGCTCATGTCGGATGCCAAGTACTATTTTTGGGACAGCCCATACTTATTTCGAGTTTGTGCAGATGGGATGGTGAGAAGATGTGTGGCTGGAGCCGAAACTAGGGAGATTTTGGATGCTTGTCACTATGGACCAACTGGAGGTCACTATGGTCCCTCAGTTACAGGTAAGAAGGTATTTGATGCAGGTTTCTATTGGCCCACCATTTTCAGGGAGGCTCAAACTTAGTAGAAACTTGTGACATTTGCAACGACAAGGGAACATCACCAAGCGGGATGAGATGCCCCAACAAGGAATTCAGGTATGTGAAGTATTTGACATTTGGGGTATAGACTTTATGGGACCATTCCCACCGTCTAACAAGTTCCTTTACATACTTGTTGCTGTTGATTACGTGTCTAAGTGGGCCGAAGCCAAGGCTTTGCCCACGAATGATGCTAGGTGGTCATTGACTTTCTTAAACAGTTGTTTAGCCGTTTTGGTTGTCCTAGAGCTCTAATTAGTGACCGAGGTACCCATTTTGCCAATCACCAATTAGCTAAGGTTCTTAAAAGATATGGTGTTTGTCATTACTTTTCTACTTCCTATCATCCTCAGACCAGTGGTCAAGTGGAAAACACGAACAGGGCGTTAAAAAGGATTTTGGAAAAAACGGTCGGGGATAACCCCAAGGTTTGGTCTAAGAAGCTTGATGATGCCTTGTGGGCGTTTAGGACCGCTTTTAAGACACCGATTGGCACCACGCCATACCGGTTGCTCTATGGTAAGACTTGCCATTTACCCATTGAGATAGAGCATAAGGCTTATTGGGCGTTGAGAAATTTGAACCTTGACATGATGGAGGCCGGTGAACTAAGAATGTTGCAGCTCCATGAGCTCGATGAGCTTCGATTGGGAGCTTATGAAAATTCTAGGCTTTATAAGGAAAAGACCAAAGTTTATCATGACAAAAGGCTCCGTAGGAAGGACTTTAAGGTTGGGGCAAAGGTTTTGTTGTTCTTGTCCAAGTTTAAAATCAAACAACCCAAGTTGACTTCTAGGTGGATAGGACCTTTTGTGATTAAGCATGTGTATCCATCCGGTTATGTTGAATTGTTTAAAAGGAATGGAAATGGGTCTTTCATTGTCAATGGTCATAGATTGAAGTTGTATTTTGAAGAAGAGCAGGAAGAGGGGGCAATTGAGGAAGTCCCTTTGTTTGAACCCGAAACTTGAAAGGAGGGCGAGTCTAGCTAAAGACTCGTAAATAATCTTAGCGCTTCTCGGGAGGCAACCCGTGTGTTTCATTTGTTTTTATTGCATTTCGTTCTTCTTTTCATTTAGTTAGATTTGATTTTGATTTGTTAAGGAGTGCAGGTCCAGGTTGATCGTGAAACGAATTGTGATTTGTTGTGCATTGCCGAAGTTTCGTGCAGGAGAGTGCCCCACTGCGCCGCAGTGGGGGCAAGATGAGATGACTGCGACGCAGTCGATTGTTTCGGCCTTTTTCGTGCCAAAATCGCCCACTGCGCCGCAGTGGGGAGTGGGAGTCGTGGACTGCGCCGCAGCCATTTATCTCGGCAATGGGGGTACAAATCGCCCACTGCGCCGCAGTGGGGAAGGTAAGCGCCCACTGCGCCGCAGTGGGCATATCGACAGCCACATTGAGTGCAGGTAATAAAAGGATGTAAATTTTAGTTTATTTTATTTTTACCAACATAACTCCTTTTTCTTTTTCTCTCTAACAAAAACAACACTCCCAAACCTAACCTATTTTCACCTCTAATTCACGTCCAATCTTGCAATTTTCTTTCTTCTATCTCCTAGATTATCATCAAATTATCATCATCATGGGTAAAGGAGTAAGTTTCTTGAACTTTTTCTTTGAATTTTCTTTTAAATCTTTGATATTCGAGTTTTTAGGTTGTAATTGTTAAATTAATTGATGGGTTTTGTGTGATATGTGTTAATTATGATAATGTGATGTTCAATTTCATGAATTTAACACTAGTTCATCCGGATTTGAGTAGAAAAAACTAGGGTTTTGAAAAAAAAAAAATATTTTTGAGCTGGTTTTGCACCCCACTGCGCCGCAGTGAGGGATTGCCTTGTCCCACTGCGCCGCAGTGGGACGTTTTTCTGCCTAAATTTTTGTTGATTGTTTGATATTATTCTCGCTTTGCATTCCTCGTTTTACTTACTTGTTTGTCGTTATTATATGTGATTGTAGGATGCGTCTGGTGCTGACAAGAGGAAGCAACCCGAGGAGGGAACATCCAGTGGGACCGCTCTGCGGAAAGGCAAGGCGGTTACGGAGGTTGAGCCGCCTGTTCTTAAGTTTTGGCCGGGTCAGTTGAATGAGAGGCACGCGTGGGTAGATTTTTCAAGGGTGAAGCAACCTCACCGCAACAATTATCTTAACGAGCTCTTTTCTATTCACAAAGAGGTAGTTTGCCCACCCAGGTATCTCCACCCCACTGCTGCTCAACATTTTGGAATTCAGGCCGATATTAATGAGTGGTTTAGAATAGCGGCTCAAGTTGATGACAGGTTGGTTGTGAGCGATATGTGGCATAATGTGTTTAATAACAGGGAACCTGTTTATAGGGAGCTTTGTTTAGAATTTTATTCAACTTTCAAGGTAAAAAAGGAGTTGAATAAGATTAAGGATATTTTTGAGGAGAGGTGTGTGCACTTTTATTGTGGAGGTATGCTTAGGAAGATTTCTGTAGCTCAGTTTGGGTATTATACTGGGATGTATACATTGGACGAGTTAAGGAATAGTGATTTCAGGAGTTTGTTGAGGCAGGGTTTATATGTGAAGCAGCCTTTTGATGGCGAGTCACTAATGCAGTATTGGACTCGTATTACTGGAGGAGAGGTTTGGAAGATTGGTGGGTCAGGTAGCATGTCTAAGATTCGGAGTATTAAGCTTAGGATGCTCCATCGTATGGTTGTCACTTTCTTGGTTCAGCGTTCTACTCATTGGGAGAAGGTGTATCTGACAGACTTATGGTTGATTAAGTTGTTCTCTGAGGGGGCTCCAGGGCGGTTTGCATTAGCTCCCATGGTTGTGTTGGACAGGATGTGGAACCACTCCGATTCGGAGTTGGTTTTGGGACATTTCATTACGATGATCTATAGACGGATGGGGTTTTTGATACTGATGACTGTCAGACCCATCTTTCACCACCGGTATTTCAGGAGACTTTGGAGGAGGGAGAGTTGATAAGGGCTAAGATTGTTAAGAAGATGACGAAGACGGAGAGTTCAAGATTGCTTGATGACATTGGAGTGATTCCTGCACCGCCTCCCATTGTGGAGGAGGATGTGGATGTTGATATGGATGCGGCTGCTGAGGAGGAGCCAGAGCCGGTGCGACATCCTACACGTCGTGCTACCACTACTGCAGGAGGTTCCTTTTCCGCTTCTGCTCATCCAGCAGGTTTTGATTTCACCTCTATTCAGTCTTTGATGGATAGGATGTATGAGGATCAGCAGTCTTTCCATTCTCGAATGGATAGTTTTCGAGAGCAGGTTGGGGAGATTTGACTATGATGGGTTCTGGTTAGGGAGAGTGGTTTACGACTCGCGCCGTTACCAGCCTTTGTGGGAGGCGCAGTTGAGAGGGCAGGATTTTAGTCCACCAGCTGATATTCCCGAGTACCGCCCGCCCTCCATGTTTATCCCTCATCAGCGTGTTGGTGGAGGTTTTTACTTTCCTCCCGAGCATCAGGTTGAGGAGCCTCCCGTCATGATCCAGGAGCATTGGGACCGGATATGCCGGTCCGATTTGGTTCTTATACAGGTACTTATGCAGGTATGGACGTGACCCCGGCGGGAGCTGCTGACCCGTCTTTTGCAGAGCAGGTGGTGGGATCCTTCTTTGATTATAGAAACATCCCTGGTTACCAACATTACCCACCCCGTCCTCCACCACAGTGATGGCTTGTTTGAACACTTTCTACTTCTGTACTTTTTAAATTTTCTTTTGATTGTTTGGTATCCACCCTACGGGGTGATGAAACATTGTGTGTGGTTGACTTTCTTTTTCTTTTGGTGCTTGATATTACATTTTGTTTTCTGATGCTATATGAAGCAGGTATTGATAGTTGTAGTCCAACCCAAGTGTGGGGGAGAACCATTGAGTGTTGATTGTTTGATGGTATGCATATGCTGGCAGTAAGTTCAGCGCCGCATTTGTGTTGGTATGTTTGATGTACTCGATTCTCGCACCTTCCATTTTGTTACCTGTTGTTTCTCCCGCCATCCAAAGTGTCCTTCCTCTTTCGGAAGTGCAATTTGTGACGCGGGGTCGGCTAACTTGTTTTAAAACGGATTGTGTCCTCGTTCCGGTATGTGCTTTAGTTATCGATTTTGCTTACCCCTATTACCTGTGTTTGACCGATATGGACATTGAGGGCATTGTCCATCTTAAGTGTGGGGGGTGGCAAATAGGTTTAAGCTACCGGGTACATCACTTTTGTTGTTTTGCCATTGAGATTTCTACCGGTTTTGTTGATGTGTCCCTCTCATAGGCCTTTGGATTTTATCCGAGGGTAGGAGTTTCTATCTTGAGCTCTTCACTGTGATGTGCATGTTTGGAATCGGTGTTGTCAATTTGGTGGGATAATAGAGGTTGATGTGGTTTGTAAAACTTGAGTGGGGCTTGTCCTTGTGGTAAATTGCTTTTGGTCACTTAATTCATATTTTAATGAGCAATTTTACTACAAACTTTTCCTTGGCAACATTTTTAACCGGCGAAATGTGTTCGGAACGATTATTGGGCTTATCCTTGTGGTTTGATAACATTACTTGCATACTCAAAATTTCCCAAACACCTAAAAGTTGTGAGATTCATTGTTCATATATAGATGTGCTAGGTGTTTACGGTTTTGGTTTGATTGCCTTGTGATTTGTCCCTCTCTTAGGCTCTTGGATTTATTCGGGAGTAAGGGTTCCATTTCGAACTCTGCACTAAGATGTGCGAATTTGAGGTTAATTTATTCCATTTCCGGGGTCTTTTCTCTGATTTGAGTGTGCCGGTGATGTGTTGAGCTAGAACTTGGCCTTGTGATCGTGACGAGACCGCAGTGAGATCACTTTTGTGATAAAAGTACATCGGATGACGAATTGGCATATAGGTTTGACCCATACTTTTATTTCTTTATTTCTCATTTTTCCTTTTGTACATTAATACCTTACTATACACACCCTTATACAACCTTTATACAC
The DNA here is from genome assembly GCA_034093135.1 of Erigeron breviscapus. Taxonomy (NCBI): domain Eukaryota; kingdom Viridiplantae; phylum Streptophyta; class Magnoliopsida; order Asterales; family Asteraceae; genus Erigeron; species Erigeron breviscapus. Next base: position 81,173,530 of record CM067175.1, on the reverse strand, counting down.
TCACATATACATACATTTCATTCCTTTCTTTGTATATTTCACCTTTGCATAAATTCACTCTTGAATATATACTTCACCTCACTTTTCCGATAGTCTAATCTTGGTGGGCCGTTGATTGTCATTTGTTTGTATGGACGGTTTGGGAGAGCTTAAATGGATTGTCGGTGGAACATTGTTGGTCTTTGAGAATGTTTTGGAGTGTTCAAAAGAAAGTATGTGTGTTAGACATTGTTCATCATTGTAAGAGGGTGCCTACTAGTAGAGTAAAAGTGGTTCAATTAAAAAAAAAAAAAAAAAAAAAAAAAAAAAAAAAAAAAGAAGAAAATGAACTTGGGCTACTAGTGGGTACTTCTCAGTTTCATATGTCTAGAGTTTTGTTGTATCATTATGAATGGAGAGTTTGGTGGATTTTAAGTTGTTTGATGTTGATACACCACAATGGTGTCGAGTTTGCTTGGTATTGTTGAGGTGACTTAGCGGTTAAGCAATTTATGGGTTCATGGTTTGTTGGCAATCAATGGTACGGGTTTTGATTAGACTATTTTGTTCATATTTCATACTCAACTTATATATTTGATTGTTTCATTTCATTTCTAACCTACACTCCCTCACCATTGTAAATATCCATTACATATACCTTAGCCTAACTATACAACCAACTTATATGCCATATTTTGATGATGTACTTGGTGCTTACGCCATGTCGGTGGAGCTATGATCCTTGTTCAAGCCTATGGTAAGATATGCATCACGACTGCGCTATGAGTGATTCTTGATATATTCAACCCCAAAAGTAAGTTTGTTGGAGTAGAATGATATTAATAGGTTCATTTGTTTCACTTGTGCTTAGTTGTGTTATTGAGGCTTACGGATCGTTCAGGTATTGTCAAACATTTCGAGTTTTCATTTAAGATTAAAACTGCTTCACCCAACTTCTTTGTCATCGACATACTTGGTGCTGCTTCTTTTTGATACTCATAATTGTTTATTTAGCTTCTTTGCCAAGGATTACTTTCTCTTTGAATGTTGGATTTGCTTGAGGACAAGCAATGCTCAAGTGTGGGGGGATTTGATGTGACCAACTTATACCCATTGCCCACATTGTTTTTGGCCTTTATATTATATGTTTTTAGTCGAATTTGTGTGCATTTGGCGCGTTTATGTGTTTGTTAGTGTTTTCAGGTTCTAAACAAGTACGCGTTCATTTTGTGCAAATTCGGATGATTATTGGCCAGAAGTCATTGGTGAAGTCGAGAGTCGTTTCGAGTGGAAGAGATAGCGAGTGTCGGGATCGTAAGATGAAGGTTGTACACCAAGCATTTGACTGCGCCGCAGTGGAGATGTACGTGGTCCACTGCGCCGCAGCCATATTCCACGGCATTGTTTGTACAAACCCCCACTGCGCCGTAGTGGGGATGGTTTGATGGTTACTGCGCCGCAGTCAAATATAGAAAAAGAAAGACGTGGAAATGCACTGCGACGCAGTGGTGGGTTCACATACCCACTGCGCCACAGTCTCGAGTGGTCAGACGCATCAAGAACCTCACTGCGCCGCAGTGAGGGAAGGCACAACCTCACTGCGCCGCAGTGAGTACACGGTACTGAAGGGTTTTAGCAGTTTTCTGCATCAGAATTAGAGGAGTATAAATAGAAAAATAACCTATTCTTCTAGGGTATCAAAATATCTTTCTAGGAGCTGCACTTCAGGGAATACTTCAAGGGTCAATTCAAGATTTGATCGTCTTTCGATCCATTGAAGATTCACGTGCACCCATCTAGATCGTATCTACTTATTGTCTTGCAATTTCCATTCCTCAAACAATTGGTACTTTATGTTCTTTCTTGATTCTTATTGTAATTTCAATTTAATCATGAGTGGCTAATTCTTCTATTGTCCACCTTGATGAAACTAGGCGAATGATGTGATTGCCATATATTTTAATTCAAAGAGTTGATTTCAATTATCGTTGTGTCGTGATCTTGATGATTTAATTCCTTTATTTATATTAATTTGATGTTGGTGGCATGTGTGTTCTTCGTTAGTGGTACTAGTCGAACACATATGTGATTTGCAAACGGTTGCTTGTCTATGAGCAATCATCACTAGTTCATGGTATGATAGTGAATGTCATCTTAATAGAAGGAATCATTTTGTCAACGTGTTTTGTAACGGTTGGTGGTACCACGTTATTTTCACATAGGCGCAATTGGTAATTTGGTAATCAAACAAGCTAAGTGTTGGTAAGATTGTCTAGGCGTTGGTGGTACCGGCTTGGGTAATTAAACTAGCAGTTAGGTGTTTGGGTGACTTGTGAGCGGTTGGTGGTACCACACGAGCATTTCATTCTCTCACGTTTATCGTGTCAACTCTTAACGAATTTGGGTCTTAACTGAAAGCAATCATGTTTGAAGTCTAGCGGAGTCAAGGTGGATGATATTTACCATTATTGTTTGAGACTTACCTTTACTTATACGCATTTGTCCTTTAAAGTTATTGTCAGAGTGAGAATCAAAGTAACACCCTTTTTCCAAACCCCTTTACTAAACAATTAATTCAAACCAATCCCCGTGAACGAACCTGGACTTACCTCTTAACTATATTGCATACGATCGGGTCCACTGCCCGATAGTGTGTAGTAGTGAGTTTTTAGGTATTTCTAGTTTATAAAATTTAAACTCGATTTAGCACATCAATGCCTTACGAACTTTAAGTTCGTAAGAACTGATAAGTTCGTACATATATGCCTTACGAACTTTAAGTTCGTAAGAACTGATAAGTTCGTACATATATGCCTTACGAACTTTAAGTTCGTAAGAACTAATAAGTTCGTAAGGCCAAGCCCATTTTGTACGAATTTGACAGCCCAGCCCATTTGTACCTATAAATATAGAACTTAGGTTTCAGATTTCAGTGATGATTTAATAGCTATGTAATTCGTCCATGGCCGGCTGAGGGATCGCACAAACCCTCAGTCGTAAGTCCACCATATTCATTATTGTTAGTCGTCTTGTTGATCGTGATTCGTAGTCTTCAAGATGTAATCATACGAATTCGTTTTGTATTGTAATCATATGACTAATGATAATGTTTATTATTTCTCCCATTGTAATTGTTTTCTTATCTTTGTATTTTACAAGAACCCTAATAACTAATCTAGATGGATTTCGCACTTCTAGTTTAGGATAGATCACGATTTACGATCAACACACGTTCCAAACGTGTTTTCACAGCTCCCCCTCAACACTTGCTGCCGGTTCAACGACCCTATCAGCACTTTCAGTTTCAGCTTGGGGAGCATTTCCAGAGTTTATATTTTCAGTTGCTGGGGCTTCTTCAGCAGTTTTCTCCCCCTTGGAAGCAGCTGAGGAACTAGCTACTTCCACTTTCTCTTTCTTGAGAAGTTCCAGCATTGTACCCATCATTTCCTTAAGATGCCCAACCTCTGCTTCAAGTGTTCGCTGCCTGCTGACAGATTCTTCAAGTAACTTTTTGTCAACAACAACTTGGAAGGGCGTGTGAGAGAAGAGTTTATCTTTGAGAGAATTAATTTCTTGGGTAAGAGAAGTGTGAAAATCATCTTGATTTTTGGAAAAGAAAGAAACGGTATTATGAAGTTGGCGAAGGTGAGCAGTGAAAAGAATGTTGGATTGAGAGAGTTGTTGGAGAGAGGATAAAAGACCAGGCACTTCAGTGACATTCGCTGACTTGACTTCAGCTTTCAGTTTATCCAGCGATGCAGAGATTTTAGAGTTGGAGTTGCTGACTCTCTGTGGTGAAGCAGCTTTTGATTCCTCCTAAATAGATCTGCATTGGACAGGGTGTCAGCATGTTGCTTTTTGGTGATGCCAAACACTCTGTCCTTCAGCTCAGCTAGCTCATCGAGCAATTCATTGTTTCCAGAAACCAATTCTCCAAACTTGGCCAATGCCCAGTGTTCATTTCGGCCATTTTATCTACCAACCATGCATATAGATAACCATGCCTGTTTCCTTGACTTTGCACAATCTGCAGTCTTCTCAACATTTCTTGCAATTGATAAGTTTCAACATAGTCAAGACCAGGCACATTCACAGCAGTGAAAGCAGTGGTGGCTTCATCAGCAGAGGGAACCTTGAGATCCTTCAAAGAGATAGGATACGTAGAGCAAGGTACCTTGAAAAAGTCTGGATGGTGCAATGAGGGCACTTCCATGATAATTTCATCATCAACATCCTCCTCTATATTAAAAACATCAGCCTTGTGGATGTACTCTAGACAAACTTGCATCCTCCTGAGGAGTTCATTATCATCCAAGGCCGGCACATAATCTCCAAAGTGCCCAATTTGTTCATGAGAGACAGTGGGCCTTGGTGAGTAAGAAGGAGGTGGAGGCATATCCGATAGTGACACTGGACCATCTTCAAATTCAGTTAGTGGTGAGGAGATTAACAGATAGCCCATATCAGCATCCAGAAAACCACTGACCATTTCTTCCTCATTTTCTTCAGTGGCAGCGAGTTTGATTTCAGCCTCATCATCTTGTTGGCTAACTCGCTGCCTAACTCTTTATCACTTACATTATCATCTTGAGAAACGTTTGTCTCGGTCCCTGCACAAACAGTTTCCGAGACAGTAGAATAGATTTGGGTAGGGGAACCTGGTGCCTCAGTCTCAGTGTGTTGTTCCACTAAGACCTCATCGGCCGTAGAATGTGTTGTCTCTAGCATCACCTGTGATCTGGCTGCTGACAATGACTCAGAAGGGTTTTGAGAAGAAGGGGAAATATTTGGAGGGGTTGGACTTTGACCTCTAGTGGGTTGGGGTGACCCAATATCTTCACCAACCTCGCCTACAGAAGTTTGAGGTGGTTGCCTGCTGTTCCCATTTGTCTCGTCAATAGCCTGTTGGGAGGCTGCTTATAGGGTGGCTTGGGTACTAGTGTCCATGGGCGGTGTGGACTTCTTAACATTGGGGTTGCCCTTTGATACACTCCGCTTACGTTTTGGGACGTCAGCGGAGGGTGAAGATTGTATATTTTGTGTTGAGGATGCTGCCTTAGATTTACTTTTGGTCTTTTTGGAGGCTTTGGAGGTCGCTGGGGGTTTTCCAGCGAGCCAGCCTCTAAAGGCATTTGAGCATCCACAGCGACCGTATCAGCCACTTCATCAGTAGGAAGTGCTGCCTCCCAGTCGCTGTCTTTGGGGTATAAAGAAGAGTTGAGAGAGAAAAGTACCTCTTTTATATGTGAAGTGAGGCGAGCAACCAAGTGTTCAGCTGGTTGCTTGTAAATATTGTTTCCAACCCTCGCTGTTGGAATTGTTGAAGCATTTGGCAACACATACTCATCACCCAGCGCCTCCTTGAAGATTAAAGAAAAGAGTCTTGTAAAAGGCACTGTGTGAGACCTATTGTTCATGTTGACCTTGTTCTTCATATCATTGAAGATCAACTGAGCATAGTCTACAAATCTCCCTTCAGCCAGAGCATGGATCATGGGCATTGATGTTGTTGATGCTTGGTTGTATGATCCAGAATTTCCACCCATGCATTGAATCACATGGGTGAACAGAACTCTCCAGATCCCAGGAAGATTATGCTTTAAGGGATTGCTTGGAATTGCTGGAGGGTTCTTCAAGTTATAATTATATCCAATGGAGGGCAACCATGCCTTCCATTCACTTTCATTTGCTGGTTTCACAAACTTAATATCATCGGTTTCTTGTGGAAACCCAAGAGTGAGACGAAGAGAAGCAGGAGTGATGGTGATTGTTTTCTCCCCCTGGCGGACAGACCCAGTGATGGACTTGTTTGCATCATCATATTCACAAGTCCACCAGAATTCTCTAAGAAGATGGACAAAAATATTTTCTGGGTCCGCCATGATATAATGATTTGCAGGAGATGCATGGATGAAATCCAGCATTGGCTTATACCCTTTTGCACCTTTTGGTACGTCAAGCGAGCCAAGATGATTGTTGGGTTTGACAATCATCTTCGAGGGAGAAAAGGAAACCTTAGAAGATTTATTTACATTTACAGGAATATAAACTGGAGAATTTAAATAAGTAATAGGAATTTGTTCCTGAACTTGTGGTTCAGGAACAGGTGGATTTTGTACAGCGGGGGAAGAAGAAGAAGGGATTTCAACATTTTGAGGGATATCAGAAGAGGATGCCATTGATTTTTGTTAGAAGCAAACGAAGAGATATATGATGAAGATGAATCAGAGAAAGAGAGAGAGATTGAGAATTAGAAGATGAAAAGATTTTTAAGTGTGTGTAAAGTGAGGTGAGAGAAGAGAGGCGGAAATATATAGGGTATGGAGGTGGGCCATGATTTTACACACGAAGAGACAAAGAAGTTTTCTCTCTCTTCTTTTTCAAGCTGTGTAACAGTTGTAAACAACAACTGTTTTATGTTTATATATATATATACGCATAAGATACGTACATATATATACTATAAAAGAGTTTTGTGAGTAACGTATAAATAAAAGGAAAAGAAATTTTATCCAAAAATACTTGAGTGTGCGCCGTATTGTGCAGTAGTAACCTGTCAATCAGACTGTCACATACGGACAAATGACGTGATCAAGGCAGAAATCGAGGTGACCTTTCAGTTTGAGTTTATAAAACATGTGGTTCAAGATTTTGCCACGTCACCCACATAGTTACTTTGAAAACACTTAGTTTCGAAAATATCCTATGTTGTATTGAATAAGAAATTTAATGTTAAAAAGGGATTTTTTTAATTCAATTAAATGCCTTTTTCTTCAGCACCCATTTGAGAAAAGAAATTTTGGGCGCTGAAAACATCTAATGTTTTGTCAGCGACTTCACAACTAACGTTGGTTGCTGACTACAGTTTTTGGCAAACTGTCAGCCATCAACGGATTTAAGAAGTCTTTACCATAGCCGTTTGCTAATGGACTAGATGAAGACTTTTAGCTCTCCATTGCTTTTATTTTGCTTTTTCCCAAAGCAACAGGGATCAACGGATTTAAGAAGTCTTTACCATAGCCGTTTGCTAATGGACTAGATGAAGACTTTTAGCTCTCCATTGCTTTTATTTTGCTTTTTCCCAAAGCAACAGGGATCAACGGATTTAAGAAGTCTTTACCATAGCCGTTTGCTAATGGACTAGATGAAGACTTTAAGCTCTTCATTGCTTTAGGTTCAGCGAGTAAGACAGACTTAAACTCGCTGAGTTAGCTAACATGATAAGTCATGTTGCTGATTCCCCATTTAACATTCCTAACTTGCTGACAAGCAATTTGAATCTAGTTTCATCCAATGGTTTAGTAAAGATATCAGCGATTTGATCATCAGTTGGAATGAAATAGATTTCAATATCACCTTTCATGACATGGTGACGAATAAAGTGATATCTGCTGAACAGGGTTGTGTGTAATAGCAATAGCACTTGTATTATCATACATGATTGGAATTTTGGTATATTCCAAATCATAATCAGCAAGCTGATGTTTCATCCAAAGAATTTGGGCACAATAGCTCGCTGCAGAGACATATTCTGCCTCAGCGGTGGAGATGGAAATTGTGTGTTGCTTTTTACTAGTCCAACTAGTCAGCTTCCCCCCCAACAGTTGACATCCTCCACTGGTGCTTTTGCGATCAAGCATGCAACCAGCATAGTCGGAGTCAGAATATCCAACCATCTCAAAGTTGGAATCTTTTGGGTACCAGAGACCCAGCGTGGGTGTACCCTTAAGATATTTAAAGATACGCTTGACAGCAAGAAGATGAGACTCACGAGGAGAGGCTTGATAGCGAGCACAGAGACATGTTGCAAACATGATGTCTGGACGACTCGCTGTAAGATACATCAGCGAACCAATCATGCCTCTATAGTGAGTAGGATTCACATACTTACCATCTGGGTCAGCATGGAGGTTATTAGGAGGGGATATGGGAGTTCCTTTTGGAGTGACATGAGTGAAGTCAAATTTATGCAACATATCCCGAATATATTTTTCTTGATTGATAAATATTCCAGAGGGAAGCTGCTTAATTTGTAACCCTAAGAAGAAGGTTAATTCACCCATCATACTCATTTCAAAAGTGCTAGACATAAGAGCGCTAAACTTTTGACAGAGTTTTGTCGATAAGGAACCAAAGATGATGTCATCGACATAAATTTGAACATACAGAACATCAGCTTTCTTCTTATAGATGAAGAGAGTGTTGTCTATGGTTCAACCAAAGATGTCATCGACATAAATTTGAACATACAGAACATCAGCTTTCTTCTTATAGATGAAGAGAGTGTTGTCTATGGTTCCTCGACGAAAGCCATGGTCAAGAAGGAAGGTAGACAATGTGTCATACCAAGCTCTAGGGGCTTGTTTAAGACCATATAAAGCTTTATTTAGCTTGTAAACATAGTGAGGATGCTTTGGATCCTCAAAGCCAGGAGGCTGCTTGACATAGACTTCCTCATCAAGAGCACCATTTAGAAAGGCACTCTTGACGTCCATTTGATAGACAGTGAAGCCTTTGTAGGCAGCGTGAGCAAGAAAGAGACGAATTGCTTCAAGGCGAGCGACTGGAGCAAAGGTTTCATCATAATCAATGCCTTCAGCTTGAGTATATCCTTGAGCAACCAGTCTTGCCTTGTTTCGAATAACCACACCAGCTTCATCCATCTTATTCCTATAAACCCATCTAGTGCCAATGGGTTCCTTATAGGGATAAGGAACAAGGAACCAAACGTGATTTCTTTCAAATTGTGTCAATTCTTCTTGCATGGCTTCCACCCAAGAAGGATCAGCCATGGCTTCGCCAATATTGGCAGATACAATTTGAGATAAGAAATTGACATAGAGACAAGTATTACTTGTTGCTGAGCAAGTTTGGACACCATTGTGTGGATTACCAATCACATGGTCAAGAGGGTGATCAGCAGTCCATTTGAGTGCTGGTGTATGGATAGAAGAAGAGTGAGAGACAACGGATAAGGTGGAGGTAGGATCATTTGGTGCAAGAGAATAAGTGGAAAGATCAATGGTTAGAGAAGGTGCAGAGTTGCTGACAGGAGGGTCACTGAGAGCAGTGGGTACCTCTTGCTGAGAATTGTCATCCTCAGCGTCTCCTGAAACAGGACTCGCTGAAGCATCCTGAATGATGTCCTTAGCACCACCGTCAGCGGCTTGAGGTTCATCTAAAGGAGTGATGTTAATGGAAGTGGCATTAACAGTCCTAAGAAGAGGCTCAACTGGATCAATAGTTGAGAGACTTGAGGTATCAGCAACAGGTGAGTCAGCAACATCATGATGTGACGCTGACTCTACTGAAGGATCAGCAAGATCGCTGAAGATGCCTTCAGCAGATGTCTCACTTGAGAGATCTCCTAAAGCTGAACAACTTTCATCAAAAGTAACATGAATTGATTCATCTACTTTTTGAGTGCGAGTATTGAAAACTCTGAAAGCTTTACTAATAGAAGAATATCCCAGAAAGTAGCCATCATCAGCTTTGGGATCAAACTTACCCAAATGATCCTTATCATTTAGAATGAAGACTGGACACCCGAAAACATGGAAATATCCAATTTGGGGTTTCTTACCCTTAAGAATTTCATAGGCAGTCTTGTCATGTCGCTTAACAATAAGACACCTATTTTGAGTGTGGCAAGCAGTACTAACTGCTTCAGCCCAGAATTTACTAGGAAGGGAGGACTCACTGAGCATAGTTCGAGCAGCTTCAATGAGAGTTCTGTTTCTCCTTTCAGCTACTCTATTTTGTTCAGGAGTTCTAACAGAAGAGAAATTTTGTCTAATCCCTTGATCAGCACAAAAACTCTCAAGAGTGTGATTTCTGAACTCAGTGCCATGATCGCTTCTGAGTTCTTTAACCCGTATGCTGTTGAGGTTTTCCATCTTTTTAATGAAATTAATTATTTCCTCAGCAACATCACTCTTAGAATGAAGAAATATTGTCCAAGTATATCGTGAATATTCATCCACATGACTAAGGTGTATTTGCTACCCTTAGACTTTGGACATTCACTGGACCAAAAAGGTCCATGTGAAGTAGATGGAAGCAACCATTGATAGAGTTGGCTTGTTTAGTTTTGAAGGTGGCTCGGTGGCTTTTACCCTTTTCATAGGCACCACAGAGCCTGTCCTTCTCATAAGTGAGAGGAGGAAGGCCTCGAACAAGATTTTTCTTGGCTAAAGAATTGATTGTTTTGAAGTTCACATGCGACATACGCTTGTGCCACAACCAATTGATTTGAGAAGCAGCTTTTGAGAAGAAGCAGGTCTCACTGTCAGTTTTGACAGGAGTGAAATCTACCAAGTAGATATCTCTCTTTCTGGAGCGACCAAAACTACTTCTTTATTTACATTAATTACTGTGCCTTGATGCTTATCAAGGATAACCTTGTAGTCAGCATCGCACAGTTGACTGATGCTAATCAGATTGTGTTTCAAGCCGTTCACATAAGCGACCTTAGTGAACTTGATTAGCCCATTAGAGAGAGACCCATATCCTTCAGTTTGGCCAGTATAGTTGTCACCAAACACAACTATGGGACCATCAGTCGCCACAAAGTTATCCAGCAGGTCCTTGGATCCAGTCATGTGTTTTGAACAGCCACTGTCCAAATACCACACTTCTTTTCCTAGCGAGGCCTGCATGGATAAGAATAGAAGGATTTAGGCAGAATCGAGATTTTCTCCACTGATGGTATCATCAGTGGAGAGAGGAAGATGAGCATAATTATCATCATCAGTAGAGAGGGAAAGAGGGGCTCTAGGATCAGCGTTCTCATCAACTAGAAAATTTTCAACGAGTTGATGAACAAGAAGCATGTCACGAGTAACCTCATGTGTGAAGAATTGATCTTCAGAGGTATGAGTGACAGTGTTTCCAGTGTCTAGAACAAACATATTGCTGACCTGATTATCATTCCCATATTCAACCAGAACTCTGTCGAAACCATTTGAAATGATCTCTTGAGAGTGGGGAATGGAAATTCGCTGAGAGGCAATGAATTCAGCAATGTTGTCCTGATTAAGAACCACTGCTTCACTAGAGCTGACATTTGACTCAGCAGAAGGAGTTTGCTCAGCGATTACAGAGGAGGGATGAGCAGCAGAAGCTGAGGGAAGATTTGGCTGAATGACTACTTCAGGAGGATTCCTGGAGTCTTTGTCATTGCAGTCAGCAGCAATGTGTCCTCTTTTACCACATAGATAACATTTTCTTTCAGCATTCTGACTTTGAATCAGAAATTCCTTGAGTTGTGAGGACAAGTCGTTGACACGCTTACTCAACTCACATATCTCATGATTGGAGGAAGAGGTTGATGCTACTGAAGGGGTCTTTTTCTTCCTAGACTGAATAGGAAGAGTCTTGGGAACAGGGCCAAGAATAGACTTCCCATTAGATTGAGCATTTGAAGAGGAAGGGCCATGATTATTCATAACAACTCGCTGACCTCCTTGCTGAGGAGGCCTGACTTGCTGAACAGGTCTGAGTTGCTGAGAACCATGATGACTTTGAGCAACTTGTTGACCTCCTAGCTGAGGAGGTCTAACCTGCTGAACAGGTCTTGGTTGCTGAGGGACAAAAGTTCCCTTTGGGACATAGACAGAATTAGGTTGCTGATAACGAGCATCAGCAAACCTAGCTCGTCTATTCATCAGGTGATCATGCATAACAGACTTTCTGCCAGCATGAGAAGTATTAGAAGAAGACGAAGGCTGAAACACAGGGCGTTCAGCGACTGCTGAGGGAACAGAATTCTCAGCTGGTTGACTAACAGACACAGCTCGCTGAGTAGTGCTGTAGTCATATGGAATAACGACTTTGCTCCTTCTAAAAGGTTCAACGCTGAAACCACCATTGGGCTTAACAGTCAAAAGCTAAGGAGCAAGGGGCTTGAAACCATCACTTGAAGGATTTCCTTCAAATGTTTGGGAAGAGGAATATTGAACACGACCTTCATTAGGCATCATATCTATGATAGGATGATTAGGAAAGACGGTTTTAGCAAAGCTAGCTGTTGAGCTAGTTTCAGCTTGTGAGGAAGAAGAAGTGCTAGGAGAGGAAGACTCATCATTCAGTTCAGAGTGATAGTCATTCCCTTTGATAAAGTAATTTTTCAACATTTCCTCTGGAGATGCCTCAGCACTTGGAGGAATCCTCTCTTCAGGAGCAGGACAGTCGCTGAACATATTAGTTATGACAGCGGCAGTTTCATAATCACCACCAATGATGGCTTTTATTTGAGCGGGCACCTGCTTACTGAAGATTTGGTCATAAAGCCTGGAGGCTTTAGACCATGAAGTTACAATCTTCTCAAGGTCAGCGACCTGATTTTTCAGCTTCTCATTGGATATAGAAAGAGTTTGGTTAAGAAGCTTTTGAGACTCAAGCTCAACATGGACATTTCTTAGGTCCTTGAGCTTGTCAGCTTTAACACTTAACTCAGCACTAACTGAGTTAAGTTTAGACTGAAGGTCAGCACGAATTGACTCGACGTATTGAATGTCACAAGTAAGAGATTCAAGAATAGTAGGTTTGTCCTCTTCAGAGGCAGAAGAAAAAGTGCATACCTTCTTGATTGTGACATTCACCCACTGACTGGAGCACACTTGATCCTTTGTCAGCGCCTGATCATCAGCGAGTGCCATGAAGCAGATGGCATCTACGAAGTCCTCGCTGTCAGAAATGTCAGATTCGGCCCAGTCATGTTCTTCAGCAACAAGACCTTTGGCAGGGGCTTTAGCTTCTTCTACATCAGCCATTTTTGCACGAAGCTCATAATACTTCTTCTTGTATTCATCAGCAGGCTTGACAGAAGAAGAAGGTCTTGCTGACGAAGAAGAGGGCTTTGGTACCTGCAAAGAGGGAATAGAGACTTTGCAATCTTTTTGATAATGGCCTTTTCGACCACATCTCCAACATTCTTCCTGCGATTTGTCTACCACTGGTCTTTGGGAAGCAGTCGACCTACTACTGTTCCATTTCTTGGAATATCTTTTACCAGCGATAAGAGCAAATTGCATGAAATCCGAGAACATCTCTTGTCTCTCCTCGAAATCGAGGTCATTGACAAGGTCCTGGATATGAGATGGGGTAGAATTGCAGTTGTTAACATGAATAGTGCTAACTTCAGCAGAGACCAGGGCAAGAGGGTCATGAGCATGAAGGATAGACGATAGAGAGGAGGAAGAAGAAGAGCCAGCATGCCTTTTGGAATCAGCTTCAGCTCTCAAGTTTTGAGCGAGGGCTCTCTCTTCAAATTGAAGAGTGCCATAAAGTGATTCCAAGTCATGATGTTTCAATTGTTTGGTGGTCCTTAAGATTTGTCTTAGACCTTGCCACTTAATGGGCAAGCTGTCGATGAACTTGTGGCATACTTCAAGCATATCATGCTCTATGCCAGCGTTCGTCATGTCATTCAGAAGACATTTAAAACGGTTATAGTGCCATCCAGATTCTCATTAGGAAGAGAAAAGAATCCTTCATAGGCACGTTTCAAATCTATTTTATTGGTAGCAAGAACATCTTCTGTACCATCAAATCTGATACAAAGATTATCCCACACCTTTTTTGCAGAAGAAAGTTTGATGACAGATTTCATAATATCATTGGGAAGGGTGTTGATAATAAGATTTCTCAACCGAGCATCCAGATTGACAAGCCTACGCTCATCATCTGTCCATTGTACTTCTGGTTTTATGAGCTCAGTGACAACCTCAGGAGCATCAGCTGTGGCTCCTGGTGTCCTGGTAACCAGAACCGGTACATATGGCCCTCTGGTCAGAATGGTCATTAAGTAAGGTTCAACTCCTACTATGTGCAGGAGCATTCTCTCTTTCCAGGATCTGAAATCACGAGTTTCGAATCTTGGTGGGATAGAGACATACCCAAAGTCTCTGGTATTAACCAGAGTAGGAACCGAAGCCATGTAAAGAAAAAGTTTTAAGAGAAAGAAAAGAAAAGATTTTAGATGCAGAAAATTAAAGTACAGAAAGAAAAGTAATCTTGCAAACAGTTTTTCAGATCAGTTTCAGTGTATCGAAACACTGCTCTGATACCAACTGAAAGTCCCAAGTTTGCAACGATTAAGTAATTAAACAACTAATGTAAATTACACTAAGAACATAAGACAAGAAAGTAAGAAGTTTAATCATAAGTAACATACATTAAACAGTGAATACATGGTCGGTTTTTCAAAGAAATAAAAGAGAAAATATTGTTAAGTTTTTGACACACTAAAAACTTAACAATTATACAAAGAGAGAAAAACACACTAAGTGTAAATATGGCACACACCAACACTTTGCGGCTAGGTCAAGTGATGCTTTATATAAGAGAGAAAAGACATCACATGACAACCCAATAGATGTTGACACATAAAGGTTGTCAACCATCTATTGGCGTGTAAGACTGGTCTTCAGGAATCTCTGGTTACCATCTTGTTTCTTTCCCAAAATGGTATGAAAGAGAAACACCTTAGTACCATTTTGGTACAAGGTCACATGTCTTCATTCTGATCTATCAACACGTGTCCTTGGGGACCAGCCTTCTTATCTTCATCTTCTCGCCCATATATGACTTACAAAACATGATGACGAGTCATTGAACTTATACTTTAACTTGAAGATAATTGATGGTCGCTGAAGACTCGCTGACGAAGTCACTCGCTGAGTCTCTCAGCGAATCCATGACTCAACAATCTTCCACCTCACCATTGATTCCATACAAACATCACCATTATGGATAGTCTTACAAGTATAAAATGCATTAAAATGATATATTTATAAAAAGTTGTGATATTAATTATCATTTCCCATATGTTTAGATAATAATAGTTCATAGTTTATAATACCAACTAAGTATAATGTATTTGCTTCTAAATTTATTGTATTTGCTTTCAATATTAATAATAATATAAGAATGTATTAGTATATGATATGAAGATGAAGATGACATACATGGTTTTTATTTATATGTAGCGACATGATACCAATGTGTCACACAACTCTAACCATCTTGTGGTGGTGATATGAATATTACAATTGCTCTTACTTTTTATTTAGATCGGTGGGTATTCCTCTTTGTTGAGTCATGGATTCGCTGAAAGACTCAGCGAGAGACTTCGTCAGCGAGCTGTCAGCGATCATCAATTATCTTCGAGTTGAAGGATAAGTTCAATGACTCACCGCCATGTTTTGTAAGTCAAATATGGGCGGGAAGATGAAGATAAGAAGGCTGGTCCCCAAGGACACGTGTTGATAGATCAGAATGAAGCCATGTGACCTTGTACCATTTTGGTACTAAGGTATTTCTCTTTCATATCGTTTTGGGAAAGAAACAAGATGGTAAAAGAGACTCCTGCAGATCTGGTTTATCCACCAATAGATGGTTGACAACCTTCATGTGTCAACGTCTATTGGGTTGTCATGTGATGTCTTTTCTTCTCTATATAAAGTATCACTTGACCTAGCCTAAACGAAGTTGGTGTGTGCCACATTTACACTTAGTGTCTTTTTCTCTCTTTGTATAATTGTTAAGTTTTTAGTGTGTAAAAAACTTAACAATATTTTCTCTTTTCTTTCCTTGTAAACCGACCATGTATTCACCGTTTAATCATAACTACTTATGATTAAACTTCTTTACTTATTGTCTTATGTTCTTAGTATAATTTACATTAGTTGTTAAACTACATAATCTGTGCAAACTTGGGACTATCAGTTGGTATCAGAGCAGTGTTTCGATACACTTGAAACTGATCTGAAAAGTGTTTGCAAGATTATCTTTCTTTCTTTACTTTTAATTTTCTGCATCAAAAATCTTTTCTTTTCTTAAACTTTCTGTCTTCTTTTCTTTACTTTTTACATGGCTTCGGTTCCTACTCTGGTTAATACCAGAGACTTTGGGTATGTCTCAATCCCACCAAGATTCGAAACTCATGATTTCGGATCTTGGAAAGAGAGAATGCTCCTACACATAGTAGGAGTTGAACCTTACATGATGACTATTCTGACCAGAGGGCCATATCTACCGATTCTGGTTTCCAGGACACCAGGAGCTACTACTGATGCTCCTGAAGTTGTTACTGAGATTATTCAACCAGAAGTACAATGGACAGATGATGAGCGTAGGCTTGTCAATCTGGATGCTCGGTTAAGAAACCTTATTATCAACACCCTTCCAGATGACATAATGAAATCTGTCATCAAACTTTCTTCTGCTAAAAAGGTGTGGGATAATCTTTGTACCAGATTTGATGGTACTGAAGATGTTCTTGCTACCAAAAAGATAGATCTGAAACGTGCCTATGAAGGATTCTTTTCTCTTCCCAATGAGAATCTGGATGGCACCTATAATCGTTTCAAATGTCTTCTGAATGATATGACCAACGCTGGCATAGAGCATGATATGCTTGAAGTATGTCACAAGTTCATTGACAGCTTGCCTATCAAGTGGCAAGGTCTAAGAAAAATTCTTAGAACCACCAAGCTGCTGAAATAGCATGACTTGGAATCACTCTATGGCACTCTTCAATTTGAAGAGAGAGCCCTAGCTCAAAACTTGAGAGCTGAGGCTGATTCCAAAAGACATGCTGGGTCATCTGTTTCATCTTCTTCTTCTTTATCTAATTCTCCTCATATTCATGACCCCCTTGCACTAGTTTCTGCTGAAGTTAGCACTATCTATGTTAACGACAGCCATACAACCCCCTCCCACATCCAGGATCTTGTCAATGACCTCGATCTCGAGGAGAGACAAGAGATGTTCTCAGACGTCATGCAGTTTGCCTTCATCGCTGGTAAACGATATTCTAAAAAATGGAACAGTCGTAGGTCGACTCCCTTCCAAAAACCAGCGGTGGACAAATCGCAAGAAGAATGCTGGAGATGTGGTCGAAGGGGCCACTATCAAAAGGAATGCAAAGTTTCTATTCCTTCTTTTCAGGTAGCGAAAAAACTCTTCTTCATCAGCAAGGCCTTCATCTGTCAAGCCTGCTGATGAGTATAAAAAGAAGTATTATGAGCTTCGTGCTAAGATGGCTGATGTGGAAGAAGCCAAAGCTCCAGCCAAAGGTCTTGTTGCTGAAGAACACGACTGGGCTGAATCTGACATTTCTGACAGCGAGGACTTCGTAGATGCCATCTGCTTCATGGTACTCGCTGATGATCAGGCGCTGACAAAGGATCAAGTGTGCTCCAGTCAGTGGGTGAATGTCACAATCAAGAAGGTATGCACTTTTTCTTCTGCCTCTGAAGAGGACAAACCTAAATATCTTGAATCTCTTACTTGTGACATTCAATACGTCGAGTCAATTCGTGCTGACCTTCAGTCTAAACTTAACTCAGTTAGTGCTGAGTTAAGTGATAAAGCTGACAAGCTCAAGGACCTAAGAAATGTCCATGTTGAGCTTGAGTCTCAAAAGCTTCTTAACCAAACTCTTCAAGTATCCAATGAGAAGCTAAAAAATCAGGTCGCTGACCTTGAAAAGATTGTCACCTCATGGTCTAAAGCCTCCAGGCTTCATGACCAAATCTTTAGTAAGCAGGTGCCAGCTCAAATGAAAGCCATCATTGGTGGTGATTATGAAACTGCCGTTGTCATTACTAATATGTTCAGCGACGGTCCTGCTTCTGAAGAGAGGATTCCTCCAAGTGCTGTGGCATCTCCTGAGGAAATGCTGAAATATTATTTTATCAAAGGCATGAATGACTATCACTCTGAACTGAATGATGAGTCACCCTCTCCCAGCACTTCTTCTTCCTCGCAAGCTGAAACTAGCTCCTCAGCTAGCTTTGCTAAAACTGTCTTCCCTGATCATCCTATCATTGATATGATGCCTAATGAAGGCAGAGTTCAATATTCCTCTTCCCAAATATTTGAAGGAAACCCTTCAAGTGATGGTTTCAAGCCTCTTGCTCCTCAGCTTTTGACTGTTAAGTCTAAAGCTGTTGAACCTTTTAGAAGGAGCAAGGTCGCTATTCCATATGACTACAGCACTCCCCAGCGAGCTGTGTCTGCCAGTCATCCTGCTAAGAATTCCGTTCCCTCAGCAGTCGCTAAACGCCTTGCGTTTCAGCCTTCGTCTCGTTCTAATCCTCCTCATACTGACAGTAAGTCTGTTATGCATGATCGCTTGATGAAAAGACGAGTTAGGTTTGGTGATGCTCGTTACCAGCAACCTAACCCTGTCTATGTACCTAAGGGAACTTATATCCCTCAGCAACCTAAACCTGTTCAGCAGGACATACCTCCTCAGCGAGGAGGTCAGCGAGTTGCTCAGAAACCTATTCAGCAGGTTAGATCTCCTTAGCAAGGAGGTCAGCGAGTTGTCCAGACTCATTCTGGTCCTTCCTCTTCTAATGCTCAATCTAAGGGCAAGTCTATTCTTGGACCGGTTCCTAAGTCTCTTCCTTCTCAATTTAGGAAGAAAAAGGCTTCTTCAGCAGCCTCAACCTCTTCCTCCAACCATGAGATATGTGAGTTGACTAAACGTGTAAACGAATTGTCCTCACAACTCAAGGAGTTTCTGATTCAAAATCGTAAACCAAGAAAGTGTTATCTTTGTGGGGAAAGAGGACACATTGCTGCTGACTGCAATGACAAAGACTCTAGGAATCCTCCTGAAGTCGTCATTCAGCCAAATCTACCCTCAGCTTCTGCTGCTCCTTCCACCTCTGCTATCGCTGAGCAAACTCCTCCAGCTGAGTCTAACATCAGCTCGGGTGAAACAGTTGTCCTTAATGAGGACAACATTGCTGAGTTCATTGCCTCTCAGCGAATTTCCATTCCCCACTCTCAAGAGATCATTTCAAATGGTCACGATAGCTGTAACACCCCGACTAAGGCGGAAACACGAGATGTCACAGAATGACATGGTACAAAGATTTAAATATAAAACATCAACATAAAGTTTCAAATGCCATTCAAATTCAAAGGATTACAAATTCAAGTTGACGTTTAATAAACGTTACATAACCAAATTCATAAACATGCATGTAATCATCTCATCATTTTAACAACAAATATTTATCCATCTTTAATCCATCAACATAAAAACATATTTTTATGAAAAACTCCAGAAATATATTCATCAAAATAATAAAAAAATATAATCATCTTTCAAAGGAAAAATCACTTTAAAAGCTACTTAATCTATAACAACACTTTTGGGTCTTAAACTTGTTGAATCCTTGGATCTTTCTTCTTAGATTCGACATGCATGAGCATGGAAAGAAAGATCCTATCAACTTGCCCTCATCAAGTGTATATTACAAAGAAAACAAGAAGAAAGTATGAGTTTTTGATAAACCTTTGAATATGAACAAGAACAAGATTAGATCTAATAAAAAGGATGAAGATTATACCCTCTTGGATTCGGTTTTGATGTTGAGAATATGGCAGATTTTTCGTGGCTTTTGAAGCTCCAAATAACCCTTATTCTAACCTTAAAACAACCCTTAAACCTTGCTTGATTCAACCCCTTAGTAATCTATCTTAAAACCCTTATTATTAACAAGTGTTTATGTTGATTTTCTTCCCCTTTTTCCTTGCTTGTGGCTGCCGAAATTAGAGAGGAAAAGGAAGAGAGAAAGTTGTTGTTTGAGTGTAAGAGTATGTGTGTGTGTGTTGGGAAGAGAAAAGACTTGAGTATGTTGTTGTATGGGGAGTGTAAAGAGTGTAAATTTGAAATGAGGGTATGTGTGTGTGTTGTCTTGGGGCCGGCCTCATGGGGGGATTTTGAAGGGTTTCTATCTTCTTCTTTTTTTTATAAAAGTGTAAGTATATTTGTATAAAATGTATATGTGTATGGATATTTATTTTAACTAGTTAGCACAAGTTTAGGACATGTATTTGTGTTCATAGTTATATATGTACATAGCCGTGTGTATGTGTATATATTTATATACATTTGTAATTTAAAATTGTTACTTGATCCAATTAGTTATAATCTTGCATTTATATTCGTCATGTACTTATATACTTATTATTATTCAAGCATTTTCATGCATCTAAGGAGTTATAAATAATTTGAAGGTGCTCAAGGTGTAACTCCCAACTCAATAGATGGCACTACCTGAAGACACCTCAATGTCGATGGTGGAGTTACTTTGCATTATAAGCCCTGAACTGGAGACGACCAGTTACAGAGAGTATATACCAAGTTCTAGATAGATTACTTATTTAAGTGACAATAAGTAAAGAACAATGCAATAATACAAATAACTTGTCAAGTAAATTGGTGAGACAATATGTAATTTTCAAGTGTAATTTATTTATTAACTTTAAATAAATTACAAGGTTGTTGCGGAACCAAGATAATACAAGAATGTAAATATCCTAACAACCTATGAACTACAATTGATCTACACTCGGAATTTCTCTAAACAATCGAAACACTTAAAGTTGTGAAATGTTTCTTTTACGATTGAGAGAATATTGCACAAGTTCACCAAGAATATTGCAGGTATGCAAAGTGTGAAGTGTTTTCACTATGTGATTTCACTTATTATTCTTGTTGTGCAATGACTTGTATTTATAGGCAAAGTTAACATTGGGATGTTAACTTTGGCCGTACAAAAGTGGTTGAGAGCATTTAAGGAATAACATTTAATTCCTTAAAATGCAGTGTAAAGTTGCAGCATAAAGCAACTTTATTCAACCAGGTTTATGTATCTTTTATTACTTAAATAATAAGATGAATCTTATTATCCGGGTAAAAGCACATAAAGCATAAAAGTCAATTCCTCATAATCAGTGTAAAGCTTTGTAAGAGCTTTCCACTGATGGTCTCCAGTTTGTAACTGACTAGAATGTCAACTGGGCTTCGCTGCCATTGTCATTCTCTATCTTCCACTTGTTGTCTTCGACTTCAACTGGAAGAATTCTTCAACTGGTCAGTTCTCAACTGGAGGAAGTCTTCAGTTGCGTTGACTGTACGGTGCAACTGGACTTCAATATATTTCTGGACAAATCTTCTGGGTCTCCAGTTTCACTGGGTCTCTAGGTGCAACTGGAGACTGGCCAGTTTCTAACATTGGTACATCAGTGGCCGGCTGGGCAGATACATCAGATGCCAAACCTTTGCCCTTATCAACAACATTCCCCCTATCACCTACATCACCAGTTTCAACAACTCTTTGCTCACCAGCTTCAGTACTGGCAGCCACAATCAATTCTCTTCCAGGTGCAACTGGTGCAAGGACTGCACTTCTTTCCCCCTTGGCAGCATCTAGACCTGCCCTAATAGCTTCCCATTCAGAAGGGTGAGATGGCAACCGGTCAAGAGGCTGCCATGTTTGCATGTCCTTGCACTCCTTGAAAATTCCACACATCATCCTGAAAGACCTCCATAGATGGTTGGTCTCCTTTGACTGGGTCAAAACATTTGCTGTAACCTGTTCTTGACCAGTTTTCAATTCATTTAAAATCTTGGAATCTTCATCCAGACCAGAAACCACCTTGTCTTTTACCTCTTCATCCTTCTTCTTCAGACTTTCCACTTCAGTTGTTAGTTTATCCAAAGACTGAGCAAGAAGTGATACCTGGGTGTTTAAATTGTCAATGCTGCCTCTCAACTGGTTGATCTCACTAGTGAGTGGGGCCAGATCAACCTGAGGAGTGGCCAGCTTGGTGATCTCAAACATTACCCTTTTAATCAATTGTTGTTCTCTAGCACCCAACGTATCCTCTATCTTCTGACCAACTGAAGTCATTAACTGCTCTCCAAGTTCAGCCACATTCAACCCAGGCTTGTCAACCAATTCCTTTACCTATTTTTCAATCTCCCTTAAATCAACTTCCGAAGTTCTGACAGTGTTGCTCAGCAAGTTGGAGATTGAGGTTGTGACCTTGGACTGAGTGAGGTCAAAGGCTTCTTTCAAAGATGTTGCCAGATGTTGCAGCCAGTGACCAACTCATTTAGCTTGTTGAACACCAAGTCTTCATTTGATGAAAACTTGTTAATCCCCAGATCAACCACTTTAATGTTGGTCAAGTGATCCTTGTGGTATCTGGAGAAAGACTTGGTGTTTTTGTCAATTGTCTTTTGAATATCCTCCACCCTGGTTAGAAGGTTTTGGATATCGGCTTGAATAGAGACAACTTGACTGTCCAGTGACGAAGGAGAAGGTGTCACTGGACCAGCAGCAATTACAACTGGAGCAACTGGAGGAGGCAACCTTAGAGAAGTCTCCCTAGTTGTCATACCAGCAGTTGAAGAAATAGTAGGAGTGGTGGTAGAAGAAAGGACTGAAATAACAATGTGTTGTTCAGGCTGAGAATGCTCAGGTGTGAACAACGGCGGCGGTGGTGGGGGCATTTCTCGAAGGAGTGAGAATTGCCCAGTTGGTGATGGTGCCATACGTCTGTTTCCAGACATATAGTTATAAGTGGGGAATGGAATATCTGTAGGCTCATTTTCTTGGAGTGGTGAAAGTGAAATTAATGCATCTGGAAGCAAGACTGGAGATGAAGGGTTTTGATCTGGTACAGCAGAATCAAAAATCTCCAAGTCTGAAGCAGTACCTTCAGAATCCGAAGATTCTATAAGGATTTCCTCGTCATTAACATTCATGTCCAGATCCATGAATGTAACTGAGGGCTGACCAGAAGGGTCAGTCTCCAGATGACCTTCCCAGTTTCCTGGTTGGGTGCATCTGTTGGAGGATCAGATACCGAGGTATCTTCACCAGGAATAGAGGTTATTGGGGTTGCTTTAGTTATGGTTGCTCTATCCTCAACCACAACATTAGACGAACTGGAGGGTCCCTCATTATTTTGAGGCCCGCCCAGTTGTCTTTCTGACTAACCGTCAATTGGTGCATCAGTTTTAGCGAATGCCAGTTGCATTCATTCTGGAATCTCGACCTCTCCAGCTTCAGATACCAGAGAGTCTAAATTCCTCAACAAATCTCGCATAGTGTGAGGTGAATCTGTGCTAAAGTATGCATCACTGCCCAAAATTTGTTGAAAACAGAGAGAGAGAAACCTTGAGAAGGATACAAACTCCCTTGGTGCCCTTCAATTTTTGTACTAGGCTTCTGAACAAGATATCGGCAAAGTCTACTCTCAATCCATTCCACAAGCAGTATGCCATCTCTGCTTGTGAGGAGTTAATCTGGTCAAGACCACCAGAACTCCCACCCATACTCTCCACCAGGTGGATAAAAAAGTACCTCCATGAAGGTGTAAGACCCTTCATGGTCATCGCACCTTTCGTCTTCAACACCCTTTATCCAAGCACTCCTTATGTCCCATTTCAAGGAGGACTTGACGAAAATTTATGTTAGGGGGTAAGACAACTGGAGATTCACCCTCTCTCCAGTAGTTGAGGTATAAGGCATCCCTCAACACATCAGCGGACAAGGTACACTGGATTGTTCCACCTTTTAATGAAAAAGTGATGGAGGAACAATCTGAAGAAAGAGTGGCAGTGTACCAAAACTCACACAAGTAGTCGTGAAACATCTTGCGTGGGTTTAGAGAGAATGAGGGTCCTATTGGAGAATCCTTCAAAAAAAATTGGATTCTACTAATAAGGGTATTGGACCCTTGAGATTCTTGTAAGCTTGCCATCGGATTATTTGGATTGAGTTTGATGACCGGAGCATTACTAGGAGCACCAGATGCCGGTTTGACATCTGGTGAAGGAGCATATGGAACATTTAAGAGATTTACATCTCTTGAACGAGATGATTTAGGAGCCATTGGAAAATGAAATTGAAATTTAGGAATTAGGGTTCTTGATTTATGAAACAGAGAGAGAAATGAAGCAAGATGATTGGGAAGTAAATGAAAGAATGTAAAAGGAAGTAAATGTGATCGGAGTAAATAAGGGTATTTATAAGGAATTCAAGATCCCAATGAAATACCAAAAATTATATTTATTAACAAAATCAATTTTGTAGATATTTTAACAAAATAAGTTTGAATTTTGAAATAAAATCATAATTTGCCATGTCAACATTAAATGCTACCATGTTAGCATTAAATGCTACGACGGCTTATCTTACCCACGTGCCCACTCACTTTTTATGTTCCCAATACAAACAGTTGTTATTTACCAAAATGACTTTAAACACGTCAGATGATGATACCAAGTGGTTTAAAACACTCGAGTACCAACACGTGTCACAAATATTGACCAAGTATTTCAAACGTTATCAAAAATTAAGACAAGACTGAATCTGGTCACTGGATGGGGGGGGGGGGGGTTCTCCTTTTCCGGGGGGGGGGGGGGGGGTTTTTTTTTTTTTTTGGGGGGGGGGGGGGGGTCACTGGAGGATTAGTCCAGCGCCAGTTTCCAACTGGAGAGTTCTCCAGTTGCCATTTTCAAACAAAAACGAATTTTAGTCAGAAAATTATTTTGAGTCTTTCCCCTAAAATGATGATTCAGAAATCGATTAGTGCCAGGATAGTATCACAAAGGCGTTCGATAGCCTGGCGAGCAAAGATTACCTGGACCTCCTCAACTGGAGAACTTCATCAGTGTCACTGACGCGTTCAATAACAAAGAAATCTCCAGTTTTAAGGATTTAACATTCCCAGTTCGCTGATGAGATGTTTGAAGGTTTTCTCATCGAGAGGTTTTGTAAAAACATCAGCTAACTGTTTGTCAGTGGGGATGAAATGAATTTCAATGTCTCCTTTCATAACATGACCACGAATAAAATGATACCTGATGTCAATATGCTTTGTTTTGGAGTGCATCAATGGGTTGTGAGATATAGCAATTGCACTGGTGTTATCACAAAAGATTGGGGTCCTTGTATACTTTTGACCATAATCTAGTAACTGGTTCTTGATCCAGAGAATCTGGGCACAGCAACTGGCCGCAGAAATGTACTATGCCTCAGCAGTGGACATAGAGACTGAAGTCTGCTTCTTGCTGGTCCAACTTACCAGTTTCCCTCTAAGGAAATGACAACCACCAGTTGTTGATTTTCTATCGATCTTACAACCTGCATGATCTGAATCTGAATAACCCATTAGATCTAATTCTGAGCCTTTGGGGTACCAAAGACCAAGATTAGGACACCCTATCAGGTATCTAAAGATACGCTTAACAGCGTGCAAATGTGATTCTTTAGGGTTAGCCTGAAACCTGGCACATAGACATGTTGCAAACATTATATCTGGTCGAATGGCAGTTAAATACATCAGTGAACCAACCATACCACGATAGTCAGTTATGTTCACTGGTTTGCCAGTTGGGTCACAGTCCAAATTTATTGGTGCTGCAATAGGTGTGTTTTTCGATGGGATTGAATCATATTTGTATTTTCTTAACAAATCTCTGACATATTTTCCTTGGTTTATGAAAAATTCCATTTTCAGTTTGCTTAATCTGAAGACCTAAGAAAAATGTTAATTCACCCATTAAACTCATCTCATACTCAGATGACATGATTTTAGAAAACTTTTTACACATTGTATCATCAGTTGAACCAAATAATGTCATCAACATAAATTTGTACCAGTAAGATATTACCTTTTTCTTTCAAGATAAATAAGGTATTATCTATTGCACCTCTTTGAAAGCCATTTTTAAGAAGATGTTTAGTTAAAGTATCATACCAGGCTCTTGGGGCTTGTCTTAGACCATACAAAGCTTTGTTCAATCTAAAGACCCAATGAGGATGCTTCTCATCGATGAAACCTGGAGTCTGCTTAACATAAACTTCTTCTTCCAATGTTCCATTAAGGAACACACTTTTGACATCCATCTGGAAGACTTTAAACTGCAGGTGGGCTGCATAAGCCAAAAATATTCTGATGGCTTCAAGTCTTGAAACTGGAGCAAAAGTTTCATCAAAGTCAACGCCCTCTGCTTGACAATAACCCTGGGCAACTAATCTGGCCTTGTTTCTTACAACATGGCCATCTTCATCCATCTTGTTTCCGTAGACCCATCTTGTACCAATAGGTTCTTTCTTTAACCCTGGTGGACAAGGAACAAGCTCCCAAACATTGTTCCTTTCAAACTGGACGAGCTCTTCTTGCATAGCTTCCACCAGCTTGGGTCTGCCATAGCCTCGTCAATCTTCTTTGGTTCAATTAGTGATAAGAAGGTGACGTTTAAGCATTGCTCACTGGTGGCTCTTCTAGTCTGAACCCCACTATTTGGATCTCCCACAATCTGTTCAATTAGATGTGCTTGAGTCCATCTAGTGTAATGACTAGGCTGGTGTAAAACAATATCAGTGCAAGTCACCTGGCGATCTTCTTCAGTTGCAGTAGCTTCTGGAGGAGGATCGGTCCAAACTACTTCTACATCCTCATCAAAGTCAATGAGGTCACGATTTGCATCATGAAATTCTTCATTCAAAGGCATTTTTTGAAGAACTGGAGAAGTTGGAGTTTGAACTGGTGCTGATATTGGAGTGGCACGTACATCAGATCCAATCACCAATTCTTGTGGTAAGTTGAAATTGATGGAGGGATAGAATGATGTGTCACTGATGCTGTTCTTCTTCTTAACTGGTTCCAATTTGTTGTAACTGGAAACATCTTTTGGTGAAACAACTGACGGATGAACTTGGTCAGTTTCGCCAAAATTTATTGGAATGACTGGAGAAATATCAAGGCTTGGTCTCTTGTTGATTGCTTCAGTTGACTCGTCGAATGTGACATGAATTGTCTCATGAACCTTTTGGAGTCTACAATTATAAACTCTAAAGGCCTTTCGAATATCTGAATAACCTAAAAATACCCCTTCATCAGCTTTTGCATCAAACTTTCCAAGCTGACTGGAATCGTTTAAGATATAAACTGGACAACCAAATACATGAAAGTATCCAATATTGGTTTACGATTCCTGAGTACTTCATAGGCAGTCTTCTTATGTCTCTTGATGTAGACTGACCGGTTTTGGGTGTGACAAGCAGTTGCAACTTCCTCAGCCCAAAAACTGGTGGGAAGACCTGATTCAGATAGCATACTTCTGGCGGCTTCTATTAGGACCAGTTTACTGGTAAACTGGCCAGTCTCCAGTTGCACCTGGAGACCCAGTGAAAATGTCCAGAACTGGAGACCCAGAAGATTTCCAGAAATATATTGAAGTCCAGTTGCACCGTACAGTCAACGCAACTGAAGACTTCCTCCAGTTGAGAACGACCAGTTGAAGAATCATTCCAGTTGAAGTCGAAGACAACAATGGAAGATAGAGAATGGCAATGGCAGCGAAGCCCAGTTGACATTCTAGTCAGTTACAAACTGGAGACCATCAGTGGAAAGCTCTTACAAAGCTTTACACTGATTACGAGGAATTGATTTTTTGCTTTATGTCCTTTTACCCGGATAATAAGATTTATCTTATTATTTAAATACAAAAGGTACATAAAGCTGGTTGAATAAAGTTACTTTATTCTGCAACTTTATACTGCTTTTTAAGGAATTAAATGCTATTCCTTAAATGCTCTCAACCACATTTGTACGGCAAAGTTAACATCCCAATGTTAACTTTGCCTATAAATACAAGTCATTGCACAACAAGAATATTCAAGTGAAATCACATAGTGAAAACACTTCACACTTTGCATACCTGCAATATTCTTGGTGAACTTGTGCAATATTCTCTCAATCGTTAAAAGGAACATTTCACAAATTTAAGTGTTTCGATTGTTTAGAGAAATTCCGAGTGTAGATCAATTGTAGTTCATAGGTTGTTAGGATATTTACATTATTGTATTATCTTGGTTCCGCAACAACCTTGTAATTTATTTAACATCAATAAATAAATTACACTTGAAAATTACATATTGTCTCACCAATTTACTTTACAAGTTATTTGTATTATTGCATTGTTCTTTACTTATTGTCACTTAATAAGTAATCTATCTAGAACTTGGTATATACTCTCTGTAACTGGTCGTCTCCAGTTCAGAGCATACATTGCAAAGTAACTCCACCATCGACATTGAGGTGTCTTCAGGTAGTGCCATCTATTGAGTTGGGACTTACACTATCAGTGTGCGATTCTTTCTTTCGACAACTCCATTCTGCTCTGGAGAGTGTGCTGATGAGAAGTTTTGAGAGATGCCAGTGTCATTGCAAAATGTTTCAAGTACCTTATTTCAAAATTCAGTACCATTATCACTTCGCAACTGACAGACTTTTCGAGTATACATGAGTTCAATTCTCTTGATGAGAGAGATGATTTCAGCAGGTGCATCACTTTTGGATCTGAGGAATACCACCCAGCAGTATCTGGTGAATTCGTCAACCACAACTAGAGTGTACTTCTTTCCAGCTCTAGTTTGAACATTCACTGGACCAAAGAGATCCATATGTAGCATGTGAAGAGGTTCAGTGATGCTAAAGTTTTGCCTAGTTTTGAAACTGGCCCTTTTCTGCTTGCCCATCTCACACCCTGGACATGGCTTTTCTTTATTAAAAGAAATCTGTGGCATCCCATCAACCAGTTGTTTGCGAGACAACTTGTTAATATTTTTGAAATTAAGATGGGATAATCTTTTATGCCACAGCCAGTTGGTGTCCTCATCAGCTTTGGTATAGAAGCATTGCTCTTTTGGAGCTGGTTCCATATCCATGATGTACACATTTCCTTTTCTTGGTGCAACCATCACCACTTTCCAATCCTTGTTAAATATGGTGCCTTGAGCAATATCGAACAAAACTCTGTAGCCATCATCACAAAGTTGGTTGACACTGATCAGGTTGTATTTCAAACCATTCACAAATGCAACTCTTTTGAATTCGACTTGTCCATTATTGAGCACACCATATCCTTCAGTCTTTCCAGATTGATCATTACCAAACGTCACTGTCGGTCCATCTTGGATAGTGAACTCTTCAAGCAGGGGCTTACATCCGGTCATAGTCCGGCCAGCAACACTGTCCAGATACCAGATATTCTTCTTTCGATCGCCCTGCACACCCACAAAAATCATCAGTTATTTTTGTGAACCCATCTTTTCTTGATGGTTCACTGGACTTCTCTACAGAAGTCACAGTTGATTGTTGTGGTTTTGAACTGGAGGCTACATCTGGAGCATTTTCACAAGCTCCAGGTGCAGGAGTAAAAACGATTGGTACTTGATACTTGCTCCCCTTATTTTTACCAGATTTAGTTCCAGATGGAACATTCTTTTGTTTAGGTTTTGAAAGGGGGGGTTTAATATTTTGTTTAATAACTGGAGGTGATGAACCTCCTTCCAGATTTTCAATCCGGGCAGTACAACTCTGAACCTGTCGAGACAAAAGTTGGAGTTAACTTTCCAGTTTAAGCAAAATATTGTTTTCATCAGGCAACTGAACCTTGGACCTTGGTTCAGCTGGAGTTTTAGTCTGTCGGGTCTTGGGCTCCTTAGACTTATGAGGTAAAGGCTTGTTAACAGTGGCCTTTTTGACTGGAGTTTTAGCCTGTTTGGATCCAGGTTTAACCTCAATGGGGGTGGTCTCAATGGGTTCAGTTTCAACAGCTTCAGGTTGATCATAAGAAGTTTCAACCCTGAGAGTTGGAGGCAATGCATGAAGATCTGGTATGAGAGTTGCTATCTCCAGATCTCCAGATTTCCATGCATTCTTCTGGGCATCGATAGTTCTAGAAAATGCATCATAGTTCTTACCAGATGCTTTTACCCATGACTTGATAATCTTTTGTTCTTTTTCAAGATCAGAAAATAATTTTTGATTATCAAGTTCCAAAGCCTTAATTTTTAAAACTGACTCCTTGAGAGCCAACTGGACACTTTGTAAATCATTCAGTTGTGGTTTAACATTGTTCAGTTCAATTAAGATAGTGTCAAGATATCTTTCACTATCTGCTCTAACAGTTTCCACAAAAGCTAAATCACCACTTAATGATTCAGCCAGGTCCAGTTTCAGTTAGGGTCAACTTGGTTGTCATAATCACATACCTTTTTCAAGATGATGTCCACCCATCTTCCAGTGATGACATCTTCTTTTGCCACATGCTGTTGTTGATCTTCCAAGGCCATGAAACACATGTCCCTTTCCTCTTCTTCATCAGCTGATGAGTCATCAGAGTACTCCCATTTTCCCTCAGTTTGTGCCATTAAGCACTGATCCTTTTTCTTTTCCATGGACAAGAGGGCAATCTGGGCCTTAAGCTTCTTGTATTTAGCTTTGTAGCTATCATCAGGCCGATTGAAATTAGGGACAGGGGGACCAGTTTGGTTGTTCAACTGACTAGATCTGCATTCCTTCATAAAATGACCTTTCTTACCGCATTTATAGCAGGTAAGATTGGTTTTATCCAGAGAGCTGGAGCTGGAAGCATTGTTTGGGCCATTAAATCTTTTAGATTTATGCTTAAACCTGTTAAAGGTTTTAGCAATCATGGCTACCAGATCATCATCGTAAGTTTCCTCACAACCATCACTGATTTAAGTGGTCAGGCCAGAGTTCAAGAAACTGTTTAACATCTCCTTCATTGAGTGTGACTGGACACTCTCTGCAGACATTAAAGCAGCACAAGGTCACTCAGGTACACTAGCAACCTTGGAACTCTGGGCATGGTTCATGGCATTCTGCTCAGCCACCAGTCTTGCAGCATTATTATCTTCAGTGAATCTGAAGGCTCCATAGAGCGATGCAAGAGTATGGCTGTGCAAGGTTTTACCTGTCTTAAGACAAGAACCATGTTTTCCCATTTGGAAGGAAGAATATCACAAAACTTCTCAAGAAGAATATCCTTATCCTTCTCTACACGCAAGCCTCTCAGCTGATTAATGAGGCTAGAAAATCTGGTGTATGTACCAGTTAGACTTTCATTGGGCAAGTCAAAGAAGGATTCATACTTCTTGTTCAAGGCAACTTTTCTGGTGACAATAGTGTCATCATCTCCTTCAAACTGAATAACTAATTCATCCCACATTGACTTTGCACTGGGGAACAACACAAGTGTTGGAATTAGATCTTCAGGAACAGCACCAAGAATCATGTTCTTGAGTCTGGTGTCCAGATCTACAAGCCTACGATCCTCATCAGACCAATGGTCTTCGAGCTTTTCTCTTGAACCTCTTCTTCCAGTTGGATCTAGAAGAGGACTCACCCCAAGAGACATGGGTATATATGGTCCATCCTTAAGGATTTTCAACATATACCTCTCTATCCCACCAAAATGCAAAAGCATTCTAGCCTTCCATGTACCAAAGGTCTCACTGTTTCCATCAAATTTTGGAATAGGAGAGTTAGAATAATGTACATGGACATGATTTGGGGCAGTAGGAGGAGGAGGGTTAGTATTAACATTTTGAAACGGTTGTGCATTAGTATTTAGAGGGTTTTCACCTTGACCAGAACCATCTCCACCTTCAGTAGTGTTCATCATAGCAGATCTAGGCAAGTTTATTAGCCTTCTGCTCTGATACCACTTGTAAGTCCCAACCCAATAGATGGCACTACCTGAAGACACCTCAATGTCGATGGTGGAGTTACTTTGCAATACAAGCCCTGAACTGGAGACGACCAGTTACAGAGAGTATATACCAAGTTCTAGATAGATTACTTATTTAAGTGACAATAAGTAAAGAACAATGCAATAATACAAATAACTTGTCAAGTAAATTGGTGAGACAATATGTAATTTTCAAGTGTAATTTATTTATTAACTTTAAATAAATTACAAGGTTGTTGCGGAACCAAGATAATACAAGAATGTAATATCCTAACAACCTATGAACTACAATTGATCTACACTCGGAATTTCTCTAAACAATCGAAACACTTAAAGTTGTGAAATGTTCCTTTTTATGATTGAGAGAATATTGCACAAGTTCACCAAGAATATTGCAGGTATGCAAAGTGTGAAGTGTTTTCACTATGTGATTTCACTTATTATTCTTGTTGTGCAATGACTTGTATTTATAGGCAAAGTTAACATTGGGATGTTAACTTTGGCCGTACAAAAGTGGTTGAGAGCATTTAAGGAATAGCATTTAATTCCTTAAAATGCAGTGTAAAGTTGCAGCATAAAGCAACTTTATTCAACTAGCTTTATGTACCTTTTATTACTTAAATAATAAGATGAATCTTATTATCCGGGTAAAAGCACATAAAG
This sequence comes from Erigeron breviscapus, assembly GCA_034093135.1. Classification (NCBI taxonomy): domain Eukaryota; kingdom Viridiplantae; phylum Streptophyta; class Magnoliopsida; order Asterales; family Asteraceae; genus Erigeron; species Erigeron breviscapus. The sequence continues at coordinate 81,141,498 of CM067175.1, read as the reverse complement.
CATAAAAGTCAATTCCTCGTAATCAGTGTAAAGCTTTGTAAGAGCTTTCCACTGATGGTCTCCCGTTTGTAACTGACTAGAATGTCAAATGGGCTTCGCTGCCATTGTCATTCTCTATCTTCCACTTGTTGTCTTCGACTTCAACTGGAAGGATTCTTCAACTGGTCAGTTCTCAACTGGAGGAAGTCTTCAGTTGCATTGACTGTACGGTGCAACTGGACTTCAATATATTTCTGGACAAATCTTCTGGGTCTCCAGTTTCACTGGTCTCCAGGTGCAACTGGAGACTGGCCAGTTTACCAGTAAACTGGTCCTAACAAAGGTATTTTCATGCCAAATATTATTTAGTTGGCTTGATGATTTAATTTGTTGGTCATTCATAAGAATTTTTGATTGTTATCTCAACTTGTGAGACTCACTTTATTATTTATAGTTTGATCGAACATTAATAAGGTTTTTGTTCAATGGTATTTCATTTGATTAATTTGGAACTAAATAATAGCTTTAGATTGCTAATTTAGGGGCATTAACTACTAGCTTCAAGTATAACTATGGCTTGCGAGATCATAGACAACATAACTAGCACATATATAATATTAAAAAGTAGGGTTGTTACAATAGCGTTCTGGTTGAATATGGGAATGACAATCAGGTCAGTAACATGTTCGTTCTTGACTCCGGAAATACTGTCACTCATACTTCTGAAGATCAATACTTCCCTTATGAGGTTACTCGTGACATGCTTCCTGCTCATCAACTTGTTGATGATTTTCCAAGAGATGAGATTACTGACCCAAATGCTCCTCTTCCTCTCTCTACTGATGATACTGTCAGTGGAGAAAATCTCGATTCCGCCTAAATCCTTCTATTGTTATCCATGCAGGCATCGCTAGGAAAAGAAGTGTGGTATTTGGACAGTGGCTGTTCAAAACACATGACTGGATCCAAGGACCTGCTGGATAACTTTGTGGCGACTGATGGTCCCACAGTTGTGTTTGGTGATAACTCTACTGGCCAAACTGAAGGATATGGATCTCTCTCAAATGGGCTGATCAAGTTCACTAAGGTTGCTTATGTGAATGGATTAAAACACAATCTGATCAGCATCAGTCAACTGTGTGATGCTGACTACAAGGTTATCCTTGATAAGCATTAAGGCACAGTAATTAACATCAATAAAGAGGTAGTCTTGGTTGCTCCTAGAAAAGGGATATCTACTTGGTAGATTTCACTCCTGTCAAAACTGTCAAAAGCTGCCTCACAAATCAATTGGTTGTGGCACAAGCGTATGTCGCATGTGAATTTTAAAACAATCAATTCTCTTGCCAAGAAAAATCTTGTTCGAGGCCTTCCTCCTCTCACTTATGAGAAAGACAGACTTTGTGGCGCTTGTGAGAAAGGAAAAAGTCACAGGGCCACATTCAAGACCAAACAAGCCAATTCAATAAATGGCTGCTTCCATCTCCTTCACATGGACCTTTTTGGTCCAGTGAATGTCCAAAGTCTAAGGGGTAGCAGATACACCTTAGTTATTGTGGATGAATATTCACGATATACTTGGACAATATTTCTTCATTCCAAGAGTGATGCTGCTGAGGAAATAATAAATTTCATCAAAAAGATGGAAAACCTCAACAGCATAAGGGTTAAAGAACTTAGAAGCGATCATGGCACTGAGTTCAGAAACCACACTCTTGAGAATTTTTGTACTGATCAAGGGATTAGACAAAACTTCTCTTCTGTTAGAACTCCTGAGCAAAATGGAGTAGCTGAAAGGAGAAACAGAACTCTCATTGAAGCTGCTCGAACTATGCTCAGTGAGTCTTCCTTTCCTAGTAAATTCTGGGCTGAAGCAGTCAGTACTGATTGCCACACTCAGAATAGGTGTCTTATTGTCAAGAGACATGACAAGACTGCCTACGAAATTCTTAAGGGCAAGAAACCTCAAATTGGATATTTCCATGTCTTTGGATGTCCAGTTTTCATCCTGAATGATAAGGATCATTTGGGTAAGTTTGATCCCAAAGCTGATGATGGCTATTTTCTGGGATATTCTTCTATTAGTAAGGCTTTTAGAGTTTTCAATACTCGCACTCAAAAAGTAGATGAATCAATTCATGTTACTTTTGATGAAAGCTGTTCAGCTCTAGGTGATCTTTCAAGTGAGTCATCTGCTGAAGTAATCCTCAGCGATCTTGCTGATCCTTCAGTAGAGTCAGCGACACATAATGATGTTGCTGCCTCATCTGCTGCTGATACTTCAAGCCTCTCAACAAATGATGAGTATGTGGCAGCTCACATTTACTCTATTGATCCAGTTGAGCCTCTCCTTAGGACAGTTAATGCCACTTCCATTAACGTTACTCCCTCAGCTGAACCTCAAGCTGCTGACAGTGTCGCTGAGGAAATCTTTCATGATGCTTCAGTGAATCCTATTTCTGGAGACGCTGATGATGACACATCTCAACAAGAGGTACCCACTGTTCTCAGTGACCATCCTGTCAGCAACTCTGAACCTTCTCTAACCATTGATCTTTCCACTTATTCTCTTACTCCAAATGATCCTACCACCACCTTATCCACTGTCACTCACTCTTCTTCTATCCATACACCAGCACTCCAATGGACTGCTGATCACCCTCTTGACCATGTGATTAGTAATCCACACAATGGTGTCAAAACTCGCTCAGTGACAAGTAATACTTGTCTCTATGTCAATTTCTTATCTCAAATTGTGCCTGCCAATATTGGCGAAGCCATGGCTGATCCTTCTTGGGTGGAAGCCATGCAAGAAGAATTGACACAATTTGAAAGAAATCATGTTTGGTTTCTTGTTACTCCTCCCTATAAGGAACCTATTGGCACTAGATGGGTTTATAGGAATAAAATGGATGAAGTTGCTGTAGTTATCAGAAACAAGGCAAGACTGGTTGCTCAAGGTTATACTCAAGCTGAAGGCATTGATTATGATGAAACCTTTGCTCCAGTCGCTCGCCTTGAAGCTATTCGTCTCTTTCTTGCTCACGCTTCCTATAAAGGCTTCACTGTCTATCAAATGGACGTCAAGAGTGCCTTTCTAAATGGTGCTCTTGATAAGGAAGTCTATGTTAAGCAGCCTCCAAAGCATCCTCACTATGTTTACAAGTTAAATAAAGCCTTATATGGTCTTAAACAAGCTCCTAGAGCTTGGTATGACACTTTGTCTACCTTCCTTCTTGACCATGGCTTTCATAGAGGAACCATAGACATCACTCTCTTCATCTACAAGAAGAAATCTGATGTTCTGGATATGTTCAGATTTATGTCGATGACATCATCTTTGGTTCCTTATCTACCAAACTCTGTCAAAAGTTTAGCGCTCTTATGTCTAGCACTTTTGAAATGAGTATGATGGGTGAGTTAACCTTCTTTTTGGGGTTACAAATTAAGCAGCTTCCCACTGGAATATTTATCAATCAAGAAAAATATATTCGGGATATGTTGCATAAATTTGACTTCACCCATGTTACTCCAAAAAGAACTCCCATGTCCCCTCCTAATAATCTCCATGCTGACCCAAATGGTAAGTATGTGAATCCCACTCACTATAGAGGCATGATTGGTTCGCTGATGTATCTCACAGCGAGTCGCCCAGACATTATGTTTGCAACATGCCTCTGTGCTCGCTATAAAGCCTCTCCTCGTGAGTCTCATCTTCTCGCTGTCAAACTCATCTTTAAATATCTTAAGGGTACACCCACGCTAGGTCTATGGTACCCCAAAGATTCCGACTTTGACTTAGTTGGTTATTCTGACTCTGACTATGCTGGGTGCATGCTTGATCGCAAAAGCACCAGTGGAGGATGTCAACTATTGGGGGGGGGGAAGCTGACTAGTTGGACTAGTAAAAAGCAACACACAGTTTCCATCTCCACCGCTGAGGCAGAATATGTCTCTGCAGCAAGCTGTTGTGCCCAAATTCTTTGGATGAAACATCAGCTTGCTGACTATGATTTGGAATATTCAAAAATTCCAATCATGTGTGATAATACAAGTGTTATTGCTATTACACACAACCCTGTTCAACACTCTAAAACTAAGCATATTGATATTCGATATCACTTTATTCGTGATCATGTCATGAAAGGTGATATTTAAATCTATTTCATCCCAACTTATGATCAAATCGCTGATATTTTCACTAAACCATTGGATGAAACTAGATTCAAATTGCTTGTTAGCAAATTAGGAATGCTGAATGGGGAATCAGCGACATGATTTGACATGTATGCTAACTCAGCGAGTTTAAGTCTGTCTTACTCGCTAAACCTAAAGCAATGAAGAGCTTAAAGTCTTCATCTAGTCCAATAGCAAACGGCTATGGTAAAGACTTCTTAAATCCGTTGATCCCTTTTGCTTTGGGAAAAAGCAAAATAAAAGCAATGGAGAGCTAAAAGTCTTCATCTAGTCCAATAGCAAACGGCTATGGTAAAGACTTCTTAAATCCGTTGATCCCTTTTGCTTTGGGAAAAAGCAAAATAAAAGCAATGGAGAGCTAAAAGTCTTCATCTAGTCCAATAGCAAACGGCTATGGTAAAGACTTCTTAAATCCGTTGATCCCTGTTGCTTTGGGAAAAAGTTAAATAAAAGCAATGGAGAGCTAAAAGTCTTCATCTAGTCCAATAGCAAACGGCTATGGTAAAGACTTCTTAAATTCGTTGATGGCTGACAGTTTGCCAAAAACTGTAGTCAGCGACCAACGTTAGTTGTGAAGTCGCTGACAAAACATTAGACATGCTGAGCATCTTCCAGCATGTGGTCTTTCCAAATAATTAAATGTTCTCAGCATTCAAACTTCTTTTCTCAAAAGGGTGCTGAAGTAAAAGGCATTTAATTATATTAAATATCTTTCTTAAACAATAAAATTCTTATTTAATAAAACATAGGATATTTTCGAAACTAAGTGTTTTCAAAGTAACTATGTGGGTGACGTGGCAAAATTTTGAACCACATGTTTTATAAATTCAAACTGAAAGGTCACCTCGATTTCTTCCTTGATCACGTCATTTGTCTGTATGTGACAGTCTGATTGACAGGTTACGTCTGTCAATACGGCGCACACTCAAGTATTTTTGAATAAAATTTCTTTTCCTTTTATTTAAACGTTACTCACATCTAATTTTATATATTATATATATATACCATTTTATTTATAAAACAGTTGTTGATTACAACTGTTATTCAAAAGGAAGAGAGAGAAAATCCCTTTTGTCCTTTCACTCAACCAATCATACCCTATATATACAGCCTCACTTTCACACACCTATTTTCACGCTTCCATAAACTATTCATTTTCTCTCTAATCAAATATCTCTCTCTCCTTCTGTTCATCTTCTTTCATAAATATCTTCATCTTCTTCGATCAATTTCTCAAATATATCAATGGCATCTTCATCCGAAATTCCTCAATCTACTGAAGGTGTTGAAATTCCTTCTTCTTCAACACCTACTGTTCAAAACCCCTCAGTTCCTGAACAACCTGTTCAAGAACCAGTCACTTATCTAAACTCTCAAGAATATCTGCCAGTAAACGTGACCAAATCTTCTAAAGTCTCATTTCCTCCCTCAAAGATGATTGTCAAATCCAACAATCATTTTGGCACGTCTGAAGTACCAAAAGGTACAAAAGGATATACGCCAATGCTGGATTTCATCCACGCATCTCCTGCAAACTATTGCATCATGGCGGACCCAGAACAAATTTTTGTCCATCTTCTTCGTGAGTTCTCGTGGACTTGTGAGTATGATGATAACTCAAAGTCCATTACTAGCACAGTCCGCCAGGGGGAGAAAACCATTACAATCACTCTGGTATCTCTTCGCCAAACCCTAAGGTCGTGTTTGGTTCGCAGAATGTTTTCTGAAGAAATGGAATTTGATGGAATGGAATTTGATGGAATGGAATATGATGGAATGGAATTTGATGGAATTGAATTTAATTCCTTTAGTATGTTTGGTATGCAACCTTCTTAAAAAAATCATGATACACATATTAGGAAATGACATCATTAGCCCTCTTATTAAAAAATGAAAACTAAACCTACCTAACCCAGATTTACTTTTATGCCTTTCCATCAGACATCATCGTCATTCATTCCGCTCGATTTTTCTCTGTCTATTTTTCTTCCATTCATGGAGCAACAAACAATTAAATCAAATTATAAGTCACCCCTATCTTTATGGCTTTAGGGTGGCTGTGAGCGACTATAGATGTGAACGACGATGGTGCAACAGTGGTGTGAAACGACGATGGTGTAGGTTGGCTGGTCGGAAATTGAGAGCGTTGCAGGTTGGCTGGTCGGAAATTGGCTGCTCGGAATCACACCGTTGGTCTGTACCAGTTTCTCCTCTTTACTTTATGGTTATTTCTTGTAGTATTTAAGTTGGAATCACATACATGGCTGTTTATTTGGACAACAGTGGTTATGTGTGGTGGTGGTGGTGGCAGGATAAGGTTGGTCGGAGGTTAGTAACAGTGGAGGTTTACCGGAAGTTGTAGTGATTAATAGAGATGAAGAGGATGATATGTGTAGGGATAATATGGTCTTACTAGATTCAAGTTTTGATGGAATTAAAATCCATCACACCCACCTAAAGAATCAAATTCATACAAAGGATGGAATGTGAACATTCCATATGAATTGAATTCCTTCTTATTTTAGCAACCAAACAAGCAAACGGAATGGAATCTGTAACATCCCAAACGTTTTATGTTTGACTATTTGACTTTCCGTTAGTTAACGTTAAGTCTATTATGTTTATGTGCCCTATATGGGATTATGTGATTAAATGCTTAGACGTTTAATATGAAATGACAGATATGTTGATTAATGAAAGTAAAGTTAAGTTATAAAGTGCTTGTTAGTATGTTAAGACTCCCGTAGAAAGTTAAGCTAAGAACGTTAAGTTGAAGAGTTGAGGGGTCTTAAGTGTAAGTTTGAGTTTGGTGGCCAGGGGTTAGGGAGCAATTAGGCAGCCCTAATGTCACAAAACACCTGCTCTTGTGTGTGTGAAACCTCTCAACCGATCCCCTCAATCCCCAAGACAAGTTTCCCTCAAGATTCAATCGATTCGTGCCGTATTGATCAAGTTTTGATTAGATCTTGGATCCTCTAAGTCATCTACAGGTAATATAGGTAATATTATCTTTGAATTCTGATCTTATGAGTCATAGATGAGTTATAATCTAGTCCATAGGGTTTGGGTTGGGTTATTTGATCAAACGTTTATCGAATTCATGTTATTCGGGTGTTTTAATGATTGATTTATGATGTAAAGGATTAAGGGATTAATAGGATGGTTTAAGTTGATGAAAGTGCAATTAAAAGGATTAATTTTAAGTCCCCAGGTTGGATTTGGGGTATGGGTTTGTATGGAATTCGTTTGATCAAAGAACAAAAATTAGGTTTCTGGTCGACACTCCAGGTGCGACGCACCAGGAGGGTGGTGCGACGCACCACAACCCAAAATGAAAAAAATGGATTTCAGCCAAAAGCCCGATATGCGGCGCACCAATGGGTAGGTGCGGCGCACCTGCATCTATTCAGAATTTTCTGATGGATTTGTGCGACGCACCAAGGAGTAGGTGTGGCGCACCTACTTATGTTCAGAATTTTCTGATCGATTTATGCGACACACCATGTGGGAGGTGCGACGCACCTCTTGTCCAGTTTTCACAAAACATTTCGTTTAGCTTATATTCGATCTTATACTCGTTCTAGGTTGTCGGGAGCACTTAGCAAGCACTATAAGATACTTTTTACTTGTTGGTAAGCTGTACCGAGGTAAGATAACATCTTTTGTCACCTGTTGGTACAACAAACACGTTTTCATAAGTTAAACCTTCCAATTGAATATGTATGTACATTTTATGTTCATGGGTGACTATGGGAGGTTGCAAAGGGATATATTACTTACCGTTTATGATATTAACATTCATATGCAGGTTGCAATGGTATGTGGTAAGTATATATGCATGAGATGATGAAATGATTATAAATGCATGAAATGATGAAATGATTATGTATGTATGAAATGATGAAATGATTATGTATGTATGAAATGATGAAATGATATGATATATGCTTGCATGTGTGGCTTGATCACCTAGTCACTAGTCCTTGATTAGGATTGCCATGTTCACGTGCACGTTAAGGGCCCTAAAGTAAAAGATGATATGTGATTAGTTTAGGTGAAAGAGTAGCCTAAACTAATTAAGCGATTAAAGTCTCGAGCATTATGTAAAGTCTTGTGTTAAGCTTAACCGTGCTAGCTCTTCGGGGCTGGTGCGTACGTGGTCACTTGAGTTGCTCCTTGTGGCATAGTTACGTTTGAGTATTCCGGGTGGAGTAACTAATCACCAATGCGTAAAGGCATAAACGATTTATTCAGTTGGATTGACTTTGTCATTCCTTAACGACGCCGATGGACCACCTTATGGTTTACCCATCATGTCGGGTGTGAGGACTCCATGTATGGTCTATGACCGCCTACACACAACCCCACATCCCTATGTAAGGCATAAGTCACTTAGCCTACGTCTTGGCAAAGAAATAAAGAAAGAAAGATGAAGAAAGAAAGTATAGGCACACTTTAGGACATGTTGAACCTAATGTGTATCTTATGATGTTATGTATGTGTGTGATATTAACTTAAAATGCGGATTTTGTTAATATATGAAATTGGAAAACGTTTTCAAGTTATGTTATCTTACTTAGCTAATTTTATTAGCTAACACTTGTTCTTTGAAAATGTTGTGCCTTCAGGATAATCAAGTTTGAGATAGGCAAGGATTAGCTTGGTGAGACTTGGGTAGACGAATAAAGAAGCTTAGCAAAGACATTAAACGCTTAGACTTCCTTTAGCCTTATGTTTGGCTATTTCATTTATGATTAAAGACTTGTAATAATGTGGCATTTATGTTGGTGCCAAAGCTTGGATTTACTTTTATTGTTTTGATGATGCTAGTTAGTAACACCAAATTTTAAAGGTACCATCCGTTACGGATGGGGCAGATTTGAAAGTGATCCTTTCCGCTTATTTTAAACGCCGTTTGGCAAAGTTTTGAAAAAATCCAAGTTTTTAAACGACGGGTGTTACAGAATCTGATTCCAATTCCGCCAAATTCCTTCAAAATCCGCGAAACAAACGCGCCCTAAGGTTTCCACAAGAAACAGATGAAAATAAATTTGTGGAACCAGTTGGTGAGAATGAATGGAAGGCTTGGTTGCCATCCATTGGATATAATTATAATTTGATTAATCCTCCAGCGATCCCAAGCAATCCTTTAAAGCAAAATTTACCTGGATCTGGAGGGTACTGTTCACTCATGTGATTCAGTGTATGGGAGGTAATTCTGGTTCCTACAATCAAGCATCATCTACTTCGATGCCAATAATTCATGCTCTCGCTGAAGGGAGATTTGTGGATTATGGACAGCTGATCTTCAATGATATGAAGAATAAGATCAGCATGAACAACAGATCACATACAGTGCCTTTTACAAGAATCTTTTCTCTTATCTTCAAGGAGGCACTGGGTGCTGAATATGTGCTGCCAACTGCCACCACTATTCCAACAGCAAGGGTTGGAAACAATATTTACAAGCAGCCTGCTGAACACTTGGTTGCTCGCCTCACTTCTCATATGAAAGAGGTACTCTTCTCTTTTAACTCTTCTTTATACCCGAAAGACAGCGACTGGGAGGCAGCACTTCCTTCTGATGAAGTGGCTGGTACGGTCGCTGTGGATGCTAGAATGCCTTCTGAGGCTGGTTCGCTGGAAAACCCCCCAGCGACCTCCCAAGCCTCCAAAAAGACCAAAAGAAAATCTAAGGCAGCGTCCTCAACAACAAATATTCAATCTTCACCCTCCGCTGACGTCCCTAAACGTAAGTGGAGTGTATCAAAGGGCAAACCAAAGGTTAGGAAGTCCTCAGTGCCCACGGACATTAGTACCCAAGCCACCCCATCAGCAGCCTCCCAACAGGCTGTTGACGAGTTAAATGGGAACAGCAGGCAGTCACCTCAAACTTCTGTAGGCGAGGTTGGTGAAGATATTGGGTCACCCCAACCCACTAGAGGTCAAAGTCCAACCCCACCAAATACTTTCCCTTCTTCTCTAAACCCTTCTGAGTCGTTGTCAGCAGCCAGATCACAGGTGATGCTAGAGACAACAAATTCTATGGTCGATGAGGTCTTGGTGGAACAACACACTGAGACTGAGGCACCCATTAGCCCTTCCCCCATTTCTATAGATGTCTTGGAAACTGCTTGTGCAGGGACCGAGACCAATGTTGTTATGTCAGAGGCTGAGACTGATGAAGATCTGGGCAGCGAGTTTAGCCAACAGGATGATGAAGCTGAAATTACACTCGCTGCCACAGCAGAAATAGAAGAAGAAGAAGGAGTGATCAGTGGGTATCTTGATGCTGAAAGGGGTTATCTATTGATTTCCTCTCCTCCCACTGAATTTGATGATTCTCCAGCTCCTTTGTCAGATATGCCTCCTCCTCCTTCTTTCTCTCCAAGTCCCACTATTTACCATGAGCCCATTGGATTCTTTGGAGAACACTTTTTCGCATCACCTTCCGGGCAAGAAGCCACTACTCTCCAAATGCCTTCTCCCGGGGAAGAACTGCTTCAAAGAATTAAACTTTGTCAAGATCAAGGACGAAGAAATGATGTTTATGATGAAAATGAAGAAATTGATGATGATATTATCATGGAAGTTCCTCCATTGCATCACCCTGACTTCTTTGGGATTCCTTGCTCTAAGTATCCTGTTTCACTGAAGGATCTCAAGGTTCCCTCTCCTAACGAAGCTTCCACTGCTTTCACTGCTATCAACTTGCCTGGTCTTGATTATGTTGAAACATACCAGTTGCAAGAAATTCTGAGAAGGGTGCAGATTTGTCAAAGCCAAGGAAATAGACATGGTTACTTGTATGCATTGTTGGTTGACAAAATGGCTGAAATGAATTTTGGTGCTTTGGCCAAGTTTCAAGAGTTGGCAGCTGGAAATGAAGACTTGAAAGATGAGCTGGCCACTCTTCAAGGAATGGTGTTTGGAATTACAAAGAATCAAGTCACTAACACCAGCTCCAATGAGCAGCTGTTTAAAAGAAATCAAACTCTGTTACATGAAAGTATGAAGAAGGTCAGCACCTCCAATGCTCAAATCTCTGCCTCGCTGGACAAGTTAAAAGAAGAAGTAGTTAAGTCCGCGAAGGCCCCTCTGAACTGCCTGGACTTATACCAGTACTCCAAGAACTTTCCCAATCAAATATTCTATTCACTGCACAACTTCATAAGCTCACTCACACCGTTTCCTTCTTCTCCAAACAACAAGATGATTTTCTCACCACTCTCACCAAAGAAATCTCATCACTCAAAACCTAATCTTCTCAATCTTCAACTCCTTCCTCAGCCGCTGCTGACAGAAAACTCTTGGAAGAATCTGTCAGCAGGCAGAAGAAACTCGAAGAAGAGGTTGGCAACCTCAAAGGAATGCTGACAGAAATGTTGGGTCTCCTCAAGAAAGACAAAGTGGAAGTAGCTAGTTCCTCAGCTGCTTCCAAGGGGGAGAATGAAGCTGAGGAGGGCCCAGCAACACAAAATGATGTACAAGATGAGAAGGTTGTGGAACCGGCAACTAATGTTGAGGGGGAGCAAACTGAAAATGTTACAAGTGAAAATGCTCCCCAAACTGAAAACGTTGAAAGTGCTGAGAAGGTTGTTGAACCGGAAGCCACTGTTGAGGGGGAGCAAGCTGAGAAGGTTGTGGAACCGGCAGCTGAAGTTGAAAAGGAAAAGATTGAAGTTGAAGTTGCTAAAATTGTGCCAGCAAAACCAATGAATGTTTCTTCTTTCAAGCCTACTCCTGAATTCCATGCTGCTCTTGAAAAGAAATATGCGGATAAGGGTAAGGCAGCGATTGCTGAAAAGAGTAAGCCACCCAAAGTTCCCACCACAGCAAGGGAACAGCAAGAAAAGCTAATGGCTGGAGCTTTCCCCAAGCCAACAGCATCTCAAAAGACAACTGCTGAACTTACTCCTGAAGAGGTTGTACTTCAGGAGGAGCTAAAAATGAAAAAGAGAGAAGAGGAGCTCTCTCAAAAATTTATAAGTGAGCAGGTTGTGGGTGAGGAGTTAAAGGATGCTGATGGTGAATTTAAGATGTTGGCTCAGCAGACAAGTGGAATTGGAGCGTTAAGGAAAAAGGAGGAAGAGTTTTTTGCCATAAAAGCTCAGTTGAAGAAAAATTTTGACGAAGGCAAAGAATGCTACCTTAAGTCAAGGGAGATAAGGCAAAGGAAAGAGGAAATCATGTCAGTCACGTTCACTCTGACCAGAAAAGGAATGAACATTCACCTTCAAAGGGAAGGAGTGCCCAAGTTGCTTATGTTAGAAGGGGTAACTGACAAAACACTTGGGCCAACTGAATGGATTGAGGTTTACAAGCTTATAAAAGACAAGACAGCAGTCAGCTACAAACCATTAATTGAGTTAGCAGCTGAGCAAATAAAGAAAGTGCACCAGATGGAAAAGAAATACAGAATTAAAGATTCTTTGCTCAGCGCGGCTAGACATCCATTCCCTCCTCCTCCACCTCACCAAGCAAGATCTGGAGTTAAAAGACCAGCGTCTGGATCCCATTCTTCTCAACTTCCCACTATACTCAGAGTTATTCCCAAATCTGATATAGATGAGGAGCCGCTGCTTAATCTTAGAATGTCTTCCAGAACACTCTTTATGGAAGGTGTTTATGATGAGAAGCTGGGAGGCTTCTGCTTTTGCAATGTCCATGGTCATGAGCTCTTCTTCAGGACCAATGAGATTGGAATTGCTCCCTCTTCCTTCCTTCTAAAAATAAGGAAGTATTGTGCTCAGACTTCCAATGATCCCAATTTCATAAAGCTGATCGATCAAGAGCTGCTGAAGCCTAAAGACAAAAGGATGAAGCATTCATCAAGGCCAAGCATGAGTATCAGTGGGATTAAGTAGTCTTATAATTTTTGAAATGCTGTTTATTGTAAAGGTGTTTGTCATATATATAATAGCAGCATTCCCTAATTCTACTTGTTATACTTGTAAGTTCAAGTCACTTCTACTCAGCTAAGTCTCCTCAGCGAATAGGGGGAGATTGTTGAGTCATGGATTCGCTGAAAGACTCAGCGAAGACTTTGTCAGCGAGCTCTCAGCGACCATCTATTATCTTCGAGTTAAAAGATAAGTTCAATGACTCACCGCCATGTTTTGTAAGTCAAATATGGGCGGGAAGATGAAGATAAGAAGGCTGGTCCCCAAGAACACGTGTTGATAGATCAGAATGAAGCCATGTGACCTTGTACCATTTTGGTACTAAGGTATTTCTCTTTCATACCGTTTTGGGAAAGAAACAAGATGGTAAAAGAGACTCCTGCAGATCTGGTTTATCCATCAATAGATGGTTGACAACCTTCATGTGTCAACATCTATTGGGTTGTCATGTGATGTCTTTTCTTCCCTATATAAAGCATCACTTGACCTAGCCGCAACGAAGTTGGTGTGTGCCACATTTACACTTAGTGTGTTTTTCTCTCTTTGTATAATTGTTAAGTTTTTAGTGTAAACTTAACAATATTTTCTCTTTTCTTTTCTTGTAAACCGACATGTATTCACCGTTTAATCAATACTACTTATGATTAAACTTCTTTACTTCTTGTCTTATGTTCTTAGTATAATTTACATTAGTTGTTAAACTACATAATCTGTGCAAACTTGGGACTTTCACTCTTCAATTCTGGTGATATAATCCACTTCCTGTAAGGTTGCGTTTGGTAAATCGGAATGGAAGCCGGAATGGAAGCATGTATTCAATTGGAATGAAAAAAATGTGTTTGTTTAACATTTTGTAATGGAATGGTCCATTACTTAAGGAATTCCATTCCTTCAAAATATTCAATTTTTCATTCTGTCACCTGACCTGTTTTTTTTCCCATTCCATTCCAACTTCAAGATTAATTTACCCACTATGCCCATTTATCCCTAAATAATCTCAACTACTCAGGAGGTTATTTGGCTATAAAGTCTCACATATACATCACGTATTATGCTTCTTTCTGCATTTTCAACAATCAATTTCAATTACAGATATACTTTATTCTCCATTTATATTTCTATATATCAAACCATCAAGGTTGATCAGGATCATATATTAATTGTAATATGTTATATACATTTGAGTGGCTATAATATATTTGCACACATTAGTCATGCTTGGTTATATACGTACTCATGCAAATAGCTATAAAATCTTTATCACTTTATGTAACATATTATATAACACAATTAAAACCCATTCATTATATATTTTTGTTTCGATGTGCCAAGATATCCATCAACTACATCTATTTTATATTTCAGATGATTTTCAATTTTGTTGCAGTTATATACATAATCCTATGTTAAAAATTACTCAATAATTAATAAATTAAAATATGTGTATAGTCATCTATATTGTACATCAGTCACAACCATCTTTTAAAATACTATGTTATGTTGTCGGCAATTCTTATTATTATGAGGGTATTTTTGTTATTGTATACATATTTCATTCCATTCATCCCTCTATCTTTATTATACCAAACAACTTCCATTAATAATTCATTCCATTCCAATATGTCTACCAAATGCGCCAATGGAATGGTAATAACTCATTCAATTACTATGTTCATTCAATTACCTCGTTCATTCCATTCCATCGTTATTCCATTCAGTCCAACCAAACGTAGACTTTCAGTATTTCAATCAATATAAATGGTACCAAACATAAATTTCCCGAACCGATTTTGATGATTTTGACAGATTCTAGAACACAAACCGAAACCGTATATATAGTTTTATGGTTTTTCTTTTCCGGTCCTTAACCATTCAATTAAATTTTATCACTTACGTACTATATTAGTGACAAATATCGGTTCTTATTCTAGATCCATAAAATCATGGGAAGAGATTCTTTCAAGTTATCCAACAAGTTGGGTAAATCTGACCTTTGATTTATAATCAAGGGTTAAGATTAAAAGATTATCTTTTAATCTTAATCTTTGATTTTAAATCAAAGGTCAAGATTTACTCTCATCTTGACCATCAAATTATTTGTAACTTGAGGGAATCCTTCCCTATCATTATCGTTACTCATCAACACATGAGGGGCTGAGGGCCCAGGTTCACGTTCGACACTACCAAAGCTAAATCTATTCTATATAGACATACGGACATGCTATAAAATACAAGTTTAGCTACACAACAATAACAATATGCACAAAAGTAAAGACAAATTCACTTGCATATTAGCACATTCCAAAGTGCATACACAATGAATAACTTAATAGCTTGTGAACAACACATATTCCAAAAGCCGGCTAGCTAAGAACGGTTTAAATGACAAAGTAACATTGAACTGAAATCCCATTTGCAATGAGGATGCTGCTTAAACTGCTTCTGAATTTGATGATATTGGTCGTTATACAATCAAGAACGATATCAGCTCAGTCTCTGCCTAACTGCCCGAATAAATGTAAGAATGTCACAATTTTGTACCCTTTTGGGACGAGAGAAGGCTGCTACTTGAACAAATTATATTTTGTAAACTGTACAAATTTAAGAATCTTTAATACCAGTATCAAACTGTTAGAGATATTACCTTATGGTAATATGCGTGCTTTATTACCAATATCCCATCGTTGTTACAACGAGCGTCGTACTGAAACTAGCTCAGAACCCAGAATAAAGTTGTCAAGATTCCCGGTGTCAAGCTTACAGAACGTTTTGACCACAGTTGGGTGCGATGCTAGAGCCAACATGAAGGTTGCTTATGGTGACGACTACATAACAGGATGTTTGTCAAATACTGGCTGCAATATGGTAACCAATGGTTCGTGTTTAGGCATGGGTTGCAGCCAGGTTCCGGTTCCTTATAAGGTGACTGGTTTTCGGATCCATACACAGAGCAACACAAATGTGACTGTGGGCAAGTGGAATTTCAACAATTGCACATATGGGTTTCTTGTTGAGAAAGGTCATTACACGTTTCGTGCAACGGACCTTTATAATATGCAAAAGAAGTCTTTCCCTGTGGTCTTGAAATGGTCGGTTGGAGACACAAGTTGTGAAGCAGCTCAAAGGAACCGTACAAGTTATCTATGCGCAGAAAATAGTGTATGTATCGATACTCTGACTGATTTCGATCAAAGCTGCCAAGGGTATCGTTGTCAATGTGCTGACGGATACAGGGGAAACCCATATCTTCCAAATGGGTGTCAAGGTAACACTAGATATGTTACTATTTTATGATTATAATATAGAATAGATTAGCAGATAACTGAAAAATTGTTTGCGGTGATTTTCCAGATATTAACGAGTGTGCAGGATCTCAAAATGACTGCATATATGACTGTACTAACACGAATGGAAGCTACAACTGTCAATGCTTCTTGGGTCAGCGTGGTGATGGTAGAAAGAATGGGGAAGGTTGTACTTATTCTGGAGGATCTATCTTTGCCGGTTAGTATATATATATAGCTTATATTAGTATGTCAGTACTCGAAAACCTGTCATTTCCAAAGGCCTACGGTTGTTGCTAGCTAATTACTTTTAGACCAAAGTTATTTACTACTTGTATTATTTTTAAACAGGTGTTAGCATGGGCATTGCAGCATCTTTTGTGTTAACACTTATCTTATACGGGGGACTCAAACAGAGGCATATCATGAAGAGTAGGGAAAAGTTCTTCAAGATGAACGGTGGTTTGATACTACAGAAACTACTCTTTGAATCTAAACAATCTTCCCAAATGGCCAAGATTTTTACAGCAGGCGTTCTTGAAAAGGCAACCAATAACTTCCATAGAACAAAGATTATCGGTCAAGGAGGCAATGGTACTGTTTATAAAGGTACATTAGCCGACAAAACTATGGTTGCCATCAAGAAATCTAAGTCGATTGACTATAACCAGATTGAGCAATTTATAAATGAGGTGATCATGTTATCAGAAATTAGCCACCCAAATGTTGTCAAACTCTTGGGCTGTTGTCTTGAAACTCAAACTCCCCTTCTAGTTTATGAGTTCATAACTAACAAAACCGTCTTCCAACACCTTCACGAATATGACTATATTTCTTCATTGACATTTGAAAGGCGCTTAAAGATAGCCACCGAGACTGCAGAAGCCCTTTCTTATATACACTCAACCACACAAATCATTCATAGGGATATTAAACCGTCAAACATCCTTTTGACCGATGACTACACTGCTAAAGTGTCTGATTTTGGGATATCAAAGTTCATGCCAGTTGATCAGACTCATTTACAAACATTGGTTCATGGGACACTCGGGTACATAGATCCTGAGTACTTCCGTTCAGGAATTCTGACTGAAAAGAGTGATGTGTATAGTTTTGGCATGCTTCTTGTGGAGCTCCTAACGGGCCGAAAGGTTTTTTCACAAGATGGAACTGAAAGCGACTTGGGTTTGGCCACGTATTTCGTTTCTTCGCTAGTAAGGGGTTGTTTGATTGAAATACTTGACCATGAAGTCAAGAAAGATGGGCTTCATGAGCATATCAGAAACTTGCTAGCCTTGCAGAACACTGTGTAGAGCTAGAAGGCAAAAATAGGCCTAGCATGAAAGAAGTGAAGGCGGAACTCACGGAGCTAAGTCAATCTTACCTAAAGACTTCTATCATCTCCGATAAGATCACTTATTTTGACTCTGACCAGCTTATATTGTTTTACTGATCAAGTTAATCCGTTTGAACAATGATCGCCATATCTTAACTTGCACTAAAAGTGAATGATGTTGAGTTTAATTTTGATGGGTATGGATCAAACGGGTTCGGGTCATGAAACAAGTAACGGGTCAGTAGAAGAAGCATTCGAAAATGACCGAGTAAACTATATTGCATATTGGTAGTAGAATACATTAAAAATAGTACTATAAGATATGTTTTAGAACATTAAAATTGATCAATGTTTTTTTGAGCTTTGTAGATGTGTTGTTCTCTGATATATGAAGGTAGGACTTGTGTATAGTATAGTAGGTGGTCGAGGCGACGCCTGATGGGTACCATATCCATTTCTCATATCAACGCTCCTATCGCGTAGATGGTCAATACAACTCGATCTTACAGATTTGGTGTATACATTTCTTAAAATCATGTCTAGCAAGTATTCGACTTTGATCTCTCATTTTTTCTACAGAGTTTTCTGATCGATCATATATTATTGCAAAATCCAACTTCAAGGACTTTGATAATACGCTATCACATGCATAAAATTGGCATTTTATATATACCGTAAGTGATAATATCATATGATGTTAATGTCATGGTGTCCTATAAAAATTAAAGTGCACGTGCGCAATGACTTAAAATTAACCGTCTCAAAGGCGGTCACCTCTAAATTCAATATCAAGAGAAAAAGGGAGATAGAATTAACCACGAGTAAGAAAAATCGCTCATTTCTAATTGATCACCAGTAAATAATGATGTTAAATTGTAAATATCTCAAGAGCCGGCTCAAGGGGTGGGCCACTCCCTCTGTTGATTTTAGGTGTTGAAAATTGTAAGAGTGGTGGTGGGTTTGAGTTTTTAGTGACTCAAAGCTATTATGACTTATATAAGTTCAGTCATTGAAAGTTTAAAATTATACTGTATTACTTTTATTTCCTAAAAACATATTATTATAATCTGTTAACATGAAATGTAACATAAGAACCTGCGCCCATGATGATCAACACCATGGATAAGTACCCCTTGAAACAAATACCTGCTATAACCGAAAGGATGAAAGCAGCAACACACAGCTGGACATAAAGTCCTACCAAAACCCTATTCAACAGAGAGCTCTAAAAGTGGTTTGTCGTAGGTGGTAAGCAGCCCCACTTGAGGTAACACCATATAAGAACATCCACTAACGCACACACCCATGAGGTGACATATAAGCCGGTCTTTTGCCTTTTTTCGAGGGTGTTACCAAGATCACCTGCATGGATAATACCAAGAAAAACCCGAGAGTGGTACCACAATAATTAAACACCACCACCAAATATATGTTAGTTTCTTATTTTGTCTGCTAAAAAAAAGGAAAACATTAATACTAATAACTATTATTAAAATAATGACACAGTAATAGTCTTGGTATATACTCCGTATATATATATAAAATCATGATTCAAAGAAACCTTTGCACCGAACCATACAAATCATTAATCACGAACCCTAATTCATGAACTATAAAACTTAAATTGTGAATAATTAAAGTGTTAATTTCAGGGACTATGGTTCGTGATTAATAATTTGTGTGATTTGATGCAAAGGTTTTTTTTAATCATGGTTATAAATATATCCAACTAGATTATTAACCTGCGTAATACGCGGGTGAACATATATATTAATGACATGTTCTTCTTTAATAATATTCAAGATTATGAATGTAGATAAAAAAAATTGTTGAAAATGATGATGTTATCATTATTTTTAAAATCATTGTATCTGCTATACAATATAATAATATTTAGTATTATTTTATCTAAATATCTTAAACATATTAACGATATAGAACAAAATGCATATAATAAATATTTTATTATGGATATCATAATGTTCAATACAAAATCACAATTTTAATAATAATGTTTTTAATTTTTTATTTGTAACCAAACTAAATATATGTTTTATATTTGTTTAGTTACATAAATTTATATTTTTTTAAAATAAATGTGAATTATTCGTGAATATCAAGATGTCTGACATACGTTGTCTTAATTGCGTGGGTAATTTTTTGGTTAACCTTTAAAAAACTACTATAATTATGAAAGCTACATAAAAGTTTTAATATCAAAATAAATTAATATTATCTTAATAACAAAAAGTAAAATATTGGAAGTGAACTTTTCCTAAATTATGGTATTAAACTTTTTACATAATAACATAGGATGTTATATATACTATATTGTGAAATGAAGTTGGAGACTTAAATTTTTAAACAATTTTATATTTTTGTTTAGCCTAATTATTCCATTTTCAAAATTTGCCAAATATCACAATTTCTTAATTTTGGTACGTTAATAATTCTAACTCAACGGCCGGTGAAACAATCATCGATCACACCACTTGCTTCATATACTAATTGAAGTTTACAAATTTTGTTCTTAAATTTGATTTACCGAATATTTATAATTTTTTAAGACTTACCACACATTGTCCATATATATTTTTAATACTGATGATGTCGAGTTAATTATTATCATACTAAAATGGGTTAGTTTGCAAGTTAATTTTTTCACCAAGGACTATTGTATTTTGAATCAAAGATAAAATCACTAATGATACAAATGTCTTTGTCGAAATATATTTTTCATATTTTCTTATTAAGTAGTTGATAACCCTAAAATACTCTTCACTTCTATTCATTATTTTAAACATCTTCATTTGAAATACCTATAATATCTACTTTAAATACCTATAATACCTTTAATGAAATTAATATACAACATCTCTTCTTAACTCCAAAAATAAACATTACCCATTTTATATCAATAACTTACACTACTTGTCGCCGTCACCTCCACCTATCGCTGGCGGCAATTCACCACCCACACCCGTCATTGCGGCCACATCGTACATGCACTTTTTTAGTTTAAATAAAAAAAAATAAGGTTTTATGTTGTTACGTTTCTATAAAAATTATTTATAAGTAATTTTATTAAGTAATAATTTGAATATCAAGATAAACAGATTTGTCTAAACCATTTTAATAAATAAACCAGATCTATTAAGAAAGATTATCTGGAACTACACATAATTTACATTGGATGAGTTATTATCAGAACCACCAAACAGAAAAAGAACGCGAGAAGCATTTCCAGCCACTTATTTTCCTTTACTTTTTCCCATTAACTTACACATATGAAAATTACGCGGTGACATTTTCGTATATGCTAACTCTTTTTATTTACTCACACATGTGTAATAACCTTAAGCATGTATAAATTATATATTTTCGACAATATATAGGTGTCACTTTCATATGTGTAAGCTATATGAAAATTAATTAAAAAATCAATATTTACGAAAAGTTTTCTCAACCAATATTAATGATTTTTTATGACATACCACTATGTATCACTTATCGCTATATATCTCTCAACCAATATAAACGATTTTTTATGACATAATATATTTCATCTTAATATATTGGGTGAGTATTATATTAGTTTTAAAATTTGTAGACTTTCACATGCGGTTTGAACATTCGAACTTGTGACCATGACTTTTGTATACAATGTGTTTACGAACTCTTTTTTTGAGGAGTTGGTAAAATAAAAAGATAAATTTGAAATTCATGTTGATAACAATTGTAAACTTAAATTCATACACTTATTAATTTAATACCCAAAATATATTCAAAGTTAAATAACTATGAATCAAATCTATATTTTTAACAAAAATAAAATATACCTAGTAAATTGAAACAAAATTTACCATATAACAAACTATAAATAAACAGTAATATACGATTGTTTAAACTAACTTGAAAATATTAAATAAAAATTAATGAACTAAGAATAAAGAAAAGAAAAAATAAATATTGAAAAAAAAGCAAATTTAAAACAATATAAACTTTGAAAACATAGCAACGAAAACAAAACCAAAATAAGACTAAAAAATCAAGCAGAATAAATATAGTTTGGTATAACTAAAATATAATAATAAAATTTGAAAAAAAAATGGATATGAACGTAAGTGAATATTTGTCATTAGTACTAATTTGGAACAAATATAGTATTAGTTAGTTGATTAAAGTATTGGTTTATTGTAATTAATTAATTAATTATAACATATTTATGAATTAGTAAAAATCTAAAAAAGGAAGGTGAGTCAAAGCAATCTAAAGGTTATATTTCAATTTTGCTTTTCATCCAATGGTTGTGGTTTTTTTAAAATGGAATTTAGGGGGCTCTTTTATAGTTATTGTAAGATACTTTTACTGTGTCATTACTTCAATAGTAGTTATAAATATTAAAATTTTATTATTTTTTACGAGACAAAATAAGAAAGTGACAAAGAACTTGGTGGCAGTTTTTACTTACTTTGGTATTCTGTGGGTTTTGCTCGGGGCATTATCCATGTAGGTGATCTTGGTAACAAACTAGAAAAATACCAAGAGACTAGCTTATATGTCAGCTCATGGGTGTCTTCGTTAGTCGATGTTATCAACGGTGTTGCCTCAACTCGGGTAGCTTACCTCTTACGACAAACCACTTTTACAGCTCAAAGTTCAATAGGATTTTGAGGGACTTTATGTCAAGATCTAGGTGGCTACCATCAGCCTTTCGGTTATAGAAGAAGTTTGTTTCAAAGGATACTTATCCATGGTGTTGATCATCATGGGCGCAAATTTGATCTTTCCGGTGTAGACGATTGTTGTTTTCGGCGAACCCTGATCTCCTAGTTTTTAGACTGCCACTTTCATAGTTTAACAAATGTTGAGCAGTCCATGTCTTTTTTTGTTGAACTATCTATGTATTTAGATTGATACTTTCAATTTCTTAATTTAAGCAGGGAAAGCATGGCTGAGAGACCCAAACCAGCAACATTTTCTTTCGGATCTGAAAGCAAACCCAAAAACAAGACAAACACATTTTACACGTGTGAGTGGAAATGTTTCCAAACACAGACATATAGATCTGCTCGATGAAGGGATGAACTTTGCTGTGTGAGTGTGTGTGTGTGCGCGCGCGCATGCGTGCGTGCGCGTGTGCATGTTTGTGATTTTTGTATGGACAATGTGTTTACTCTTTTTTTTATAGGATCCAAGCTTTAAGGTAATTTAAGGAAATGAAAGTAATGGAACAGGGAGGTTTGGTTTGATGATGAAGATGATGATGTGGATGATATAATTTATAGATGATTTTAATGGATGAAAAATTAGTTGGGAAAGAAACGATGTGTGAAATTGAATTATGAAGTGTTGTCTCTTTCTATTGTTCGGCGCTCTCTATATCTCCCAAACCAATGAAACACTATTTTTGTAAAGAACATAATAATTAAGTTACCTTCCCAAAACAAAAAAAATTCGACAGTCTCCTTTTGAGATTGCAGCAACTGATGTTGTATCAATGAAAGCGAAACCACAAATTTTTAGGTACAAAATCAAAAATAATATATGCATTTGATCTTTTGGAATCTTTATGAGTAATATTCATTTATATGTTTATTATAAAAAAGATTTATATATTTAATATAAAATAAAGACACATTAATTAGTTTGTATAATGAGTAGGTGTATATGATAAATGTAATACATCAAGTTTTAAATTGTTTGTTACTAGAGAAAGTGGATTTTTCGATGTTTGTGTGTGTGTGATTGGTCAAAGGAATTGTGATGGATGACTGTGATTGGTTGGAAGCGAGTGACACGAATTGAGATGGAAGTTTTGTGTTTGTTTGAGTAGATTTGTGTTTCTTTTGTGTAAGTTTATATTTAAAGACCAAATCAGTTACTTATATTTGGTTTTTTTTTCATCGGCTTTTTTTCCCGCATTTTAAGAGTGATGGACCATTAATTGTTAGAGTTCTTATGTTACATTTTATGTTAAAAGATTATATGTATACTTATATATGTAACAAAAATGCCTTAAAAAAATAAAAGAATTCAGACTTACACTTATATGCTTTGCAAAATAAGAATTATGAAATTGGTTATACATATTCAAATTCGATAGGCGATAGCCAAAAAAATGTATTTTCATTATTTTAAGACTTTTTCACCCTTATCTATAATATATAACTAAAAGAGGAGGTTGGGGGTACACTTGGCACCCCTAATCCCCTCCTTTAGCCTAATACTCCCTCCTTATTAATCCTCTATTTTTTTAATATTTATTTAATAAATGGCCGACCTTTAATAAAAAAATCTTATAAAAAAATCTTTATTATTATTATCTATATATATACCACCTAGAAAAAACCCTCACATATTCTCAACCAAAAAAAAACTACGGCCAAAAAAAAAAAACCTACGATCGACTACCAAAAAGGTTTTTTTATTTATATACTTTGTTCATATTTAATCATTATTATTATTATTTAACATTGAATTCTTATGTTATTGTTATTATTATCTCTTTTAATTTAGTTTGTTGTCCATTATAGGTTCATTATGGCTTCTTCTTCAACAACAAAAAATAAGACCACATTAGTTAATCTTGAAGATCTTAAGCCAACACATGTTAACCATCATCTACGACTCCGTGTTGTGCATGTATGGACTGTTTCGGAGTGGAACAACCCGAAGAAAATCAAAACGTTCGAGATGGTCTTTGTTGATAAATTGGTATGTATTTTTCAAATTATATACTCTACACTTTTTGTTTCTCTTTTTATTTAACTAAAGTTGGAAAAAAAAGGGTAAACTGGAATCAATATTTATACGGAGTTAATTTTCATATGTTTCTTCTTTAGCTTTCGTATTGATTAAGTTGTGATATTGGTCATATTGATGGTTGCTCGAATCATACCGTTACTGTGTAAATTTTTAATTCGTCTATATTTGATGGAAACCAAAAGAAATTACTGTTTGCTCGCTAGCTTTTCGTTGCATAAGAAAAGCACTCTTGAATTAGCTTTGACTAAAAGAACATCAAAAGTTGTCATCAAGAATCAATTTACTAAGAATATATATAGAGATTTATGAAGCAGAAACTTACCCATCAAGAATTAGTAAGCTTTGATTAATATATTTTGAAACTATCCGTCCATTGGACGGACCTGAGCACTAGTCTATAATATAACTAAAAGAGTAGGTTGGGGGTACACTTGGCACCCCTAAAATCTCTTTTTAGGTCTAATACTCTCTCCTAATTACTCTAGAATTTTATATTAATATTTGTAGAAAAGTCTCATTAATTTACACTTTATTTTCCATCAATAATTTACACTTTTTAACCCTGAATACTTAATTTATATTTATTTTTAGTCATTAACTTGAGAAGATTTTAATCATTTAATTAATTAAAAAAATTTCGACATAGAAATATTGTCTACAAAAAATTATTTCAAAAGTATTCAATGTAATTTTCTCCCTTTTTATTTATTAGTTTTGCGTATTAATGTTTAAAGTTACAATTGTCACTCAAATCAAGAGTTTTAATTGTTATCAAAGAATATGAAAACAATCATATTTGTTATCTATTTATCATAGGACAAGTGCTTGAAAATAAACATATTCATGTTATGGACCCATATCATGAACAAAGATATATACTTCAATGTCAAGTACAGTTGTCACTCAAATCAAGAGTTTTAATTGTCATCAAATAATATGAAAACAATCATATTTGTTATCTATTTATCATAGGACAAGTGCTTGAAAATAAACATATTCATGTTATGGACCCATATCATGAACAAAGATATATACTTGAATGTCAAGTACAGGATCACAAGTATGTTTATATTTTAATTCTTAATTATCTTTCATAATAATATCACATTGTAAATATATATTATAACTAAAAGAGGAGATTGGGGGTATACTTGACACCTCTACAAGCTAAATTTTTATTAATTATCCTCATTCATATTATTCTTCTCTTTCCTATCTTTAATAAACAAATCAAGTTAAGTAAATTTCTCAACAAATGAAACATAGAGGTTTTTTTTTATATCACTTTAATTTTATTTTTTGTATTTTGTTCGTGTTTGTTTATTATTTGATATTTGTTATGTTATTGTTATTTTCATTTCATTTAATTTAGTTTGTTGTCAATTATAGTTTCATTATTGCTTCTTCTTCTACTACAAAAGGGTTTATTATTTTAAATTTATTTTGTTCATGTTTTGTTATTTTTTACCTGTTTTGTTATTTATTATTTTGATATTTACCTTTGATATATATATTTTAAGACTATCCGTCCATCGGACGGGCTTGAAGACTAGTAACATATATACATGACTTGCACATAATCAAAACAACTTTTGAAATAAAAAGACACGCTCAATACGTACTGGGCTATTTCACCTTAAAACATTAATTTACCCAACATAAGATTTAATATGAGTTTGAATAGTTTAACCATTGAATTGTAGGCTTTTTCCTCTTTCTGATGATAGTTCATTTGTCAAAAATGAACTTACGTTTTAAAGGTTATGACCATTATAAGCAACGAAACAAAACCGAAAAAATATAGCAGGTGGTGTTGGAATATGATCACGTTAAATAAACGCATGTCCGGAAAATGTTTAAGCCTACGGGGTCACACATAATGAACACTTAGATATTCGGTTATATGTACATATTGTATCTACATATTTATAATCACCATAATTGAGAGAAATGATATTGGACATTATTAACGGGATATGTTAATTAGAATTACTTATTAATTAGTAAATATGAATTATTAATTATTATTTTTTTGAACAGTTAGTCGGTATTGACATCAGGGAACACCTCACCGTATAATGGTGAAGCCCTGCACGTACTCTAGACTACGAGATGTAGACCATAAGCCGTTACAGATGATTCAGGGAAAAAACCCACAGACTTGTCACTCCTAAGAGTCGAACCCAAGACCTGTGAGAAAAACCAGGGATGCATCTGCCAGTTGAGCTAGCTTCATTTGCAATTATTAATTATTAAGTATAATTAGTAATTAAATGTAATTATTAATTAAATCCTAGTCCAAATCAAAGATATTACTTGAGGATTAAGTTATTTGGGATATATCTATACCCTATATATACCCTAATAACTTAACCCTAATAATATATAACAAATATCTATTCGTTAGCTTCTCTCGTTCGGAAAACAAAACCCGAAAACACAAAGCCCGAAATTGATTACAATTCTAAAACCAAAACCATATTATATTACATACTTAATATAATAACTTATTTGGTGGAGTTTTAGTTTCGGCAGAACATTTAATTCATAGTGACCATTCTTAAACATGTACATTAACCATAGTGACCATGATTTAGGTTGCCCATCATAAATCGTTGCATGATTAATTATTAATAGTTAGTAAGTTTATTATTTTGTTATTATTGTAAATGGTGATGCAAAATTGTTTTAAGAAAAGAATAAACTTGACTAATAAATATCGAAATATGATTTTGTTTTAATAAAATTGGTGTCTTACAATCAAAAGATACACCGACTCACCCATTTGAACAAACTCTAAGAGAGGTATAAGTCGGGATGCGCTAGCTCCCTAAAGAAGTGGGTTCTTAATTGCATCTATTGCAAACCTTTACTTCTGCGTTTCTTTGTGCGTTCGAATGGAGCTACTGAGCTCTTTTGTGTTGTTAAGACAATAAAAATGATTTTCTTAAACATTATGTTATGAAGATGTGCATGAATCTTCATACATAAACTTTTGATTCACCTCAATTGCATTACCCAATCAAAGTTAAGTCTTTGCCACCCACTTTGCTAAGAACACTTGCAAGTACTTTTTGCTCTACGTGAGAACTCCAAGGTAAATTACTACTCATCGTGAGATGGTGGTAGACTATTTACAAGTTCTTAATTGGGCGACTTAAAACGAGTTAAGCGGTGAGACCTTGACCCGTGGCATAAGATGGGACAAAACATGATTACAAAACACTTAATACCCCTATAAGTGTCGTTGTAAGTCCCATAAATCTAGGAATTGTACTTGTAATGCAATTACTGATCGTCACTTACCTTTTGAGTATGTCATTTCTAGCAGATCAACTGATGAAATGATGGTATGTCAATTGGATCCTAGCCTTAATGAAATTAATTGTTAAATGATTTAACATTGGGTAATTATATTTCTTAAGGAATTTATTATCGAAAATACTGATTTTTGAACTTGAATCTGTTTTATAAATGACAACAAATCCTTCACAAAACATACACCAATCGGCTTTCAGGTCGATGCTAGAAAGAGAAAAACTTTCTGGAACCAATTTCAATGACTGGTATCGTCAATTGAGGATTGTCCTAAGAGTTGAAAAGAAAGCTGATGTCCTTGAAAATCAGATGCCCGCTATCCCTGATGCGAGTGCTACTGCTGTGCAGTTGGAAGCATACAATACTCAGTACAATAGACATATTGAGGTTTCTTGTTTGATGCTAGGTAGCATGACTCTCGAGCTTCAAAAGCAATTCGAATTGTACAATCCGTATGATATGATCAGAGAACTCAAGTCTATGTACGAAAAACAAGCTGGAGTTGAATTATTTGAACTTGTTGAGTCACTCCATGATTTGAAATACGAGTATAGGAAACCGGTGAGCGCTCATGTACTCAAGATGAAGAGTTACTTTGAGCACTTACAAAGGCTAAACTATGTGTATCCTCTGCCTATTGCTATTGGCATGATTCTTAGGGGGCGTTTGGTTCACAGAATGTTTTTAAAGGAATTGAAATCTTCAAAAGGAATTGGAATTGGAAATTTTGGAAATATGTATTGTGTTTGGTTGATAGAATTTAATTGAATGTTGGTAAAAAAATTGGAAAGTAAATCATATCAAATGACCAAACTATCCTTTAAAATATAAGCCATTTTATATACGCAATATCACATAAACCAATTACACATTCATGTGATGATAATATCTTGTCTCTTTCCTTCTCTCATGTCTCTTTTTTCAATCTCTGGATCTCTGCATCACCTCTCACATGCTCCCATAAGGAAAAAAATTCATTTTTTCCAATTAACTTTCAAAAGTATGAACTAAATCGTGTCCTTTCAAATCTAATAAAAAGAGAAAGAAGAAATATATACCACATACATAGTGGTATTGGGTAGGATGGTTGGCGGCGGCGGTTGACGGTGGTAGGCAGCGGCGGTTGGCAGCGATGGTAGTAGTGTGTTTTTAGTCAATCGATAAACCTTGGTGGTCAGTGAGGGTTGGGTGATTCGGTCCAAAAGAGATGCCGGTCAATGGCAGGTTTAATCGGCGGTCGACGGTGGTTAGTGGCGGTGGA
>CM067175.1:80941517-81111452 GCA_034093135.1 Erigeron breviscapus | reverse complement strand
AAATGGCTTCCATACAAAGAAACCTATTCAAAATCAAAAATGATTTTACGCATACATTGTGAAAAACCTATACAAAATCATATATGATTTTACGCATACATTGTGAAAACCTATACAAAATCATATATGATTTTACGCATACATTGTGAAAAACCTATACAAAATCATATATGATTTTACGCATACATTGTGAAAAACCTATACAAAATCATATATGATTTTGTATAGGACAATGAGACAAAGCAAATGGCTTCCATACAAAGAAACCTATTCAAAATCAAAATTGATTTTACGCATACATTGTGAAAAACCTATACATAATGAACTATTCAAAATCAAAATTGATTTTACGCATACATTGTGAAAAACCTATACATAATGAACAATTCAAAATCAAAAATGATTTTACGCATACATTGTGAAAAACCTATACAAAATCATATATGATTTTGCATAGCACATTGAGACAAAGCAAATGAGTTCCATACAAAGAAACCTATTCAAAATCAAAATTGATTTTACTCATACATTGTGAAAAACCTATACAAAATCATATATGATTTTACGCATACATTGTGAAAAACCTATACAAAATCATATATGATTTTACGCATACATTGTGAAAAACCTATACAAAATCATATATGATTTTACGCATACATTGTGAAAAACCTATACAAAATCATATATGATTTTGTATAGGACAATTGAGACAAAGCAAATGGCTTCCATACAAAGAAACCTATTCAAAATCAAAAATGATTTTACGCATACATTGTGAAAAACTATACAAAATCATATATGATTTTACGCATACATTGTGAAAAACCTATACAAAATCATATATGATTTTACGCATACATTGTGAAAAACCTATACAAAATCATATATGATTTTACGCATACATTGTGAAAAACCTATACAAAATCATATATGATTTTACGCATACATTGTGAAAAACCTATACAAAATCATATATGATTTTACGCATACATTGTGAAAAACCTATACAAAATCATATATGATTTTACGCATACATTGTGAAAAACCTATACAAAATCATATATGATTTTGTATAGGACAATTGAGACAAAGCAAATGGCTTCCATACAAAGAAACCTATTCAAAATCAAAAATGATTTTACGCATACATTGTGAAAAACCTATACAAAATCATATATGATTTTACGCATACATTGGAAAAACCTATTCAAAATCATATATGATTTTACGCATACATTGTGAAAAACCTATACAAAATCATATATGATTTTGTATAGTACATTGAGACAAAGAAAATGGCTTCCATACAAAGAAACCTATTCAAAATCAAAAATGATTTTACGCATACAGTGTGAAAAACCTATACATAATCATATATGATTTTACGCATACATTGTGAAAAACCTATACAAAATCATATATGATTTTACGCGTACATTGTAAAGACCTTATACAAAATCATATATGATTTTGTGTAACGCATAGAGTCAAAGTCAACTGACTTCAAAATGACATACCTATCCCTCCTTTCTAGTATTGGAAACACTACTGTAAGTGGTAGTTATGTCATTTCCTATACAACCTTTCTAGTGAAATAAATACATTTATTTTGCTTTTCGTTATTCATTTCTCCCCAAATTGACAAAGTTAGGTCACTTTCATCTCATTAAAATTCTAAAATCAATTTCCATTTCTTCCACCGGCGATTATCAATAAAAGACACACACTCTGCCTCTCTCTTTGTATCCGGCCATTATCTACTACCGGCGATTATCTCTAACTGTCGATTATCTGTCACTTCCGTAAACTATTATAATTATCATCGGCGATTCTCGTTTTTATCATGGCTGACAAGTCTAAATCATCAAATAGGAAACGGAAAAGTGTTAATGATGATTCCGCCAACTCTATTACTGTTTCCGGTACATTTTATCTTTATTTTTTCATTATTTTTATATTTTTTATGATTTTACTAGGGTTTTAGTATATTTTTTTAGTTTTTTTTAGGTTTTCCTTTTAATTTTTAATTCTATGCTTACAATCGCATTTGATTATGTAGTGTTATTTAGTTTATGTTTAGAATCAAAATTGAATTTGTATATCTATGTAAGTTATCTGTTGTTGTTTACTTTTATGTTCAGAATCATATTTGATTATGTATAGAGATTTTAGAGGTCTCTAACTGTATGTGTAAAATCATATTTGATTATGTATAGAGATTTTAGAGGTCTCTGTTTTTGTAACTGTATGTGTAAAATCATATTTGATTTTGTATATCTATGTAAGTTATTTGTTATTCTTTAAGTTTATGTGTAAAATCAAATTTGATCTTATGTTGTTAGTTATTTCTGTTTTTGTAATTTTATGCATAGAATCAAAGTTGAATATGTATAGAGATTGTAGAGATTTGTAACTGTATGTCTAGTTTATATATCTATGTAAGTTATCTGTTGTTGTTTACTTTTATGTTCAGAATCATATTTGATTTGTATATCTATGTAAGTTATCTGTTGTTGTTTACTTTTATGTTCAGAATCAAAATTGAATTTGTATATCTATGTAAGTTATCTGTTGTTGTTTACTTTTATGTTCAGAATCATATTTGATTATGTATAGAGATTTTAGAGGTCTCTGTTTTTGTAACTGTATGTTAAAATCAAATTTGATTATGTATAAAGATTGTAGAGATTTGTAACTTATGTTACAGTCAATCATATTTGATTATGTATAGAGATTGTAGAGATTTGTAACTTATGTTAAGAATCATATTTGATTATGTATAGAAGATTGTAGAGATTTGTAACTATATGTTAAAATCATATTTGATTATGTATAGAGATTGTAGAGATTTGTAACTTATGTTAAAATCATATTTGATTATGTATAGAGATTGTAGAGATTTGTAACTTATGTTAAGAATCATATTTGAATATGTATAAAGATTGTAGAGATTTGTAACTATATGTTAAAATCATATTTGATTATGTATAGAGATTATAGAGATTTGTAACTTATGTTAAAATCATATTTGATTATGTATAGAGATTTTAGAGGTTTGTAACTGTATGTATAAAATCATATTTGAATTTGTATATCTATGTAAGTTATCTGTTGTTGTTTACTTTTATGTTCAGAATCATATTTGATTATGTATAGAGATTTTAGAGGTCTCTGTTTTTGTAACTGTATGTGTAAAATCATATTTGATTTTGTATATAGATTCTATGTAAGTTATGTTAAAATCATATTTGATTATGTATAGAGATTTTAGAGGTTTGTAACTGTATGTATAAAATCAAAATTGAATTTGTATATCTATGTAAGTTATCTGTTGTTGTTTACTTTTATGTTCAGAATCATATTTGATTATGTATAGAGATTTTAGAGGTCTCTGTTTTTGTAACTGTATGTGTAAAATCATATTTGATTTTGTATATCTATGTAAGTTATTTGTTATTCTTTACTTTTATGTTCAGAATCAAAATTGAATTTGTATATCTATGTAAGTTATCTGTTGTTGTTTACTTTTATGTTCAGAATCATATTTGATTATGTATAGAGATTTTAGAGGTCTCTGTTTTTGTAACTGTATGTGTAAAATCATATTTGATTTTGTATATTCTATGTAAGTTATGTTAAGAATCATATTTGATTATGTATAGAAGATTGTAGAGATTTGTAACTATATGTTAAAATCATATTTGATTATGTATAGAGATTGTAGAGATTTGTAACTTATGTTAAAATCATATTTGATTATGTATAGAGATTGTAGAGATTTGTAACTATATGTTAGAATCATATTTGATTATGTATAGAGATTTTAGAGGTCTCTGTTTTTGTAACTGTATGTATAAAATCATATTTGATTTTGTATATCTATGTAAGTAATTTGTTATTATTTAAGTTTATGTTTAGAATCAAAATTGAATTTGTATATCTATGTAAGTTATCTGTTGTTGTTTACTTTTATGTTCAGAATCATATTTGATTATGTATAGAGATTTTAGAGGTCTCTGTTTTTGTAACTGTATGTGTAAAATCATATTGAATTTGTATATCTATGTAAGTTATCTGTTGTTGTTTACTTTTATGTTCAGAATCATATTTGATTATGTATAGAGATTTTAGAGGTCTCTGTTTTTGTAACTGTATGTATAAAATCATATTTGATTTTGTATAGAGATTGTAGAGATTTGTAACATTATGTTAAGAATCATATTTGATTATGTATAAAGATTGTAGAGATTTGTAACTATATGTTAGAAATCATATTTGATTATGTATAGAGATTTTAGAGGTCTCTGTTTTTGTAACTTTATGCATAGAATCAAAGTTGAATATGTATAGAGATTGTAGAGATTTGTAACTGTATGTCTAGTAAAATCATATATGATTTTGTATAAGGTTTTTACACTCTATGGGTAAAATCAAAAATGATTTTAAATGGTTTTCTTTGGATGGAACTCATTTGGTTTTGTCTCAATGTCCTATACAAAATCATATATGATTTTGTATAGGTTTTATGATACCGAACTCACTTTTTTTTTGTCTATATGTATATATATATTTTTTATTTTTTTTTTTTTTTTTTTTTTTTTTTTTTTTTTTTTTTTTTTTTTTTTTTTTTTTTTTTTTTTTTTTTTTTTTTTTTTTTTTTTTTTTTTTTTTTTTTTTTTTTTTTTTTTTTTTTTTTTTTTTTTTTTTTTTTTTTTTTTTATATGTAAGTAAATTTTTTCTTTTTTTTTTTTGTTTCATCTATTAATGTTTGTATGATTTATAATTTTTTTTTGTTTTGTTTAATTTGTAGTTGTTGTATCTTGATCGTACCATATCTGATTCTCAACCCTCAACCCGACAATATCCAATTTATAAGAATTGGAGTGATGCTGACATACAAGCTCGAGCTGTTGAGGAAATGAGAAATGGATCTTTCGGTACTTTTGAAATTGTGAAGCCTTCTGTGGATAAGAGTGAAAGTAAGAAGGATGGTGGTGACAAGGCATCAACGCTGAATAAGAAAAAGGTAATATTATTCTCAATTTAATCAAATATGATTTTGTATAGGTTTTCCCCAATGCATGCGTAAAATCATTTTTGATTTTGATCAAATATTTGATTTTGTGTGAAACCCAATAACATGTGGTGTGCCATCTATTATTCAATCAATTTTAATTTTTTCTTATATCCAAATTTTTGAATGTGTTTTGATATATGTTCAATCAAATGTCTTTTAGGGCTACCTGCATTTTATTGAGGACAGTTTTAGCACAGTTACTGATATGAAGTCGTCAATGATGGAATTGTTCAATGAAATATCAACAAAGTTTGGCGATGATGATACCTTCTTAGATACACGCAAGAAGATGGCCGAACTTTTTTCCTTGGACAAAAGGTTTGTTGATGGTTTGCTTAAAGAGAAAGAAGTGAATGTGGACAAGGTGATTGGTTCTGTAGTTGGTTCGAGAAATGATGAAAACTATCATTGTGAAGCTTCTGATCGGATGGATGTAGAATTGAATGATCGTGTGGATGATGATAATAATGATGAACAGGAGGATGTAGAATTGAATGATCGTGTGGATAATGATAATAATGATGAACAGGAGGATGTAGTAATGCATTTAGATGTCTCCAATCCTGTTAATGATATGGATCATTCTAACAATGTTAGAAGATGGCCGAACTTTTTTCCTTGGACAAAAGGTTTGTTGATGGTTTGCTTGATGAGCAAGAAGTGAATCCTGAACTATCAAACCCTGATCAGACTTCTGTTATGGAGCCAATTCTTCCAAAACATTCTGCTTTTGTTATAACCCGAGCGAGAGATGAATTGGTTCAAATGGAAATCTATTATGCATTGCTTATGTTTTCTTCATACAAGGGCAATCCTATGTAAGTTTCATCTTTTTATTAATTTCAATATATTTTTATATTTAATAATAGAGATGTGGTTTTCGAAAGTGACAAGTATTTTGCAAAGACAAGCGCCATGCGTTATATGTTTCAGTGTTTTGAACCTGGAAAACATATTGAAACGGATATTGTAGATTGTTGGGCATCAGTATTGAATTTCCAAGAACAGTCTTCGAAAAAAGATGGAATAAAGAGATTGTTTTTCTCTACTCATGTTTTTGTAAGTTTTTTATACTTTTTTTGCAGAATATAATTCGTTATTCATTCGTCTATATTTTATTGTAATTACGTATTTTTTAAAATGCAGTCAGACGAGTTCTTTTCTGATGATATTATTATGGGCGAGAAAGAACGTTTTGAAATTTTCAAGAGTAGTTGGTCATACTTCTTTGGCAAATCTCAACATTTAAAATCATTGAAAGAAATTGATCTGGTATGTTTCACTTATTTTAATTTTATGTTTTTTAATTTTATTTTTTTGATTTTCATTTTTACTTTCACATGTGAACAGGTGTTCTTCCCTATTTGTCGTTCAGAAGATTTTTATTTGTTTGTTTATGACATAAGACGGAAACCAGCATTTCATGTTATCGACAACAACCTTGCAGGGAAAAAATTCGACGCAAAATACGGAAAGATTATAGAAGTTGTGGTAAGTATTGTTAAATACTAATGATTTTTTTACATTTTATATAATTTGGTCCTGATGATTTTTTTCATATAAAAAACTATGTTATGCATAGCATAACCTTTTTTGTAGATATTTGGTTCATGTTGAACATCCCCATGTTGATAAGATTAAATCTCTTCAAGCAAAGCAGCTGAAAGTCAAATGGAATACAAAGAACAATTCCGTTGATTGTGGCGTATTTGTGATGCGTCACATGGAATGTTTCACTGGCCAAATTGCAAAGCATTGGACTGTTCAATTCCAAAAGCGTCTGAAGGACAAGATAAAGTGTTATTCAATTTGAGATTAAGGTACATTGAAACGATTCTGCGACATAAAGCTAACAGTTTGAAAACGATGATGGAAGAAGAGGCATTATCGTATGGAGGTGATCATGGTGTAAGACAGATAAGAGAACTTTATCATGCTTTGAAATCTAAATATCTAGCTGGAAAGAAATGAAGATTGTGACTTGTGTAGAAAGTGCTTTGAATCATTGGTAACTTTGAAAAAACTACGTCTTGTGTATAAAGTTTTCATGAACATGTTTGGTAACTTTTAATGAAATATGTGTTGTTAACAATGATTATAATAGACTGATTTATGAAATGTCTTATTTTTGTTCTTTATCTTGAAATCAAATATGATTTTGTACATACATTGTCAAAAAGCCTTACAAAATCATATATGATTTTGTACATACATTGTCAAAAAGCCTTACAAAATCATATTTGATTTTACGCGTGCATTTAGCAAAACAACATATCAAGAAACCTATGCAAAATCAAATATGATTTTGTACATACATTGTCAAAAAGCCTTACAAAATCATATTTGATTTTACGCGTGCATTTAGCAAAACAACATATCAAGAAACCTATGCAAAATCATATATGATTTTTCCATAGAGTGTCAAAAACCTATACAAAATCATATATGATTTTATGCATAATTTTGGAAAAACAAATGGAGTCCATATCAAGAAACCTATACAAAATCAAATATGATTTTGTACATACATTGTCAAAAAGATATACAAAATCATATTTGATTTTGTACATACATTGTCAAAAAGCCTTACAAAATCATATTTGATTTTACGCGTGCATTTAGCAAAACAACATATCAAGAAACCTATGCAAAATCATATTTGATTTTACGCGTGCATTTAGCAAAACAACGTGTCAAAAACCTATACAAAATCATATATGATTTTATGCATAAATTTGGAGAAACAAATGGAGTCCATATCAACAAACATATACAAAATCAAATATGATTTTGTACATACATTGTCAAAAAGCCTTACAAAATCATATTTGATTTTACGCGTGCATTTAGCAAAACAACATATCAAGAAACCTATGGAAAATCAAATATGATTTTGTACATACATTGTCAAAAAGCCTTACAAAATCATATTTGATTTTACGCGTGCATTTAGCAAAACAACATATCAAGAAACCTATGGAAAATCATATTTGATTTTAACCATACATTGTCAAAAACTATACAAAGTCATATATGATTTTATGCATAAATTTGGGGAAAAAATGGATTCCATATCAAGAAACCTATACAAAATCAAATATGATTTTGTACATGCTTTGTCAAAAAGATGTACAAAATCATATTTGTTTTTTTTTTTTTTTTTTTTTTTTTTTTTTTTTTTTTTTTTTTTTTTTTTTTTTTTTTTTTTTTTTTTTTTTTTTTTTTTTTTTTTTTTTTTTTTTTTTTTTTTTTTTTTTTTTTTTTTTTTTTTTTTTTTTTTTTTTTTTTTTTTTTTTTTTTTTTTTTTTTTTTTTTTTTTTTTTTTTTTTTTTTTTTTTTTTTTTTTTTTTTTTTTTTTTTTTTTTTTTTTTTTTTTTTTTTTTTTTTTTTTTTTTTTTTTTTTTTTTTTTTTTTTTTTTTTTTTTTTTTTTTTTTTTTTTTTTTTTTTTTTTTTTTTTTTTTTTTTTTTTTTTTTTTTTTTTTTTTTTTTTTTTTTTTTTTTTTTTTTTTTTTTTTTTTTTTTTTTTTTTTTTTTTTTTTTTTTTTTTTTTTTTTTTTTTTTTTTTTTTTTTTTTTTTTTTTTTTTTTTTTTTTTTTTTTTTTTTTTTTTTTTTTTTTTTTTTTTTTTTTTTTTTTTTTTTTTTTTTTTTTTTTTTTTTTTTTTTTTTTTTTTTTTTTTTTTTTTTTTTTTTTTTTTTTTTTTTTTTTTTTTTTTTTTTTTTTTTTTTTTTTTTTTTTTTTTTTTTTTTTTTTTTTTTTTTTTTTTTTTTTTTTTTTTTTTTTTTTTTTTTTTTTTTTTTTTTTTTTTTTTTTTTTTTTTTTTTTTTTTTTTTTTTTTTTTTTTTTTTTTTTTTTTTTTTTTTTTTTTTTTTTTTTTTTTTTTTTTTTTTTTTTTTTTTTTTTTTTTTTTTTTTTTTTTTTTTTTTTTTTTTTTTTTTTTTTTTTTTTTTTTTTTTTTTTTTTTTTTTTTTTTTTTTTTTTTTTTTTTTTTTTTTTTTTTTTTTTTTTTTTTTTTTTTTTTTTTTTTTTTTTTTTTTTTTTTTTTTTTTTTTTTTTTTTTTTTTTTTTTTTTTTTTTTTTTTTTTTTTTTTTTTTTTTTTTTTTTTTTTTTTTTTTTTTTTTTTTTTTTTTTTTTTTTTTTTTTTTTTTTTTTTTTTTTTTTTTTTTTTTTTTTTTTTTTTTTTTTTTTTTTTTTTTTTTTTTTTTTTTTTTTTTTTTTTTTTTTTTTTTTTTTTTTTTTTTTTTTTTTTTTTTTTTTTTTTTTTTTTTTTTTTTTTTTTTTTTTTTTTTTTTTTTTTTTTTTTTTTTTTTTTTTTTTTTTTTTTTTTTTTTTTTTTTTTTTTTTTTTTTTTTTTTAGGTTAATATTATTTTTCCTTATCATTTCCGGCAAAGTATCAAATCTTTTACTATGTCAAAGGTTCTATCCTCTTACTCTTTAAAAAAACGCAAAAACGACATTGAAGAATCTGAAGATTTTATACCTATAAACTGTACTGCGGATTCACGTAAATTCAAATTTCTCTCTCTTTTTTGTTTTTTCTATTTTATTTCATGCGTGCATTTAGCAAAACAACATATCAAGAAACCTTGGAAATCAAATATGATTTTGTACATACATTGTCAAAAAGCCTTACAAAATCATATTTGATTTTACGCGTGCATTTAGCAAAACAACATATCAAGAAACTATGCAAATTCAAATTTGATTTGTTATATGAAAAGATAGATATGTACTTGATGATGATACTTTGATAGAAATGTGGATATAGACTATTTGTGTAGTATATTCGATTTCATTATTGTGTAACTTTTTTTCGCAGAAGTTATAAATGACTCTTTAAATCCGTCTCCTGCGAAAACAACTAAGAGGACTAGGGTTTCTCAAAAATCTCCTAAGATACATGATAGTCAACTTTCTCCGATACCTTTGTTAGCTTCTGCTAAGCGATTCTCACCTAAAGATAATCCAACTATAGGTTCGAAAAGCCCTATGGAATTCACAACTAAACCGAAACCATTAGCTGCTGTAATGACAGCTCTTACTCCAATGCAGAAGAAAGTAGTACGTGATTTAGGTTTTGGTTCCTTGATAGGTTTTGATATCATTGATCTACCATTGGATCTTTTGTTCTACGTTGTTGACTCATTCGATAAGGACGAAATGGTAATAAGGACATCAAAAGGTGACATCAAATGTGACCGTGATGCTGTATTTGATGTTTTTGGAATTCGCGGTGGAACTGTTGACATTAAGTCTTTGGACAAAGTGAGTGATTCTTTTCTTAGAAAGTGGTGTAATCAATTTCCTAATATGAGAGATATTAAGATGTCTCAAATTGAATCGGCCATCACTAATTCAAATGGCTCGACTGATGAATTTTTTAAGATGAATTTCTTAATGCTCTTTGCCAATACAATGATAAGATGCGAAACCAGTGGTCTGGTTAAGTATGACGTATTGGATCACATATCCAGTAAAACAGTTATTTCTGAGATAGATTGGGTTGGTTTTTTGTTGAATGAATTACAGAAGAGTAAAAATAATTGGAACAGAGAGAGTCCTGGAAAAAATCCATATGCCGGTCCATCTACTTTCTTGACTGTAAGTTTATTTTATTATCTGCAAATACATATTGTATTTCTGTTTGTTTCACTCTGTAACTTTTCGTTGTGTTACTTCTTTCTAGCTGCTTTATCTTGACCGTACGAAAACTGAAGGCCTACCTGTTTTTCGACAACGGCCTATATTCAAAAGTTGGGCTCATTTTTTAAAACCTCGTGCCGAAAAAGAGATTGCTTCTTGTAACATCCGCGAATTTTGACCCGTTGACTTTTCGTGTAATATGACTAACAATTTAAGTAATGAATTAATTGGGTCGTTTTGTGTGATTTTATGACTATGTGGCGCATGGGCATGGTTTGGCTCACTGCGGCGCAGTGGAATTCCTCGGCCATTTTTGCCTCTTAGCCCACTGCGGCGCAGTGGGCATGTTTGGCTCACTGCGGCGCAGTGGAATTCCTCGGCCTTTTTTGCTTCTTAGGCCACTGCGGCGCAGTGGGCATGGTTTGGCTCACTGCGGCGCAGTGGAATTCCTCGGCCATTTTTGCCTCTTAGCCCACTGCGGCGCAGTGGAATTCCTCGGCCATTTTGCCTCTTAGCCCACTGCGGCGCAGTGGGCATGTTCTGTCTCACTGCGGCGCAGTGGCTGTTTGGCCACTGCGGCGCAGTGGACATAGTTCTGGCCACTGCGGCGCAGTGGAATTCCTCGGCCATTTTTGCCTCTTAGCCCACTGCGGCGCAGTGGGCATGGTTCTGGCTCACTGCGGCGCAGTGGAATTCCTCGGCCATTTTTGCCTCTTAGCCCACTGCGGCGCAGTGGAATTCCTCGGCCATTTTGCTCTTAGCCACTGCGGCGCAGTGGATCTGGCCATTTTTGCTCTTAGCCACTGCGGCGCAGTGGAATTCCTCGGCCATTTTGCTCGCCACTGCGGCGCAGTGGAATTCCTCGGCCTTCTTTGCTTCTTAGGCCACTGCGGCGCAGTGGGCATGGTTTGGCTCACTGCGGCGCAGTGGAATTCCTCGGCCATTTTTGCCTCTTAGCCCACTGCGGCGCAGTGGAATTCCTCGGCCATTTTGCCTCTTAGCCCACTGCGGCGCAGTGGGCATGGTTTGGCTCACTGCGGCGCAGTGGAATTCCTCGGCCATTTTTGCCTCTTAGCCCACTGCGGCGCAGTGGGCATAGTCTGTTCCACTGCGGCGCAGTGGGCATGGTTTTGGCCACTGCGGCGCAGTGGAATTCCTCGGCCATTTTTGCTTCTTAGCCCACTGCGGCGCAGTGGGCATGGTTTGGCTCACTGCGGCGCAGTGGAATTCCTCGGCCATTTTTGCTTCTTAGCCCACT
This sequence comes from Erigeron breviscapus, assembly GCA_034093135.1. Classification (NCBI taxonomy): domain Eukaryota; kingdom Viridiplantae; phylum Streptophyta; class Magnoliopsida; order Asterales; family Asteraceae; genus Erigeron; species Erigeron breviscapus. Next base: position 81,099,469 of record CM067175.1, on the reverse strand, counting down.
GCGGCGCAGTGGGCATGGTTTGGCTCACTGCGGCGCAGTGGAATTCCTCGGCCATTTTTGCTTCTTAGCCCACTGCGGCGCAGTGGAATTCCTCGGCCTTTGCTTCTTAGGCCACTGCGGCGCAGTGGGCATGGTTTGGCTCACTGCGGCGCAGTGGAATTCCTCGGCCATTTTGCCTCTTAGCCCACTGCGGCGCAGTGGAGGCCATTTTTGCTCTGCCCACTGCGGCGCAGTGGAATTCCTCGGCCATTTTTGCCTCTTAGCCCACTGCGGCGCAGTGGGCATAGTCTTTGCTCACTGCGGCGCAGTGCTTTGCCCACTGCGGCGCAGTGGCATAGTCTTTGCTCACTGCGGCGCAGTGCTTTGTCTCGGATCCTGGTTCAGTCTGGGCCACTGCGGCGCAGTGGACATAGTTCTGGTCCACTGCGGCGCAGTGGACTATTCAGGCCACTGCGGCGCAGTGGGCATGGTTTGGCTCACTGCGGCGCAGTGGAATTCCTCGGCCATTTTTGCTTCTTAGCCCACTGCGGCGCAGTGGGCATGGTTTGGCTCACTGCGGCGCAGTGGAATTCCTCGGCCATTTTTGCCTCTTAGCCCACTGCGGCGCAGTGGGCATAGTCTTTGCTCACTGCGGCGCAGTGCTTTGTCTCGGATCCTGGTTCAGTCTGGGCCACTGCGGCGCAGTGGACATAGTTCTGGTCCACTGCGGCGCAGTGGATAGTCACTGTATTTTTATGTGTGTTGCTTTTCAACTTGTTTGAGATTGTATAGTTGACGTGGCGGTATTACGATGAATAATTATAGGTTGTGGACGTGTGGAACCCGTTACTCGTTTGTAATCCTTTACTAGCTTCTTTGCCAATCAAGGTGAGTTTCGTATCTCCCTACCGTGGTGAGGCCGTGGTAGAGGCCGTGGTAGAGGCCGTGGTAGGGCCGTGGTAGGGGTCGTGGTAGAGCTCCGTGGTAGAGGCTGTAGGGCCGTGGTAGAGGGTGGTAGAGGCCGTGTAGAGGCCGTGGTAAGGCCGTGGTAGAGGCCGTGGTAGAGGCCGTGGTAGAGGCCGTGGTAGAGGCCGTGGTAGGGCCGTGGTAGGGCCGTGGTAGAGGCTCCGTGGTAGGGCTGGTAGGGCGTGGTGGAGCTCCTGAGCCAAACTTGGCTGAGGTAATCCTGGTAAGGCCGTGGTAGAGGCCGTGTAGAGGCCGTGGTAGAGGCCGTGGTAGAGGCCGTGGTAGGGCCGTGGTAGGGGTCGTGGTAGAGCTCCGTGGTAGAGGCCGTGGTAGAGGCCGTGGTAGAGGCCGTGGTAGAGGCCGTGGTAGAGGCCGTGGTAGAGGCCGTGGTAGAGGCCGTGGTAGGGGCCGTGGTAGGGGTCGTGGTGGAGCTCCTGAGCCAAACTTGGCTGAGGTAATCGCTCAACCGGAAGTACAGGGAGGTAGAGGCCGTGGTAGAGGCCGTGGTAGAGGCCGTGGTAGAGGCCGTGGTAGGGGTCGTGGTAGAGGCCGTGGTAGGGCCTGGTAGGGCGTGGTAGAGCTCCTGAGCCAAACTTGGCTGGTAGAGGCCGTGGTAGAGGCCGTGGTAGAGGCCGTGGTAGAGGCCGTGGTAGAGGCCGTGGTAGAGGCCGTGGTAGAGGCCGTGGTAGAGGCCGTGGTAGAGGCGTGGTAGAGGCCGTGGTAGAGGCCGTGGTAGAGGCCGTGGTAGAGGCGTGGTAGAGGCCGTGGTAGAGGCGTGGTAGAGGCGTGGTAGAGGCCGTGGTAGAGGCCGTGGTAGAGGCCGTGGTAGGGCCGTGGTAGGGGTCGTGGTAGAGCTCCTGAGAGGCCTGGTAGAGGCCGTGGTAGAGGCCGTTGTAGGGGCCGTGGTAGGGGTCGTGGTAGAGCTCCTGGTACAGGGAGGTAGAGGCCGTGGTAGAGGCCGTGGTAGAGGCCGTGGTAGGGCCGTGGTAGGGGTCGTGGTAGAGGCCGTGGTAGAGGCCGTGGTAGAGGCGTGGTAGGGGCCGTGGTAGGGGTCGTGGTAGAGCTCCTGGAGCCAAACTTGGCTGAGGTAAGCCGGAAGCTCAACCGGAAGTACAGGGAGCGGTAGAGGCGTGGTAGAGGCCGTAGTAGAGGCGGAGGTAGAGGCCGTGGTAGAGGCCGTGGTAGGGGCCGTGGTAGGGGTCGTGGTAGAGGCGTGGTAGAGGCCTGGTAGAGGCCGTGGTAGAGGCCGTGGTAGAGGCGTGGTAGAGGCCGTGGTAGAGGCCGTGGTAGAGGCCGTGGTACAGGGTGGTAGAGGCCGTGGTAGAGGCCGTGGTAGAGGCCGTGGTAGGGGCCGTGGTAGGGGGCGTGGTAGAGCTCCTGAGCCAAACTTGGCTGAGGTAAAACTTGGCCGTGGTAGAGGCCGTGGTAGAGGCCGTGGTAGAGGCCGTGGTAGAGGCCGTGGTAGAGGCCGTGGTAGAGGCGTGGTAGAGGCCGTGGTAGAGGCCGTGGTAGAGGCCTGTGGTAGGGCCGTGGTAGGGGTCGTGGTAGAGAGCTCCTGGAGCCAGGCGTGGTAGAGGCCGTGGTAGAGGCCGTGGTAGAGGCCGTGGTAGAGGCCGTGGTAGAGGCCGTGGTAGGGCGTGGTAGGGCGTGGTAGAGGCCGTGGTAGAGGCCGTGGTAGAGGCCGTGGTAGGGCCGTGGTAGAGGCGTGGTAGGCTCCTGTAGAGGCCGTGGTAGAGGCCGTGGTAGAGGCCGTGGTAGAGGCCGTGGTAGGGCCGTGGTAGAGGCCGTGGTAGAGGCCGTGGTAGAGGCCGTGGTAGAGGGAGGTAGAGGCCGTGGTAGAGGCCGTGGTAGAGGCCGTGGTAGAGGCCGTGGTAGGGGTCGTGGTAGAGCTCCTGAGCCGAACTTGGCTGAGGTAATCGCTCAAACGGTTGCCGGAATCATGCCAACCATCATTGCTCAAGTCACTGCAAGTCTTGGGCAAAATAATGGGCCCCAAAACAATGAAGCCCCAGAAAATGAAAATAACGAAGATGCTCAACTTTTCAGGTAATCAGGTACTCCCCGGACGTGGTGTTTAGTTGCTTGCTTGCTGTCTTACCCGGACTTGGACTCATGGATCAAGGATTCATTGACCCTCCTTTTGCATTACACTTAGGATCGTTTGCCATCTTTGGATGTGTTATGTTAACGTTGATGGCTATTTGCTCCTGTTGTATTTTGTTATTTGTATTGCTATGTTTTGGATTCACCGAATCATTAATTGCATTTAGTTGTTCTATTGTAATTCCACCGGTGCTGTATGATTTCCGTGACATTTCGAGCTCCGGCTTGGGGTGTTACAGAATGGTGGCCCATGCAGGTCGTAGAGAATTAGGTGGTTTGACCTAGACTACGGCTTAAGTTAAAACTCTTCATATAGCATGCATGGTTAGGAAATTCGTGTGCAATATGAATTTTGTGAATCCCCGTGTGAGTTCGTAGTTAAGACCATTTGTGTGTTAGCTTGATTTCAATGTGATGAATATGGTTCTATGATTTGTTGTTGCTAATTGTTGGAACTAATGTGATGATTTAGGGCAAAATGAAGGGATGCCATTAACTTAGTATAATATTGTGGCAACCCTAAAAGAACCCGATCAACTCTTTTATGGTTACCCGATACTATAGCAAGTTCGTGACATCGTGGATTGCGCACGTGTGGCTTAAAGTATAATAAGGAACCGATATGCTTAATGGAAGTTGATTTGGGTGGAAGGTTAGCCGTTGGTACACCTTGTATACATACCCGGTCAATAGCTAGAGAGCATATCGAATTCGGATTATACCTTGAATCATTCGTGTTAGTTGTTTAATGACATGATGAAATGAACATGAGTACTTAATTTAATGATAAAATATGGTAATAGATGCAACGTGATGTTATGATATGTGAAAACCCCTTATGATCCTAACACTATTGCCTTAGCATAATGTTATGAATTGAGTATGTGGTATCGGTATGCCCATGAACAATCAGTATGGCGGACATCGCCAAGGGTGTATATTCAAGGATTTTAAAAGTTGTGGGGCACCGGAGTTTGATGGGAAGGGTGGTCCCACGGAATGTATAAGGTGGTTTGAGGCAATAGAGGCGGTGATAGAAAGGAGCCATTGCACCTACGAAGACCGGATTCCCTATGCATCCGGCATGTTTAGACATGACGCCTTGAGTTGGTGGAACCAGGAAATAACTCTAGGGCGGACTCGGAATTTGGAGTGGATTGACTTCAAAGAAAAAGTAAAAGCTAAGTTTTGTCCTCCGTACGAGCTACAAAATTTAACAATCGAATTTGCAAATCTCAGCATGGAAGGAGCCGATTACAAGGGCTATGTGAGACGATTCCAAGAGTTGTCTACTCTCATTCCTCACTTGGTGGGTACCGAGCCACAAGCCATCCAAAAGTTTGTATTGGGCTTGAATCCCCAAGTCCGATCCTATGTTAACTCAAACATGCCTACTTCTTTGGCTAATGCGGTTAACCAAGCCGGGAGTGTGACGGAAGATTTGTTGAGAAGTGGTGTTTTGAGCAAGTCCTCATCAAACAAGAGGAAGGAGGTGGGTGAGTCTAGCGGAGTAAGGAAAGCGGGAAGGTTTGATCCCAAGAATGCTTATAGGGGTAGGGTGATGGCGGCGGTAGAACCGGCTAGGAGGCCTTATACCGGGCCTCATCCTTTCTGTGGGAGGTGCAACAGGCACCATCCCGCCACCACTCCATGTGGTGCATGCTATAATTGCCACCAAGTTGGGCACGCCTCCAAGAACTGTAGGGCTCCAAGAACGGGCCCAATGAATGCGGCTCCTATTCGGGCCGTTCCTCCTCAAGGTAACCAAAGAAGGGGCGAGTGTTTTGAATGTGGTAGCCGTGACCACTATCGCAATGATTGTCCTCGATGGGTGGGACAACAAGTTCAAGTGGCCGTTCATCCCAATCAACTCCAAATGGTTGGGCCTAATCAAAACCGGGGGCAACAAGGCCACCAAGTGCAACCACGCGGCCGAGCTTTTGCGGCCAATGTGAATGAAGCCCGAAATGATCCTAACGTTGTGGCAGGTACTTTTCTCCTTAATGGTCTCTATGCAACCGTACTATTTGATTCCGGGGCCGATTTTAGCCTCGTGTCTTCTAACTTTGTTCCTTTGATTGACGTGCATCCATGTGCTCTAAACTATGTGCTTGACATTGAAATGGTAAATGGGTCACTAACTAGAATTAGCCAAATACTCCGTGATTGTGTCTTGACTTTGGAGGACGTTGACTTCTTCATTGACCTCATGCCTCTTGACATTGGTAGTTTCGATATTATAGTGGGTATGGATTGGTTGACGGCGGTTAATGCGACGATTGATTGTGGTGAGAGAGTTGTTAAGATACCTTTGGCCAACGGTAAAATTCTTAGGGTCCAAGGCGAAATCTCCGATTCCCCAAATTCTAAAGTCTTTAGTGCTACCACCGCAAAGGTAGAATTGAAGACCGTTCCTATTGTTTGTGAATTCCCCGATGTTTTCCCGGATGACTTACCGGGATTACCGCCAACTCGTGCGCTCGATTTTCGTATTAGTCTTATTCCTGAAGCCGCGCCCGTAGCAAAAGCTCCTTATAGACTAGCTCTAACCGAAATGCAGGAGCTACAAACTCAACTCAAGGAACTCCAAGAGAAGGGTTTCATTCGCCCTAGTCAATCTCCTTGGGGTGCTCCTGTTCTCTTCGTCAAAAAGAAAGACGGATCCTTCCGAATGTGTATTGATTATCGGGAATTGAACAAGCTCACCGTGAAGAACCGATATCCTCTCCCTAGAATTGATGACTTGTTTGATCAACTTCAAGGAGCTAAGCACTTCTCAAAGATCGATCTTCGCTCGGGTTATCATCAACTCCGGGTACATGAAGATGACATTCCCAAGACGGCTTTTCGCACACGGTATGGCCATTTTGAATTCACCGTGATGCCATTTGGGTTGACTAATGCACCGGCGGTGTTCATGGACTTGATGAACCGGGTGTGTCAACCATATTTAGACAAGTCCGTTATTGTGTTCATTGATGACATACTTGTATACTCGAAGACAAAGGAGGAGCATGTTAAGCACTTGCGCGAAGTGCTTGAATTACTAAGGAAGGAGAAGTTGTACGCGAAATTTTCCAAGTGTGAGTTTTGGTTGGAAGAGGTCCACTTCCTTGGTCACGTAGTGAGCAAGGATGGTATTCATGTGGACCCAAGCAAGATTGAAGCGGTTAAGAATTGGAGAAGACCCGAAACGCCATCCGAGATCCGTCAATTCCTTGGATTGGCGGGTTACTATAGAAGATTTATTGAAAACTTCTCCCGTATTGCACAACCACTCACCCTTTTGACTCAAAAAGATAAAAGTTTTGAATGGGGCGAAAGACAAGAGAACGCCTTCCAAACTCTTAAGGACATGTTATGTGATGCTCCTATTTTGACGCTACCGGATGGGATAGAAGATTTTGTGGTTTATTGTGATGCTTCGGGGCAAGGGTTGGGTTGCGTTCTTATGCAAAGGGGTAAAGTCATTGCTTATGCCTCTCGTCAATTGAAGGTGCATGAGAAGAACTACCCGACACACGATTTGGAATTGGGAGCGGTTGTGTTTGCTTTGAAGTGTTGGAGGCATTACCTCTATGGCACCAAGTGTGTGATTTATACCGATCACAAAAGTCTCCAACACATCTTCAACCAAAGTGAATTGAACATGAGGCAAAGGCGTTGGTTAGAGCTATTTAGTGATTACGATTGCGACATCCGTTATCACCCGGGCAAGGCAAATGTGGTAGCCGATGCCTTAAGCCGAAAGGAGAGAATGAAACCTAGACGGGCTCGAGCTATGAGTCTCACGGTAGGGCCAAGTATTCGTGATCGAATTATTGAAGCCCAAGTTCAAGCGACCCTACCGGAAAACTTTGGAAACGAAAACCTAGATGGCATGGAACAACTATTTGACCGAAAGAATGATAATGGGCTTTACATGGTGGAAAGACTTTGGATTCCTATTTTCGGCGATTTAAGAACGCTTATTATGAATGAAGCCCACCTATCACCTTATTCGGTCCATCCCGGATCGGATAAGATGTACTTTGACTTGAAGGAATTGTATTGGTGGCCGGGCATGAAGCGTGATATGGCTAAGTATGTGAGTGAGTGCCTTACTTGCTTACAAGTTAAGGCCGATCACAAGAAGCCACCCGGTTTGTTGGTACAACCGGTGATGCCCGAATGGAAGTGGGAGCACATTTCAATGGACTTCATTACTAAACTACCGAAGACAAGAAGCGGCCGTGACACGATTTGGGTGATAGTAGATCGGTTAACGAAATCGGCTCACTTTCTAGCCATTCGTGAAACCGATAAATTTGACACTTTAGCTCGTTTGTACATCAAGGAAATAATATCTAAGCATGGAGTGCCGGTTTCTATCATTTCCGATAGAGATGCCCGTTTCAAATCAAAATTTTGGGAAGCCTTTCAAAAAGCCATGGGTACTCGACTTGACATGAGCACGGCGTTTCACCCTCAAACGGATGGGCAAACCGAGAGGACCATTCAAACACTCGAAGATATGTTGAGGGCGTGTGCAATTGATTTTGGTGGAAGTTGGGAAGACCATTTACCGCTAGTAGAGTTCTCCTACAACAATAGCTACCATGCTACCATTCAAATGGCACCCTTTAAAGCATTATATGGTAGGGTATGTCGTTCTCCTCTAGCTTGGGCGGAAATTGGAGAGAGTCAACTTATCGGGCCGGAAATTGTGATTGAAACTACTAAGGTGATATCTCAAATCAAGGAGAAGTTGCAATTGGCCCGTGAGCGTCAAAAGAAGTATGCCGATGTGAGGCGAAGACCGTTGGAGTTTGAAGTTGGTGAATTTGTACTTTTGAAAGTGTCACCTTGGAAGGGCGTTGTACGATTTGTGAAGCGGGGAAAACTTGCACCAAGGTATGTTGGTCCTTTCAAGATTCTTGAACGGGTTGGGAAAGTTGCTTATCGGCTAGAATTGCCCCAAGAGCTTAGTGGTGTGCATGATGTGTTCCATATTTGTAACTTACGCAAGTGTTTGGCGGATCCTACACATCATGTGCCTATGGACGAAATTAGGGTTGATTCAAATTTGAACTTTGTTGAAGAGCCGGTAGAGATCATGGACCGTCAAGAGAAGAAGCTCAAGAAGAAGCGCTACACCATTGTGAAAGTAAGATGGAATGCTAGACGTGGAGCCGAGTTCACTTGGGAGCGAGAGGATCACATGAAGTCTAAGTACCCGCATTTGTTTAATAATTAGGGTTTTGTTGAATTTCGGGACGAAATTCTTTTAACGGGGGAATAATGTAACATCCGCGAATTTTGACCCGTTGACTTTTCGTGTAATATGACTAACAATTTAAGTAATGAATTAATTGGGTCGTTTTGTGTGATTTTATGACTATGTGGTATATTAGTCGGGTCGTCGTATGTGTAGTCGGTATGAAATTGTGCAACAAATGGTATTGTGGTTGAGAAAGGGAAACGGGTCGGCCCGTGGGTAGTCCATGACCCACCAAGCCCCCCAAGACCCACTTCCCCCTTATCCTTTTCCCATTTCTCATCTTTCTCTCTTTCTCTCCTACTCTCTCTAAGTAAAAGAAACCCTCCCTCTAATTTCCATTTCATTCCATCTAAATTGTGTTTTGGAATTGCTATAATACAAGAATCATAATCATCATCTCCTCATTGTCGCCATCTTTGAAGAATCAAAGGCCAAGTTCTAACCTTTTACTCACTTTTGACCTAATTTCGGATTTGAGCACTAGGAAGAGTTGTGGTAAGTTTAAATCAACCCATTTACTTCCATTTTTGTTTGTTCATGTATTCCTAGTGGATTTGATGTGATTTCGAGTCTTTAAAATGGCAAAATGGAGTTTTGGGTTAAATTGGGGTTAGGGTTAGGGTTTGATGAATTTGCGGATGATTTGGTGTTTTGGTCGAATTTGTGGGTTGGGTTATGTGTATTTATAGTCATTGATGTTTAGTTATGCTTCAAAATGGGTTACAAATCGTTTTGGTGTGGTTTGGGTTGAAATTGGGGTGTTTGGGTTCGTCTTGCTGCACTTGCAGCTGCTGGTCTGGAGTGCAGGTTGTCCCACTGCGGCGCAGTGGGAGGGCATAGTCCCCACTGCGGCGCAGTGGAATTCCTCGGCCATTTTTGCTTCTTAGCCCACTGCGGCGCAGTGGGAGGGCATAGTCTCCACTGCGGCGCAGTGGAATTCCTCGGCCATTTTGCCTCTTAGCCCACTGCGGCGCAGTGGGCATAGTTCTTCTCACTGCGGCGCAGTGGCTTTTGGTCACTGCGGCGCAGTGGCTGTTTGGCCACTGCGGCGCAGTGGCATAGTTTGGTCCACTGCGGCGCAGTGGCATAGTTTGGTCCACTGCGGCGCAGTGGCTAGTTTGGTCCACTGCGGCGCAGTGGCATAGTTTGGTCCACTGCGGCGCAGTGGCTAGTTTGGTCCACTGCGGCGCAGTGGCATAGTTTGGTCCACTGCGGCGCAGTGGCTAGTTTGGTCCACTGCGGCGCAGTGGCATAGTTTGGTCCACTGCGGCGCAGTGGCTAGTTTGGTCCACTGCGGCGCAGTGGCTAGTTTGGTCCACTGCGGCGCAGTGGCTAGTTTGGTCCACTGCGGCGCAGTGGACATAGTTCTGGTCCACTGCGGCGCAGTGCAATTTGTCCCACTGCGGCGCAGTGGGAGGGCATAGTCTCCACTGCGGCGCAGTGGAATTCCTCGGCCATTTTGCCTCTTAGCCCACTGCGGCGCAGTGGGCATAGTCTGTCCACTGCGGCGCAGTGGGCATGGTTTGGCTCACTGCGGCGCAGTGGAATTCCTCGGCCATTTTTGCCTCTTAGCCCACTGCGGCGCAGTGGGCATAGTCTTTGCTCACTGCGGCGCAGTGCTTTGTCTCGGATCCTGGTTCAGTCTGGGCCACTGCGGCGCAGTGGACATAGTTCTGGTCCACTGCGGCGCAGTGGATAGTCACTGTATTTTTATGTGTGTTGCTTTTCAACTTGTTTGAGATTGTATAGTTGACGTGGCGGTATTACGATGAATAATTATAGGTTGTGGACGTGTGGAACCCGTTACTCGTTTGTAATCCTTTACTAGCTTCTTTGCCAATCAAGGTGAGTTTCGTATCTCCCTACCCGCTTGGGATTCGGGCTGAAAAGTGTAAACCTGGCGTGTTTACTTGTATTTATTGATGTATTGATTGTTTGACATGATTGTTGGATTGATGTGACGTATCTTGTCGTTGTTTGACTTGGATTGTGTTTTCGTTAAGTGTTACTTATACATTAGGATAGACGTACATACATGGAAGTCGGTTATGCCTTCATTGGGTTCTAGATGTGGTGGGAAGGCTGCGGGTGACCCTATACATAAGCATCTGGGACTTGAAGAAAGTAGAATCCTCTGAAGTATATGTACGTATAGTTGGTTTATATTGTGATTAGTGGCTTATGTTTTGTTGATTATGGATCGTTGGCTTTTGGTTATCGCACAGTGATTTCTGGGTTATGTTGAGGATATTGATTGTTGGCACAGGTTCATTGTACATTGATTGTTGGTTCATGAGCATGCATTTACATTTGATTGTAAGCATTGCATACATTGTTGATGAGCCCTCGGCAGGGGATTGCCGACATCCTGGTGCATAGATGTATGCACCCATTTTGGATGTAGTCCTGACTCCGAGTATATAGACATATATATCTCGATGTTTTTGAGATACAGCCCTGACCATGGCGATGGCAGAGGGGTATCGTTGCATACGTGATTGAAGGTCACGCTTGGGATAGGCATATTTGCTTATTCATTCATTCGGCATTTGCATTGATACATACATCATTTATGCATCCTCATTACACTCTCATTTCCTTTGTGTAATCTTGTTGTTGGACGATATTGTGTTGCTTAGAGGCTCGCTGTAAGTCATGTCTAGCCTCTATTCTTATATTGTGATTATTGATGCTGGTTCGTTATGAACCATTACTACGAACTCACCAACCTTGTGTTGACTATGCTTAGTACACTTTTCAGGAAATCAGGTACTCCCCGGACGTGGTGTTTAGTTGCTTGCTTGCTGTCTTACCCGGACTTGGACTCATGGATCAAGGATTCATTGACCCTCCTTTTGCATTACACTTAGGATCGTTTGCCATCTTTGGATGTGTTATGTTAACGTTGATGGCTATTTGCTCCTGTTGTATTTTGTTATTTGTATTGCTATGTTTTGGATTCACCGAATCATTAATTGCATTTAGTTGTTCTATTGTAATTCCACCGGGTGCTGTATGATTTCCGTGACATTTCGAGCTCCGGCTTGGGGTGTTACACTTCTGGAGGTTTTGGTTTAATGGAGCATCTGTCGCCTTTTGGAAAAAAGGTATCTATATTTTCTTCTGGACTTTGTTTATTTGTCAATTCACTTGATCAAATTTGATTTTGTTCTTTGATTCTACAAATACATATTTGAATAAGAAGTATAAAATAAAATTTGATTTTATGTATACATATAGAAAAACAAAATTAAAGTCCATATCAAGTAAACTATATAAAATCAAATTTGATTTTATGCATACATTTAGTAATGAATAGAATTCGAGCTTTTGTGTGTGTAAGTGTGTGTGTTAATGGTGGTTACTAGAGAGAGAAAGTAGAGAGAGAGTAGAGAGATGTCAGGGAAAGTTTGGTTGTATTATGAGGTAAAGGTTTTACAAGTGAAGTGGTTAGGGGTTTATATACATTTAAGCCTATTTATACTAAAACCCCTTCCACAATAACTAATTTACAATTTAACACCATTTTATATTTCTAACAATCTCCCCCTTGGTGTTGAATTGTAAATGTTGCATCGTCTTCGGTCTTTAAATAACATGATGAGCCCATTTGTTGAAAACCTTCAATGTTGATTGGACTTTGAAGCTTTCTCATTGTCTTCAACGTCTTGTATCAACCTTGACTTTGAATCTTCTCAACAAACAAATATATTTGACGATGACTTATTAAATCTTGATCTTCTCTTGCAACTCTGAATACTTTGGAAGCATCTTTGAAATCTTTGTAGCTTTTGAGCTTTCACAACTTGAACTTTTAGTAGCATGCGGAAGCTTGGTTTTGACATTCTTTGAAATCTCTTGGCATTTCAGAAGCTTGGTTTTGGAATGCGGAAATTTGATTTTGTCTTTAAAACTTCAATTCTTGATCGAACTTGTCTTTGAATCAACACTTATCTTGGAGCACTTGATTCTTTGATCAATTAACATTTGCTCCCCCTCAAACAACTATCTCGGATCAAATCTATCAAATAAACGAATTATCTTCAAATTTCTTGCTCCCCCTCGAACAAACAATCATTTCGGAGCATATTTAACAATTCATGAGTTTACTCTTGCTCCCCCTCAAATGAACAATCTCTTCAGACTATGAACGATCTTTGGATCTTAACAATCCAAGTATCTATCAAAATAACAATCTCCATTCAATCTCAAACTCTTCTAATCATCAAACAATGGTCATTTTTCCAACAAATCTTTCAATTATCGACCATGTACATCATCTTGAATATACTCGATCTTGAATCAATCCTTTAACTTTCTCGAAACAATCTCTCAACTTGGCACGATAATTATTCACTCTCTTCACCTAAACTTACGATCCTTTGAACATCCAAACACAACAATCATCCTCGAACAAATTCTATCAATCAAATTCTACCTATATCCTTGAATTCTATCTATCAATCATTTAATCATTTCTCCCCCTTATGATGAATATGTGAAACGGTTTCATCATACAATAATGATTGATAGCATAAACGGTAGATGACAACAAACAACAAGCAAGCAAAGTAACCCAACCCAATTCCCAATTCCCAATGAACCTATTGGTGAACTAGAATGTAAGGTTGCGTTGTTGGAAAAAAACAATTTTTATATGGTGTTTGTGTTCTTTGTGTTTGTGCGAAGAGAAATGAAATCTGGATAAAAATGATCCGTTATCACAACCAAAAATCAAAAGGATTGATGGTGTGGCCTAAAAATACGATTACTATTTTTAGGACTTCCCATTATCATTGAGAAATGCATAAAGCTTATCTCTAAATGGTTCGGTCTATGGCTTTTCAACCGATAGATTGCTTTAAAGAATGTAATTCATGGTCAGTGTCACAAAGGCGTTCAATAACCATGTCTTACTATCCTCAAAGACTTTTGGGAAATAAATCCGAGGTCACATAGACTTCTCGTTTACTCGACAAATTCATAAAATGAAAATGTGAGACCTACGTTCAACGTTGGAAAAGATGTTAGCATTGGTAGGATTTCCATTCGATCATCGTGGAATATCAAAAATATGATATCACTACGAATGTTCCGGCAATATCACAAAGATATGCAATGTCACAAAGACATATAAAGACTCTATGTGTCCTAGTCAAATGAAAGATATATCAAGTACGCTCTAGACTCAATAGTGATCAAATGAAGTCGGGGACCGGAGCAGAGTGTCTCCCTTTTTCAATATCAACGTCTTCCAAATGAAGAGTCAATAGAAATGTGAAAATCTCCGTGAGAATAAAACAAGTATTTGTTAAGAAACACTTGAGTGGTTAGGTAAAGATGTGCATTGCTTCACTGGGTCCATGAAGTCTTCTTCAATATCGAGAAATCAACAAATGAAATCCGATAGGAACGTGTTGACCCGGCTTTTTAAGAATTTTGGGGAGGGCAATCATTTCTTTTAGCCCTTTCTCACATCATTTCACCGTAACCTCTCACTTTTCGACTACTCCCTCATGTCCTATTTGCACAAACATCATCACCACGCTCATAAACCCTCACAATCTAAGATTGAGAATATAACTCCGGGGTTAGATCTCATCGGCGATGACAAGATCATGGAGTATTCATGAGTGGCCTAAACTCTCATGTGCAAATCTAACACCGAACTTCTTTGAATTTGATCGAAAATGGTTTGAAAATCTTCCAAAGTGTTTTAAGATGGAAAATGAGTTTAAACACTTGGAAATTTTGGTTTTATAAACAAACTCCCCCTAAATATATGCATGATATAAACAAAGTTTTTGCATATAAAGGTGAGTAAAGAGTTTGAAAGTTGCTCACAAACATTAAAAATGAGACAACAAAGGCAGTACACAAAGGCGTTCGATGCCTTGACATCTCATCCAAAACATTGTGAGAAACTCAAAGACAAAGTAAATAAACAAAAAGATGAAAAGAGAAAATCTTTTTGGATTTTTCAAAATAAGAAAATGAAAATCTTTTTGGATTTTTCTAAAAGTAATGAAATTACGAAAACGGTTTTAGAACGGGTTATACACTGAAGTGTGCATAAGCCACTATTCATCAAATCACTTGGAAATCACTTTTGGAACCCATTTGAGATTGGGTCCAATGGTTTTTGAATTCTTGAAAGTCCAAATATAAGTCTCATCGATTTGATGAATAGAAGTTGCATTCCACGGAGAACTAAAACCCGGTGGTTTAGTTGAAAAGAGTTTTCGTGGAAGCAACGGTGAAAAATCATTTGATTTCTTTGAAAACTTGTCAATCTTGGGAGATTGATTTGAAAAATGATTTTTCGAAGCAAAATCATTCACTTTTTGCACAACTGTTTTTGCAGGTTTTGGTGCATTTTTTTTTTTTTTTTGAAAAATTTTTTTCATTCACTTTTTGCACAACTGTTTTCACAGGTTTTGGTGCAAGATCAAAAAGTTTAGAAAATGAATATTTGAATGATTTTGACTCAGTTGACTTATCTTTTGAAATCGGTTTCCATTTTGATTTTGTCAACTGAGATTTTGCTTGAGAAAGATGTTTAGAATTATCCTCGAAGGATAGAAAAGAGACCAAAGTAGTTGTTCCATCAAAATTTGGTTTCTTAGTGTACTTCTTACCCTTTTGCAAGGAGTAATTAGTAAACTGAGAGACTTTTCTTTCAAAAGGTTTTGAATATTTACCCGTGTAAACCTTCTTTGGAACATCAGGATCAGTCTGAATAGAAGTTTCAACAGTCTCAACCTTATCACAATCAGTCTGCACAGAAGAATTCACAAACATAAGACAATTAGTTTGAGTACAAACATCAATCATGACTTTGGGAAGGTCAGACTTCACAGATTTGGTTTGTGTTTGCAATTCAGTCTCAAGGTCAGAAATTTTCTTTGTCAAAGATGTTTCGTGTGACTGAAGTTGCAAACACTTGTCTTCATGACACTTGATTTGAGCACACAATTTTGTTCTTTCTTCTTCAACTTTGCTCTAAAAAATAGTGAACTTATTTTGCAACTCATGGTCAAGCTTAGAAATCTTTTGTTGCAAAACAAGTTCATTTGACTATTTGGATGAGTATGCATCAGTAACTTGTGTGTAAGCTTTTCGCAATTGAGCACACAACTTACTAATCTTTGACTTTGAAAGATCATTTTCTTGTTGAAGACTTTCCACGTTGGACAAAATGAGATCATTAGCAGATTTGAGCTCTTTATTTTCGGACATGAGTTGGTCAATTTCAAGTTGAAGATTTTTGTTTTGTTCCATGAGTTTTTGACTCGTCTCATACATGTATCGTTTTTCTTGAAAACGAATGACAACACATGGAACATGTTTGTTGTTGAAAATCTTGGGATGTAAATTACATGTACAACGAAAATTTTTATGATCCCAAATTTCATCCCCTGTGGGTTCTTGAATGAACATAGTCGTCAGTTTATCTGGCACATTGAACTTTATTGACTCAAAATTTTCTGAAGTCTGGTACGAAGAAATAATCGATTTCAACTCATTAATGTCAATGGTTGACATTTTGACTGAAAAACTTGATGATTGGCCCAATGGAAAAAACAACCAAAAACTTTTAGCCTAAAGAAAATTAGTCCAATAAACAATTTCGGCCCAAATAATATCTAGTACAAAATCTGGCCCAAAAACCTTAGCCCAAAAATAATTGATTTTTCTATTTGTACTGGATGCAGAGCAAAAATCTCTGCAAATAGAACAAGTAGAAATTTTGAAAATTTTGATTTTCTGCCCACGTGAAGAATATTGGTGAAAAATGGTATTGAAATAATTTTCTTAAAAAATTTTGATTTGGAAATTTTAAAAAACAACTAAGTGCCGAGCTTATTCCTCTGCAAATGGTGTAAGTGACCAAGTCGCAACCCAAGTACTCTGATCAACAATCAATTTCAACTGAATGCCGAGCTTAAATCTCTGCAAACAGCACAACTAAGAAAGTCACTTGGTCGAAGAACAACTATTTGCCGAGCAAATATCTCTGCAAATAGCACAACTAAGAAAGTCACTTGGTCGAAGAATTCAATTCAACTATTTGCCGAGCAAATATCTCTGCAAATAGCACAAATAGAACTTGTACTTGGTCGCACCAAACAAAAACCCTTGTTTGCCGAGCTTAAACCTCTGCAAACAGAACAAGTAGCACCAGTCTTGATCAAAAATTCTCAAATCAACTATTTGCCGAGCAATGAGCTCTGCAAATAGAACAAGTAGGAATTTTGAAAATTTTAATTTTCTTGAAATAACTATTTGCCGAGCAAAAAGCTCTGCAAATAGAACAAGTAAGATCAACCTTAACCAAATTTCTTGAAATAACTATTTGCCGAGCAATAAGCTCTGCAAATAGAACAAGTGAAGATCCAGTACTTAGCCAAAATTTCTGAAACACGTATTTGTCGAGCAAACTGCTCTGCAAATAGTACAAGTAAGAACAACACTTTAGCCAACGACTTCTGCAAATACGAGTAACCAATACACGACAAAATAGTCGGTTACTGGTTATCTTCTTCGTTCAGCCAAACCCTTATTTGCAGAGAAGACTGTAAATCTTCGATATCTTCTTCATTTTTGAGAATTAAAAGTCGTATTTTATATCAAAATGATCAGAAATCCAATGCGCACAAATCCTCGAACAAATTAGATGCTAATTTCAACTGAAATTCAAACCCACACGAACATGCGATTTGTAGAGCTCGAACGAAAACGACTCAAATGATGAAATTAGCTTCTGAAATTGATAGCGAAGGAAGATATACAGATATAAAATCGATCGGTGAACAAAATTCGAACAAAAACACACTTAATTTGCAGGAATCACTGAAACAGTGAGCTCTGCAAATGAACCTTTCAGAAAAACAACTCAAATTCTGAAATTAAGCACAAAATAAGCTTGTAATAAGCTTGTGGATCGTTCAGCAACTCTGATTGTGCTCTGATACCAATTGTAATGAATAGAATTCGAGCTTTTGTGTGTGTAAGTGTGTGTGTTAATGGCGGTTTCTAGAGAGAGAAAGTAGAGAGAGAGTAGAGAGATGTCAGGGAAAGATTGGATTGTATTATGAGTTCAAAGGTTACAAGTGAAGTGGTTAGGGGTTTATATACATTTAAGCCTATTTATACTAAAACCCCTTCCACAATAACTAATTTACAATTTAACACCATGATTTTATGTATAAATTTAAACAAAAGAATGGAGTTTATACCAAGAAATCTATACAAAATATAATTTAATTTAAATTCGTTGTTTGTGTCTGTTAGGTGTTTATCTTGTTTAGCTTACGTTTTTGTAATTAATTGGTAGGATTGTTTGACATTAATTGATTATAAGCTCGATGCTATAATTGAGATGAAGTTGTTGTTGTTGGATACTCTCAAAGAATTCAAATCAAATTATGGAGATGATGGCAGCTTGCAAAAGGTATATTGGAAGATCAATGATGTTTTTTCTGTGAAGGAATTTTTAGCTAAAGAAGGAGAAGATGTGGATATCTATCTCACTAATATATTGCACAGAGAAGGAGTTGGAAAGGACAATGAACTTGTGTTTAAAAAAGAAAACCATGGTGCAACTTTTGATATAAACAAATTTAACAATATGAGTCAAGAATATGAAATTGAAGTTAATCTTGATTCAGATGAAGCAGATGTCGAAATTGAAAGTGAATATGAAATTGAAAAACAGAATAATTGAACTCAAGTAGATGATGAAAATAATGTTGAGAATCAATTTTTTCAAGATTCTGGTGGTAATGAACTTAGTCAGAGGCCAATTCTTAAGCAGAATGATGAAGAAGAAGAAACTTTTTCACAGTGGTTGGAAAAAAATAAGGATGAGGATTTTGAAAGTATTAACAAACTTTCGTTGGAATACAAGACAAAGAATCAATCAGATATTCAAAAAGAAGAAGATGATGCTGTCAACTTGTCCTATCCAACATTTCGCCTATTATCTCAGTTTTCTTTAAATTCGCCGGTGAAACATCCTCTAGAAGTTTGTATATCCTCAAGTCAATCTAAAATTACCCCTGTCATAAAATCTCCATATGTTAACAGGAGGTTTATCCCTACCTCTACACGTATTCTTTATTCCGAACTAGTGGTTGCCTTGAATATGTTTTCTTCAATTACACAAGCAGACAGTTTTTGGTGAGTTTCATCTAGATAAATTAATGTGCCCCACCCCAGTATTCGTTAACTTAATTGTTGAGTAGCTAAATTTTTTTCTTGTTTATTTTTGTTACAGTAAAATGGTGTTTAAAACTGAGGGTGTATATGGAAATCCATTTGGAATGGGTTATATGTTTCAATCATTGGCCCCTGGATCATATATCGAAGCTCCAGTTATTGATTGTTGGTCAGGAATATTGAATTATGAAGAAAGATTCAGGCATCAATATTCACCAAGAAGGGTGTTTTTTAGTACATGTATTTTTGTAAGTTGTAACGTTTTTTTTTAATCACTATTATAAATTTTTATTTTATATGAAGTTCAAACTTTTTGATTTTTTAATACAACAGACACATGAATTATTTGATGAGCATTCCAAGAAAGATAAGGATGTACTTCACCAGATTTTTAAGTCTAATTTGGAGAACTTCTTTAATAATGATCCTGATGTGCTGTCATTTAGAGAAGTCGATATGGTATGATATTTTACTTATTATCTTTGCCAAGGACTAACTGTATGTGCTTTTTCATTCAATCAACTTCGATTCATTACTTGTTTGTTAAATACACAAATTTGATTGTTTGTCTCTTCTTTAAATCAAATTTGATTCAATACAGATTTGTGTCTGTCTTTCCAGTCATTCAAATTTGATTTTTCTTAACTGTTTATCTAACTTATTTTGTCTTTGCTTTAACCTACGAATTAGATATTTATCCCAATCTGTCGTGGGCAACATTTTTATCTGCTGGTTCTGGAGATAACAGATGATTTGAATGGCTTTCACATAATCGATAATATCATTTCAAGTTCAGATTTCAAAGACAAGTATGAGACAGTGTGTGATACTGTGGTATGTACAAATCAAATCAACTCTCTTTTATTTTATTTTTTAAAATTAGCTAAATTTGCTTTTGATATATATTTATATATTTTTTTTAAATCTCAATATATAGCTTTATCACTTCTCAAGACATTTGAAGAATGTGAATCATCCTTTGTCGAATATTGTTGATTCATACGAAGCAGATCAACTAGATTTACGATGGCATACAGAAAATAACTATGTTGACTGTGGCGTTTTTCTCATGCGACATATGGAATGTTTTATTGGTCAAGATCCCAAAAATTGGAATAGTGGTATTCCAGTCGAATCTAAGGATCAGGTTGAAGTCCTTGTGAAGTTGAGGATAAAGTATGCCGCAAAGATGTTGACCCATGACATTAACACTGAAGCGACAAAAATACTTGAGGATGCAAACGAGTATAGAAGCATGCATGACATTAACGAAATGAAAGCGAACTATCTCAGAACCAGAGATTATAGGGTTCATCGTGCTTAGGGAAAAAGTTTGTGAAATGAAGTTGGCTAATACTAGACTAATATGTAATATAAATGACCACTTTCTGGTAACTTAGATATATTTTGTTATGAAACAAATCTGATGAAGTTGGCTAATACTAGACTTATATGTAATATATATGACCAGTTTCTGGTAATATTTTCAGGTTTTAGTAGCATGTTACATGTATGCATTTCAGTAATACAAAATCAAATATGATTTTGAATGAGTTTTTCACACTATATGCGTAAAATCATTTTTGATTTTGAATAGGTTTCTTTGTATGGAACTCATTTTACTTTGTCTCAATGATTTTGAATAGGTTTAATGATACCGAACTCATTTCTTTTGTCTAGATGTATGGGTAAAATCAAATATGATTTCGTATGGGTATTTCACAATGTATGCTTAAAATCATTTTTGATTTTAAATGGTTTTCTTTGTATGGAACTCATTTGGTTTTGTCTCAATGTGCTATAAAAAATCATATATGATTTTGTATAGCTTTTCCCCAATGTATGCGTAAAATCATTTTTGATTTTGAATAGTTGATTTTGAATAGGTTTTCATACTTTATGAGTAAAATCAAAAATGATTTTGAATAAATTTCTTTTTTGGAAGCCATTTGGTTTGACTCAATGTGCTACACAAAATCATAAATGATTTTGTACATTTTCTTGACAATGTATGCGTAAAATCATATATGATTTTCTATAAGTTTTTCACACTGTATGCGTAAAATCAAAATTGATTTTAAATAGGTTTATTTGTATAGAACTCATTTGCCTTGTCTCAATTTTATATGTAAAATCATATATGATTTTGAATAAATTTTTCACAGTGTATTCTTAAAATCAATTTTGATTTTGAATAAAGTTTATTTGTATGGAAGCCTATACAAAATCATATATGATTTTGAATGGGTTTAATGATACCGAACTCACTTTTTTTGTCTAGATATATGAATAAAATCATATATGATTTTGTATAGCTTTTTCACACTCTATTCTTAAAATCATTTTTGATTTTAAATGGGTTTCTTGGTATGTAACTCATTTTGTTTTGTCTCAATGTGCTATACAAAATCATATATGATTTTGTATAGCTTTTCCCCAATGTATGCGTAAAATCATTTTTGATTTTGAATAGTTGATTTTGAATAGGTTTTCATACTTTATGAGTAAAATCAAAAATGATTTTGAATAAATTTCTTTTTTGGAAGCCATTTGGTTTGACTCAATGTGCTACACAAAATCATAAATGATTTTGTACATTTTCTTGACAATGTATGCGTAAAATCATATATGATTTTCTATAAGTTTTTTACACTGTATGCGTAAAATCAAAATTGATTTTAAATAGGTTTATTTGTATAGAACTCATTTGCCTTGTCTCAATTTTATATGTAAAATCATATATGATTTTGAATAAATTTTTCACAGTGTATTCTTAAAATCAATTTTGATTTTGAATAAGTTTATTTGCATGGAAGCCTATACAAAATCATATATGATTTTGAATGGGTTTAATGATACCGAACTCACTTTTTTTGTCTAGATATATGAATAAAATCATATATGATTTTGTATAGCTTTTTCACACTCTATTCTTAAAATCATTTTTGATTTTAAATGGTTTTCTTGGTATGTAACTCATTTTGTTTTGTCTCAATGTGCTATAAAAAATCATATATGATTTTGTACAGGTTTTCCCCAATGTATGCGTAAAATCATTTTTGATTTTGAATAGTTGATTTTGTATATGTTTTTCACAATGTATGCGTAAAATCATTTTTGATTTTGAATAGTTCATTATGTATAGGATTTTCACACTGTATGAGTAAAATCAAATATGATTCTAGGCATAAGAACACAGGTAACTAAAACCTCAATACAAAATCAAATTTGATTGTACAAAACAAAGTTACAAAACACAAATCTATAGAATCTATATAAAAAATCAAATATGATTTTACACATACAGTTACAAAAACAGAAATCTCTATAATCTCTATACATAATCAAATATGATTATGAACATAAAAGTAAACAATAACAGATAACTTACATAGATATACAAAATCAATTTTGATTCTACACATAAACTAAATAACACTACATAATCAGTGGATTCTAAGCATAGAATTAAAAATTAAAAAAAAAACCTAAAAAAATAAACTAAAACCCTAGAAAAATCATATAAAATGAAAAAAAAATATAAAAATAATGAATAAATAAAGAAATAGAGTTGACGGAATCATCATTATCACTTTTCCGTTATCTATTTGATGATTTAGACTTGGTAGCCATGATTAAAAATAGAATCGCCGATGGAAATGATAAAAGTGTGTGTGTGTGTTTTACTGTGTGAATAGAGATAATCGCCGGTAGGAAATAATGGCCGGAGAGACATAATGGACGGATATAGATAATCGCCGGTAGGAAATAATGGCCGGAGAGACATAATGGACGGATATAGATAATCGCCGGTAGGAAATAATGGCCGGAGAGAAAGAGAGAGGAAGAGTGTGTGTGTTTTACTGTGTGAATCGCCGGTTTCAGTGTGTGTTTGTGTGGGTTTGTGTGTGTTTGGGGGGGAAACGAAGAAGATAACGGATGCGAAGGAAATTACGATACTACCCCTCCGTGTTATAATTTTAATTAGAAGTTAAATGTTAATCTGAACCATTGATTGGTTTGATCCAAGGGCTGAGATGCAGCCCTTGAGATGCATGAAAAATTAAGGATTCAAATGAACAAATGACAATAATATCATACTGAGTAATTGAAAATCAGTATATATTTATAATATCATACGATTAATTGATTTTTGTATTGTTGTGCATGGTGCTATTAATTATTAGTATAATTCACGTATGTTGAGTTAGCGACTGATGGAGACACTTTTGAATTTTTAAAGATCAAATACAGTCCTTACATTATGAAGATTACATATATTCATGAAAATTCTAATTATTTCATTCTTGTAACACCCCAACATGGCGAAATCATGGGGTATCACTTAGAAAAGCACAGCACGACATGGGAATTATGTAGAGTCAAACTATATGCATTCATAGGATTGAAACAATCCACAAACTCACTCAAATGTATACAATAATCAACATCTATCAAAGATACACACTCAATCAATATTAAATGGAAATGTTTAGATGATAGTAGTTGATCCTAAGCATAACCCGTTAAAGGGAAATAAGGATCACGGATCCAGAAAGTCCAAAGCAAGTCCAATCTTAGCAATGCAAGCACATAATCATCCATTTTGTCTCTGATTAATCTGATTACCTGAAAAGTGTACTAAAGAGCGTCAACATAAAGTTGGTAAGTTCGTAGGGACAAGTAACAAGGAATAACCGTGTCGGATAACAACCGTTAACAATAAGTGAGGATTAGGAGAACTAATCACATCCAAAGAAAACCTATAAGGTTTCACATTATCACAATTCAATATAAGTCAACGTTCAACAACAACGATTCCATATAACGTTCAACAACGTTCCATAACAAGATCAATAACGTTCAACAACGGTGCGGCTTACATAGTTAATAATTAACAATGCGCTAACGGTGCGACTTATATAATGAATAATGCGCTAACGGTGCGACTTATATAATAAGTAATGCGCTAACGGTGCGACTTATATAATAAGTAATGCGCTAACGGTGCGACTTATATAATAAGTAATGCGCTAACGGTGCGACTTATATAATAAGTAATGCGCTAACGGTGCGACTTATATAATGAATAATGCGCTAACATGTCCATATCAACAATTAACAAATAAACAATTAACATCTCGGTCCATATCATAACAAGTGAATCAACCAACAAATACGATGCACATACACTTCTTATAATTCTACTTTAAAGGAATCATCGATGCTTATATATAGGGTCACCCGCAACCTTCCCACCACATCTACTATTCATAAAAAGTATAATTATCTTCCATGTATGTACAACTATCTAAAGCACAACAAGTATTCATAACGAAGTCAAAGTTAACCGAGCAACAAGTCAATACATTAAACAAACAATCAATCAACAAGCATGTACACTTTTCAGCCCGAATCTCAATTGAGTAGGGAGGGTTTACGAAACTCACCTTAGTTGTAGTGGCAAATCAGAATAGCAGATAATCCTCATGACAAGTTAATCTTAGTACAGCTCAAAACACTTTGCAAAGTACTTTACTATGCTCAAAATGTACTACCGGGTACCTAGAACAAGTATAAGATCAACTTTTAAGCTACCACAAAGCCTAAGTGCAAAATAAGGAAATTTCAGCATGTTCCCAGCTTTGCGCTATCTACTTGACAACGACTTTGGGAAGTCAGGAAGACCAGATACAACAAAACTTAGTTCTAGACATTTGTTGGGCACTCAAAGGCCTTTTCAAAAATGTAAGGTTTCGCTCTTGAAGAGCTTTAATAAAAGAGTTATGATTTTTACAAAAACAAACCTGTAGCCTCGTCAGAAATTAGACCAGTTCTGAAAATCGTCGTTTTTGGCACTCTTCTGAGCAAAACCAGAAGAAACTTTGTTCTTATCAACTTTTACTGACACTTGGACCTTTCCAAAAATATAAGATTCGTCTCCTAATTCGTCCAGATGAATCTTCTATGATGTTTGCAAGATGACTGCAAATTTCAGTCCTATAGAGTCCTTAAATTCAACTTGAAACTTCAAGTGATGAATCCAAGACTTTATGGACTTGATTGTTTTGTGTTATGAATGTGAAAGAGAGAGAAAAGAGCAGAGATGGATGATAGAATGATCATCAAATGCTTGCTTATATAGCCCAAGAGTTGCAACTAAGTGCCAAGAACACACACCTTGGCCATGAGGTGTTCATCATGTGTTTACAACTCATCCTTGAGTGTAATGGCTGAAACTTTGGCCTTAAAACAAACTAGAATTCAGTAGGAACATGTTCATTTCATGATTACAAGCTATAATCCAAGTCTTGGTTAGTTTGTGTGGGGTTTATGTCAAGAACACAAACTTGACTTGACTAATTGACTTTGGTTGACTCTAAACTTTGATTCTTGATTATTATTTGTGTAATTAAGTGTAATAACTAGTTTATATAAGTATAATTACTTTTATCTATGTGGTTATAAATCAATTACATGTATTTATATATTTATTAGTTATCTAATTTAAGTACACAATTGCATATTTATTTTACTAGTATGTACAATATATCTAGCTAGTTAATTGATTCCGAAATTAATAACACAAACAAAATATTCACGAGCGTACAACTTTTATAAATTATTATAAATCCATAATATGAATAAATCATTTCATATAATATAAAGGTTGTGTCGGTTTTTGTCCTATTAATGGAATTATCATCTAGCCACCGACACTGTTCCACCGACACTGTTCCACCGACACTGTTGGAACCGTACATTATACTTAAGGTTTCGTATATACATTTTTCCTGTTACCACAGTTACTCAATTATCATCTATCATATAATTTCCATAACATGTACTGGGCCAATTTCATAGTCTGCTAATATGGCCCTAATTCTAGAAGTTCAAATATAACATTATAATTGGCCCAATTTACAGATAAATGTACACAATTATGTCCAAATTTCCGTTTATTGAAATAGTTAATCAAATTACATGCACAGTCAAACGGTAAAAATCATGAATGTTACATTATTCCCCAGTTAAAAGGATTTCGCCCTCGAAATCTAGATTGTATCGAATAAAATTATACTTAACTTGATTTACGTTTTATCTCAATGACAATAAATCGATATTAGAGGACATGGCATCTAAGTATCTATTCTACATTAGACAATCACACATAATTAACAGAAAGATACAAGGCGCATCCCTATTTGATGCCTTCTACTCTCAACAGAGTAGGATGAACTCATATGATTCTATACAGAATCCTTCTACTCTCAACAGAGTAGGATGAACTTGCACACAATCCTCAACACGATTAGCATTTATAATTAGCATGTATAACATCCTACTTGAACTCATGAAGAACTCAATAATTTATACACATATAGTATAGACTACTTACACATCTATGGTATAGATGATCTGTCCGTACACAGGTAAGTCTGATTAAAACACTATACAAAATTCAAATTCACTTTATCTTCCATATTTGAACGTTAGAAACGGCTCCTTTTTAGACTATATAATAATACCTTAGCATACTTTTCTCCATGCCATATCAACTTAACATTTTCCTTCCTTCAGAATCTAACCAAAACCCGAAACCTAATATCGAAAATGTTGAATCCTTTCCTAATCGTAATCTACATTATTATCATAGTGTGGTTAATTACTGTGGCTCAACTTCCATTGGATGAGGCTATTCAGTGGTTAGTCGCGTTCGTTCTTGGCGTGGTTCCCTTACTGTTTGTCACCACCTGGGTTTCTTTGTATGGTTTTAAATATGTTGTATCCCTAATTGTTGTATTTCTGCTTAAATAATGTAACAAGTTTCACTTGTATTGTACGAATAATGAAATACAACTTTCTTCGATCTCTTTTGGGGATTGTTGTCAATTAGGGAAATTCCCCAGTTAAAAGAATTTCCCATATTTGTCTTGATAGATTTTTATACCAAGTTCATTTGTGTATTTTAATCGTTGATCGCCCATCATAATTTTAGCCTTTCAAATAATTCTTATTTTCAAATTTGAAGTTCTTTTACCAAGACACTACTGTTATCCAGTTGGAAAAGTCGACATATTTTTGTTGATAACATTTGTCTCATATTCTTAAATTCAATCATTAAAGGTGATCCACGGGTCAAAGAAACAAATATTACCTGGATCACTCCTGAAACAATAGTTTGGATCAAAAATTCATCTAGGGTTCAAAAAGATGAATTAGCAATTGATATGGTTCTTGAAAAAGAAGCAGTGAAGAAAAATATTGATGTGTGGAAGACAGTCTATTCATTAAGCTATTAATTAAGTTGAGGATTTTCTCGACATAGTATACGCTTTTGAGTAAACTGTTCAGCTCTTTTCAACCTTGGTTAAAGGGATGATAAAGTTTAGAAATTTTATCTTTTAGAAAAAAAATATAATTCGGTAATTACTAATTACCGTAGCAATGATTAAAATTTCTGTAGTTTATGGACACCTGTCCGTTCTTTCAGGTTACATTTCCCTTTTCATCCTCTATAATAGAAACGCGTTTTCTTAAGGAA
Organism: Erigeron breviscapus; assembly: GCA_034093135.1. NCBI lineage: Eukaryota > Viridiplantae > Streptophyta > Magnoliopsida > Asterales > Asteraceae > Erigeron > Erigeron breviscapus. The sequence continues at coordinate 81,072,395 of CM067175.1, read as the reverse complement.
GAATGCACACTAAATATTCTTTCTCTATCTCTTTTATTCACTTTGTTCTTCATCTGCTAATTTGTCCTTAGCTATTCCGTTCACAGTCAGCTTGTGTTCTAACAAATCTCCGATTTACTTTTTGGTAAGCTACATTTTTGTGCTCTTTCTTTCTCATCTTGGATAATATACTATCTATTTATATGTTTATATAAAACTTTTATCTTTTAATTCATGTTCGCTTAATTAACAATATTGTTCCACCGATTTATCATAAGATAATGAAAAATTTTGGTGCCTCTTCGAGCGATCCAAAAGGCAAAAGGCCAATGACTCAAGAGGATCTTGAAGATCTTGAAACAAATAGGGTGATGTGACCAACTTATACCCATTGCCCACATCGTTATTGGCCTCTTTATTATATGTTTTTAGTCGATTTTGTTGGCATTTGGTGCGTTTATGGGTTTTGTTAGTGGTTTCAGGTTCTAAACAGGTGACGTTTCCGTTTGGTGCAATTTCGAGTAATTGTGAGGCCATGATGATGATTGGAGAGTTCGAGAGGTGAAAAGAGATAGAAATTATGCAAGTCTTCATATGTTGTTGTGTGGCCATTTGAGACCAGAGAGATTACACTGCGACGCAGTGGGCAAGTTTGCCTCCACTGCGCCGCAGTCATCTTTGTGGAAAGTGCTTCAAGTCCAGTATATTTACACTGCAACGCAGTGGGGTGATCAAGGCCCACTGCGCCGCAGTCAGCCTCGTGGAATAGCAGGTGTTCAAACCAGTGTATAATCACTGCGACACAGTGGGGTGTGCATGTGCCCACTGCGCCGCAGTCAGCATTGACAAAAGAGCATTGCCAGTGGATATGCACTGCGACGCAGTGGGGGCATTACACGCCCACTGCGCCGCAGTGAAGGGTCGTATCTGAAGGGTTTTGGGCAGCTTTTGCACCAAATGAAGGGAGGTATAAATAGAAAAATAACCTAATTCCCAATCTATCAAATATTCTTTCTAGGAGCTGCACTACAAGGAAATCCTTCAAGGATCAATTCAAGATTTCATCATCTTCCGGATTCGTTGAAGATTCACGTGCACCCATCTAGATCGTATCTACCTTATTTGTCTTGCAATTTCTATTTTCTCAAACGATTGGTACATCATGTTCTTCCTTGATTTTAATTGTAATTTCAATTTAATCATGTGTGGCTAATCTTTCAATCGTCCACCTTGATGAAACTAGACAAATGATGTGATTGCTTAATGTTTTAATTCAAGAGTTGATTTCAATTATCGTTGTGTCGTGATCTTGATGATTTAATTCCTTTATATTTATTATTTTGATATTGGTGGCATGTGTGTTCTTCGTTAGTGGTACTAGTTGAACACATATGTGATTTTCAAACGGTCGCTTGTCTATGAGCGATTATCACTAGTTCATGGTATGATAGTGAATGTCATTTTAATAGAAGGAATCATTTTGTCAACGTGTTTTGTAACGGTTGGTGGTACCACGTTATTTTCACATAGGCGCAATTGGTAATTTGATAGTCAAGCAAACTAATTGTTGGTAAGGTTGTCTAGGCATTGGTGGTACCGGCTTGGGTAATTAATCTAGCAACTTAGGTGTTTGGGTGTTTTGTGAGCGGTTGGTGGTACCACGCGAGCATTTCATTCTTTCACGACTATCTTGTCAACTCTTAACGAATTTGGTCTTAATTGGAAGCAATCATGTTTGAAGTCTAGCGGAGTCAAGGTGGATGAACTTTACCATTATTGTTTGAGGCTTACCTTTACTTTTATGCATTTTGTCTTTAAAAGTTATTGTCAAAACGTGATTCAAAGCAACACCCTGTTCCCAAACCATTTTACTAAACAATTGATTCAAACCAATCCCCGTGAACGAACCTGGACTTACTTTTTAACTATATTGCATACGATCGGGTCCACTGCCCGATAGTGTGTAGTAGTGAGTTTCGAGGTATTTCTAGTTTATAAATTTTAAACTCGATTTAGCACATCAAGTTTTTGGCGCCGCTGCCGGGGATTGTGTGCCGTTTTAGTTGTTAATTTAGTGGTTTGATCCTTCCTCACGCGTGAGGAAGTTATTTGCTTTAATAGTTTAGTTTTTCATTTCTTGTATTATCACAGGTGCAGTTGACGTGTTGGTTAGTTGTGTTTTGCAGGTCTACTTTCTAGTTGATGAACTTGCGGTCTTCGTGTTTACCTCTAAATAGTCCTTTGAGAACACCAACAAGACGTAGGTTTAACTTCACAACACCTACACCATTCTCACCTATTGCTAGACCCACTCCTGATTCGGACGAGGAAGGGTTCTATTTTGACGAATTTTTCGATTTAGAAGTTAAGGTAGAAGAGGAAATGGGAGACGAAGAAAGGGATCCGAATGATATACGTTATGGTGAGAGGGTCCGTACTATTCCTGCCAACCGTGGTAGTCCTATAAGACCTCCAGCCATTGCTCATGATTTCAATCTGAAAGGTAATCATCTTAAAAGTATTGAGGAGCAACAATTTGATGGTAAAAGGAAATGGGATCCATACCAACATTTGGAAAGGTTTGAAAAGTTGGCACGGTTATACCAATATGGGAACAACCAAATGAATGCCGTTAAACTTGAGACATTTCCTATGTCCATTACCGGTGATGCTCTAGATTGGTTTAATGATCTTCCTAAAATTCCATAACAACTTGGGACCAACTCAAGCAAGCTTTCATTGGTGAGTTCTACTCACTTAGAACTCAAAGGAAGTTGGAGAATTTGATTAGGTCATTTGCCCAAGATGAAGATGAAGATGTGGTGGATGCATGGATCCGATTTAAGGAGATGTTGAGGAATTGCCCGGGACATAACATGACTAAGGAGCAATATGTTGAGCTCTTCTTTGATGGCCTCGATAAGAAGTCTAAGCGTGAGTTAGGATATGCTTTTGGGGGTGGTTTCAACAAGATCACGCCAAATGAAGGTTTTGAAATATTGGAGTCCATGGCAAAGGACAATGCAAATATGGATGATGATAGATTTTTGAAGAATGAGAGAAGGTTAAAGAAAGGTACTAGCCAAGGTAGGGTTGCAAAGGTTGAGGCTAGTCATGATTCTGGGATGATTGGAGAGATTAGAGCGCTATCGGAGCGCATGGAAAAGGGATTTGCTATGCAAGAGAATCGGTTTGGAGCCATTGAAAGGGATGTAAAGGTAGTAGCCGATGGATGTGATCATTGTGGTAATATGCATTATTCTGAAGATTGTCCAAATCGGGCACCCGAAGATGTGAGTTACATCCAGAATCAACAACAAGGGAGCTACCAACGCAATACCGGTTTCCAGAACCGCCCTTCAGGTAATCCTCCTTATAACTCTTCTTTTCCTACTAACAACTCTCGTTTTTCAGGAAATAGATGGCAAAGGGATAACTTTCAGAGTCAACCTCAACAACAAACTCAACAAGGACAAGGATCCGGATCTTCTTCTTCTAATGCCGATCCAAATGCCGAGTTGAGGGAGATGATGAAACAATTGGTTAGTAATCAGGCCGAAACTAACACTAGCATTAAGATGATTCGGGATGATACTAAGGCGTTGAATGAGAGGTTGGATAGGATTGATGGCAAGGTTGAGATAAATATGAAGAATCAATGTGTGAACTTTAAGGATCTTGAGAGTAGGATGGCTGCCCTTTCTAGGCCTCCAGGTACTTTACCTAGCAATACTCAACAGAATCCTAAGCCTCAGTTTAGCATGGGGCCAAATCAGGGACATAATTCGGGGCAGAAGTACACTCCACCTCAAGCCCGTAATGAGGAAGCCAAGGCCATCACCACTCGTACAGGTAAATCTTATGACCCTCCTGCTATGCCTAATGTAGTTGTTTCAGATGTACAGGATTCAGGTAATGATGATGAGATTGATGAGGAGATTGAGATGGAGGAGAATCCGACCGAGAAGACTCCGGTCACTCTACCAAAACCGGTTGTGGAACCCGAGGTTAAAGCTTATAAACCAAAAGTTCCATTTCCACAACGGTTCAGAAAGGCTAAGCTAAAGGAACAATATAACAAGTTTGTTCAAATGATTTCTAATGTTCATATTAATGTTCCTTTAGTTGATTTGATACAGGGGATGCCTCATTATGCCAAGTTCATCAAGGAACTTGTGACGGATAAAGGAAAGATGGAGGAGGCAAAAGCTACGTTTCTCAATGCCGAGTGTTCTGCTATCTTGCAGAACCGCATTCCGCCTAAGCTTGAAGACCCAGGGAGTTTTCTGATTACTTGCTCTATTAGAACCATTATTTGTAAGGCTTTAGCTGATTTAGGAGCTAGTATTAATTTGATGCCTTATTCGGTTTGGAGTAAGTTGGCTTTAGGAATCCTTCGCCCGACTCGCATGAGTATTAGGCTTGCCGACCACTCATTTCAGTATCCCATGGGGATTGCTGAGAATATTAGAGTCAAAGTGGGTCATATTGTTTTCTTAGTTGACTTTGTTATACTAGAAATGGAGGAGGATGCACAAGTACCCCTTATTCTTGGACGACCTTTCCTAAATACCGCGGATGCTATCATCCGTGTGAAGGATAAGGAAATTTCTTTGGGTGTGGGTACGGATAGGATTGTTTTTAATGTTGAAAGGTCTATTAAGCATTCTTATTCTAATGATGAGTCATGTTTCAGGATTGATGTGATTGATGATGCTTTGGACCGAGAATTTCAGGAATTGATGGAGACCGATATGGGAGATGAGGAGATTTCCAATCTAGGATCGGGAGATATTTCTGATGATGATTTGTTTGCAGAGGTTATGGCACTTAGCTTGGATGAGACACCTCCGGTGGATGAGAGCTTTGAGGGAGTTGTTGCTGATGGAAGCTCAAGGGTACCTAATTCAGTTGATGTACCACCTACAGATTTGGAGCTTAAGCCATTGCCTGCCCATTTGGAGTATGCTTACTTGGCAGGTAAATCTTCTCTACCAGTGGTTATCTCGTCCTCACTCTCGAGTGACGAGAAAGGACTTCTTCTGACTGTGCTTAGAGCCCATAAGCGGGCTTTTGCTTGGAAGACCACCGACATTCCAGGTATTAGTCCTAACTTTTGTCAACATAAGATTGATTTTATCGATGATGTTAAGCCCGTTGTCCAGCGACAAAGGAGGCTAAATCCCAATATGAAAGAAGTGGTTAAGAAAGAAGTGATTAAGTTGTTAGATGCAGGGATTATTTTCCCTATTGCTGATAGTCCTTGGGTTAGCCCTGTTCATTGTGTGCCCAAAAAGGGGGGTATGACGGTTATAGAGAATGAGAATAGGGAACTCTTGGCTACTAGGACTATAACGGGTTGGCGGGTTTGTATTGACTACCGTAAGCTTAATGATGCCACCCGAAAGGATCACTTTCCATTGCCTTTTATTGATCAAATGTTAGAGAGATTAGCAGGTAATGAGTACTTTTGTTTCCTTGATGGGTTTTCCGGGTACTTTCAAATACCCATTGATCCAAAGGATCAAGAAAAGACCACTTTCACGTGCCCCTTTGGCACTTTTGCTTATCGGCGAATGCCGTTTGGTCTATGTAATGCCCCGGGCACCTTTCAAAGGTGTATGATAGCTATATTCCAGGACATGCTTGAAACCTCCATGGAGGTTTTCATGGATGATTTCTCGGTTTTTGGGGACTCATTTCGAACTTGTTTGCATAACTTAGATAAGATGTTGGAAAGGTGCGAGAGGGCACAACTTGTGTTGAATTGGGAGAAATGTCACTTCATGGTGACCGAGGGTATTGTGCTAGGTCACAAAGTGTCTAAGGCCGGGATAGAGGTTGATAGGGCTAAGATTGATGTTATAGCCAAACTCCCCCCGCCTTCCAATGTGAAAGGGGTAAGGAGTTTTCTTGGACATGCCGGTTTTTACCGCCGTTTCATTAAAGATTTTTCTAAGATTACTCGTCCTATGACCCACTTGTTGGAGAAGGACGTCCCTTTTGTATTTAATGATGCTTGTTTAAGTGCTTTTCAGGTTTTGAAGGAGAAGTTGACCAATTCACCCATCATGGTTGGGCCGGATTGGGAATTGCCCTTTGAATTGATGTGTGATGCTAGTGATTTTGTTGTGGGAGCCGTGCTTGGGCAAAGGGTTGATAAGCATTTCAAGCCCATTTACTTTGCTAGCAAAACTTTGAACCCCGCCCAGCAAAATTACACCACAACCGAGAAGGAGTTGCTTGCCGTGGTTTTTGCTTTTGATAAATTTAGATCTTATTTGGTGTTAAGTAAGACCATAGTTTTCACGGACCATTCAGCCCTGAAGTACTTGTTCTCCAAACAAGATGCTAAACCCAGGCTTATCCGATGGATCTTGTTGTTACAAGAGTTTGATATTGAGATCAAGGATAAGAAAGGGGCTGAAAATCTGGCTGCCGACCATTTGAGTCGATTGGAAGATCCTCACCGGGAGGAACTTCGTGATGGGGAGATCAATGATCACTTCCCCGATGAGTCTTTAATGTTTATTTCTAATTCTGATGATGCTCCTTGGTTTGCAGATATTGCTAATTATTTGGTTGCAGGTGAGATACCAAATGACTTCACGCATCAACAGAAGAAGAAGCTCATTTCCGATGCCAAATACTATTTTTGGGATAGCCCATACTTGTTTCGTGTTTGTGCAGATGGGATGGTGAGGAGATGTGTAGCTGGAGCTGAGACTCGGGAGATTCTGGATGCTTGTCACTATGGTCCAACTGGAGGTCATTATGGTCCTTCGGTTACCGGTAAGAAAGTGTTTGATGCAGGTTTCTATTGGCCTACAATTTTTAAGGAAGCTCAAACTTTGGTAGAGACTTGTGACATCTGTCAGAGACAAGGAAGCATTACCAAGCGAGACGAGATGCCTCAACAGAGCATTCAGGTATGTGAGGTTTTCGATATTTGGGGTATAGACTTCATGGGACCATTCCCACCGTCTAACAAGTTCCTATACATTCTTGTTGCCGTTGACTACGTGTCTAAGTGGGCCGAAGCCAAGGCTTTGCCCACGAATGATGCTAGGGTGGTAATTGATTTCCTTAAACAATTGTTTTGCCGATTTGGTTGCCCTAGAGCCTTAATTAGTGACCGAGGAACCCACTTTGCAAATCATCAGTTAGCTAAGGTCATGAAAAGATATGGTGTTGTGCATTATTTCTCTACTTCCTATCATCCACAAACTAGTGGACAAGTAGAAAACACCAATAGGGCTTTGAAGAGAATCTTGGAGAAAACTGTGGGAGATAACCCTAAGGTTTGGTCAAAGAAGTTGGATGACGCCTTGTGGGCATTTAGGACGGCTTACAAGACACCGATTGGCACCACGCCATACCGGTTGCTCTATGGTAAGACTTGTCATTTACCCATTGAGATAGAGCATAAGGCTTATTGGGCGTTGAGGAATTTAAACTTGGATATGATGGAAGCCGGTGACCTTAGGATGTTGCAACTTCATGAGCTCGATGAACTTAGGTTAGGAGCTTATGAAAATTCAAGGCTTTACAAGGAGAAGACTAAAGTTTACCATGACAAAAGGATCCGGAGGAAGGAATTTAAAGTCGGAGCTAAGGTTTTGTTATTTCTTTCTAAGTTTAAGATCAAGCAACCTAAGCTTACTTCTAGGTGGATAGGACCTTTTGTAATCAAGCATGTTTATCCGTCCGGATATGTGGAACTGTTCAAGAGAGATGGTGAAGGTTCATTCATTGTTAATGGCCATAGACTTAAGTTGTACTTGGAAGAAGAACAAGTGGAGGGGATAATCGAGGAGATCCCCATTTTTGAATTGGAAACTTGAAAGGTAGTCGAGTCTAGCTAACGACTCGTAAATAAATTAAGCGCTTCTCGGGAGGCAACCCGTGTTATTTTTGTTGCATTTTATTTTCATTTTTTTGTTAGTTTGATTTTGTTTTGTCAAGAAATGTGCAGGTGCGATTTTGGTGTGAAGCGGATGATGGTAAGTATATTTTCAAATTTTTCTAAGGAAAACTGGGGGGAGTTGAGACCAGTGAGTTTTCACTGCGACGCAGTGGTGGTGAACATGCCACTGCGCCGCAGTCGTTTTGTACTGGGCTATTTGGGAGCAAAAATGCCCACTGCGACGCAGTGGGGGAGTCCGTTGCCCACTGCGCCGCAGTGGGCCTTTGACCGGTCAACTCGTGTATTATTATCAGTCAATTGAGGTCTCTTTTTCACCATACAAAATTTTTATCACCTTATTTCTCTCTACTTTTCAAAAACCGATCTCAAGCTTCAAAGACCTCCATTTTGCTCTCAAATTCTTCCCATTAATTCACCCATCTTGCATTATTTCTTCCTCTTTGTCTTAGATTATCAATCTTCTTTCAGTATCATGGGAAAAGAGGTAAGATTTCTTGACTTTTCTTTTTATTTTCTTTAATTTTTGATTTTTGATTTTTAGGGTTTTAATTTTCAATTAATTAATGGGTTGTGTTAGTTATGGGCTATGGATACCAATGTGGTGTTTAATTTTTCGATTCTAACACTTGTTCATCCGAATTTGAGATAAACTTAAACTAGGTTTTTGAAAAAAATTGGGGCTTTTTGATGAATAAGTGTGGGGGAGGATTAATGGTTGATTATGTGTTGATTATTGTTGGTTGATGCTAATGTATTGATTTATTACCCCTAATATTATGGTTTCATGTCGTGTTGAGGAAGACCTTGCCCAGTAAACCTAGCCACTGCGCCGCAGTGGTGGTGTATGTGTGCCACTGCGCCGCAGTGGCAACCTTCTGGCCTGCACGTGACTTTTGCCTCACTGCGACGCAGTGAGGACCAACCAGTCCCACTGCGCCGCAGTGGGAAGTTTCTGTCCTAAAAGTTGTTGATGATTAATGAGGGTTCAGTTTTTGCATTCCGTTTGTCTCATGTTTGTTTGATTTAATTTTGTGTTTGCAGTCCGCAACTCAGAGAAGGCAGATGGAAGTTGGTCAAGGAAGCGGGACTGGTTCCAAGAGGGCTAGGCAAGAGCCGGAAGTGCCTGATTTGAAGTTTGGAGAGCGCGATATGGATGAAGCACACGCATGGTTAGCGTTCGATGGGGCTAGGCAACCCCATAAGAACAACTTTTTGAATAATCTCTTTGCTCTACATCGACAGGTAGTTTGCCCTCCTAAATATCTTGATCCAATTTTTGCCAGAAATTATGGGGTTCAGGAGGATATCCGTCGGTGGTTTCGAATTGAGGTCCAAATCGGAGACCAGATGGTTAGTAGTGATATGTGGCATAACATTTTCAATAATCGGGAACCAGTTTTCCGTGAACTTTGTCTTGAGTTTTATTCTACTTTGAAGTTGACCAAGGAGCTTAATAAAATCAAGGATATTTTTGAAGAGCGGGTAGTAACTTTTTTCTGCGGGGGACAGCCTAGGAAGTTATCGATTCCTGAATTTGGCTTTTATTGTGGTATGTATACGAGGGACCAGTTGGATAGTCAGGAATTTAGGGCTTTGTTGAGAAAGGGTTTGTATGTGAAGCAGGATTTGGGGGATGGAGAGTCGATATCCCAGTTTTGGACTAGAATTTCGGGGGGACACAATTGGCCTTCTTGTGGCTATGTTAGTGTGTCTAAGATTAGCAGTGTGAAGCTGAGGTTGTTGCATAGGATGCTTGTGAAAGTGCCGGGGACCGATCGATTCGCGATTCCTACGACTATGTAAGTGCGGAATCCAAACATAATCGTTATTGAGGCAATTGAATGAATCACATATATATGAACACGAAATCAATATGAACAGGAGATATAGAAAGAATTCCTTTATCATTAGTCGAATGATTACAATGAATAAATCCGTTTACAATACATCTACGATGATTACGGATTACAATCAACGAGACGACTCTTGATAATCGAATTACATAATGGCGGAATGACAGGGTATTGATCACTACCCTGATCCCTATGGACGAAATCTGTTGCAACTAAAATCGACCCTTAAAACTGAAACCTAAGAACACTATATATAGGCTAGAAATGGGCTGGGCTTCAAACTCGTGGGCCTCAAACTCGTGTTACTGTTCACACGAGTTTGTCCAAACTCGTGGTACTGTTCACACGAGTTTGTCCAAACTCGTGTTACTGTTCACACGAGTTTGTCCAAACTCGTGGTACTGTTCACACGAGTTTGTCCTGTTGTCTGGAAAATCTCTGTAAAGTAACAGCCCTTTAATTGAGATGCATCGGACACAAAATGTGCACCAGAACGTGCACTTACAGTCTCCCCCTTGGCCGATGCACTCAATTCATTCACCGATAATCATTAGCAATCGAAAACCTGCAAAAGCAAACTCCCCCTTAACTAATGATACCGGGTCTTCTTTTGTTGAGACTCGATCTTCTGACACAACATTCTGATCTTCAAACTCCAAAATCTCTGTATCTCTGTGACAACCAACTAACCTAACACATCTCATTGTAGTTCTCCCCCTCAACAGTAGCCATCTCCGAATTAAACATATGCAATCTTCTTCCTGCTTGGAACTTTGCTCGAGACATTTCTCGACTTGCTTAACCGGCATATAATAGAGAAGTTGAATTTCCAACAATCAGCATCAAATCAATCAGTTCTCACAAAAATAAGAAACTCTGTAGCTTGAATCACAAACTGTAGTACCATAAATCCTGTCTCAACTAGCAGCATCTGACTTTGTCTTGAGTTTTATTCTACTTTGAAGTTGACCAAGGAGCTTAATAAAATCAAGGATATTTTTGAAGAGCGGGTAGTAACTTTCTTCTGCGGGGGACAGCCTAGGAAGTTATCGATTCCTGAATTTGGCTTTTATTGTGGTATGTATACGAGGGACCAGTTGGATAGTCAGGAATTTAGGGCTTTGTTGAGAAAGGGTTTGTATGTGAAGCAGGATTTGGGGGATGGAGAGTCGATATCCCAGTTTTGGACTAGAATTTCGGGGGGACACAATTGGCCTTCTTGTGGCTATGTTAGTGTGTCTAAGATTAGCAGTGTGAAGCTGAGGTTGTTGCATAGGATGCTTGTGAAAGTGCCGGGGACCGATCGATTCGCGATTCCTACGACTATGTAAGTGCGGAATCCAAACATAATCGTTATTGAGGCAATTGAATGAATCACATATATATGAACACGAAATCAATATGAACAGGAGATATAGAAAGAATTCCTTTATCATTAGTCGAATGATTACAATGAATAAATCCGTTTACAATACATCTACGATGATTACGGATTACAATCAACGAGACGACTCTTGATAATCGAATTACATAATGGCGGAATGACAGGGTATTGATCACTACCCTGATCCCTATGGACGAAATCTGTTGCAACTAAAATCGACAACTAAAACCGAAACCTAAGAACACTATATATAGGCTAGAAATGGGCTGGGCTTCAAACTCGTGGGCCTCCAAACTCGTGTTACTGTTCACACGAGTTTGTCCAAACTCGTGGTACTGTTCACACGAGTTTGTCCAAACTCGTGGTACTGTTCACACGAGTTTGTCCAAACTCGTGGTACTGTTCACACGAGTTTGTCCTGTTGTCTGGAAAATCTCTGTAAAGTAACAGCCCTTTAATTGAGATGCATCGGACACAAAATGTGCACCAGAACGTGCACTTACAGTCTCCCCCTTGGCCGATGCACTCAATTCATTCACCGATAATCATTAGCAATCGAAAACCTGCAAAAGCAAACTCCCCCTTAACTAATGATACCGGGTCTTCTTTTGTTGAGACTCGATCTTCTGACACAACATTCTGATCTTCAAACTCCAAAATCTCTGTATCTCTGTGACAACCAACTAACCTAACACATCTCATTGTAGTTCTCCCCCTCAACAGTAGCCATCTCCGAATTAAACATATGCAATCTTCTTCCTGCTTGGAACTTTGCTCGAGACATTTCTCGACTTGCTTAACCGGCATATAATAGAGAAGTTGAATTTCCAACAATCAGCATCAAATCAATCAGTTCTCACAAAAATAAGAAACTCTGTAGCTTGAATCACAAACTGTAGTACCATAAATCCTGTCTCAACTAGCAGCATCTGACTTTGTCTTGTATCTTCACAAATCCACCAATCACTCGAAATCGTTCTTATCAGATCTCCTCTTCAGTTGTATACGCCGCCATATTATAAAGATCTTTATCTATGCAACTCCTCCTCAAGAATCACCTGATAATCATCTCTACATCTTGGAATATAGATAAGATTCGATCTTCAAATACTGAACAACAAATAACCAGCTTCAATGATCCAATACTTCAACAAGGTTTCCACGACTGCTATCTATTTAATACTTGAGCATATTTCACATTAAGCACACCATCATCTAAACACAGATCTTGGTTTGTCCCTCAAGTAGCACAGAATTTTACTCAGAAATCTGAAATTTTTTATCTCCCCCTTTTCTCTGCAAAATTCTGAAATCTAGCCCATCTTAGGTTTTAAATATCTCCCATTCTTGAGGTTCTTCAAAAAGCTTAGAGCTCACGACGGTTAAAACTCTTCGCCAAACAGGGTATATTCGTTTCCCTCCAAATTTCCGAGGAAAAACACATTTACGTGAAACATTGGTATTCACGTAAATTTTTATTTCTAAGGCTGTGGGAAAAATTTGATAATTGCCGAAAATTTTCATCCAAAACGTGCCGAAATCGCACAAAAACGGACCGAAAATTTTTCGAACGCTACCAAACTTCAAATCTCCATGAATCATGCCATTTTAAGACCATGGACAAAAATTATTTTTCCCGCCAAAATACTTTTTTTTTTTTTTTAGCTTTTCTACAACCCTGTCTTCTACCGAAACATACTTGAACCTCGATTCCATTTCGACAACTCAAACACGTTCTTCTATGCACGTGCTTGGACATAAAACGCGTGCTAGTGTTACAGTAACACGTGCTTGGACTCAAACGCGTGGTACACTAATCTCAAACACGTCTTCCAACCCAAACGCGTGCTACAGTGACACAGTTTTAAACCAAACGCGTGATATCCCAAACTCGTGTTTAATCTCAAACACGTGATTCATAAACTAAACACGTGTTTAATTAAACACGCGCGAGTTTAACATATCCAAACGCGTGTATAAATGTCAAACGCGTGTAACAGATCTGATCGATGTTCTTCATCCAAAAACCCTAAAAACGAACCACGAATCAGAGACATAAAGCCTCTCCTTCTCTGATACCAATTGAAAGTGCCGGGGACCGATCGATTCGTGATTCCTACGACTATGTAAGTGCGGAATCCAAACATAATCGTTATTGAGGCAATTGAATGAATCAAACATATATGAACACGAATTTAACAAATATGAACAGGAGATATAGAAAGAATTCCTTTATCATTAGTCGAATGATTACAATGAATAAATCCGTTTACAATACATCTACGATGATTACGGATTACAATCAACGAGACGACTCTTGATAATCGAATTACATAATGGCGGAATGACAGGGTATTGATCACTACCCTGATCCCTATGGACGAAATCTGTTGCAACTAAAATCGACCTAAAACTGAAACCTAAGAACACTATATATAGGCTAGAAATGGGCTGGGCTTCAAACTCGTGGGCCTCCAAACTCGTGTTACTGTTCACACGAGTTTGTCCAAACTCGTGGTACTGTTCACACGAGTTTGTCCAAACTCGTGGTACTGTTCACACGAGTTTGTCCAAACTCGTGGTACTGTTCACACGAGTTTGTCCAAACTCGTGGTACTGTTCACACGAGTTTGTCCAAACGCGTGGTACACTAATCTCAAACACGTCTTCCAAACCAAACGCGTGCTACAGTGACACAGTTTTAAACCAAACGCGTGATATCCCAAACTCGTGTTTACTGTTCACACGAGTTTGTCCAAACTCGTGGTACTGTTCACACGAGTTTGTCCAAACTCGTGGTACTGTTCACACGAGTTTGTCCAAACTCGTGGTACTGTTCACACGAGTTTGTCCAAACTCGTGGTACTGTTCACACGAGTTTGTCCAAACTCGTGGTACTGTTCACACGAGTTTGTCCAAACTCGTGGTACTGTTCACACGAGTTTGTCCAAACTCGTGGTACTGTTCACACGAGTTTGTCCTGTTGTCTGGAAAATCTCTGTAAAGTAACAGCCCTTTAATTGAGATGCATCGGACACAAAATGTGCACCAGAACGTGCACTTACAGCTTGTCACATTTCTGGTACAAAGGTCCACCCATTGGGACAAGGCGTACCAGCTAGATTTATGGCTGATTAAGTTGTTTTCTAAGGGGGCACCGAGGAGGTTTGCTTTGGCCCCTATGGTTGTTTTAGATAGAATGGTGAATCACTCGGATTCAAAGTTGGTGCTCGGGCAGTTTATCACCCGTCTTTACAAGAGGATGGGCGTTTTTGATTCTGATATATGTCAAGAGGGACTGTCTTTGCCGGTTCAACTGGAGCATTTAACTGAGAAGGAGTTGATAATCGCCAAGATAGTGAAGAAGCCAAAGAAGAATGAGCAGGCTAGGTTGTTGGATGATACGGGTGTTATCGCTGCACCGCCTCCTAAGGTGGAGGATTCTGATGATGAGGAGATGGGGGATGCTCCTCAGGAGCCTCAGAGGAGGCGGGGCCGTCCTAGTATTGACTTGACTGACTTAGGGTCCCAGCTGCAGCAGATTATGGATGGGCAGCAGGCTAGCCGCCAAGCTTTTGATGATTATCAGCGGCGTATGGATCAGGATATGACCTGGATGGGATCGCAGCAGGCCCGCACCAACTATACCCTTGATTATTATCAGCCGATGTGGGATGCTCAGTACCATGGCCAGCCGTTCGTTCCTGATACGCCTATTCCTGATTTTTCACCACCACCTATTCATGTCCTGACATATCGTCAGGGAGGAGGCTCTTTCTTCCCACATGATCTAGGTGGATCTCCTCGTGGCCCTGTGCAGTTTGGTTCTTTTGGAGGTAGGTCTTCTGTTGATGCAGGTACTAGTGCGGATTGGAGACCATGGACTGGCGCCGCTAGTCATGCAGGTGGAGATGCTGGTGGTTCTGGGGGATTCGTTGGTGGATCATCTTCTTTTCAACCTGGTTTTGTTGCAGGATCTGGATCGGGTTTTGGTGGTGGACCGTCTGGAGGAGATGTTGGTGCCTCTAGTTCCGGTCAAGAGGGGGAGCGAACTTGGGTCACCGATCTTTTTGATACATCCGGTCTCCCCTATGGCTATCATGGCCAGTTTCAGTGATGTTGATCATGATTCCCATCCGGTACCGTGGGATGGAATCATATGTGCTTGGTTATGATTTGGATGACTGTTATTATTTATTTTTGTTTGGTATCCACCCTACGGGGTGATGAAACATTTGTACTGTTTTCTTTTCTTTTGTTTCTTTAATTTTCTGCATGAGACTGTAGATTAGTTTAATTTTTGTATGGATATTTGGTTGTGCTTGCTATTTGAAGTTGGACAGGTCTATCCGTTTGATGGCAATACCTAGTGGAACCCAAGTGTGGGGAGGACCAGTTGGATTTGTTTGATTGTGTGATCGTGTTAGTAGCTCACTATGATGTCATGTGCATATGCTGGCAGTAAGTTCAGCGCTATATTTTTGATTGGCATCTTTATTGACATTGTTCACACACAGTCCTTATTCTGGTATGTGCTCTGATTTTTCTATGTTGCTTACACCTATTTACCTTTGTTTGACCGAATATGGACATTGAGGGCATTGTCCATCTTAAGTGTGGGGGGGTGGCAAATAGGTTTAAGCTATCGGGTTTATCTCTTTTGTTGTCTTGCCATTGAGATTTTAGCCGTTCTTGTGGATGTGTCCCTCTCGTAGGTTTTTGGGTTTTATCCAAGAATAAGGGTTCTATCTTGAACTCTGAACTATGATGTGCATGTTTGAGAATTGGTTGCTTTCAATTTGGTGGGATGATAGAAGGTGATATGGTTTTGAACTTGTGTTGAGCTTGTCCTTGTGGTAAATTGCTTTTGTCACTTAATTCATAATAATTTAATGAGCAATTTTACTACAAATTTTTCCTTGGTAAATTTTTAAATCGGCGAAATGTGTTCTGAACGGTTATGGGGCTTATCCTTGTGGATTGATAACATTACTTGCATACTCAAAATTTCCCAAACACCTAAAGTTGTGAGATTCATTGTTCATATATAGATGTGCTAGGTGTTTACGGTTTTGGTTTGATTGCCTTGTAATTTGTCCTCTCTTAGGCTCTTGGATTTATTCGGGAGTAAGGGTTCCATTTCGAACTCTGCACTAAGATGTGCGAATTTGAGGTTAATTTATTCCATTTCCGGGTTCTTTTCTCTGATTTGAGTGTGCCGGTGATGTGTTGAGCTAGAACTTGGCCTTGTGATCATGACGAGACCGCAGTGAGATCACTTTTGTGATAAAAGTACATCGGATGATGAATTGGCATATAGGTTTGACCCATACTTTTCTTTCTTTATTTTCACTTTTCCTTTTGTATATTCATACCCTTACTATACTTATACTCACTTACATATACATCCGCCTTTTCCATTGAATATATACACTCATTTATGTAAACTTTACCTAATCACACCTTACTATACCGATAGTCTAATCTGGGGGGCCATTGATTGTCATTGGTTTGTTGGACGGTTTGGGAGAGCTTCAATGGGGTGTCGGTGGAATATTTTTGGTCTATGGGAATGTGTTGGATTGTTCAAAAGGAAGTAAGTGTGTTAGACATTGTTCATCATTGTAAGAAGGTGCCTACTAGTAGAGTAAAAGTGGTTCAGAAAAAAAAAAGTGAAAAATTGAAAAACAGAAAAAATAAAAAAAAAATGAAAAAAGTGCAATGAAAAAAAAAAGAAAAAGAAAAGAACTTGGGCTACTAGTGGGTACTTCTCATTTTTATATGTCTAGAGTTGTGATGTATCGTTAAGAATGGAGGGTTTGGTTGATTTGAAGTTGTTTGAAGTTGATACACCACAATGGTGTCGAGTTTGCTTGGTATTTTTGAGGTGTCTTGGCGGATGAGCAATTTATGGGTTCATGGTTTGTTGGCAATCAATGGTACGGGTTTTTGATTAGACTATTTTGTTCATATTTCATACTCACCTTATACTTTTGATTGTTTCCTTTCATTTCTAACCTACACTCCCTTACTCATTGTAAATATCCATTACATATACCTTAGCCTAACTATACAACCAACTTATATGCCATATTTTGATGATGTACTTGGTGCTTACGCCATGTCGGTGGAGCTATGATCCTTGTTCAAGCATATGGTAAGATATGCATCACGACTGCGCTATGAGTGATTCTTGATATATTCAACCCCAAAAGTAAGTTCGTTGGAGTTCAATGATATTGATTGGTTCATTTGTTTCACTTGTGCATAGTCGTGTTATTGAGGCTTGTGGATTGTTCAGATATTGTCAAACATTTCGGGTTTTCATTTAAGATTAAAACTGTTTCACCCAACTTCTTTGTCATTGACATACTTGGTGTTGCTTCTTTTTGATACTCGTAATTGTTATTTAGCTTCTTTGCCAAGGATTACTTTTTCTTTAAATGTTGGATTTGCTTGAGGACAAGCAATGCTCAAGTGTGGGGGGATTTGATGTGACCAACTTATACCCATTGCCCACATCGTTATTGGCCTCTTTATTATATGTTTTTAGTCGATTTTGTTGGCATTTGGTGCGTTTATGGGTTTTGTTAGTGGTTTCAGGTTCTAAACAGGTGACGTTTCCGTTTGGTGCAATTTCGAGTAATTGTGAGGCCATGATGATGATTGGAGAGTTCGAGAGGTGAAAAGAGATAGAAATTATGCAAGTCTTCATATGTTGTTGTGTGGCCATTTGAGACCAGAGAGATTACACTGCGACGCAGTGGGCAAGTTTGCCTCCACTGCGCCGCAGTCATCTTTGTGGAAAGTGCTTCAAGTCCAGTATATTTACACTGCAACGCAGTGGGGTGATCAAGGCCCACTGCGCCGCAGTCAGCCTTGTGGAATTATGCTTCGAGTCCAGTATATTTACACTGCGACGCAGTGGGGTGATCATAGGCCCACTGCGCCGCAGTCATCTTTGTGGAATTATGCTTCGAGTCCAGTATATTTACACTGCGACGCAGTGGGGTGCATGTGCCCACTGCGCCGCAGTCAGCTTTGACAAAGTCACAAATGTGCCAGTATATATGCACTGCGACGCAGTGGGGGCATTACTCGCCCACTGCGCCGCAGTGAAGGGTCGTATCTGAAGGGTTTTGGGCAGCTTTTGCACCAATTGAAGAGAGGTATAAATAGAAAAATAACCTAATTCCCAAATCTATCAAATATTCTTTCTAGGAGCTGCACTACAAGGAAATCCTTCAAGGATCAATTCAAGATTTCATCATCTTCCGGATTCGTTGAAGATTCACGTGCACCCATCTAGATCGTATCTACTTATTTGTCTTGCAATTTCTTTTCCTCAAACGATTGGTACATCATGTTCTTCCTTGATTTTAATTGTAATTTCAATTTAATCATGTGTGGCTAATCTTTCAATCGTCCACCTTGATGAAACTAGACAAATGATGTGATTGCTTAATGTTTTAATTCAAGAGTTGATTTCAATTATCGTTGTGTCGTGATCTTGATGATTTAATTCCTTTATATTTATTATTTTGATATTGGTGGCATGTGTGTTCTTCGTTAGTGGTACTAGTTGAACACATATGTGATTTTCAAACGGTCGCTTGTCTATGAGCGATTATCACTAGTTCATGGTATGATAGTGAATGTCATTTTAATAGAAGGAATCATTTTGTCAACGTGTTTTGTAACGGTTGGTGGTACCACGTTATTTTCACATAGGCGCAATTGGTAATTTGTTAGTCAAGCAACTAATTGTTGGTAAGGTTGTCTAGGCATTGGTGGTACCGGCTTGGGTAATTAATCTAGCAACTTAGGTGTTTGGGTGTTTTGTGAGCGGTTGGTGGTACCACGCGAGCATTTCATTCTTTCACGACTATCTTGTCAACTCTTAACGAATTTGGTCTTAATTGGAAGCAATCATGTTTGAAGTCTAGCGGAGTCAAGGTGGATGAACTTTACCATTATTGTTTGAGGCTTACCTTTACTTTTATGCATTTTGTCTTTAAAAGTTATTGTCAAAACGTGATTCAAAGCAACACCCTGTTCCCAAACCATTTTACTAAACAATTGATTCAAACCAATCCCCGTGAACGAACCTGGACTTACTTTTTAACTATATTGCATACGATCGGGTCCACTGCCCGATAGTGTGTAGTAGTGAGTTTCGAGGTATTTCTAGTTTATAAATTTTAAACTCGATTTAGCACATCAATAGGGTCAAAAGGATTAAGCAGGAGGCCGTGATGTTAGGTATTTCTTTGAAGATTACAAGGCGATGGTAGACGAAGATGTCCACCTTTTTGAGAAACAAACTTCTGAAGATGAAAAACTAGCAAGAATTTTATTTCAATTTTTAACAGAGGAGGAATCTATCCTTGTGAATCGTCAAATAAAAGAAGATGAAAAGTTTGCAAAAGCCCTAGCTCAACAAGACGAAGATAATCTCTCTCAAAGGGAGAAGTCCATTTTTGCCATGTCATTTGAAGAAGAAGAAGAAAATCCCAATATTCCACCTCTTAAGAGAAGAAAAAGAGATGCTGTTGGGGGAAGTAACATGTCAGGGTCGAGCTCTGACAGAACTCCTAATTCTTGAAATCAAGAGGGATTTTATAGAAATATTTGGAATCTGTTATAAATTTTTATAAATCAAATCTTAAGTTGTCCAGAATGTGTTTTTAAATCAGAATAATATTGTTGATAATGTTTCTTATGTATTTGTTATGTCAATTGTCTGACCAAAACTTATTGTAGATAAGAAGAACTCAATATAATCATGGACGCATGGCAAAACCAGATGATTGGTACTAGTGAATGGGGAACATCAATCGATGATTTTTGCCAAGACTGGCTTCTCCAAAATACTGTACCAACATCACAGCTAGAACCCCCAACAGAAAATGTCAGTGCATCGTCCCAACTCTTGTTGATGCAGTACATCATGGAGTTTCATCTCCAATCCCAATGAACCCTTTATATCAAAACTTCTCTTTCGATACACCAGAAGTAACATTCCAGTTGAAATCAATATTCCAACCGGAACCATCATTCCAACCAGAATCTTCCGAGGAGGGTAACAGGGCACCAGGAAAACGTCCAATGTCAGACTCGCCCACACTATACCCCAATCCAATTAGTGACACATATTATGAGGTCTCAACCTCAAACAGGGTGGAACCGGTTGATACGATAATGAATCATGGACCAGAGTTTGAAAAGCACGTAGAAGACTCATGGGCTTATATTTGCAAGCTTTATAGTCGTAAGAAAAGTCCGCAAAAGTATCGTCCTCGAAAGCCCAAAGAAATGTAAGGTCGAAAAGGTCTTACCAGTTTGTGAAACCTAATACTACTTTGGTAGTATTTGGAGAAGAAATGAACATATCAGAGATGCCAACACTGATATGCTCATGCACAGGGATACCTAGGACCTGTCGCGGGTGGAGTACAGAGGGATGGACCTCCATTTGTTGTACAGCTTCTCTTTCCATGTATCCGTTGCCAACATATGTCGGGCCAAGTCGTATTGTAAGGTTGCCAGGGAGAAGAATGGGTTGTAGTACATTCTCAAAGGTCATAGAGAAATTATTGTTAGCAGGGTACGATCTCGATTGTCCAATTGACTTGAAAGATCATTGGGTTAAACATGGGACTAACAAGTATGCATTGAATAGATAATTGTGTGATCTTCTTAGATTCAGGAATTTGGCTACTCAAACTATAAAGTAGGATTACATAAACAGTTAGTGATTTTCGTATGTCTATTTCCCTCTTTTCTTTATTGCGAAATTTATATATAATTTGTTTGTAGTTAACACTTTTATTATTACTTATATCAAAATAGTCTGATAAAGCCATCCTACTTTATCTTGCTCCATCAAGATCCAGATATCTTATTTGTTGTCGGCCATTTTGAAAAATTATTGTTCTCTGACATCATTGCTTACGTTATATAAGCAGACATCGTAGTGAAATAATATATTTTACTCCAAAGTATAAAGTCTACTAACAATGAAATCTGAGGGACTTTACTCTATTGATATCATCTATACAGAAGAACTCATATAATCCTTTAATTACTTAATTTCTCATGACCATTATGTTTGTTCTTGTTCTAGCCATCTCCTTGAACACAAGCTAATTATTACTAAATTAATCTCAATATTCATATTAATAGTATTTCCAATCATTCGTTCGCACTAGATCACATAACCATTTCATAGTATTTTACTCATTTAACTACCATAGTTTCCAAAAATTCTTGTCTCATCCTATCAATCAATCATAGCTATAAATTTGAACTTAGTCTATAGTTCATAATAATTCTTTGGTCTACAATTATAGATTATAAGTATCTAAGACCTTAATAAGCATGTATTCTAGATCTTATTCTCATACTGTTATTCCAACAATGACTGATAATTGTAGACAATTATAAGTAATATAGCTTAGACATGGGCCATCCGGTAATGCTTATAATATAAGACATACCATTGGCCAGCCCATCACATTACCAACTCATCCAAAATCCCCTATACCTGTACTACTATTTCAATTAACATAGATTTCAATTCCACACTAATTTTAACAAGTTCCAACTCATATCGCATCAGTCAAGCTCTTGTTCACAATATATCGTTTCAGTTCGAATTTATGACATACTGTTCAAATTCAAGTTCATAACATATCATTCAAGGTTCAAGTTCTCAATACATTATTCATATCATAATACTAAGGCAAATGTACTAATGTCTTAGCTATCATGCCATCATGTCAAATTCATAATAACTTATCATTATTCATATAATTTACAATTACGAAACTTTCAACACTATATAAATAAAAGGGGTCAAGTCATAACAAGGTGGGTAAAGCATAGTCCGAATTTAACTTCAACATTCGACACATTAAAAGTGTTTGTATACAGGGTGTACCATCGGCTAACCCTCCACACCGTTAATATATTGAATGGATGTCAAGACTCGGTTCTGATATGTTCTCTAAGTTGTGGCAATGACTTAACTTTAAATGGGTAATGCATTTGATGTGAATCAAAAGTTTATGTATGAAGACTCATGCAAATCTTCATAACATAATGTTTAATAAAATTTATTTTTATAGTCTTAGTAACACAAGAGAGCTCGGTAGCTCCATTTGAACGCACAAAGAAGCGCAAGGGCAAAGGTTTACGAAGGACGCAATTAAAAACCCGCCCTTTTTGGAGGCTAGCGCACTCCGACTTATACCTCTCTTAGAGTTTGTTCAAGTGGGTGAGCCGGTGTATCTCAGGGTTGTAAGACTCCAATTTTTTTATTAAAGAAATCTCTATTTCGATAGTTCTTAGTCAACTTTATTCTTTTCTATGAGTAACCTACGAACTCAGTTAAACCATTTTTATGCATCATACAGTTCACGTTGCACACAAAATTTCCTATCATGCATGCTAATATGAAATGTGGGTGTAATGGCTATAGACTAGGTCAATCCACCTAGCTCTCTACAACCACGGCTCTGATACCATTCTGTAACACCCCAACATGGCGGAATCATGGGGTATCACTTAGAAAAGCACAGCACGACATGGGAATTATGTAGAGTCAAACTATATGCATTCATAAGATTGAAACAATCCACAAACTCACTCAAATGTATACAATAATCAACATCTATCAAAGATACACACTCAATCAATATTAAATGGAAATGTTTAGATGATAGTAGTTGATCCTAAGCATAACCCGTTAAAGGGAAATAAGGATCACGGATCCAGAAAGTCCAAAGCAAGTCCAATCTTAGCAATGCAAGCACATAATCATCCATTTTGTCTCTGATTAACCTGATTACCTGAAAAGTGTACTAAAGAGCGTCAACATAAAGTTGGTGAGTTCGTAGAGACAAGTAACAAGGAATAACCGTGTCGGATAACAACCGTTAACAATAAGTGAGGATTAGGAGAACTAATCACATCCAAGGAAAACCTATAAGGTTTCACATTATCACAATTCAATATAAGTCAACGTTCAACAACAATGATTCCATATAACGTTCAACAACGTTCCATAACATTCAACAATAATGATCAATAACGTTCAACAACGGTGCGGCTTACATAGTTAATAATTAACAATGCGCTAACGTGCGACTTATATAATGAATAATGCGCTAACGGTGCGACTTATATAATAAGTAATGCGCTAACGGTGCGACTTATATAATAAGTAATGCGCTAACGGTGCGACTTATATAATAAGTAATGCGCTAACGGTGCGACTTATATAATGAATAATGCGCTAACATGTCCATATCAACAATCAACAAATAAACAATTAACATCTCGGTCCATATCATAACAAGTGAATCAACCAACAAATACGATGCACATACACTTCTTATAATTCTACTTTAAAGGAATCATCGATGCTTATATATAGGGTCACCCGCAGCCTTCCCACCACATCTACTATTCATAAAAAGTATAATTATCTTCCATGTATGTACAACTATCTAAAGCACAACAAGTATTCATAACGAAGTCAAAGTTAACCAAGCAACAAGTCAATACATTAAACAAACAATCAATCAACAAGCATGTACACTTTTCAGCCCGAATCTCAATTGAGTAGGGAGGGTTTACGAAACTCACCTTAGTTGTAGTGGCAAATCAGAATAGCAGATAATCCTCGTGACAAGTTAATCTTAGTACAGCTCAAAACACTTTGCAAAGTACTTTACTATGCTCAAAATGTACTACCGGGTACCTAGAACAAGTATAAGATCAACTTTTAAGCTACCACAAAGCCTAAGTGCAAAATAAGGAAATTTCAGTATGTTCCCAGCTTTGCGCTATCTACTTGACAACGACTTTGGGAAGTCAGGAAGACCAGATACAACAAAACTTAGTTCTAGACATTTGTTGGGCACTCAAAGGCCTTTTCAAAAATGTAAGGTTTGACTCTTGAAGAGCTTTAATAAAAGAGTTATGATTTTTACAAAAACAAACCTGTAGCCTCGTCAGAAATTAGACCAGTTCTGAAAATCGTCATTTTTGGCACTCTTCTGAGCAAAACCAGAAGAAACTTCGTTCTTATCAAATTTTACTGACACTTGGACCTTTCAAAAAATATAAGATTCGTCTCCTAATTCGTCCAGATGAATCTTCTATGATGTTTCCAAGATGACTGAAAATTTCAGTCCTATAGAGTCCTTAAATTCAACTTGAAACTTCAAGTGATGAACCCAAGACTTTATGGACTTGATTGTTTTGTGTTATGAATGTGAAAGAGAGAGAAAAGAGCAGAGATGGATGATAGAATGATCATCAAATGCTTGCTTATATAGCCCAAGAGTTGCAACTAAGTGCCAAAAACACACACCTTGGCCATGAGGTGTTCATCATGTGTTTACAACTCATCCTTGAGTGTAATGGCTGAAACTTTGGCCTTAAAACAAACTATAATTCAGTAGGAACATGTTCATTGCATGATTACAAGCTATAATCCAAGTCTTGGTTAGTTTGTGTGGGGTTTATGTCAAGAACACAAACTTGACTTGACTAATTGACTTTGGTTGACTCTAAACTTTGATTCTTGATTATTATTTGTGTAATTAAGTGTAGTAACTAGTTTATATAAGTATAATTACTTTTATCTATGTGGTTATAAATCAATTACATGTATTTATATATTTATTAGTTATCTAATTTAAGTACACAATTGCATATTTATTTTACTAGTATGTACAATATATCTAGCTAGTTAATTGATTCCGAAATTAATAACACAAACAAAATATTCACGAGCGTACAACTTTTATAAATTATTATAAATCCATAATATGGATAAATCATTTCATATAATATAAAGGTTGTGTCGGTTTTTGTCCTATTAATGGAATTATCATCTAGCCACCGACACTGTTTCACCGACACTGTTGGAACCGTACATTATACTTAAGGTTTCGTATATACGTTTTTCCTGTTACCACAGTTACTCAATTATCATCTATCATATAATTTCCATAACATGTACTGGGCCAATTTCATAGTCTGCTAATATGGCCCTAATTCTAGAAGTTCAAATATGACATTATAATTGGCCCAATTTACAGATAAATGTACACAATTATGTCCAAATTTCCGTTTATTGAAATAGTTAATTAAATTACATGCACAGTCAAACGGTAAAAATCATGAATGTTACACCAAACAAATCATCAGTAGTGTTAATGTATTGATTACCCCATATATACTAAACCAGCAGAATGAGTGCTCTGTTTTCAATTTCTTGTTACTTGTGTTTTCTTGTTGTTCTGGCCTTGTCTCATTCATGTATTTGTAATCAAAATGTTGATAATAATGATGGATTATTATGCATGGAGGGTGAGAGACAAGCACTTCTCCGAGTTCAAACAGGCCTCATTGACAAACAAATCGTCTTGCTTCGTGGGTCGGTAGGATAGAAACTGTTGGTGGACTGGGATTGTTTGTGATAACATCACTGGTCATGTCCATGGGATTCATTTACGGGGTAATTCTCCTGGGATGATTAACACGGCAGTTGGGAGGGAATTTAAGTTCATCCTTGTTGCATCTGAAGCAACTCAGACATCTGGACTTAAGCTGCAACGACTTTGGAGGGATCCAAGTTCCGAAATTCATTGGTTCCTTTAGAAACTTGAGATATCTTAATCTCTCACTTTCTAGATTCAATGGAATTATCCCTCCTCAATTAGGGAATCTTTCTCGATTGCACGTCCTTAGTGTTGGAAGTTTTCATGTACCATATCCATATGAAGACACACGCATGCGTATGATGAATATGCAATGGTTGTCAAGTCTACGTTTGTTGCGTCACCTGGATATGAGTAGTGTGAACCTTAGCAAAGTGATCGATTAGTTTCATTGTAAACTATGCTAAATCGTGATATATGATTATAAGACTTAAGTGTATGAGAGAGAAAGTAGAGAGAAGATGGGAAAAGTATGGAAATGTTATTAAAGGTGTAACCTTACAAATGGAGATTGGAGGGGTTTATATAGGGCCAACATTTGCTCTAAACCCCCTCCTTAATTACAACTAAGTCCTTATCTAATTACAACACAAACCTTCCATACTTACTACATTAAATCAAGGACTATTCTATTACATAATTACAAAACTTGCACTAACAAAATAATTAAAGCTAACAATCTCCCCCTTTAGTGCAGTTTTGTGAAGGTTCATCGTCTAGTCCTTTTCTTCTTTCTTTGTCTTCTGTTTCTTTTCTTGGTTGACGATTCGGGTTTGTCTTGATGGGTCCTTTGATCATTGAAGGCCCTTTTCTTGTATTCACTGAACTTCTCTTTCCAGAGACGCTTGGGAATGAAATGAAATTTCGGATCAGATGGTCGGTTGGGGTTCTATGATATGGATCTTTAAATAAACGTGATGAGCCCATTTGTTGAAAATCTTCAATGTTGAGTAGACTTTGTAGCTTTCTCTTTATCTTCATCGTCTTCGAGCAACTTTGACTTTTTGAATTCTCAAGCATTCTGTGAAAGCGAAGGCGAAGACTTGGGTTTCTTGTGGAAAGCGGAAGCTTGGAATGAAGTGCGGAAGCTTGGCTTAGTGTTGAGTGTAGAACTTGACTTGGTTCTTACATTACAGTCGTTGATTGTCTGTCTCTCGCTCCCCTCAAACACACAAGTTTCTCAATAACAGATAATTAATCCAGAAAATGGTTTGTCGCTTTAGCTCCCCCTCAACTTGTCGTATGAGCGAAATCTTCTCTAAATCTTGCCTCCCCCCGTCACTCAATCACTCCTTTCAAAATATACAATAAAAACATACTAAAAGATCCAAGACTAATTTTCCTTTTAGCTCCCCCTCAACCCGGGCATAATTTTTGGAGCAAAGAATTAGACAAGGCAATGTGCTCCCCCTCAAAAGGATAATCAATCTCTGACGCTTTTCTCCCCCTCATGATGAACACATGTAACGTGTTCATCATGCACAATGATTGATGACAATAACGGTAAATGAAAGGTATAACTATGAAGTAACGTCTCAATTACACATGTTTTGAACGGGTTGTACACTGATATGTGTACAAGCCAAATCACAACCACCTACTTGGATCCAGACGTTGGAACCCATGTAAGGGTGGGTCCAACTGGATATTTGAAGAGAGAAGTAAAAGGTTGTGCATAGTAAAACACTTTTTGCACACGAGGGTGAATGACTCGTGGTGCCAACTTAAACAACTCAGAGAGAGAGTATTTAATGGGAGTGCTTTTAGGTTTTGGTTTGGGTTTAGTATGAGAGAACCAACCATATTGATCTCTATAACGAATGATTCCGGTGGTGGAATCCTTGAATATCTGGCAATGGCTGTTTATAGGCTTGAAGGGAGACCCGGTCTTGCGAGGTGTGTAATATGGGTTCATTTGTTTGAGGGTTTGATGAGGTTTAGGTAGAAGGATTTTGGTTTTGGTGGAATGAGGGTCTTTGGAGAATTTGGGAGTGGTATGAGCTGGTTTGAAAGATGGTTGTGGGTGTTTATTGTTTTGGTGAGATGGTTTGGTATTGTGAGGATTTGTTTTGGTTTTGAAGGAAGGGTGTTGCTTGGTATTGGTTGATAATGTTGGGTGATTGTGGTTTGGTTGGGCATTTGAAGGAATGGTTTTTGTTTTAGTTGGAGATGGAGTGGTTTGGTTGAGAAGAGGTGATTTTGGAGCACGAGTTAAAGGAGGATTCACTTGATTTGACTTGGTTGCAAGTTGAGTCTCCAATGACAAGGAATGAACTTGAAGTTGTTGGATTAACTTCAAACATGTTTGCTCATTATTCTTCGAAGAAGTGGACTTGTTTTGAAAATAACGATTGAGCTTAGAAAGTTGTTGTTGCAAAACAAGTTCTTTAACTTGGGTTTCGAGGATGGTTTCAATGAGCTCTTTGTAAGAAATATCCAACTCATTGGTTAAATTGATAATCTTTGACTGCAAATGATCATTGTCTTTTTGAAGACTTTCCATGTTTGGCAAAATGAGATCATTAGCAGATTTGAGCTCTTTGTTCTCAGATTTGATTCGATCAACTTCAGATTGAAGACTTTCCATGTTTGGCAAAATGAGATCATTAGCAGATTTGAGCTCTTTGTTCTCAGATTTGAGTTGCTTAATTTCAAGTTGAAAACTGTTGTGTTGTGTCATGATTGTCTTAAATATTTCCACATTGACTTGTTTTTCCCTCAAAAATAACCACTCCACATGGAAACGAACTGGTACAACACATACAAATGTGATTATCATGACGACGTATTTCTTCCCAACTTGGCTGTTCACCCATTAAAAAATCTAACACCGTCTCAACAAACTCATTCGGTATAATAGTTGACATTTTTTTAATACAGGGTTTCGGAAATATAGTACTAAAACAGGGTTTCAGAAATTTAGTACTAAAACAGGGTTTCAGAAATTTAGTACTAAAACAGGGTTTCAGAAATGTAGTACTAAAACAGGGTTTCAGAAATTTAGTACTAAAACAGGGTTTCAGAAATTTAGTACTAAAACAGGGTTTCAGAAATTTAGTACTAAAACAAGGTTTCAGAAATTTAGTACTAAAACAGGGTTTCAGAAATTTAGTACTAAAACAGGGTTTCAGAAATGTAGTACTAAAACAGGGTTTCAGAAATTTAGTACTAAAACAGGGTTTCAGAAATTTAGTACTAAAACAGGTTTTGGTAAATTTAGTACTAAAACAGGGTTTCAGAAATTTAGTACTAAAACAGGGTTTCAGAAATTTAGTACTAAAACAGGGTTTCAGAAATTTAGTACTAAAACAGGGTTTCAGAAATTTAGTACTAAAACAGGTTTCAGAAATTTAGTACTAAAACAGGTTTTGGTAAATTTAGTACTAAAACCGGTTTTCAGAAATTTAGTACTAAAACAGGGTTTCAGAAATTTAGTACTAAAACAGGTTTTGGTAAATTTAGTACTAAAACAGGGTTTCAGAAATTTAGTACTAAAACAGGTTTTCAAGAAATTCTTCACTAAATCAGGTTTTCAAGAAATTCTTCACTAAAACAGGTTTTCAAGAAATTCTTCACTAAAACAGGTTTTCAAGAAATTCTTCACTAAATCAGGTTTTCAAGAAATTCTTCACTAAATCAGGTTTTCAAGAAATTCTTCACTAAATCAGGTTTTCATGAAATCCTTTGAAAAACCGGTTTTCAGAAATTAGTACTAAAACAGGGTTTCAGTAAATTTAGTACTAAAACAGGGTTTCAGAAATTTAGTACTAAAACAGGGTTTCAGAAATTTAGTACTAAAACAGGGTTTTAGAAATTTAGTACTAAAACAGGTTTTGGTAAATTTAGTACTAAAACAGGTTTCAGAAATTTAGTACTAAAACGGTTTTCAGAAATTTAGTACTAAAACCGGTTTTACAACAGAATTTCATAGAAAAATGAAAACCGGAAGGAAAACTGGTAGGAAAACCGGTTTTACAACAGAAATTCAAAGAAAAATGAAAACCGGAAGGAAAACCGGTTTTCAGATCAGAAACCTTAAAATTCAAATTTAGGCCATTCGGTTTGGAATTTGAATCTGAAACTTTTCAAGGATGATTATAGGAAGTAAATGAAGGGATTTATACTAAAAAGGAAGAAACTTTAACATGTTTAAAGGGTAAAGATTGGAACTTTCGGTAAAATGGGAAAAACACAATTTAGCACAAAAAGGAACAAAATCAAGCCATGGATCTAACACAAGTTGTGATTTTGCTCTGATACCAAATGTAAACTATCCTTAATCGTGATATATGATTATAAGACTTAAGTGTATGAGAGAGAAAGTAGAGAGAAGATGAGAAAAGTATGGAAATGTTATTAAAGGTGTAACCTTACAAATGGAGATTGGAGGGGTTTATATAGGGCCAACATTTGCTCTAAACCCCCTCCTTAATTACAACTAAGTCCTTATCTAATTACAACACAAACCTTCCATACTTACTACATTAAATCAAGGACTATTCTATTACATAATTACAAAACTTGCACTAACAAAATAATTAAAGCTAACATAGGCTGATCAACACCCTTCCTTCTTTGACCGAACTACATTTATCATATTGTGATATTATTGATATACATCCACATGTTCCTAGTCTTAATATCACATCCCTTTCCTTGCTCGATCTTTCTAATAATGATTTCAGTAGTTTCATGCCACAATGGGTATTCAGTATAACTAATTTGGTTTCCTTGGATTTATCATGGTGTAATATTCATAGCCTTATTCATGGCAATATCGATAGCTTCCGTAACTTGACTTCTCTCGAGTTGCTTCACGTCTCTGGGAACGATTTCATGAATTCTTCATTAGTTTTAAAAGGTCTGTTGTAGTATCTAGTAATCTCGTGTCATTAAAAATTGCTCGTTGTGGTATTTCGAGTTCAGTTCTGAATTCACTTCACAACTTAACCTCCCTTCGTAGCCTTGACCTGTCAAAAATGAACTTACAAAGAAAATACCTAAATCATTTGTTAACATTTGTAATTTGAGAGATATTAATTTGTCATCAAACGATTTTGGTAATATTAGTTTGAGTTATCTTCTTGGAGATTTTCACCAGTGCGAATCACGTAATGGTCGATCTTCACACTTAGAGGAGTTAGATGTTACTAATAGCAATATTTCTGGTACAATTCCAGAGTGGATTGGACGATTATCATCATTGGAGCAATTAGAGTTGCATCTTTCAAAAAATCGTTTGAATGGCAGCCTTCCTGATAGCCTTGGCAATCTTTCCAAGTTAGAAAGTTTACGTTTTTCTAACAATTTGCTAACCGGTGTCGTAACAGAAGCTCATTTTGCCAAACTAGTGAGTTTGAAATATCTAGATGGAAAAGGCAACAACTTAACCCTACGACCACGACTTGCTAACTGGATTCCCCCGTTCCGGTTGTTGTACTTGGACTTGAGTTCTTGGAGTTTAGGGCCTCAATTTCCATTGTGGTTGCATTCACAAACACAATTAACATCTTTGTCCATAAGCAAAACAGGCATTTCTTCAGCCATGCCTGTCCTATTTTTGAAATCATTCCCTCCAATCTAACAAATTTAGATATGTCGCATAATCATATCCAGGGAACGTTGTTAGATATCCCTGCAACAGTTACCCAACTAGCCCTAAATTTCAACGAGTTTAAGGGGGAATTACCTGAATTGTCAAATGGGTCAGTTCTAAAAATGTTGGATCTCTCGAATAATTTATTTGAGGGGATCAATACATCGATTGTTGTGTTCTAAAAGTGATCCTATATTCATAACTATTCTTCATTTGGGTAACAATCATTTTTCGGGTGTCATTCCCGAGTGCTGGGACAAATGGCAAGAATTGGTTTATTTAAACTTGGAGAATAACAGTTTCTTTGGTGAGATTCCACGAACATTGGGCTCTTTACATCAGTTACAACGACTGCACATGCGTGGGAATAAGCTCTCGGGAGAATACCTGCTTCTCTAATGAATCTTAAATAATTGAGGATCCTACAAATTGGTAGGAATGAACTTGTTGGAAGCATTCCAAAATGGTTTGGGAATTTCTCTTCTTTGAGGCTTCTCAACCTTAGATCCAACAATTTGTGGGAAATATTCCCGATGAGCTTTGTTATCCTACACATATTCAATTATTGGATCTTGCTCATAATAATCTATCTGGAAATATTCCAAGATGTTTCAAAAACTATAGTGTCTTTTCTGGCAAAGAAGTTCTCTTCAGTAATGAATTTTTTTTCTTTTCTACTTTTTATAGTATGGTTAGCTGTAGTGATTCATTGGTGATGAAAGGACGAGAAGACACATATGACACTATTCTTGGACTGGTGACGCTGTTGGACCTGTCAAGTAACAATCTTGTTGGGCACATTCCAAGTGAACTAATGGCTCTGCGGGAGTTGAAGTCATTGAACTTATCAATAAATCAATTGACTGGAAGGATCCCCGAGAAGATCGGAGACATGAAATCACTTGAAACTCTTGATTTATCACTGAACAAGCTTTCAGGGAAACTTCCCATGGGCTTGTCAAACTTGACTTTTTTGCTTAGTTTCAACGTGTCTTGCAATAATTTGACAGGACGAGTTCCAACAAGTACCCAGCTTTAAAGCTTCCGAGTCCAGCTTCTTTGACAACAAACTTTGTGGAGATCCACTCAAACGTTGTTTACCAACTGAAGTACCCCATGAAGAAGTTCAAAAAGAAGACGATGTATCACATGGAGCTGCAGATTGGGGGTTGATTACGAGCATTGTGGTTGGATTAGTATTTGGTTTCTGGGCTCATTGTGGCTCCTTTGATGGTTAGCAGAGCATGGAGGACCACGTACTTTCGTTTCCTGAGTGAGCAGGGGTATATGGTTTACGATGTGATGCGTAAGTATGGAGTCAACATGTCTTTTAAATAATCAAAAGTATCCTCGTGATTGTTTAGTATGTTTTTAAATTTTATAAAGTTAATCATATATTTTTTTTTTAGAACGGCATTCTAATCTACTCCTACTCCTAAATTACACGCATGCCTGGGATGAAACCCAGGACTCTCGAAAAATCCCTATTAATCCACCCCCACAAATGTGAGAAGTGAGACTCGAACACAGGTGGATCCTCCCAAGGTCAAAGACCTTACCAATGAGCCACCAATTACTATTGCAAGCTTATATTTTAGAAGACTATCCAGTGTTGAATAAGTTTCGTATAAAGTAAGTAGACCGATGGCCTAAAGAACATTAATTGGTCTACATGTTGTTGGGAATGACTTTTGAGCAGAGTTGTGATACTCCATACCATTTCAACTATGAGTATTGACACTGGACATTACCTTGTTCTTAGACAATGTATGTTACTTAGACTTTTATGGGAACTTTGGCATTTGTAAAGATATTCCTTCGCCAAATAACTCAATAAACAATCTCTTTTAGATTACTGTCCATGAGTTACTCTTTACCTCTGATGGGTCCATTGGTTAAAATAAACAAAAATGCTTAAGATGATAGTTAGCACATGGACAATATTTCCAGGCAGTTTGATTAATTTATGGGTCGAACCGTCTAAGGGTTGTTTCGGTTATACAGGGGATCTAATGGTCAAATGGTTATCAACTGAAATAAATTAACTTTATGACTGTTAATGACACTCTCACTATCTGTAAAATGTATTTTAATGACACCGTCTAAGGGTTGTTTCGGTTATACAGGGGATCAACCCACTTATAGAATCATTGTTCTCCCAGTTGGGAAATTTTGGGTTTTGTTTTCAACTATCTTATGTCAGAATTTGTTTTTGGTAGTGTTCTTCGAGGTTGTGCTGGTTTGAGGAGTTTAATTGAAGGCCGGCAGGTTCACACCTATGCGGTTAAATTTGGAGTTGAAATCAATGTGGTTGTCGGGAGTTCACTTGCTCACATGTACATCAAGTCTGGAAGTTTAACAGAAGGAGAGAAGGTGTTCAAATCCATGCCAGTTCATAGTGTAGCTATTTACAATACGCTTATCACAGGTATAGCCCAAAGTGGATGCTCCGAGGAAGCTTTAAATCAATACTACCTAATGAAAATGGCTGGATTTAGACCTGACAAAATCACGTTTGTAACATTAGAAGCCAGAAATAAGTTTTGATGAATTCGAACTTGATCATGTCGTCAAAAAAGCTTCAGCATTTACCAGTAGATGAGCAGACAATGTATTTGTATTTTAACAAAATTTTTGTAAAATGAGCCATTGGCTAAGAGAAGACGTTAATCTATAATATTATACTTTTTATCATCTTATCTGGGTTCGAGCGTTTATTTCATGACAGCATCATGCCTTACTATAACATTCAAACTAAATCATCAAACAATGGCCCGTTAGAGATATGGGATAGCCTAACTACCATGTTATTGTTGAATAGAAAGATGGATTTGGACATAAACCGTTATAAGAATCCTCGAATCAAACTATCAAAACTTTGTAAGAACATAGGTATGATAGTGAATCATAAAAGACTGATAGTTTATGACTCAATCTATTCTATATTTGTATGTCTTAATTCCATGAGTGATACTACCATTCAGTTTACATCAGAAATTGTTGTCAGTTCTTAATTATAGGTTGACTTTAATGCACTAGACTAATAACGTTGAAGTGTCTGATTCTCACACACTTGATTGTCATTTTTTTCCTATAACTGGTCGTGAAATTTGAGATAGGGACCATGACTTTTATTTTTCAAATATTAAATTGAGTACCCTTCATTTTAATATATTAAATAAAATCAGATTATTGATTATCCTAATTAATGACAAAGATCAAGATCTAATGGTTCATATTTTGTCTTACTTGTTTTACCTTAATCTTTATTTTACAATACCTAACCTCTATTTTAGATAATGTATATAAGTAACACTAGGGTAATAGCCTAGTGGCCACCAGCCGTCACTTTCCAGGAGAGGTCCTGGGTTCGAGTCTTGCTAAAAGCAAACTTGAGATAATCAGGGGATTATTAAGTGGTTGAGATTCACCTGGACACTAGCCTGGCTGGAGGATTAGTGGGTATCAAATGGTACATGGGATCAGGGGTTCCCATCCAATTACCTTTTTTTTATATACATAATACCACTAATTAATATTTAAATAAAAAAATGCAAAAGAAGAAAGGACACAAATGTATAATATATATACATATGTATAACTGAAAAGTCGTACGTCATAAAAACTTAAATATACACTCCCAGATACCTCCCTTGAAAAGAGAAATTATAGCAACCAACTCACCAAACCTGCTGCTTTTTCTCCTGGCTAGTGCCTCAAGATGATCAGCATGATAATATCTACACACAACAAACATTAAATATAATATGAACATTATGAATGGAACACAAGTTTGAAGATAACTCATCAGAATGTATATTATTACGAGAGAAAGTACCCGCGCGTTGCGGCGGTGAGATGGTGGGGTGATAGGTCATAGGAGGTGATAAGTCATAGTGTGTGATAGCCAAATGCCTTAGCCGTACGGGCTCCGCCCTCGGATTTAAAAATTCGTCGAAAGTATATCGAATGAGATCTCTAATGAAAGAGCATGAAATTTTAAGAACACCCATACAATTTTTATAATTTATCGATATACGGTTTTTGAGATAAAAGATTTTGAATGAATTAGAGGAATAAAATGATTTATGGATGAGAGAAAAAAATGAGTGGTTGAGATTTGAGGAGAGAGAGAAATGAGTGGTTGAGATTTAAGGGTATTATAGGTATATTAGGTAGAGATGTTTAAATTAATGAATAAAGAAGAGGGGTATTTTAGGTAGATCAATTCTTAATTGAGATTTAAAAAGTGGGTTCCTTTATTATAAGGTATTATAGATATAATATAGATATAGCATCAAAATTTACCTTAATAGTCTGCCCAGCTATCTCTGTCCCATTTAAACTTTGTGCTGCTGCCTTTGCATGCTCAAGTTTAACAAACTTAAACGATAAAAGAGAAACCGGTTACACAATAATGTCGATGAAAACAAACCAACAAGAAAGATACAGAAGGGAATCAAAAGGAACACATACTTCAATATGCGCAAGTCCTTCACAATGTCCTGTTTCAGGATCCTTTGGGAACTGAACAACCAACACCGGGCCAAAAGCTTCAAATTGCTGCATAAGCATCAAGAAATGGACTCGAAACCGCTAGCTCCCTTAAGCACCTCATGATCTCATTGTGTTGTCTGGCCCTCCGTTCCATGTATTCCTCGTGTCTCCTATTGATATCCTCCATCTTCGCCTTGAAATCCTCCATCATTGCCATTAAAAATATATTTTTTTCCCGATGAACAGCAACGGATGAACAGTACGCGCGGTGAACAGTATACAGAAACAGTGTTTTCTGGTGATGAACAGTACCCGTGAACAGTGTTTCGATTTTTTTCCCCCTGGATATCACAGGTTGCAAGATCGATGCTCTGATACCAATTGATACGAACCAATGGCTTGTATCAAATGATAAGAACAATAAGAAAGATAAGCTGGTATTCGAGAACCAGTAAACTCCCAGATTAACTAAACAAGAACAATAAACTGATAATAATATTCCACACCCCTTCAAATTACAGCCATATGTTCTATAAATACTAAACCTATATCTTGGACAGCAAGCTATTAAACTAAATAATAATATATATCTAAAATAGAATGTATCTACTAAATAAAATACCAAATAATAAATATTATCCCCTAAGATTGCTTAACTGAAGAAGAAACGATGAGCATATTAAACCAATAACAAAAACAAGTTAAAGAACATGCTAAATTTGTAATTTAACATCAAGAAGGACAAGGCTAAAAGACAGGCAATGCATACAACAACAATTCCTCTTTCTGTTACGCTTCTCATTTATCTTTTCCTCCAGAGCGGTAGCAATAGAAATCAGCTCTCCTCCACTATCTCCATTTCTCCTGGAGACAATGTTGCTGGCAGTCTCATGATTGCTGCAAAAAAAAGGGATAATATGATGTATAAGGCAACGTAAGAAACTCGCTTTCATAGGTTAGAAGCTTCTAGAATCTAGAATTAAGGCATGGAACGTACTAATTCCAGTCTTCTGGCACGTCTTCCGGGAAGCTTTCCCTCATAAAATGAACATCTTCCTCAGCCACTTCCAATTTTTCCTTTAGATTCTCATCTTCTGGGTCTTCCTCCCAGATTTTTCTGAATTTTAAATACTTTCATACTTGTTATACTATTTGATAGCAGGCCATCAATAATAAAAAATAGCAAAAAATAAAGAATAGATGGGAAATGCAAAATACCAGATTCTTTCACACTGCTACTTCCAGATTCTCCAGCTGAAACACCTTCAGCTCCCTGCATCGCCTAATGAAGAAACAGCATAACATATAATTAAATATACACTCCTGAATACCTCCCTTAAACAGAGAAATTTATAGCAACCAACTCACCACACTTTAACTTTACTCGAGGGAATAAAATTAAATCACAATTAAACACAAAGTTGAATTTTAAAAAAAACAAGTTGAATTTGGTATTTAAAAAAAATTCAAACCACAACCATTCAAAATATTTGACTTCATCTAAATTGTTATTCAGATAGATTCATAAACATTAGACATGATCTGCTGAGGCCAAAAGAACTTAGGGATCATTATACATATGAAGCAGAACTGTAGTATGCACCCCACACAAGGAAATAACCTAGAAAAGCAAAAGTTGGCAATGAATTTGAGGCTGATATTATCATGCAGTGGAGAGATGTCAACATGATCAAACTGCACCTTTGAATTTGGCATCTTACTCGTAGGGTTGCTGGATTTTATATAGGAGGAAAAAAAAGTTAAAATCCGTCAGACGATTGAAATGAACAAAACATTCATCAAATGTTGAAACAGCTTATAATAAGAAACACAAAGATAAAACATTTATCAAATGTCATTTTGTGTATAATCACAAAGATAAAACAGAATGTCAACAACCATTCTCCACTTTATCATTTGTGATTTAGGTGGTCTCAAGATTTTTGGCCGTCTCAAATGAATGTACGAAGTATGTATTTTGCAACCGGACTCACCAAACCTGCTGCTTTTTCTGCCTGGCGTAGTGCCTCAAGATGATCAGCACATGATAATATCTACACACAACAAACATTAAATATCATATGAACATTATGAATTTTAAATATAACTCATCAGAATGTATGTTAATATAAAAGTCACAAGCATCAAAATTTACCTTAATAGTCTGCCCAGCTATCTCTGTCCCATTTAAACTTTGTGCTGCTGCCTTTGCATGCTCAAGTTTAACAAACTTAAACGATAAAAGAGAAACCGGTACACATTAATGTCGATGAAAACAAACCAAGTGACCAACAAGAAAGATACAGAAGGGAATCAAAAGGAACACATACTTCAATATGCGCAAGTCCTTCACAATGTCCTGTTTCAGGATCCTTTGGGAACTGAACAACCAACACCGGGCCAAAAGCTTCAAATTGCTGCATAAGCATCAAGAAATGGATACTCGGAGACAAGAATGCGTACACAGTCGAAGAGCAAAAAATTGGAACCTATGTTCCGGTAGAACTTGGGATCACCTATTTAATCAAACATTATCCAGATAAAAGGATAGACAGTGTACCTTCGTGAAGTCCACTTCATCCGTGCTAAAATGCAAATTTTCAACACGCAGTGTCTTACGATATTTTGCCCATCGACAACTTAGCACGGCCCCGAACCGGCGGTTCTCTCGCTCAGATTGCTTAACTGAAGAAGAAACGATGAGCATATTAAACCAATAACAAAAACAAGTTAAAGAACATGCTAAATTTGTAATTTAACATCAAGAAGGACAAGGCTAAAAGACAGGCAATGCATACAACAACAATTCCTCTTTCTGTTATGTTTCGCATTTATCGCTCTCTCCAGGTGGGTAGTAATAGAACACAGCTCGTTTCCACTATCTCCATCTCTCCTGGAGACGATGTTGCTGGCAGTCTCATGGTTGCTGCAAAAAAAAGGGATAATATGATGTATAAGGCAACGTAAGAAACTCGCTTTCATAGGTTAGAAGCTTCTTATAAGGTCCTCCCATGCGTCCCAACCACCAAGGACGATGACGTTATTGGCATAGAGCGTCCTGCCTTGCGTCCTTCGAATTAGTCCTCCTGTGGACTCTTGCAGACGCTCCATGCATGTGGGGTCGGCTGCAGTTTTTTTTTGTTTTATATATGTGTGGTGTATATATGTGTGTATTGGTGTGTGTGAGATAAATTATAAAATAATTGATGATGTGGCGAAGAAGTTCCAGGAAGCTTGTCTTATAGGCATGGAGAGTCCTGAGGGGAGTCCTGAGTGGTGTGATGCTGATGTGGCAGTGAAGAAGCTGAGGACTCCTTATAAGGATAGGTTAGAAGCTTCTAGAATCTAGAATTAAGGCATGGAACGTACTAATTCCAGTCTTCTGGCAAATTTTTCGAGTAGCATTGCCTCAAATAATGAACATCTTCCTCAGCCACTTCCACTTTTTCCTTTAGACGCTTATCTTCTGGGTCTTTCTCCAATAGTTTTCTGTAATAAAGGGCACTGACGGCAGAACAAAACATCGTCCAGGGCAGTTCAACTGCATCTAAAAATAACATAGAAAATTTTAAAAACTTTCGAACTTGTTATACTATTTGATAGCAGGCCATCAGCCCATCAATAATAAAAAATAGCAAAAAATAAAGAATAGATG
Organism: Erigeron breviscapus; assembly: GCA_034093135.1. Classification (NCBI taxonomy): domain Eukaryota; kingdom Viridiplantae; phylum Streptophyta; class Magnoliopsida; order Asterales; family Asteraceae; genus Erigeron; species Erigeron breviscapus. Next base: position 81,032,988 of record CM067175.1, on the reverse strand, counting down.
GGAAATGCAAAATACCAGATTCTTTCACACTGCTACTTCCAGATTCTCCAGCTGCAACACCTTCAGCTCCCTGCATCGCCTAATGAAGAAACAGCATTCAAATAATTATATATATATATATAAACCTAATATACAGCAGAACCAATGACATAATTGTCAGAACTACTACTTACAGAGTTCTCAGGAGCTTCGTTGCAGCGAATCTTCTTAAGATAATCGAACACTTGCGGCTTAGAAAAACACTTGTGTCCTTGAGAGTCAACGTAGCACTACAACAACAACAACACATACATATAGATTTATAAAATATCCCAAAAATAAGTTACAACATAAAAGAACACCTTTACACTTAAAAAAATCAACCATTTATAAATGGATAAACTAAGGAGAAAAACAAAAAGGATAATCGGCAGGGAGCTTATAAGAGCCTATGTTTTCAAAAGCTCCAAATTTAATCCGGGTGAAAATAAAAAATAAAGAATAAGCTACTTCAAGCAGCTTTTAAAACTCACTTGAGCTTATAATATGCTTAACTATAAAAATAACCCTTAAAAAAGTTTTAATCTTGATTCTTCGGTATGAACTTCCATATAGTTCACATTTTTAAGCTCCTGTTCTAATAACTTTGTCAAAAATCTCTACTTTTTTAATAATATATCTAGCTTGTTACGATTATAGTTGATCAAAAGACAGAGGTCATGGGTTCGATCCTCATCCCATGCAAAGGTTGGAGGGTCTTTTCTACCATTTAGGTAGAAAATGGAAGCAGCCTCTCTACATCTTAACCTCCCCATACACCGTCGAGGTATTGGGGCTCAAAACCCGCGGAAGGCGGCAGTGAGCAGTTTCTTTCTTTCTTTCTTTCTAATTGTCATTCAAATCAAAAGTCCTATTTGTTAAAAAAAATAAAAAAAAAAGCTAGCTTGCTAGTGAATGCAAACAAAAACATATGGCAATATCTTTGTTTCAATATTTACCTTGTATCTCTTTCCTTTATGTAACCACCTTTTCGGGTCTTGAATTCAACAGTCCATCCATCAGGTAGCCAATTAGAATCACCATTATGGCCGCTTCTCTCAGATTCACAAGGAGATCCATCTCCAGCTCCCTACATCGAAACAACAACGTTCAAAAGCATTATATATATATATATATATATATATAGTTTAATGTATATATAACATATGTATATACACTATATATATATATTGTTGAGTCAAGGATTCGCTGACCAGACTTGGTCGCTGGCGTGAGTCGCCAGCAAGTGATCAGCGAGTCAATGACTCTTGTCAGCGGATGGTTTAATTCCCAAGTTGTGTGTCAAGGCGGGAAGATTTCAAACCAACAAGAAGACAAGAAGTCACATGGTGGTTCTTCCAACTGAACATTACCTTATATGGCAAAGGTACAGTTGGGACCAAAATGAGGTTTCTCTCTTTCATACCTGTTTTGGTAAAGAAGACAAAGGCTCCTGGATCCAAGTACAATGAGCCTATGAGCAGTCGACAACCACCATTCTATCACTATCATTGTAAGGCTGTGTTGCCCTAATTCCTCCTCTATATAAAGCAACACAGCCGCATCTTTTAAAGTGTGTTTTTATCACCACAAAGTGTTTATCACTTTATTTGTAATTGTTTAAGTTTCTTTCTTTCTAGACTTAGCAATTACATAGTTCATTTGTAGTCTTGTAAGACAAGTTGTAATATCGACCATGTATTCATCGTTTAATCAATGATACAGATGATTAGACTTGCCTAGATATTTGCATTTGAACTTATTCTTGTTCATGTTCTTTACTTTCTGTTCTTATATTCTTGTCTAGATTAATTGTATTATAAGTGTGCAAATCATGGACTGTCAAGTGGTATCAGAGCCATCGTTTCTAAATCATTGAAACAAGATCCGTTTGCATACTTTTTCTTTCTAAACTTTCTTATCTTAATCTTTTCTTAAAACAAGAACATGACTGTTGTTCCCACCCTTGTTAACACACGTGACTTCGGTTACGTATCCGTCCCTCCAAGATTCGAGCCCGATGACTTTGGGTCTTGGAAGGAAAGGATGTTACTACATATTGTGGGCGTGGAACCCTATCTTATGTCTATTCTGACCGTCGGTCCTTATATCCCCACTCTGGTTCAAAGAACACCAGAAGCAACTGTTGATGCTCCTGAGATTGTGATTGACATCGTCAAACCAGAGGTTCAATGGACTGACGATGAAAGGAGACTTGTTAATCTTGATGCAAGGCTCAAAAACATGATTGTCAGCACTCTTCCCACTGACCTCATGAAAGTGGTTATTAGATATCCCTCTTCAAAAGAAGTTTGGGATAGATTGGTTAGCATGCATGAAGGCTCTGCTGCTACCATTGCCACTAAAAAGATAGACTTAAAAAGAGCCTATGAAAATTTCTTTTCCCTCCCCAACGAAGGTCTAAACGGTTCATATACCTGATTTAAAGGGTTGCTGAACGACATGACCACTGTTGGTATCTCTCATGATGATTTTGAGGTATGCCACAAATTTCTTGATAGTTTACCTATCAAGTGGCAAGGTCTGAGACAAATCCTCAGAACCACTGAGCGACTCAATGGCCTTAACCTTGAGTCTCTCTTTGGCATGCTCCAGTTCGAAGAAAGAGCTCTTGCTCAAAATCTTAGAGCTGCCGCTGATGCACAACATCGTGCGGGTCCCTCTTCTTCTTCTGTTTCCTCTTCTTCTCATTCTGCTCTCGACCCTTTGGCCCTTATCTCTGCTGAGCCCAGTAATCTTAATACTGGTGCCAGCTCCTCTATTCTTCCACAACCTATTCAATCTCTTGTTGATGATCTTGATGCTGAAGAGAAACAAGAGATGTTCAGCGACTTTATGGATTTTGCCTTAGTCGCTGGCAAGAGGTACTCCCGTAAATGGAACAACCGTAGGTCGGTTGCTCCATATAAGCCTCCTGTTGACAAAGCTCAAGAGGAGTGCTGGAGATGTGGTAGAAAAGGCCACTACCAAAAGGAGTGCAGAGTTGCCCTACCAACTCCGGCTGCTCCTAAAACTAACCCTTCTAAACCTGCTGATGAGTACAGGAATAAATACTATCAGCTGAAGGCCAAGGTTGCTGAAATGGAAGAGGCCAAAACACCAGCAAAAGGGCTGGTAGCTGAAGAGCATGACTGGGCTGAATCAGACGATTCAGACAGTGAAGAATATGTTGACGCCATGTGCCTTATGGCGCTCGCTGATGGAGATGCTTTGACAAGAGATCAAGTCTCCTCAAGTCAGTGGGTAAACGTCACCATAAAAAAGGGCTCGCTGGGAAAAGGTGTGTGGTACTTGGACAGTGGCTGTTCAAAACACATGACTGGCTCAAAGACCCTGTTGGATAACTACGTAGAGGCTGCTGGCCCTACTGTAGTGTTTGGTGACAACTCCACTGGACAAACTGAAGGTTATGGTCTTCTCTCAAATGGACTCATTAAGTTCAACAAGGTCGCTTATGTCAATGGATTAAAACATAATCTCATCAGCATAAGTCAACTTTGTGATGCTGACTACAAAGTGATTCTTGATAAACATCAAGGCACTGTGGTAAATGTAAACAAGGAAGTAGTCTTGGTTGCTCCAAGAAAATGAGATGTATATCTGGTTGACTTCACTCCTATCAAGACTGATAGTGAGACTTGTTTCTTTGCTAAGTCGGCTGCTGAACTAAATTGGTTATGGCACAAGCGTATGTCGCATGTGAATTTCAAAACCATTAACTCTCTGGCCAAAAAGAACCTTGTTCGTGGCCTCCCTCATCTTTCTTTTGAAAAGGATAGACTTTGTGGTGCTTGTGAAAAAGGTAAAAGCCACAGAGCAACCTTCAAAACCAAGCAGGCCAATTCTATCTCTGGCTGCTTTCATCTTCTTCACATGGACCTTTTTGGTCCAGTGAATGTCCAAAGTCTAAAAGGTAGCAAATACACTTTAGTAATCGTGGATGAATACTCACGATACACTTGGACTATCTTTCTTCATTCCAAGAGTAATGCTGCTGAAGAGATTATTAATTTCATCAAGAAAATGGAAAATCTCAACAGCATAAGGGTGAAAGAACTTAGGAGCGATCATGGTACTGAGTTCAGAAACCACACTCTTGAAGCCTTTTGTGCTGATCAAGGGATCTCACAAAATTTCTCTTCTACTAGAACCCCTGAGCAAAATGGTGTCGCTGAAAGAGAAATAGAACTCTCATCGAAGCAGCTCGCACCATGCTCAGTGAGTCCTCTCTACCCAGCAAGTTCTGGGCAGAAGCTGTCAATACAGCTTGTCACACTCAAAATCGCTGTCTCATTGTCAAAAGACATGACAAGACAGCGTATGAGGTACTGAAAGGAAAGATACCTCAAATCAAATACTTCCATGTATTTGGATGTCCTGTCTTCATCTTAAACAACAAGGATCATCTAGGAAAATTTGATCCTAAAGCTGATAATGGATACTTTCTTGGGTATTCATCCATTAGCAAGGCATTCAGAGTATTCAATACTCGCCTTCAGAAGGTTGATGAATCCATTCATGTTACTTTTGATGAAAGTTCATCAGCACTAAAGGACATTCAATCTTCTTCCTCTGAGGTCATTTTCAATGAGCTAGCTGACCCTCTTACTGAGGAAGCTGACTTATTTGTTGATGCTTCTTGCTCGCTGCCTGATACTATTCGGCATATCACAAAGGATAGTTCAGCTGATGCTGAACTAGAGCAAGTTGCTGCTCATATCTACTCGATTGAGCCAGTTGAGCCTATCTTAAGATCAATCCATGCAGCATCAGCCAAACCTAGATCACTGGCTGATGACGTGCATGCTGATGACTCTACTGATGAGGAGTTTCATGATGCTTCAGCAAATGCTGAAGAAATGGAGTCTGCTGAAGACTCCGCCATCAATGATAACTCAAATCAGTCGAATGGCTCTGCTGATCATTCTCCTGAACCCATTCTTACCATTGACCTCTCTTCTTATAATGCTCCTGCTGATCCCATCGCTCCAATTTCCGCTGCCACTCAACTTAGTGTCTCAAGTGCTCCAGCACTTAAATGGACATCTAGTCATCCAGCACACCAAGTCATTGGTGATCCTCAGCAAGGGATTATTACTCGATCAGCGACAAGAAATACATGTCTCTATGTAAACTTCTTGTCTATGATCACTCCCAAAAATATAGGAGAAGCAATGGTTGATCCTTCATGGGTTGCTGCCATGCAAGAGGAACTTACCCAGTTCCAAAGACAGCATGTCTGGTTCTTGGTTCCTTTACCTCCTGGAAAAGAACCAATTGGAACTAAATGGGTTTATCGAAATAAAATGGACGAAGATGGTGTTGTTACACGTAACAAGGCTAGGCTGGTTGCACAAGGTTACCTTCAAGAAGAAGGTGTTGACTATGATGAAACCTTTGCACCAGTGGCCAGACTGGAAGCTATACGCTTATTTTGGCACATGCTGCTTACAAAAACTTCACTGTATATCAAATGGATGTAAAGAGTGCCTTCCTAAATGGAAAACTCGATGAGGAAGTTTATGTTGAGCAGCCACCTGGTTTTGAAGATCCAGCCAAGCCACACCACGTCTATCGTCTCTATAAGGCACTCTATGGTCTTAAACAAGCTCCCAGAGCTTGGTACGACACTCTCTCTGAATTTCTTCTCTCTAATAAGTTTCAGCGAGGATCCATTGATAGCACCCTCTTCATCTATAGAAAGGGTGCTGATGTCCTATATGTTCAGATATATATAGATGACATCATCTTTGGGTCCTCCAGCAAGAAACTTTGTTCTAAGTTCAGCTCCCTGATGTCCTCTCAATTCGAGATGAGCATGATGGGTGAGCTGACCTTCTTTCTTGGTCTACAAATTCGCCAACTCCCAAATGGGATTTCATTAACCAAGAGAAGTACATTCGAGACATGCTGGCTAAATTCGACTTATCCAATGTGACCACCAAAGCCACTCCCATGTCTCCTCCTAATAATCTCCATGCTGACCCTGATGGTAAGCATGTGAATCCTACTCTCTATAGAGGAATGATTGGCTCACTGATGTATCTCACAGCGAGTCGTCCTGATATCATGTTTGCTACTTGCTTATGTGCAAGATATCAAGCCTCTCCTAGGGAATCCCATCTTCTCGCTGTAAAGCGAATTTTCAAGTATCTAAAAGGTACTTCAACACTGGGTCTCTGGTATCCCAAAGACTCCATTTGACCTTGTTGCATATTCTGACTCTGACTATGCTGGATGCATGTTAGATAGGAAAAGCACCAGTGGTGGATGTCAACTGTTGGGGGGGAAGCTGACTAGTTGGTTTAGTAAGAAACAGCATACAGTTTCCATCTCCACTGCTGAAGCAGAATATGTATCAGCAGCGAGTTGTTGTGCACAAGTCCTCTGGATGAAAAACCAACTCGCTGACTATGACTTAGAATTCTCTAAGATCCCCATTATGTGTGACAATACAAGTGCAATTGCTATCACACACAACCCTGTTCAGCATTCTAAGACCAAACACATAGACATTAGGTACCACTTCATTCGTGACCATGTCATGAAAGGGGATGTGGAAATCTATTTCATACCTACTGATGACCAACTTGCTGATATCTTTACTAAACCTTTAGATCAAACAAGATTTAAATATCTGGTCAGCAAGTTGGGAATGCTGAATGGTGAATCAGCGACATGACTTGTCATGTCTACTGATGCTTCAACTTATCTCTCATAAGTTGAAAAGTGATCTTAAGGTCAGTGATCTTAAGGTCAATAATTTCTTTTAACAATGTTCAAAGGTTTATTACTTGCTGAACATCAAGCAATGGAGAGCTAGTCTTCATCTAGTCCAGCAGCAAACGGCTGCTGGTAAAGACTAACCAAATCCGTTAATCCATGTTGCTTTGGGAAAAAGCAAACAAAAGCAATAGAGGGCTAAAAGCCTCTATCTAGTCCAGCAGCAAACGGCTGCTGGTAAAGACTTCTCAAATCCGTTACTCCCTGTTGCTTTGGAAAAAGCAAGATAAAAGTAATGGAGAGCTAAAAGTCTCCATCTAGTCCAGCAGCAAACGGCTGCTGGTAAAGACTTATCAAATCCGTTACTCCCTGTTGCTTTGGGAAAAAGCAAGATAAAAGTAATGGAGAGCTAAAAGTCTCCATCTAGTCCAGCAGCAAACGGCTACTGGTAAAGACAAACAAAATCCGTTGATGGCTGACAATTTGCCAAAAATTGTACAAAGTCGCTGACTAACCTTTTTTTTAACTTGGTCAGTGGATATATTTAGATCTCAACTATTCAGTTAGGTGAGCATATCCACTAAGTATACTTGTTAATATTTTAACAAGAATTTCAATCGGTTACCTCGATTTTCCCCCTAATGGGCAACTTGTACACTGTACGCGCCGTAACTACTTGAGTACATTTGAATATGTGGTACAAGTTGTCACATCAAAACTTTTTTATACGTTACTCACATACGTATAATTAAACGTATTTTTTGTATATAAAATTATTTTTCTCGTACTATCATTAGTACAAAATATTTTTTTATATATATTACGTATGAAAGAGACTCCATGACGATTCGTATGTACAGTTATGGGTCCCATATCCATACCATATATATGTAAACCTTCTCCCATACCATCTTTCACGTTCATTTCCTTTCTCATTCACTCCTAAAATCTCTCAATACTTCAATATCTTTTCCATTTTCTTTCAATCTTTTCATCTTCTCTTCATATCTCTATACTTCCAAAATTGAAAATGGCTTCTCAATCACAAGTTTCTGAACAACAATCACCACAACAAATTCAAGAAAACCCTGAAAACATTCCCACTTATCTCACTTCTGAAGTCTTCGATAATGAAGGCATTCGTCCTTCTGACAAAGTTTCTTTTCAAGCCCAGAAACTAGTTGTCAAAGCAAATAACTACTTGGGATCTGAAGAAATCCCTTCCAAGGTTAAAGGATATTATTCTATGCTGGACTTCATCAAAGGATGTCCAGTTAGAAGAGCAATCTATAAAAATCCCCATGAGATGTGTCTTCATCTCTTGAGGGAATTCTGGTGGACTTGTTATTATGATGTGTCCAGTAGCACCATTAAAGGCACTGTCATGAAAGGGAAGCACACCATCACCATCTCTGCAGATTTATTAAGAGATGTTCTTAGGCTTCCTAAACAGTCCACAAACAGGCCCTTTGAAGATTTGGTCCCTACCTCAGTATGGAAAGAATGGTTATTGACCATTGGGTATGGGACAAACATGGTACCAGCACTACCTGTGCACAGTAATCCTCAAAAGAAGTATATTCCTGGTGTATGGAGGTTGCTGTTCACACATGTTATTCAATGCCTAGGTGGGAACAGTGGATCCTTTGATCAAGCCACTGCTGCCCAGATGCAAATGATTTATGCACTGGCAAATGGTAGAAACATTGACTTTGCAAATGTGATATTTGAAGATTTGAAGTCAAAGATCACTGTAAGAAATCGCTCCAGCTCTGTGCCCTTTACACGCTTTCTGACGTTGATATTCAGACATGAGCTGAAAGAAAAGTACATGCCAAATGGTGCTCAATTCATTCTCTCTCCAAGGGTTGCAAGCTCTGTCTATAAAATTCCTGCTTGTGACCCTGAGCATTTCGATTCAAAGTATGCTGCGCTCACTCCAGCAATGAAGCAGGTACTTTTCACCATGTATCCTGATGTATATTGTAACACCCGACGTTTAAAAATATGGGTTTTCAAAAACTTTCACCTAACGGTGTCAAATTGCGGAAGAAAAGACTTTAAAAGTCAAAACCGATAAAAACATTTCGGTTTCTGCATTTAGTTGGTGTTACATGCCATATCAAACAATAGTTCAAATGAAAACCCAACGGTTGCCCAACATAAAACAACCGTTCACACATCACTACATAAATTCGACATAAAGTACGAAATGTAACTAAATGTCTAAGAAAGAATCGTCTATGGGTAGCTAAGGCTCCTTCATTGCATCTACCCGAGCTCACATGTCCTGCGTCACTAGTCCATCAAGCTAAACCTGAGGGAACAACCACATTAAAGAAACAAGTGTTAGCTATAAGAATAGCTAAGTAAGATTACACTTAATTTAAAAGCATTTGTCCAATTAAAACATTTCTTCATTATTAGACAAGCTCATTAGGCACACCACACGACACACATGTCTGCATATCAACTTCATATCAAATAGGATAATCATCCTAAATGTGCCTATCCTGCATTAGTTCACACATTGTCTCACATATCTTCGTTATCTACATATAAGTGTGCCCTGCATCACACCCGACTGGATGGATCAACCAAAGGCTAATCATCGTACGTCGTTAAGGAATGGCAAGCCAATCCAAGAGTAATCCGTATGTGGAGGTTGGTCAAACCCCTCGTATTACTCGCCCTGCATTATAAAGACCATGTTGCAAGGAGCCACCCAAGCAACAACTACGTCAACGCACTTAGCCGGGCTAGGGCAAGTACGGGTTAAGCTTAACACTTTCCTGCATCAAAGTTTAACGAGCTCGATCCTGCATTATTTAGTTTAGGTGACTGCATTACCTAAACATTTACTACGTTTACTGCTTTTACGTTTTGGGCCCTTAAACGTGCACGTGTCATGGCAACTTAACAAGTCTAGTGAACTAGTTAAGCAAGCCATACAATCATGCACATATCAACAATCAACAACATATACTACATCTCAAAGCATCACAAGCTACTTCGTAATACTACATAAACTGCATAACAATATACTACATTAAGTAATACTTCATTTCACTACGTTAGGGTCTGCATTTCAGGTCTCATGGTCAACTACATATCCCATAATACCTCCCGTGTAACCTGAGATACCCACATATATCATAAGTTACCGTTAAGGAAGTTATAAGTATGAAACCTTTGCTTGTTGAACCCTCAGCGTGACAAAAGTAGTGTATCTTACCTCGATACGGTTAACAACAAGCTACAAGCACAATACAACGATGACTAGGTGTCTCCAATAACCTAGAACAAGTATAAGATCGAAATATAAGCTAAATGACACATTTTGTGAAATCTGGCCAAGTGGTGCGCCGCACCTTCCATGTGGTGCGTCGCACCAATCCTCCAGGGAAATCATATCAAGACCAGGTGCGCCGCACCTCCCACATGGTGCGTCGCACCAACTCTCCAGAAACTTCATATCCACAATAGGTGCGCCGCACCAGCCCTTGGTGCGTCGCATATCGGGGTTCATCAAAAGAAACCCAAAAACCCAACTGGGCAGTGGTGCGCCGCACCACTCCCTTGGTGCGCCGCACCTGGGGTGCAGATCAACAACTCAATTTTGTTCTTTGATCAAACGAATTTCATACGAACCCATACCCCAAATCCAACCTGGGGACTTAAAATTAATCCTTTTAATTGCACTTTCATCAACTTTAATCATCCTATTAATCCTTTAATCCTTTACATCATAAATCAAACATTAAATCACCCGAATATCATCAAATTGGTGAACGTTTAATCAAATAACCCAACCCAAACCCTTATGGCCTGGATTAAGACTAATAAGACTCACACAATCAAATCTCAGATGAGGAATACCTATATTACCTGTATTCGATGATAAAGATCCAAGGTCTAAGCAATACACGATCGATTTGGCTCCAAAACGAATAGATCTAGTGAGAAACTTGAGAGGGAAGGGAGGGGATCGGCTAGGGCTTTGTTTAGGGGAATAAAATCTGCAAATGCCAACCTAATGACACCCCTTAACTCCCTAAACCCGTTTTTAACTTTCCTTCTATGTCAAAACTAGCCCCTAAGCTTCCTAATCCTTCATTATTGGTCACAAACTACTTTATTGACCATATGCATCATTAATCCTTCATTAAATGTCACTACATAGACATTAATCTTCATATTACACACATTTATACTACATTAACATTTAGGCTTACAAACCTCACACATAACACACATTAACTACATATAAGCATTAAATCTAAAATAGACTTAACGACACACACAATATTGACTTAACGGCATTAGTCAACTAGTAAAGAAAAGTTTAGGATGTTACAATTACCTCCCCCTTAAGAGGATTCCGTCCCCGGAATCTCATCAATAAGGAACAACTCGGGATACTTTTCCTTCATTACTGCTTCAGTTTCCCACGTTAAGCTTTCTCCATGATTATGCTTCCACTTTATCAACACAAGGTCAATCACTTTTCCGCGTAACTTCTTTTGCTTTCTTCCAAGTATCGCTACCGGTTCGTCTACTATTCTCTTCATTGGGTCAATACTCACGTCTTTAATAGGAATCACACTTGACTCCTCAGCCAAACATTTCCTCAAGTAGGATACATGGAAGGTGTTGTGAATTCCATCCAATTCTGGAGGTAATTCCAACTGATATGCCACATCTTTAATGCGCTTCACAACTTTAAAAGGTCCAATGAAACGTGGACTCAACTTTCCCTTCTTTCCAAATCGAATAACTCCTTTCCAAGGTGATACTTTCAGCATCACTAAATCACCAACATTAAACTCAATCGGTCTCCTTTTCTTATCTGCATATGTTTTCTGCCTTTCTCTTGCCACACGTAAGGCTTCTTTAGCTACATTAACCTTTTCAGAGGTAATTTCAATAATTTTGGGCCGGTCAACTGCTTTTCACCGGGCTCCATCCAACAACTTGGAGTCCTACACCTTCTTCCATATAACATCTCAAATGGTGGCATTCCAATGCTTGCATGGTGACTATTGTTGTAAGCAAACTCAATCATCTTCAAATGATCATCCCATGCTCCACCGTATTCAAGTACACACGTCCTCAACATATCCTCCAAGGTTTGAATGGTTCTCTCACTTTGCCCATCGGTTTGAGGATGATAGGCGGTACTCAAATTTATTCTACTACCCAACTCCCGTTGAAGACCCTTCCAAAAGTTTGATACAAACCTCGAGTCTCGATCCGAAACAATAGATAAAGGAACTCCATGTTTCGTAACTACTTCATCAATGTACATCTTTGCCATCTTCGTTAAAGGCACATCTTGTCAGGTAGCTAGAAAATGAGCACTCTTCGTCAATCTATCTACAATCACCCATATCATATCATTCCCTTTCGGCATTTTAGGTAACTTCGTTACAAAGTCCATGGTAATATGATCCCACTTCCACTCGGGAATGTCTAATTGATGCAACAAACCATACGGCTTTTGATGGTCCATTTTCACACGTGCACACGTCAAACACTTTGCTACAAAATGAGCTACTTCTCCTTTAATATCCGGCCACCAATAAATCGGCTTCAAATCTGCATACATTTTGGTGACACCGGGATGAACCGAATATCTACTTCTATGGGCTTCCTCAGGATCAATTCTCGGTTACCACCAAGCAATGGCACCCAAATTCGACCCTTGTATGTTTTGAACCCACGGCTATTAGTCTCCATCACAAGACGTTTCTTCTTTCCAATGCTTTCATTGTCAATGTTATCCTTCATCAATGCCCTCACTTGTGCTTCTTTAATTCGATCAAGTAGCCCCGACTTGGCTTGAACTTGCATGCTCATCAACTTACAAGAAGAACTTTGCACTTTCCTACTTAGAGCATCCGCCACTACATTGGCTTTTCCCGGATGGTATTTGATTTCACAATCATAATCCTTAAGTAATTCCATCCACCTCCTTTGTCTCACGTTCATCTCCTTTTGATTAAAGACATACTGCAAACTTTTATGATCGGTAAACAAAGTGCATTTTGTACCATAAAGATAATGTCTCCACAATTTCAATGCAAAAACAACTGCGGCCAATTCAAGATCATGGGTAGGGTAGTTCTTCTCATGTGGTTTCAACTGGCGGGAAGCATAGGCGATCACCTTGTCCCTCTGCATAAGTACACAACCCAAACCCGTGATAGATGCATCACTATACACAACCAAATCATCGGTACCTTCAGGCAAGGCAAGTATAGGAGCTTCACACAACTTCTTTTTCAACGTTTGAAATGCATTCTCCTGCTTATCGGTCCACTCAAACTTTACTCCTTTCTTCGTTAGTTCAGTCATAGGCTTGGTTATTCGGGAGAAATCCTGAATGAATCTTCTATAATATCCAGCCAAACCAAGAAAACTTTTAATCTCAGTAGGAGTCTTTGGCTGCTCCCACTTTGAAACAGCTTCAATCTTTGAAGGATCTACTTTAATACCTTCCGATGAAATAACATGACCAAGAAACTGCACCTCTCGAAGCCAAAACTCACATTTAGAAAACTTGGCATACAACTTCTTCTCCCTCAACACCTCCAAAACTGCTTTCAAATGCTCTCGGTGTTCATCTTCTGACTTAGAATAGATCAAAATATCGTCAATAAACACAATAACAAAATGATCTAGAAAGGGACGGCATACCCGATTCATTAAATCCATAAACGCGGCTGGAGCATTAGTCAACCCAAATGGCATGACCAAGAACTCATAATGACCATATCTAGTCCGGAAAGCTGTCTTTGTTACATCTTCCTTCTTAACCTTCAATTGATGATAACCGGACCGTAAATCTATCTTTGAAAAATATGAAGCACCATGTAGTTGATCAAAGAGATCATCAATTCGCGGAAGAGGATATTTATTCTTAACCGTTTGCTTATTCAACTCACGGTAGTCTATGCACATGCGCATAGATCCATCCTTCTTTTTAACAAAGAGAACCGGAGCTCCCCAAGGCGAGGAACTAGGTTATATGAAACCTTTGTCAAGTAACTCCTGAAGTTGGGACATTAACTCTTTCATTTCTGTAGGAGCTAATCGGTAAGGTGCTTTAGCAACAGGTGTAGCACCGGGAATAAGATCTATCTGAAAAGTAACTTCACGGTCAGGAGGAATACCGGGAAGATCTTCGGGAAACACATCGGGAAAATCGGATACTACATCAACACTAGCAATAGAAGGCTTCTCCTTTCTCACATCAATAACATAGGCCAAGAAATGACTCTTATTCTTCCTTATACATTTAATAGCCTTCATCATACTAATGATCTTTATTCCCCCTCTCTTCTTATCTCCATAAACCGTTACCACATTACCATCGAGTGTAGGAAATCGAATAATCTTTTGGGAACACAAAATATTAGCTTCATTTCTAGACAACCAATCCATACCAATCACTACATCAAAACCGGCTAAGGCAGTAGGCAATAACTGGACTGGAAACAAACGACCTTCAATCTCAATGTCACAATCATCATATCCCACACGTATCTCACTAACCGTACCATTAGCAATTTCCACCTCTATCGAGTAATCTAAAGAGGTAGTGACTCTTCCTAGCTTAGGAGCAAATAAAGTAGACACAAACGACCTATTTGCACCCGAATCAAATAAAACAGAAGCAGGTTTTGAATTAACAAGGAAAGTACCACTTACCACCTCGTCGTTGTTCTTAGCATCATCAACAGTCATCTGCAAGGCTCTCACTTTTGTTGCTGAAGTGGCTGCTTTCTTCCCGTCGTTCTTCATTTGTGGGCAATCGGCAATAAAATGACCCGTTTCTTGACACTTGTAGCAACGAGTCTTGTCCCTACATTCTGTTGCAAGATGTCCCGACTTCCCACACTTATGACACCTTCTTGTCTTATCGGAACATTTACCTTCATGAACATTCTTGCAAAAAGCACACCAAGGCCCATTCTTCTTTTTATCTTTGTCACCACTCGAGCTAGAATTCCCACGAAATTTCTTATTATGGTTATTTGATGACCAATTTGACCCTCTTTTGTACCCTGCTTTCTTGTCATCAACCTTCACCACAACTTTCTCGCTTTTGAAGTCATCATCCAACCTCTTTGACTCCTTAATTGCCGCCGATAAAGTCACATGTTGTCTACATAGTCCACGATAACTAACGGGGAGACCATCACAATAAGCCTCAATTTGGTCCTCCTGCCTTCGAACCAAGTGTCCAACAAACTTCAACTTCTCCATAAACGAGTGTGCATATTCAAAAATTGCACCGGGTTTAGCAACCAACGATCTAAACTCCTTTTCAATCAACCTTAACTCACGCGTTCCCACATACTCCTCTAGAAACTTCTCCTTAAATGTTCCCCAAGGCATAACTGCAAGTACCTCAGGAGCCATAGACACTGTAGTAGCCCTCCACCAATTACGGGCATTCTTCTTCAACATCCTACTAGCACACAAAACCTTCATATCATTCGGACAATAGCAAGATGCAAAAACTATCTCAATGTCCTCGATCCACTCCATAGCACCCACTGCATTTTGGGTACCATCAAACTCCTTGGCACCACATTTCTGAAAACTTTCATATTTGAAATTATTAACACGAGGTGCATTAACAACTCCAAGTCCTCCACCATTAACTTCATTAACACCCACGTCTGCCATGGATGGTTCAGCACTTTGGGAGGGATTAGAGTAATTCCCTTCCGAACGCTCACCCCTTTGTTCACTCCCAATCCTTTCTGCATTTCTTTCAGCCCTCAATTGAGCTAACTCTTCTTCATTTCTCATTAAGAGAGCTCGGATAGCTCTCAATTCTTCATGTAGTTGAGCTTGATTGGGAACCTGCTCTATTACCGGGTTTGCCCTATCTACTTCAGAGACGGTTGGTGGATCACCAAGACGGCGATTTTGTACACGGGGTAGCCTTTGCTCTACTTCATTTCCAGCCCCGTTTCCATTTGGAGGAACACCACCACCATTTCCTCCTGCTCTCTGATTACTAGCTCTAGTGTTTGCCATTAACTCTATAAAGCAACGACGACGGTTAGCAAGAGTTAAAGAGTGACCACATATGTTAAGGCTCTACTACATATAACTACATTATCACACACAATAATCAAGCCTTAAATCAAACTCTCACTCACTCCCCAACCCGTCTTAGAGCATTCCACTTCATTAGCTAGGCATCCTACTTAAGCCAATCCTACTTCTCATCGGTCTAAGTCCAAAATCCTATGGCATAAGTCGAATTTTGGTTCACTTAAACCAATTCTCTGATACCAACTTGTAACACCCGACGTTTAAAAATATGGGTTTTCAAAAACTTTCACCTAACGGTGTCAAATTGCGGAAGAAAAGACTTTAAAAGTCAAAACCGATAAAAACATTTCGGTTTCTGCATTTAGTTGGTGTTACATGCCATATCAAACAATAGTTCAAATGAAAACCCAACGGTTGCCCAACATAAAACAACCGTTCACACATCACTACATAAATTCGACATAAAGTACGAAATGTAACTAAATGTCTAAGAAAGAATCGTCTATGGGTAGCTAAGGCTCCTTCATTGCATCTACCCGAGCTCACATGTCCTGCGTCACTAGTCCATCAAGCTAAACCTGAGGGAACAACCACATTAAAGAAACAAGTGTTAGCTATAAGAATAGCTAAGTAAGATCACACTCAATTTAAAAGCATTTGTCCAATTAAAACATTTCTTCATTATTAGACAAACTCATTAGGCACAACACACGACACACATATCTTCATATCAAATAGGATAATCATCCTAAATGTGCCTATCCTGCATTAGTTCACACATTGTCTCACATATCTTCGTTATCTACATATAAGTGTGCCCTGCATCACACCCGACTGGATGATCAACCAAAGGCTAATCATCGTACGTCGTTAAGGAATGGCAAGCCAATCCAAGAGTAATCCGTATGTGGAGGTTGGTCAAACCCCTCATATTACTCGCCCTGCATTATAAAGACCATGTTGCAAGGAGCCACCCAAGCAACAACTACGTCAACGCACTTAGCCGGGCTAGGGCAGGTAC
Organism: Erigeron breviscapus; assembly: GCA_034093135.1. Classification (NCBI taxonomy): domain Eukaryota; kingdom Viridiplantae; phylum Streptophyta; class Magnoliopsida; order Asterales; family Asteraceae; genus Erigeron; species Erigeron breviscapus. The sequence continues at coordinate 81,016,130 of CM067175.1, read as the reverse complement.
GGGTTAAGCTTAACACTTTCCTGCATCAAAGTTTAACGAGCTCGATCCTGCATTATTTAGTTTAGGTGACTGCATTACCTAAACATTTACTATGTTTACTGCTTTTACGTTTTGGGCCCTTAAACATGCACGTGTCATGGCAACTTAACAAGTCTAGTGAACTAGATGAGCAAGCCATACAATCATGCACATATCAACAATCAACAACATATACTACATCTCAAAGCATCACAAGCTACTTCATAATACTACATAAACTGCATAACAATATACTACATTAAGCAATACTTCATTTCACTACGTTAGGGTCTGCATTTCAGGTCTCATGGTCAACTACATAACCCATAATACCTCCCGTGTAACCCGAGATACCCACATATATCATAAGTTACCGTTAAGGAAGTTATAAGTATGAAACCTTTGCTTGTTGAACCCTCAGCGTGACAAAAGTAGTGTATCTTACCTCGATATGGTTTAACAACAAGCTACAAGCACAATACAACGATGACTAGGTGTCTCCAATAACCTAGAACAAGTATAAGATCGAAATATAAGCTAAATGACACATTTTGTGAAATCTGGCCAAGTGGTGCGCCGCACCTTCCATGTGGTGCGTCGCACCAATCCTCCAGGGAAATCATATCAAGACCAGGTGCGCCGCACCTCCCACATGGTGCGTCGCACCAACTCTCCAGAAACTTCATATCCACAATAGGTGCGCCGCACCAGCCCTTGGTGCGTCGCATATCGGGGTCCATCAAAAGAAACCCAAAAACCCAACTGGGCAGTGGTGCGCCGCACCACTCCCTTGGTGCGCCGCACCTGGGGTGCAGATCATCAACTCAATTTTGTTATTTGATCAAACGAATTCCATACGAACCCATACCCCAAATCCAACCTGGGGACTTAAAATTAATCCTTTTAATTGCACTTTCATCAACTTTAATCATCCTATTAATCCTTTAATCCTTTACATCATAAATCAAACATTAAATCACCTGAATATCATCAAATTGGTGAACGTTTAATCCAATAACCCAACCCAAACCCTTATGGCCTGGATTAAGACTAATACAAGACTCACACAATCAAATCTCAGATGAGGAATACCTATATTACCTGTATTCGATGATAAAGATCCAAGGTCTAAGCAATACACGATCGATTTGGCTCCAAAACGAATAGATCTAGTGAGAAACTTGAGAGGGAAGGGAGGGGATCGGCTAGGGCTTTGTTTAGGGGAATAAAATCTACAAATGCCAACCTAATGACACCCCTTAACTCCCTAAACCCGTTTTTAACTTTCCTTCTATGTCAAAACTAGCCCCTAAGCTTCCTAATCCTTCATTAATGGTCACAAACTACATTATTGACCATATACATCATTAATCCTTCATTAAATGTCACTACATAGACATTAATCTTCATATTGCACACATTTATACTACATTAACATTTAGGCTTACAAACCTCACACATAACACACATTAACTACATATAAGCATTAAATCTAAAATAGACTTAACGACACACACAATATTGACTTAACGGCATTAGTCAACTAGTAAAGAAAAGTTTGGGATGTTACATATATAAACAAAACCCTGCTGGAGCTGGTATGCTGATAACCCCTCCAACATCCTCCAAAACTCCCAAAGTGGCCAAGAAAAGTCAAGTTATTCCTAAAAGGAAGAAAATATTAAGAAGGGTGGAACCCTCTCAACTCTCTCTCATCGATGAAGAAGAAACCCCTGCTGCTGCTGAAAATGTAGTGCAGCAACAACCTGAATCTGACACTCGTTCATCCCCCAACCCAATCAGCTTCTCTATTGCTGAAAGGAACGCAACTGCTGCTGATGTTCCCGAAGTGCAGGTTGCTGGGGGAGAAAATTTGAATGTTGAAACTGGGCGTATTGATGATATTGTTGCTGAAGAAGAGGTTGTTGGTGTTGATGATGTTGTTACTGAAGAAGCAGGTGATGATGAAAGTGATTATGAGTTAGGTGGCATTGTGGCAGAGGATTTTCAACTTGATCCTGGTAGTCATGCTGAAGAAGTAGATGCCAGTGACATGGAGGTCGATGAAAATGATGATGGTGCTGCTGGTGAAAATGCAGCAGCCACAAATGAAAATGTTGCTGATGAGGCTGCTGTTGAATCCTCTGAGGCAGTGACTTTAATTGCAAGACCTCCTACTCCTCCTGTACGACCAGTGAACACCATGCTTTCTATGGGCATGCCTTCCTCTTTTCAAGCTGTTCCTGGTTGTTCTTCTCACAAGACAGCAGAAGCCAAGTCCCTCACTGCCAAGGACTTGGGCATTTCTTACTCCACCTACTCTGCTGAAAGGTTGGAAAGAGTAGAACATCAATTGAATGATCTTACCAAGGCTGCCACACTAGCTGTAGAGCTCAAAGATAAAGAAGGTGACAGATTGGTGAAGACATTGGAAAGCTGGTACCGCAAGCAAAATGAAAACAGCAAGGAAGTAGACACACTTAAAGGGGAAATTGTCTCCTTGGCTGATGATCAACATAAAATCAATGAATCCATCCAAGTTATCAAGCGTGATCAGCAGATCCTGAAGTCTGGTTCCACCTCGCTGATCAAATGCGCAAACGCTTCCAGCTATTCTGCAAAGAAAGCAGCCTCTACTAGCATGTCTGCTGCTGCTAGTATCACAAAGTTGCAAAATCTCATCACCCCTCTGACTGCTCAAGTTGAAAGCAACACTAAGGCTATTCAAGCCTTGGAAAAGCAAGTAGCTGATCTTCCAACCCCTCCAGCGTCCTTCACTGAGGAAGATCGAAAAAGACAAGAAAAACTTGAGAAGGAAGTGGATGAAATCAAGCACTTGCTGTCACAACTTGTTCAGCAGCAATCAAAAAGGCCGGCCACTGTGGAAGTTGTTATTAACAATACAACTTCCAAGGGGGAGAAGGTTGATGCTGCTGTTTTAGAACTGGTAAATGAAGCGGTGCACAAGGCAGTTGCCCAAATCTTTGAAGACACTGCTGAAGATACCTTGGATGAGAATGATGATGCCACTAACACCACAAAGGAAAATGAAATGGCAATTGTGGCTGTTAGTGAGGAAAAAGAAAGTGAAGTTCCCCCTGCTGGTGCTGAGGGGGAGACTGAAGAGGATGCAAGTATGGAAGTTCCCCCTGCTGGTGTTGAGGGGGAGATTGAAAAAGAAACTAATGCTGAAGCTCCCCCAGCTGGTGTTGAGGGGGAGCAACAAATTGTAGCTATCAATGCTGAAGAGCGTTTGGACCCTGAAACGCTCAGAGCTTCATGGGAAGCTGGATTTGCTGAGAGAATGGCCATGGATAGGTCAAGGGATATGTTGCCAATCTTTCATAGCACATATCTGGCAAATGCTGAAATTACTCCTCTCTCCGATGCTCGCCGAAAACAGCTTATTGAGTCTGGTTTCTTCAAACCTCCCACTGCTGCTCAACTCTCTGTACGATCCTCAGCAGGCCATCAGCATCAATTGATTGATGTATTGGCACTAACTGCTGATGGAAAAACTCAAGAAGATGCTATCAAAGAGTTAGATAGGATCAAGCAAAATGAAGAAAATGAAAAGAAAAATCTTGAGTTTATCAGGCAGCTACCTCTACTTGAAAAGGATCAGCTTGATGGTGAGCAAAGAATGCTACTGAAATCAGGTGGTGCTGAAGCCTTGTACAGGCAGAAACAAGTGTCTTTGAGGAAGGGAGAGTGTTAGAGAATCCAGCTGGTATCTTCTTCACAAATTTTCAAAATACCCAGCTGTTCTTTCGTCTATCTGAACTTGAAAAGGCGTCCACTGGGTTCATCCTGAGCATAAGAAGAAGGTGTGCTGAAACGACCAACAACCGATGGTTTATCAGCAAACTGGATGAGGAGCTGGTTAAGCCTCATAGATACAATGACCCAGCAGTTCAGATTGCCAAGCAAGAACATGCTTGGGAATTTGAAGCTGAAAATATGTAGATGTCTTACAAATATAAATGTTGTATGAGTCAGCTTGTAATGTTTAAAGTCAAATATATAAGACATCTTTTCATCCTTCTATATTTTTTTAAGTCTTCACTCAACAAGTCTTCTCAGCGAATAGGGGAGATTGTTGAGTCAAGGATTCGCTGACCAGACTTGGTCGCTGTAACATCCCAAACTTTTCTTTACTAGTTGACTAATGCCGTTAAGTCAATATTGTGTGTGTCGTTAAGTCTATTTTAGATTTAATGCTTATATGTAGTTAATGTGTGTTATGTGTGAGGCTTGTAAGCCTAAATGTTAATGTAGTATAAATGTGTGCAATATGAAGATTAATGTCTATGTAGTGACATTTAATGAAGGATTAATGATGTATATGGTCAATAAAGTAGTTTGTGACCATTAATGAAGGATTAGGAAGCTTAGGGGCTAGTTTTGACATGTGTGCAAAGTCAAAAACGGGTTTAGAGGCTTAGGGGTTGTCATTAGAGAGCCATTATGCAGATTTTCTTTCTTAAACAAGCCCTAGCTGATCCCCTCCCTTCCCTCTCAAGTTTCTCGCTAGATCTATTCGTTTTGGAGCCAAATCGATCGTGTATTACTTAGATCTTGGATCTTTGTCACCTAATACAGGTAATATAGGTATTCTCTTCTGAGATCTGATTGTGTGAGTCTTATATTAGTCTTAATCCAGGCCATAAGGGTTTGGGTTGGGTTATTTGATTAAACGTTCACCGATTTTATGTTATTCGGGTGATTAAATGATTGATTCATGATGTAAAGGATTAAAGGATTAATAGTATGGTTAAAGGTGATGAAAGTGCAATTAAAAGGATTAATTTTAAGTCCCCAGGTTGGATTTGGGGTATGGGTTCGTATGGAATTCGTTTGATCTAAGAACAAAAATTAGTTTGCTGGTCGGCACCCCAGGTGCGACGCACCAAGGGAGTGGTGCGGCGCACCACTGCCCAGTTGGGTTTTTGGGTTTCTTTTGATGGACCCCGATATGCGACGCACCAAGGGCTGGTGCGGCGCACCTGGTCTTGATCTGTTTTCCCTGGAGGATTGGTGCGACGCACCACATGGAAGGTGCGGCGCACCACTTGGCCAGATTTCACAAATGTGTCGTTTAGCTTATATTTCGATCTTATACTTGTTCTAGGTTATTGGAGATACCTAGTCATCGTTGTATTGTGCTTGTAGCTTGTTGTTAAACCGTATCGAGGTAAGATACACTACTTTTGTCACGCTGAGGGTTCAACAAGCAAAGGTTTCATACTTATAACTTCCTTAACGGTAACTTATGATATATGTGGGTATCTCGGGTTACACGGGAGGTATTATGGGATATGTAGTTGACCATGAGACCTGAAATGCAGACCCTAACGTAGTGAAATGAAGTATTGCTTAATGTAGTATATTGTTATGCAGTTTATGTAGTATTACGAAGTAGCTTGTGATACTTTGAGATGTAGTATATGTTGTTGATTGTTGATATGTGCATGATTGTATGGCTTGCTCAACTAGTTCACTAGACTTGTTAAGTTGCCATGACACGTGCACGTTTAAGGGCCCAAAACGTAAAAGCAGTAAACGTAGTAAATGTTTAGGTAATGCAGTCACCTAAACTAAATAATGCAGGATCGAGCTCGTTAAACTTTGATGCAGGAAAGTGTTAAGCTTAACCCGTACTTGCCCTAGCCCGGCTAAGTGTGTTGACGTAGTTGTTGCTTGGGTGGCTCCTTGCAACATGGTCTTTATAATGCAGGGCGAGTAATACGAGGGGTTTGACCAACCTCCACATACGGATTACTCTTGGATTGGCTTGCCATTCCTTAACGACGTACGATGATTAGCCTTTGGTTGATCATCCAGTCGGGTGTGATGCAGGGCACACTTATATGTAGATAACGAAGATATGTGAGACAATGTGTGAACTAATGCAGGATAGGCACATTTAGGATGATTATCCTATTTGATATGAAGTTGATATGCAGACATGTGTGTTGTGTGTTGTGCCTAATGAGTTTGTCTAATAATGAAGAAATGTTTTAATTGGACAAATGCTTTTAAATTAAGTGTGATCTTACTTAGCTATTCTTATAGCTAACACTTGTTTCTTTAATGTGGTTGTTCCCTCAGGTTTAGCTTGATGGACTAGTGATGCAGGACATGTGAGCATGGGTAGATGCAATGAAGGAGCCTTAGCTACCCATAGACGATTCTTTCTTAGACATTTAGTTACATTTCGTACTTAATGTCGAATTTATGTAGTGTTGTGTGAACGGTTGTTTTATGTTGGGCAACCGTTGGGTTTTCATTTGAACTATTGTTTGATATGGCATGTAACACCAACAAAACGCAGAAACCGAAATGTTTTTATCGGTTTTGACTTTTAAAGTCTTTTCTTCCGTAATTTGACACCGTTAGGTGAAAGTTTTTGAAAACCCATATTTTTAAACGTCGGGTGTTACAGTCGCCAGCAAGTGATCAGCTAGTCAATGACTCTTGTCAGCGGATGGTTTAATTCCCAAGTTGTGTGTCAAGGCGGGAAGATTTCAAACCAACAAGAAGACAAGAAGTCACATGGTGGTTCTTCCAACTGAACATTACCTTATATGGCAAAGGTACAGTTGGGACCAAAATGAGGTTTCTCTCTTTCATACCTGTTTTGGTAAAGAAGACAAAGGCTCCTGGATCCAAAGTACAATGAGCCTATGAGCAGTCGACAACCACCATTCTATCACTATCATTGTAAGGCTGTGTTGCCCTAATTCCTCCTCTATATAAAGCAACACAGCCGCATCTTTTATAGTGTGTTTTATCACCACAAAGTGTTTGTCACTTTTTTTGTAATTGTTTAAGTTTCTTTCTTTCTAGACTTAGCAATTACATAGTTCATTTGTAGTCTTGTAAGATAAGTTGTAATATCGACCATGTATTCATCGTTTAATCAATGATACAGATGATTAGACTTGCCTAGATATTTGCATTTGAACTTATTCTTGTTCATGTTCTTTACTTTCTGTTCTTATATTCTTGTCTAGATAAATTGTATTATAAGTGTGCAAATCAGGACTGTCATATTATATATATATACAGGTTTTAGGTAAAATAAAACAAGTATTAAAGTAAAACAAATAAAACAATAGATTTCTCTTCACTAAAAATCACTGTGCATCATGAAAATCATCGTGCATCAATTGCTTCATGAATCTTTGTGCATCAATTTAACCATGATCTAATGGTCAAGATCTTTTACTTTAATACTTGTTTTACAATACCCAATCCTATATATAATCTAATTTACGACAGAAACCAATTGACTTAAATACACGAGGAGGAGAGTTTTAATACCAGGGATTTCTTTCTGCTACTTCTAGTTGCCAGTTTCTAAATGAGTTATAGTATGTTTTGAAACCCTAAAAATTGAATGAGCGTTTTTTTCCCCAATGAGGAGGTTTTATCTTCCTCGTAATAATATATATGCAAATTTTGTATGTACGTATATATATATATATAGAGATAGGGAATATAGAATATTACAGTAACTGGTTAGATAAAGAGGTGCAATAAGTAATCGGTTAACCTAACCGGTTAGTAACCGGTACCGTACAAACCGGTTATAGGTTACCATTAACCGTCGGTTAGGAACCGATCCTTAGTTTCAAAACAAAAATCGGTTATTAACCGGTTAACCTATAACCGGTTTTTTTAAAAAGATATTAACCTATAACCGGTTAACCTATATATTTATTATCTATCTATATATTATTTTATTTATTATATATCCTAATTACACCCAACCAAACCCGCCGCTCCCTTCACCTTTTTCCTTTTCTATTTTTCTTCCCCAATTAAATCCCAAATTGATGAACAAAAAAACCCAAAAAAAACCCTCAGTTCAACCTTTTCTTACTGCTTATGTTCTTGTTCATTGTTTGTTATGTTCTGTTTTTATTCCAGTTAAAAGCTACAAGCTCATCGAGACTATTATGACATTCAGTTTATGCTTCTGTTTCTGTGTTGACCTTCTTTGTTTGAACTCTCTTGACCACTTTCTGTAATGTTTCTGTTGCTGCAATTGTTCCCTTTTCTGTTCAGCTCTTCAAAATTTGTATGTATTGTTGGGTCGAAAATCGACCAAGTATAATTTGTTCAGAAATAGTTGAAGTTCAGTGAAGATACTTGTACAGAATTCTGAACCACTTCAGAATTAGTTCACTGAAGCTTCACTTCAGTTCAGATCAACACAAACTGAAAGCATTCATTCTGAAGTCGAAGACTGAAGACTGAAGAAAGAGAATCATCTCAGAAGCAGAGCCCAGAGAAGATTCTACCAGATCAAAGACTGAAGCATCTCAGTGTAAAGTACTTACAACACTTTACACTGATTACGAGGAAACCTTTTTACTTTACCAACCTTTACCCGGTTAATAGCTTTATCTATTTAAAGGTACAAAGTTGAGTAAAAGGTTGGGAATAAAGTGTGAAATGTCACATCAAATAACTTTCACACTTAACCTTAAAAATACGCATGTTAAGGAATTGACTTTAATTCCTTAAATGCTCCCAACCATATTTGTACGGCCTGGTCCACATCAGCATGAACCTTGCCTATAAATATAAGGCTTCTCACAACTTGCAAAGTGCTTGAAACTTTGGCATTGCAACTTGTGAGATATACTCTAAGTAATCTTAAGAGTATTTCCAAGTTATAGATCACTTGTATTTCAAGGTTGTTTAGATATTACACTTTGTGTTTATCTTTGTTCCGCATCAACCTTTGTATTTTATTTAACACAATTAATAAAATACATTTGAAAAGTACATCGTGTCTCAATGCTACATACTTGAATTATACATATTACTTATATAGTTTCAACACTTTTGTTTCTTGCAATTTACTTTCAGTACTTTACTTTGTTGTTTATATCCATATCTGGATCGCATTCTGAACTGGTCTATTTCCAGTTAGAACTGCTTGCCAGTCGGGTAAACCATCGAATTTGGTATGTTTTCTTCTGCTTCAGTTAATAAAAACCGAAAATAGGTTAACCTATATCGGTTAACCGGTTATTATTAACCTAAACCGGTTACATCGGTTAAGGTTTTTAAGTGTACAAATCGGTTATTAACCGGTACCGGTTAACCTTAACCGGTTTTTTTTATTTACAAAAATAACCGGTTAAGGTTACTAAAAAAAATAACCGAAACCGGTTAACCTATATTTGCATCTCTACCCCTGTGATTGACGATGATGTCGGTTGTAGATTGTTTAACATAATTAATCTATACTATTATAAAACAAACTACCTCCCTCTTTTCAACTCTTTACCTTTAAAATACCCAAAATACCCTTAATTTTTAACACATTCCTAACTCACACACTAAATCTACCCAATATATCCCTAAAATATTTTCCAACCATATTTATCCAAACTATCTATCTCCTTTATTCATTAATTTAAATATTTTCACCTAATATCTCTATAATACTCTTAATAAAATTATTTACAAAAGATACATCTCTTAACCATAAAATAACTACACTACCATTTACATCAATTACTTTTAGATTAATAACCACATCGTTACCACCACCGCCACCATCACCACCCGTTGCCGCCACCGCCGCCGCATTGCGCGGGTACCCATCTCGTATTAATAAACACATATATTTTGTAGGATCGAATTGTTGCTCAATGTAAATAGTCGTGCACAAATTGGGCCAAACCTAAAACCTTGATAATTGGATTCCATTAAAATATGAGTATTCTAATCCTATATTTTAATTTTTTCACATGTCATTATTTTAGACAGTTCCTTTTAGAAAATTCAAATGATCAGACTCTTATTTATATACTCCCTCCGTCCCACTTAAAGTGTCACATTTTGAATATTCAAAGTCTTTGTTTTTTAACTTTGACTTAAATATATATTTTTTGTTGTATAATACTTGATGAAAAATTATACTCAATGAAAATATATCTAAAACTCAATCAATTCATATAATTTTCATCAAATAATATATAACACAAACAAAAATATTTAAGTTCAAAGTTAAAGAATAAAGACTTTAAAAATTTAAAACATGACACTTCTAGTGGGACGGAGTATATAACTAGTAAAATATACCCGATCATTGGTCGGGATTAACAATATTCATATACTCAACTTTAATTACAGAGAAAACTTATGTCACTTGCTAGATTTTAAAGTTTATTTTACTCATGTCACTTGCTAAATTTGAATGTTTATCTTTCCAATATGTCTATAACATTTTCATATAACTTTTTTAACTAAGATATAAGAAAAGATGGTTAGTCTCCTATAAGTGTCAACGGCAACCCATTTACTCATTATTAAGTCTATTTGGGTTACACGGATCAAGTAATTATTAGCAAAAGTTTTATCAAGATACCCGGGTTGAACCCGAGTTGATTAGCTAGTATAGGTTTACTCTAGCGTTTTTTTATATATTGTTTATTTGTAAATGAATGTGTAAAGAAATCTAGCGATTTTACTCCAGATCACGGTTTTGACTCTTTGGAGTGACGTGTCCTAGAGATTTTTTTATATGAATCACCTATAACAGCTCCTGGTCTACGTCTCGTAATCTAAAGTATCTGAAGGGTTTCACCATTATATGTTGAGGTGTACTAGATGTCGACTACTGACTAACTGTTATAATTTTTTTTATGAAGGTATAAAAAAACCAAAAATAATGTTTTTACCTTAGGTTGCTTTTAATTTACAGATTTTGATGGAATCCAGTGAAATAAAAAATGAATTTTATTATTTTTTAATACGTTTGATTATTTTTCCCGTAAACTGAATTTTTAAAAGAAAAAAAAAATTCCCATGTGAAAAGACTTCATTTTGGTTTTCGCGTTGATCATTGATTGAAGATGGTCAAAATTAAACTAAACACAAAAAAAAAGAGACAAAAACAGATGGATGAATTTTATTACTGTATAAGTAAGATCGATCTTGTAATCAGGGAGCGCATCATATATCGAATGATGATGATGATCATGGGAAACAGAATCTACTACTAGTAAGTACTAGCTACATGTATCTTTAATTCTCCAACACTTTTGATATCTGTTAGGATATATTTCGAAATCCCATATGCCATAATAATAATTATTATATATGTAGATGTAGATATTGTGTATGTGTGTTAGTATTAATTATAAGTTTTTGTTATATTGTATTTGTTTCAATCTAATCGATGTAGTTGGGATTAATCTAATTGAGTTTAAAGATCTTGGAAATTTGGAAAATGATATGGAATATGTGTAGTTTTTTTTTCTTTATATTATAAATAACAACAACAACAACAACAGTACCCAATCCCAGCATAAGCCGGGGTATGGGGGAGGTACGATGTAGACAGACCATACCTCTACCCCAAAGGTAGAGAGGCTGCTTCCAGGTCCACCGCAGTGGAAGGGACCTCCGGCCCGGGTGAAAAAAAATAAGGTTAGATCCACCGGAGTGGAAGCTTAACCGGATAGGGATAATCTCGATCTCAAACTCTCAATCTCAATCTCAATCCCACTCTTCGGTTCACAAATTCAGATCTTAGATCTAGAAATTTGTTACCGTTAGGGAGAGGGAGAGGTTAGAGAGAGAGAGAAACTTTATATTATAAATGAATGTATATAGATTACATTATGTATAAAAAAATCAAACTTGATGTAGAAAAAGATAGTAGTAACACATCATTATATATATGAATTCTCTAAAGATGATGATGATGTTCATATGCTTGTAATTACTAAATATGGTCTTCAAAATTTAGGCAAAAGGGAAAATTATGATATAACAGGACCCAAAATACCCTTATGTGCAAACTTTCGATGATACAAAATCAAACTTCAAAGATGGGGGCTGATAAAACAAATGACAGTCCACAAGTTGATAGCATCTGATTATATCTTATTCTTACTTAGTGACATCTCACTTAGCATTATTTGATTCAAGGACATATTAAAAAATTAGTCATTGCCTATTATATGATAATAAAATTAATTGTATGAAAATATCTTAGAGACATGTTTCACTAATCATAATTATGCTTACCATACAATTTCATGCCGTCTACTTTTGCAATGACCAATTGTAAGACAATCATCAATAAATAGACTTCCCGATCACTGGTTTTCATTTTTTAAAGGAGAACTCTCGCCAAGAATGAAAATTGTTAATATGTGACTAGTCAAACTTATATATATTGTGTGCAAGTGTGTTAATCCCTTCTTCTATGGACGGCATTTTGATCGTTCTTTATTGATGACAAGAAGAACACTTATGATAAAAAAAAAAAAAATTGTGAAAATATAGGATGCGGAAAAAAGAAAGAAACAAACAACAACAATCTTCCAAAAAGTTAAATCAGGGTGTGGGTTGTGTCCAGCCGCGAGAAACAAATAAAAGAAATTAAACATGGTGAGTGGTTCGGCGCAGATCAAAACAAATATATAAAACCACCCCAAACAATTAATAAAAAGCTATGTAGGTGCATGTGGAAGTGTGATTGTATGGTCAACCCAAGTTCAAAATGAAATGGAAAATTTTAAAGGAAGGTGTGGTTGGAAATGCTATTATTGGTTGGTCAAATGATCAACAAAACCAAAAATCCAAATTAAAATGGGAGTGAAACCCAACAGCACAACAAAATTGTTATGTAATTTGATTATTCTCCCCAGCATTGTTTTCAAAGCAGAATGAGTGCTCTGTTTTCATATTCTCTTTACTTGTGTTTTCTTGTTTTTCTGGCCTTGTCTCATTCATGCATATCCAATCAAATACTTGATAATAATGATGGATTATTATGCATGGAGGGTGAGAGACAAGCACTTCTCCAATTCAAACATGGCTTATTGACAAAACAGATCGTCTTGCTTCGTGGGTCGGTGAGGATAGAAACTGTTGTAGATGGGCTGGGATTGTTTGTGATAACATCACTGGTCATGTCCATGGGATTCATTTACAGGGCGGTAATTCTCCTGGTTGTGACCTAACACGGCAGTTGGGAGGGAATTTAAGTTCATCCTTGTTGCATCTGAAGCAACTCAAACATCTGGACTTAAGCTGCAACGACTTTGGAGGGATCCAAGTTCCGGAATTCATTGGTTCCCTTGGAAACTTGAGATATCTTAATCTCTCACTTTCTAGATTCAATGGAATTATCCCTCCTCAATTGGGGAATCTTTCTCGATTGCACGTCCTTAGTCTTGGAAGTTTTCATTTCTATCCATTTGAAGACACACACACGATGAATATGCAATGGTTGTCAAGTCTTCGTTTGTTGCGTCACCTGGATATGAGTAGTGTGAACCTTAGCAAAGTGATCGATTAGTTTCAGGTGATCAACACCCTTCCTTCTTTGACCGAACTACATTTATCAAATTGTGATCTTAAGGATATACATCCACATGTTCCTAGTCTTAATATCACATCCCTTTCCTTGCTCGATCTTTCTTCTAACAATTTCAGTAGTTTCGTGCCACTATGGATATTCAGTATAACTAATTTGGTTTCCATGGATGTATCTTGGTGTAATATTTCATAGCCTTATTCATGGCATTATCGATAGCTTCCGTAACTTAGACTTTTCTCAAGTCGCTTCACGTTTCTGTGAACGATTTCATTAATTCTTCATTAGTTTTAAAAGAGTTGTCTGGTGCTAGTAATCTCGTGCTTAAGATAGTTCTTGTGGTATTTCAAGTCAGTTCTGAATTCACTTCACAACTTAACCTCCCTTCATAGCCTTGACCTGTCTAGAAATGAACTTACAAAGAAAATACCTAAATCATTTGTTAACATTTGTAATTTGAGAGATATTGATTTGTCATATAACGATTTTGGTAATATTAGTTTAAATTATCTTCTCAGAGGTTTTCTAGAGTGCGAATCACATATTGATCGATCTTCACCGTTAGAGGAGTTAGTTATTACTCAAAGCAATATATCAGGTAAAATTCCAGATTTCATTGGGCAGTTAACTTCTATGAGGAGATTATTACTAGATGCGAATAGGATTTCTGGTACTATTCCACACTCGATCGGACGATTATCATCACTGGAGTATTTAGAGCTTTCAGAAAATCGTTTGAATGGCAGCCTTCCTGATAGCCTTGGCAATCTTTCCAAGTTAGAAAGTTTACGTTTTTCTAACAATTTGCTAACCGGTGTCGTAACAGAAGCTCACTTTGCCAAACTAGCGAGTTTGAAATCTCTAGTTGGATTTAGCAACAACTTAACGCTGCGACCACGACTTGCTGACTGGATTCCCCCATTCCGGTTGTCGAACTTGGATTTAAGTTCTTGGAGTTTAGGGCCTCAATTCCCATTGTGGTTGAAATCACAAACACATTTAACAACTTTATACATAAGAAACACAAGCATTTCTTCATCCATCCCTGTGTCATTTTGGAAATCATTCTCCAATCTAACAAATTTAGATATGTCGCATAATCATATCCAGGGAATGTTGTTAGATATCCCTGCAACAGTTAGGATACTAGACCTAAGTTATAACGAGTTTACTAGGGAATTACCTAAATTGTCAAATGGGTCATTTCTAGAGATATTGGATCTCTCTAGTAATTTCTTTGTTGGATCAGCACGTCGTTTGTTGTGTTCCAAGAGAATGAAAAAGGACCCAGATCCAGCTCTTAATTTGGGAAACAATCATTTGTCGGGTGTCATTCCTGAGTGTTGGGACAAATGGCAGCGTTTGCAATATTTAAACTTGGAGAATAATCGTTTGTCTGGTGAGATACCAGGAACATTGGCTCTTTACATCAGTTACAACGACTGCACATGCGTGGGAATAAGCTCTCGGGAAGATTACCCAATTCACTAATGAATTTGAAAGATTTGATGATCCTTCAAATTGGTGTGAATGAACTTGTTGGACGCATTCCAAAATGGTTGGGTAACCTCTCTTCTTTGAGACTTCTCAACCTTAGATCCAACAAATTTGTGGGAAATATTCCCGATGAGCTTTGTTATCCTACACATTCAAATTATTGGATCTTGCTCATAATAATCTATCTGGAAATATTCCAAGATGTTTCAACAACTTTAGTGTCCTTTCTGGCAAAGAAGTTCTCTTCAGTAATGAATTTTTTTTCTTTTCTACTTTTTTATTCTTAAATCATGATGTGAAAGTCCCAAGTTTGCAACGATTATGTAATTTAACAACTAATGTAAATTACACTAATAAAGAAAGATAAGAAAGTAAACACGCTTAATCATAAGTAGTATTAATTAAACGGTGAATACATGGTTGGTTTTCAAAGAAAGAAAAAAGGAAATATTGTTAAGTTTTTGCACACACGAAAAACTTAACAATGATACAATTCTACAATGAGAGAAAAACACACTAAGTGACTATTGTAGAATGAACCAACAGAATTGCGGCTAGGTCAAGTGATGTATTATATAGAAGAGAAGAGACATCACATGACAGCCCAATAGATGTTGACACATGAAGGTTGTCAACTATCTATTGGTGTGTAAGACTGGTCTGCAGAGTTCTCTTTTCTTCATCTTGTTTGTTTCCCAAAACGGCATGAAAGAGAAACATCTTAGTACCAAAACGGTACAAGGTCACTTGTCTTCAATCTGATCTTCCAACACGTGTCCTTGGGGACCAGTCTTCTTATCTTCATTTTCCCGCCCATATTTGACTTACAACACATGGCGGTGAGTCATTGAACTTATCCTTTAACTTGAAGATAATAGTGATCGCTGAAGGCTCGCTGATGAAACCTCTCGCTGAGGCTGTCAGCGACTACTTGACTCAGCAAGTAATCTTCAGCGAATCCATGACTCAACAATCTCCCCCTATTCGCTGAGGAGACTTAGCTGAGCATGTGTTACTTTTTAGAAGTACAATAGTTAGATATGAGGGAATGCTGATCTTATTTATTTGACAAACAACTTTTCAATACAGATAGCATTACAAAGATTACAAGTCTTCTTAATCCCATTGCGACTCTTGCTTGGCCTCTATGAAAGCTTTGTCTTGTTGTCTTTCAGGCTTCAGCAGCTCTTGATCAATCAGCTTTATGAACTTGGGATCATTGGAAGACTGAACACAATACTTTCTTATCTTCAAAAGAAAGTCAGAAGAAGCAATTCCAATCTCATTGGTCCTGAAGAAGAGTTCATGACCATGGATATTGCAAAAACAGAACCCTCCTAGCTTGTCATCATAACTCCATCTACAAAGAGGGTCCTAGAAGGCATTCTTAGATTCAGCAGTGGCTCAGTATCTATATCAGTCTTTGGAACAGCTCTGAGAACAAATGGGCGCTGAGAAGCCACTTGACCAGAAGCTGTTCTTTTTACACCACTTCTTGGTTGCTGAGGAGGAGGAGAGGGATATGGATGTCTGGCAGCGCTGAGCAAGGAGTCTTTGATTTTGTACTTCTTCTCCATTTGATGTATATGCCTTATTTGCTCACCTGCCATTTTGATCAGCGGCTCATAGCTTACAGCTGTCTTATCCTTGATCAGCTTGTAAATCTCAATCCATTCAGTTGGCCCAAGTGTATTTTTGGTAACATTTTTCAGCGTATACAACTTGGGCACACCTTTTCTTTGCAAGGAAAGATTCATTCCTTGTTGGGTTAGCGAAACCCTGACAGATGTGATCTCTTCTTTCCTTTGCCTCACCTCTCTTGATTTGAGGTAGGTCGTCCTGTCCTTCATCAAAAGTCTTAATACGCTTGGCAAAGAATTGTTCTTCATTCTTCCTTAATGCTGCCAAACCACCAGATTGCTGAGCCAATCTTTTCGTTTCATCGTCAGCATCTTTTAATTCTTCATTAACGATCTGCTCACTTATGAATTTCTGAGACAGCTCCTCTTCTTTCTTCTTGCTTAGCCTTTCATGTTGACGAACAACTTCTTCAGGAGACTGTTCAGCAGTAGCAGTTGTGGATTTTGGAAAGGCTCCAATCATAAGTTTTTCTTGTTGTTCCCTTGCTGAAGTGGGAACTTTTGGTGGTTTGCTTGGAGTAATCAATGCTGCTTTACCCTTATCAGCGTATCTCTTTTCCAGAGCAGCATGAAACTCAGCAGTTGGTTTGAAAATAGAAACATTGATAGGTCTTGCTGGTACATTCTCAGCAACAACCTTCTCAGCTTCTTTGACTTGCTCCCCCTCAACATTAGCTGCCGATTCATTAACCTTATCAGCTTGCTCCCCCTGAACACTTGCTGCCGGTTCAACAACCATCTCAGCGTTTTCATTTTCAGCAAGGGGAGCATTTTCATTTGTTTGACTTGCTGGGACCTCTTCAGCAGTTTTCTCCCCCTTGGAAGCAGCTGAGGGACTTGCTGCTTCCACATTGTTTTTCTTGAAGAGACCCAGCATTTCACTCATCATTCCCTTAAGACCAGCAACCTCTTGTTCAAGTTTCTTTGTCCTGCTGACAGATTCTTTCAACAACTGCTTGTCAACAGCGACTTGAGATGGGGTACAAGAGAGGACTTGATTTTTGAGGGAGGAAATTTCATTTGTAAGGGTGGTGTGAAAATTGTCTTGATGTTTGGAGAAGGAAGAGATAGTTTGATCTAGCTTGTTGAGTTGAGCAGTGAAGAGTATATTAGATTGGGAGAGTTGCTGAAGAGATGATAAGAGACCAGGCTCTTCGGTGATCTTCGCTGAACGGATTTCATTTTTTAATTTATCCAGCGAGGCGGAGATAGCAGAGTTGGAGGTGCTGACCTTCTTCATGCTTTCATTCAGCAGGGCTTGATTTCTTTTGAACAAGTGCTCATTTGACTTGGTTTGGGTGACTTGATTTTTGGTGTTTGATAAGATGCCTGTGAGAGAAAATGAACAGATGGAGAGAGAGAATTTTGATTTAGAGAGAGAGTGAATAGTATTAGGAAGCGTGAAAATAAGGTTATGAGGTGAGGTTATATATATAGGGTATGGTTGTGGGCCACAATTTCTCTCTCCTTTTTATATTGTGGAACAGTTGTGAACAACAACTGTTTTCGTACTTTTATATAATATAAAAAGGTTTTGAGAGTAACGTTTTAAAAATAAAAAGAAAATTTTATCCAAAAAGTTCTTGAGTGCGCGCCGTATTGAGCAGTCATAACCTGTCAGTCAGACTGTCGCAACAGACAAATGACGTGATCAAGAGCAAAAATCGAGGTGACCTTTTAGTTTGAATGTACTCATCATGTGGTTCAAAACTTTGCCACGTCACCCTCATAGTTACTTTGAAAACACTTAGTTTTGAAAATATCCTATGTATTATTTTGAAGTACAACATGCTGGAAGATGCTCAGCATGCTTAAGGCTTTTGTCAGCGACTTCACAACTAACGTTGGTTGCTGACTACAGTTTTTGGCAAACTGTCAGCCATCAACGGATTTGATAAGTCTTTACCAATAACCGTTTGCTATTGGACTAGATGAAGACTTTTAGTTCTTCATTGCTATTGTTTGCTTTTTCCCAAAGCAACAGGGATCAACGGATTTGATTTGTCTTTACCAATAACCGTTTGCTATTGGACTAGATGAAGACTTTCAGCTCTTCATTGCTCTTGTTTGCTTTTTCCCAAAGCAACAGGGATCAACGGATTTGATTTGTCTTTACCAATAACCGTTTGCTATTGGACTAGATGAAGACTTTTAGCTCTTCATTGCTATTGTTTGCTTTTTCCCAAAGCAACAGGGATCAACGGATTTGATTTGTCTTTACCAATAACCGTTTGCTATTGGACTAGATGAAGACTTTTAGCTCTTCATTGCTATTGTTTGCTTTTTCCCAAAGCAACAGGGATCAACGGATTTGATTTGTCTTTACCAATAACCGTTTGCTATTGGACTAGATGAAGACTTTAAGCTCTTCATTGCTTTGAGATCAGCGAGTAAGACTGACTTAAGCTCGCTGAGTTAGCGTACATGACAGGTCATGTCGCTGATTCACCATTTAACATTCCTAACTTGCTAACAAGTAGTTTGAATCTAGTTTCATCCAGTGGTTTAGTAAAGATGTCAGCTAGTTGATCATCAGTTGGAATGAAGTAGATCTCAATATCACCTTTCATGACATGATCCCGAATAAAGTGATATCGAATATCAATATGCTTAGTTTTGGAATGTTGAACTGGGTTGTGTGTAATAGCAATGACACTTGTATTATCACACATGATTGGAATTTTAGAGTATTCCAAATCATAGTCAGCAAGCTGATGTTTCATCCATAGCATTTGGGCACAACAGCTCGCTGCAGAGACATATTCTGCCTCAGCTGTGGAGATGGAAACTGTATGTTGCTTTTTACTAGTCCAACTAGTCAGCTTCCCCCCCCAACAGTTGACATCCTCCACTGGTGCTTTTGCGATCAAGCATGCAACCAGCATAGTCGGAGTCAGAATATCCAACTAACTCAAAGTTGGAGTCCTTAGGGTACCAAAGACCCAGTGTGGGTGTACCCTTGAGGTATTTGAAGATACGCTTCACAGCGAGGAGATGAGATTCTCTAGGAGAAGCTTGATAGCGAGCACAGAGACATGTTGCAAACATGATATCTGGTCGACTCGCTGTGAGATACATGAGTGACCCAATCATGCCACGATAGTGAGTAGGATTCACATACTTACCATCAGGGTCAGCGTGAAGGTTATTAGGAGGGGACATTGGAGTTCGTTTTGGAGTGACATGGGTGAAGTCAAACTTATGCAACATATCCCGAATATATTTTTCTTGATTGATAAATATTCCAGAGGGAAGCTGCTTGATTTGTAACCCCAAAAAGAAGGTTAGTTCACCCATCATACTCATTTCGAAAGTGCTAGACATAAGAGAGCTGAACTTTCGACAGAGTTTTGTGGATAAGGAACCAAAGATAATGTCATCGACATAAATCTGCACATACAGAACATCACCCTTATGCTTGTAGATAAATAGGGTGCTGTCAATGGTTCCCCTACGAAAACCATGGTTAATAAGGAAGGTAGACAAAGTGTCATACCAAGCTCTAGGAGCCTGTTTAAGGCCATATAAAGCTTTATTAAGCTTGTAGACATAGTGAGGATGCTTTGGATCCTCAAAGCCAGGAGGCTGCTTAACATAGACTTCTTCATCAAGGGCACCATTTAAGAAGGCACTCTTGACGTCCATCTGATAGACAATGAAGCCTTTGTAAGCAGCATGAGCGAGAAAGAGACGAATGGCTTCAAGGCGAGCGACTGGAGCAAAGGTCTCATCATAATCAATGCCTTCAGCTTGAGTGTAACCTTGAGCAACCAGTCTTGCCTTGTTTCTGATGACCACACCAGCTTCATCCATCTTATTCCTATAAACCCATCGAGTGCCAATGGGTTCTTTATAGGGAGGAGGAACAAGGAACCAAACATGTTGTCTTTTAAATTGTGTCAGTTCTTCTTGCATGGCTTCAACCCATGAGGGATCAGCCATGGCTTCACCAATATTGGCAGGCACAATTTGAGAAAGAAAATTGACATAGAGACAAGTATTACTTGTCGCTGACCGAGTTTGGACACCATTGTGTGGATTACCAATCACATGGTCAAGAGGGTGATCAGCAGTCCATTTGAGTGCTGGTGTGTGAATAGAAGAATGATTCACAGCGGATACAGTGGTGTTAGAAGGAGTATAAGACGTGAGATCGATGGTTAGCAAGGGTTCAGAGTTGCTGACGGGAGTGTCACTGTGAACAGTGGGTACCTCTTGCTGAGGAGTGTCATCCTCAGCGTCTCCTAAAAGAGGATTCGCTGAGGCATCATGAAATGTTTCCTCAGCGACACATTCAGCATCTTGAGCTTCAGTTGAGAGAGGAACATTAATGGAAGTGGCATTAACTGTTCGAAGAAGAGGCTCAACTAGATCTATAGAATAAATGTGAGCAGCGATGTACTCATCATTTGGTGAAGAACTTGAAGACTCAACGATAGGTTGTTCAGCAACATCATGATGTGTCGCTGATACTTCAGACAAGTCAGATAGATCGCTGAGGATTACTTCAGCGGATGACTCATTTGAAAGATCACCTAAGGCAGAACAGCTTTCATCAAAAGTAACATGAATTGATTCATCTACCTTTTGAGTGCGAGTATTGTAAACTCTGAAAGCTTTGCTTATAGAAGAATATCCCAGAAAGTAGCCATCATCAGCTTTGGGATCAAACTTTCCTAAATGATCCTTGTCATTTAGGATGAAAACTGGGCAACCAAAAACATGGAAATATCCAATTTGAGGTTTCTTACCCTTGAGAATTTCATAGGCAGTCTTATCATGTCGTTTGACAATAAGACACCTATTTTGAGTATGGCACGCAGTACTAACTGCTTCAGCCCAGAATTTACTAGGAAGAGAGGACTCACTGAGCATGGTTCTTGCAGCTTCAATGAGAGTTCTATTTCTCCTTTCAGCTACCCCATTTTGTTCAGGAGTGCGAACAGAAGAGAAATTTTGTCTAATCCCTTGATCAGCACAAAAAGTCTCAAGAGTGTGGTTTCTGAACTCAGTGCCATGATCGCTTCTGAGTTCTTTAACACGTATACTGTTGAGGTTTTCCATCTTTTTAATGAAATTTATTATTTCCTCAGCAGCATCACTCTTAGAATGAAGAAAGATTGTCCAAGTATATCGTGAATATTCATCCACAATAACTAAGGTGTATCTGCTACCCCTTAGACTTTGAACATTCACTGGACCAAAGAGGTCTATGTGAAGGAGATGGAAACAGCCACTGATAGAGTTGGCCTGTTTGGTCTTGAAGGTGGCTCGGTGGCTTTTACCTTTTTCACAAGCACCACAAAGCCGGTCCTTCTCATAAGTGAGAGGAGGAAGGCCTCGAACTAGATTTTTCTTGGCCAAGGAGTTTATGGTTTTGAAATTCACGTGCGACATACGCTTGTGCCATAACCAGTTGATTTGAGAAGCAGATTTTGAGAAGAAGCAGGTCTCGCTGTCAGTCTTGACAGGAGTGAAGTCTACTAAGTAGATATCTCTTTTTCTTGGAGCGACCAAGACCACTTCTTTATTGACATCAATCACTGTGCCTTGATGCTTATCAAGGATAACCTTGTAGTCAGCATCGCACAATTGACTGATGCTGATCAGATTGTGTTTCAATCCATTCACGTAAGCAACCTTAGTGAATTTGATCAGCCCATTTGAGAGAGACCCATATCCTTCAGTTTGGCCAGTAGAGTTGTCACCAAACACCACTGTGGGACCATCGGTCTCCACGAAGTTATCCAGCAGGTCCTTGGATCCAGTCATGTGTTTTGAACAGCCGCTGTCCAAATACCACACTTCTTTTCCTAGCGAGGCCTGCAGGATAACATAAGAAGGATTTAGGAAGAATTATGAGCATCCTCGCTGATAGTATCATCAGCAGAGGATGTGAGAGGAAGATGTGCAAAGTTACCATCATTTGAGACTAGAGGAAGAGGAGCTCTATGATCGACATTTGGATCAGCTGGGATATCATCCAGCTGATGAGCAGGAAACATGTCACGAGCCACCTCACTAGCGAAGAACTGATCTTCAGAGGTGAAAGTGATAGAGCTTCCAGTGTTGAGGACAACCATGTTGCTGATTTGATTGTTTTCCCCATATTCAGCTAGCACACTATCATTACCATTGGTAATGATTTCATGAGCCTGAGGAAAGGAGATTCGCTGAGCGGCAATGTACTCAGCAATGTTGTCGTTAGTAAGAACAACATCGTCACCCAAGCTGATATTGGATTCAGTTGGGGGAGCTCGCTCAGAGATTTCAGAGGAGGAATGAGCAGCGGAAGCTGAGGGTAGATTTGGCTGAATGACCACTTCAGGAGGATTCCTGGAGTCTTTGTCATTGCAGTCAGCAGCGACGTGTCCTCTTTCTCCGCATAAGTAGCATTTCCTTCCAACCTTCTGATTTTGAGTCAGAAGTTCCTTGAGTTGAGAGGTCAAGTCGTTGACACGCTTGCTCAGCTCACAAATCTCATGATTTGAGGAAGAAGATAATGCTACTGGAGAGGTCTTTTTCTTCCTGAACTGAACAGGAAGAGTCTTGGGAACAGGGCCAAGAACAGATTTGCCCTTAGATTGAGCATTTGAAGAGGAAGGGCCATGATTGTTCATAACAGCTCACTGACCTCCTTGCTGAGGAGGTCTGACTTGCTGAACAGGTTTTGGATGGCAATGTGACAACCGTCAAATTTAGATTTTCTAAACTTAGAAAGTTTACTATTCGTGTGCTATTTATAGAAAGATAAATTTAAATATATAATATTTAAATCCTTATGTGTCATTATAATCAAACGTCGTTAATAAAATAACGATGCTGACACACCGGTCAAGGAGGACCTTCAGGTCATACATTTTTTTTTTGATGTATAATTTTATGTGATAATTATATCTTGTTAGAAATAGCCATACGTTAGAAAGCTTTTATATGAAATATATGTTGATAGATATTCGCTAAATGATTAAAGAACGCACTTATACAATTATAATAATTGACCCAATTTATAAAAACATGAATTATAAAAACATGAATTATAAAAACATGACATATTATTTTTAGTTTCCTAACTAAAAATTTATACAAAATAACATTTATGTTACTTATAAAAACTCATGGACCAACTAACTAACACTATTAGTAGGCTAATGCATTTGTTAGACCAAAAATAAGCCCATAAACTTTCAACCCATGTAATTTTCGAAATTGTAAGCCTAGCCCACAAGTCAAGACCTAAGCCCATCCCCCTTAGCCCTATAAAATACTAGTAATGTGCTACCTTTTTTTTCCCCTGCACGTTCACAACACACACAAACACTAAAAGGACTTAAACCTTCCATCTTCAACCTCTCTCCCTCCCTCTCACTCCACCGCCGCGCCACCACCTCTGCTCGCCGGAAAAACGGCCGGCCACCACCCAATACATCATCATCACTCACATCTTCAACCCTAAAACACTCCCACCATCTCTCTCTCTCTCTCTAGAAACGCAAAACATCACAGCCACCACCAGCCGCCATCGCAGGGCTGTGAAACCTTCAAGCAGGTTGTTTAACTGTCCATAAAACTCTTGTGATGTTAAATTTCGGCCATGCTAAGTCTTGGTGTTCTTCTTTTCGGTCTTTGGCTCGAAACCACCACAAACCGCCACCTTCCACCACCCCACCACAGCCCCGCCGCTGCCACTGCTGCTGCACCGCCCAGCCGCCGCCGCTGCTACTGTTCGATCCACAACCACCACCAGTCGACTCCACAGCATCCCAGTAAGCTCAAGAACGTAAGTAAAGGTCACCTAAGCAAACCCATTTAGTCTCTCTCTCTAAAAACCCTAACAACTTTTTCTTTTCTTCTCTCTTTTTCTCTCCGGCAGCCGCGCACCACCACCCCAGCACCACCCCACGACGACCCAGGAAGAAGGAGGAGCGTGCAGGTATCATATCGGGTCGTTTCATGGCTGCCCATGCTTAGTTTTAGGGCCATAAATCTCCAAAAACGTTTTTGTTAACTTTCTTTCTTTCCCGCAGCCATCAACCACCGCGAACAGCCACCACCAGCCGCCATCGCAGGGCTGTGAAACCTTCAAGCAGGTTGTTTAACTGTCCATAAAACTCTTGTGATGTTAAATTTCGGCCATGCTAAGTCTTGGTGTTCTTCTTTTCGGTCTTTGGCTCGAAACCACCACAAACCGCCACCTTCCACCACCTTGAACCACCACAGCCGACCACCATCATTATTTACTGTTTTTCTGAGCTGTGGTGACTACCCAAGGGCTGCCCAAACTAGAAATCGTTTATAAAAATCTATTTAACTATTTTATTAAATTTTATTTACTTTAACTTAATTAAATTTATTTAATTAAATCTTTATTAATAAAATATCCAAATTATATTAAATTAATGTTTTATAACCCCTAGGGGAATGTTCCCATGCCCAAATAATGCATACTAAAATAAAACATATTCTCATGGGAATATAAAACACACTTTTTGATAAAGCTATTGGTGTGATAATCTAGGGTGCGGAGTTGAAAAACGTGCTAGATAAAATACTCATTTAAATACATATAAATATATATATATATATAATATATATATATATATACATATATAGTATTATATCTATTAATATAACTTGACCCACCATGCCCACCTCCTATTTAGGACATCGGTGCAAAGTGTGCGGTGACTTAGCACGCTTCGGGTGCAAACATGACCTATATGATTATAATATATTTATATATAGACCCACCATGCCCATCTTCTATTTAGAATGTTGGTGCAAAGTTGTGCGGCGACATATTTATATTTATATACTTATAATTCGTGGTTATTCCAACTCACAACCATACTTAATTGACAATTGCCCAACTCCTAGTATGGAAACCGGTGCACTCGTATAGGTTGTGAGGGAGAATGATCGCGAATGCCATGTTATGATTTATTTCAACATACAACCATACTTCTTTGCCATTTCACGTGTATAGGTTGTGTGGGAGAATAGTCATAATATTGCTATTATTATTATCGTTATTATTATATTATATATATATTATTATATATAAATTCATGAAAGACCAACTCCAACTAGCACGTGGTCAACCCTTACCATTATCACATAAAGAAACATTTTTAAACCACATTAAACAATATTATTTGGAAGAAGAGGGAATTCCTTAGGAAATAATAGTATAGTTTATTAAGACAAGTTTACATCTTATTTCTATAGGTTAACACATTCAAGAGGATTCTCTATTTGCTAATAATTGCTACTTTGAACTAAGGTGAGATCTCCTTAGCCCCATCTTACTTATATATTTTGGGCTGCAATACATACTCTTACTTTTATGAACACAAGTACATGCACAACGGTATACAAGGCTATTATAAGTTACTATGTTCACAACAAGTCCTCACAATCATGATATGTTAATTATGGATTTAAACGTGGATATGTTGAATAGCGCTATTTGGGTCGACACACCCCACCCGGCATAAACACGGCTGGGAGCCGAACGGGTGACACATATTTGTAAACATTCGGTACCTTGAACAAGTACCGGGAGGCAAACTATAACAACGTGTCAGTTTCGTATCATGAGCTTATATAGATGTATACTCTCTTCACATTCCTAGCATTGTTGTTTAACAATGGCTACCTTCATTGTGGTAAAGCAATGGTTAACTTATGGCTTGTGGTTCATGGCAAAACGTTTTATTAAAACCCTAAGGAACTCACCAACTTTATGTTGACACATATTTGTAAACATTCGGTACCTTGAACAAGTACCGGGAGGCAAACTATAACAACGTGTCAGTTTCGTATCATGAGCTTATATAGATGTATACTCTCTTCACATTCCTAGCATTGTTGTTTAACAATGGCTACCTTCATTGTGGTAAAGCAATGGTTAACTTATGGCTTGTGGTTCATGGCAAAACGTTTTATTAAAACCCTAAGGAACTCACCAACTTTATGTTGACACAATTTAGTATGTATTGCAGGTGATTAGATGGTGTCGTGCTCAGATTGCTACTTGTTGTTTCGCTTGTTCTTGTTGAATAAAGACCCTACCCTCCATGCCTTCTAGTGCTCCATCTTTTGCTAAAGGATATGGATTCATAGTTCAAATGTGTTTTCTTAATATTTTTCAAATCAAGACTATTTTGATTTCCTGTAATGTATTTGGATCTTGAATGATTATGTTTTATAAAATGCAAATTCTCAAAACGACTACGTTTTAAGTCGTTCATTATACTCTTGTGTTGTGATATTATGGAAGTCACGCCCCACCCGTGGACCCGCATTTTGGGGGTGTGACAGAGTGGTATCAGAGACAAGGTTATAGTGAACTAGGTTTTCAAAAAGGAAGATATATAAAATGTTCTTTCAAAATGGGAGCCTAGACTATAACCCTCCGGAAAGACCTTATGTGTTATATGCAAAACTTCTTGTTTGGCTAAGTGCAATAATTATTAGATTCATTAACATGACTAGTTTACATCTTATTATATTTAAAATAGAGATAAGTGATTGCTTGGGTTATTAATAAGTGACATTTAGTATAGTTGAGGTGTATGTGCACTTTTCCAGATTCGACTCACCATTTTCTTGGAACTTGGGGGAATTTATTCGTGGTTAAAATAAAGGGGCTGGGCCTTGGTAAATTTATTTCTGAAACTTCAAGGTGTCTAGTTATTACACGAATTTTTCAAAAATTTTCTGAAAAGGATAGCTATTTTTAAAAATTCACCAAACCCGACTGCAACAGAAAATTTTCTGCACTGCGACATAAAAAGTTTTATAAAAGTTTCCTATGAATGAGACCTTTAAAATTATGAAAATTTTACCAAAAATCAACAACACATTGAAGATGTCACAGTAGAAAAATAAAGTCCCAACTCACAAAGAATAGGGAGATAAAAATTCGCAAAGCTTACTGGTTTCTGTGACAAAAATTTTCAGTTTTGACCACATGTCTTATAAAGGCCTTTTGACTGACCTCTCTTTACTTTCACGACCCGAGGCCACCTTTAATGGAAGCGGGACTCTTTGAACTTCAGTTTGGACTACACGAAATCAAAAATTTTCTGCACTGCGACATAAAAAGTTTTATAAAAGTTTCCTATGAATGAGACCTTTAAAATTATGAAAATTTTACCAAAAATCAACAACACATTGAAGATGTCACAGTAGAAAAATAAAGTCCCAACTCACAAAGAATAGGGAGATAAAAATTCGCAAAGCTTACTGGTTTCTGTGACAAAAATTTTCAGTTTTGACCACATGTCTTATAAAGGCCTTTTGACTGACCTCTCTTTACTTTCACGACCCGAGGCCACCTTTAATGGAAGCGGGACTCTTTGAACTTCAGTTTGGACACCGGAAATGCACAAAAACACGACACCATGATCGATTTATGCCTCCCTGAAGGAGACCCAACAATTCTAATCGAAATCAGGAACAATGCAAAGTTGAAATTTTGGGCTTAAAACCTTTGTGTACTACATACAACCATGATAACGAATGAGACACGCACACACTACATGTTTAACTCGATATTATCTACATGTGAAGGTTTCTACGCCCTTATACTTGAGTTACTTATGTGCATTACATGTATATATGCAATGCTTTGTGTAAGAACAGGAAACATGCATCCTATTACCGAATACGAGGACTCGCTATGCGCAACACCCGACTCATCATTTCCGTCCGCATCGGAAGATGTTTGGCCCGCAAATCAGGTCATAACCAGGGCCCCCGATACAATTGGTGTCCCCAATGGCGGATGGATTTCTGAAACGGAATCGGAAGGCGAGAGCATGGAGGTTCGACCATTTCTCGAGGACTTTTGGGTGCCACGGACTGTACCACTTCATCCCATCCCCTCTCCCTTGGTTGTTGATTCCAGCACCACAGCACCCACCATCCATCGATCTACCCCACCGGTACCGGCTTTCACCGGTGAACCCCTCGAGGACACGGTGCCACTTTTGGTGGCCCGCGCTATTCGTGTCGAGGACAGACTTGTGAAGTTAGAGAAATTTCACCAAGAAACATTAGACGAGACGTATGTTGACATAGGGTTCGTGTTAAAAGATAACACAATGGAGATTAGGTCGATGAGGGATAAAATGGAAGAGTTGAAGGCTGATAACAAGAAGTTCAAGGAGGAACTAGTGAGCAAGGATAGGAGAATCGCACAACTAGAGGAAGGTTTGGCGAACACCATGGAGTCGGTGGCGCTTTGGAAGGATATGACTCGGGTTATGGGTAACAAACTATTAGAATGGGAGAAGAAAATGAGTCACACATTCGAGGCCATGTCAAAGGCGGCCTCTACCAGCATAAGTCATACACCACCACTACCATGAAACACTATCTTTATGCATCTTATTTTACTTTTTGTCTTCCTAATTCCGGGCGGGATGTGCCCGGCGGCTTGACCTTTTCTTACATTTACTTTGAAAAACTTGGCAAATTATCTTGGATATGATTTTTGGGAAATTTTTTTTTAAAAAAAAGGGAAGAAAAACACTACCTAAAAATTTGTCTCTTGGTCATTTCATCGAAATATCAAAATATTTTAAGTTGGTTCAAGTATTATTTAAATGTTTGATTTTTTAATTTACATGAGATTTTAAACTCTATTAAGAGATGCCTAAACTCTTACCATTCTAAAATTCTTTAAAAAAAAAAAAAAATCTATCAAATAGATTATAACTTAACTTTTGGATAAGTCAAATCCACTCTTTTGCTTAGCTAACGTGAAACCCAACTTTAAGTTTCTTACTAAGTTGTTCAAATCTTGATCACTTGAAGGATTTCCTTCAAATGTTTCAGAAGAAGAATATTGAATTCTGCCTTCATGGGGCATCATATCAATAATTGGATGGTTTGGAAAAATGGTTTTAGCAAAACTAGGAGTTGAACTAGTTTCAGCTTGTGAAGAAGATGTAGTAGTGCTGGGTGGGGGTGCTTCATTATTTAGTTCAGAATGATAGTCATTCATGCCTTTAACAAAATAATGTTTTAGCAACTCCTCACGAGATTCAAGAGATTTAGGAGGAATCATCTCTTCAGCTGTAGGACAGTCACTGAACATGTTTGCAATGACAGCGGCCGTCTCATAGTCACCACCAATTATGGCTTTTATTTGAGCTGGAACTTGCAAGCTGAAGATTTGGTCATGAAGCTTGGAGGCTTTAGACCACGAGGTAACGATTCTCTCAAGGTCAGCGACCTTGTTCTTCAGCTCCTCGTTAGAGATTAGAAGATTTTGGTTGAGGAGCTTTTGAGATTCAAGCTCAATATGGACGTTTCTAAGGTCCTTGAGCTTGTCAGCTTTATCACTTAACTCAGCACTAACTGAATTAAGTTTGGACTGAAGGTCGGCACGAATTGACTCGACATATTGAATGTCACAAGTAAGAGATTCAAGAATAGTAGGTTTGTCCTCTTCAGAGGCAGAGGAAAAAGTGCATACCTTCTTGATTGTGGTATTGACCCACTGACTGGAGCACACTTGGTCCTTTGTCAGCGCCTGGTCATCAGCGAGTGCCATAAAGCAGATGGCATCAACAAAGTCCTCGCTGTCAGAGACGTCGGAGTCAGCCCAGTCATGTTCTTCAGCAACAAGACCTTTGGCGGGAGTTTTGGCTTCTTCAACATCGGCCATCTTGGCACGAAGCTCATAATACTTCTTTTTGTATTCATCAGCAGGCTTAACTGAAGAGGGCCTCGCTGATGATGAAGAAGGCTTCGCAACCTGCAAAGAAGGAATAGAAACTTTGCAATCCTTTTGATAGTGGCCTTTTCGACCACACCTCCAACATTCTTCCTGAGACTTGTCTATCACTGGTTTTTGGAAATTAGTCGACTTACGACCATTCCATTTTTTGAGTAACGTTTACCAGCGATGAGAGCAAAGTTCATGAAGTCCGAGAACATCTCTTGTCTCTCCTCGAAATCGAGGTCATTGACAAGATCTTGGACGTTAGAGGGAGTAGAATTGCTGATGTCCATGTCAAGATGAACAGGACTGACCTCAGCAGAGACCAGGGCAAGAGGGTCATGAACATTTGAGACACTAGATAAAGAAGAGGAAGAAGTTGAAGCATATGAACCAGCATGCCTCCTAGACTCAGCCTCAGCTCTCAGAGTTTGAGCGAGGGCTCTCTCTTCAAATTGAAGAGTGCCATAGAGTGAATCTAAGTCATGCTCTTTCAATTGCTTGGTGGTTCGAAGAATTTGCCTTAAACCTTGCCATTTGATAGGCAAGATGTCAATAAACTTGTAGCATATTTCAAGAGTATTATGCTCTATGCCCACATTAGTCATATCATTCAACAGGCACTTGAACCTGATTATACGTGCCATCCAGACTCTCATTTGGAAGAGAGAAGAATCCTTCATAGGCACGTTTGAGATCTATTTTCTTGGTAGCAAGAACATCTGCCGTACCATCGAATCTGATACACAGATGATCCCATACCAATTTGGAAGAAGAAAGTTTGATGACAGACTTCATTATGTCATCAGGAAGGGTAGTAATGATAAGATTCCTCAACCGAGCATCCAGATTGACAAGCCTACGCTCGTCATCTGTCCATTGTACTTCTGGTTTTATGAGCTCAGTGACAACTTCAGGAGCATCAGCAGTGGCTCCTGGTGTCCTGGTAACCAGAACCGGTACATATGGCCCTCTGATTAGGATGGTCATAAGGTAGGGTTCAACTCCTACGATGTGTAGGAGCATTCTCTCCTTCCAAGATCCGAAATCATGTGAATCGAATCTTGGTGGGATGGAGACATACCAAAATCTCTGGTATTTACCAGAGAAGGAACAGAAGACATAATAAAAGGAAAGGAAAGATAAACAGAAGTTTAAAGAAAAGATTTTTGATGCAGAAAATTAAAGTACATAAAGAAAGAAAGATAATCTTGCAAACTTTTACTCAGATCAGATTCGGTGTGTCGAATAACCGCTCTGATACCAACTGAAAGTCCCAAGTTTGCAACGATTATGTAATTTAACAACTAATGTAAATTACACTAATAAAGAAAGATAAGAAAGTAAACACGCTTAATCATAAGTAGTATTAATTAAACGGTGAATACATGGTTGGTTTTCAAAGAAAGAAAAAGGAAATATTGTTAAGTTTTTGCACACACGAAAACTTAACAATGATACAATTCTACAATGAGAGAAAAACACACTAAGTGACTATTGTAGAATGAACCAACAGAATTGCGGCTAGGTCAAGTGATGTATTATATAGAAGAGAAGAGACATCACATGACAGCCCAATAGATGTTGACACATGAAGGTTGTCAACTATCTATTGGTGTGTAAGACTGGTCTGCAGAGTTCTCTTTTCTTCATCTTGTTTGTTTCCCAAAACGGCATGAAAGAGAAACATCTTAGTACCAAAACGGTACAAGGTCACTTGTCTTCAATCTGATCTTCCAACACGTGTCCTTGGGGACCAGTCTTCTTATCTTCATTTTCCGCCCATATTTGACTTACAACACATGGCGGTGAGTCATTGAACTTATCCTTTAACTTGAAGATAATAGTGATCGCTGAAGGCATGCTGATGAAACCTCTCGCTGAGGCTGTCAGCGACTACTTGACTCAGCAAGTAATCTTCAGCGAATCCATGACTCAACATAGTGATTCATTGGTGATGAAAGGACGAGAAGACACATATGACACTATTCTTGGACTGGTGACGCTGTTGGACCTGTCAAGTAACAATCTTGTTGGGCACATTCCAAGTGAACTAATGGCTCTGCGGGAGTTGAAGTCATTGAACTTATCAATAAATCAATTGACTGGAAGGATCCCCGAGAAGATCGGAGACATGAAATCACTTGAAACTCTTGATTTATCACTGAACAAGCTTTCAGGGAAGCTTCCATTGAGCCTGTCAAACTTGACGTATTTGGCTTGCTTCAATGTGTCTTGGAATGATTTGACAGGAAGCGTTCCAAAAAGTACCCAGCTTCAGAGCTTCCAAGAGTCCAGCTTCTTTGACAACAAACTTTGTGGAGATCCACTCAAACGTTGTTTACCAACTGAAGTACCCCATGAAGAAGTTCAAAAAGAAGACGATGTATCACATGGAGCTGCAGATTGGGGGTTGATTACGAGCATTGTGGTTGGATTAGTTG
The DNA here is from genome assembly GCA_034093135.1 of Erigeron breviscapus. Classification (NCBI taxonomy): domain Eukaryota; kingdom Viridiplantae; phylum Streptophyta; class Magnoliopsida; order Asterales; family Asteraceae; genus Erigeron; species Erigeron breviscapus. The sequence continues at coordinate 80,983,439 of CM067175.1, read as the reverse complement.
TTGGTTTCTGGGTCATTGTGGCTCCTTTGATGGTTAGCAGAACATGGAGGATCGTGTACTTTCATTTCCTGAGTGAGCTGAGGTATATGGTTTACGATATTTTCCGTAAGTATGTATGGAGGCAACATGTTTTTAAATAATCAAAAGTATCCTCGTGATTGTTTAGTATGTTTTTAAATTTTATAAAGTTATCATATACTCGTACTACCTTAATGAAGTTGCAAGCTTATAAAGCAGAAGTACGATCCTAGAGAATATTGGTTTAATAACTTGCCAACTTATTAATCTTTGAAATTTAATTGTTTATAGGATTCAAAAAAAGAATTTCGGGTAGCCCCAATCCAGTTTGTTTCAAGAATTTCGGGTATCACCCAACCCACCCATGTTGTCACCTCTAACCATAAGATATCATTTGAAGGACCATGAAGGTTGAAAAAGAAAGCAAATATACCTGCGTTCAAACCGCCTAATAATGGCTTCATCAAGATCAAATGGTCTATTGGTGGCTGCAAGAACAAGAATCCGCTCACCAGGTTTAGTCAATAATCCATCCCAATGTGACATGAACTCGTTTTTTATTTTCCTCATAGCTTCATGTTCTCCCACTCTTGTTCTTTGCCCAAGCATGCTATCAACCTCATCTACAAAAATTATAGTTGGAGAAACCTTTGCTGCAAGTGTGAATAAAGCTCGCACGTTCTTCTCATCTTCCCCAACCATTTTCAAGTGATAGTTGACATTGACACCTGTATGTCGAGCTTCATTAGCATTTGCTTTGGCTAACATGGTTTTTTTTTGTACCTAGAGAGCACCATGGCAAGGTTTAAAAAGTCCACCATTCAAAAGATCTGGTTTATACCGTAAACTCATTGTCCGGAACTTCCTGGCGATGTGATGTAAACCATGAAATTTGTTGTCATACACACTGGATGGAAAGTATCAAGAGGTTTGATTTACACTATATAACTGATTAGTAAGATTTAGAGTTGCATACCGGTTTTGGAGGAACTGGTTTTTCGGTCTCATTTTTGTTATCCGACTTTGATGCAACATTTTCTTCACCTTCTGGCCCCTATAGAAATTACGAGATATGAAACTTTTGTAAAAAATATATCAAACCTTTGATGATTCGGCATTTGTCTCCAGCTTTAGAGTATCTTTTCCACCACAATTATCCTCTTGGAAAATGCTCAATCCATGTGACAAACTGTGAGATGGTAATATCAGTAATGGAAAGCATTTTGATCAGTCTTTATTGCTGACAAGAACATATATCTGGTATATGATATGATCGATGAGCTTATTTCCATGTCGATATTCAGGATCTTTGTGACTCATTAAGTAATGAGAAATTGCGTATATCACAATTCTTGTATGTAAATTACTCATAAACTATGCAATGATCTTACAATTGGTAGATTTTTGAGTTGTTGTGCAACTTGGAATTGTTTTTGCTACTTTGGTTAGTACAAACGTATAGACTACGTATAACATTAAGTGTCTGATTTTCACACCTAATTGTTATTTTTTTCTATAACTGGTGATGAAATTTTGAGCTAGGGACTGCAAAATACCGACAGATTTTTCCGACGGAAATCATTGGATTGAGTCGTTATATTATGAAAGAATAGTCCAGTTTTGTTGTAGTGGACTTTGAGTTTTCAAACATTAAGCTTTTAGTTTTAACTTGATTCCTTTTATGAACTAAAAGTTGATTGTATGAAACAACACCATAAATACGTACAGCTATATGTTATGGATCCGAGTCACCCAACAAGTAGATTGAGAAAGAAATTATGTAAGTGGGGACAATAGGAACGGTTTAAGTAATTCAATCAAAATTGTATCTAGAAATTTTTAAGACGACTAATTTATACGGTAGTTTACTTGGACTTTTCAGTTAGTAACTAATAGTGTTTTGATTGTTTTTCAAAGATCAATAGAAGAATTTGTTGAATTGAAATGTAAGATTTAAATTTAATAAGGGCTAATTGTTTGGAAAGTAATACAACTTTGACATTTTTGTTTTTATGGGACTCCAACAAAAAAAACTTCTATTTGGGGGAACGAAACCGGATAAAATATCTTTTGTGGGGCTCCGTACAGGTAGCCAGTCACTTTTTAATTTCTGTTTAATTTTAGATTATTTAAATAGGTGAATTTAATGATGTGTAAAGCCACGTAAGCCGCCAAGTCATCACTCCTAATACACGTCACTTAACTCAATTTTTCCGACACCATCATCTTCTCCGGCAACACATTTTCCGGCAACACCAAACTTTGATGACTTTCTAGTGAAGTGTTTTTTGAATCCGACCCTCTTGACGTATTCGTCACTTGAATCAACAGTTTTTTCACCTAAATCTTTTAATCTATTCACAAAACTCTATGGACTAAACTCAAATTGTCCTAAACTCAAATCAACGTTGCTTTCCCCAAATTCTTCAACTTTATTGAAATCTCTTTACCCATACACCCAATCGAATCCCCAAATCACAATAAGTATTCCCAAATTCATACGCTAAAACACAAAACAAAACAAAACAAAACATATTTCCGGTCATTCATTTCCGGCTCATCCCACCGGACATCTTGTCTGGTCCAGACCACCGATGTCAGGCCACACTGCCACATATCACACTTGTCAAACCGAGCACCTCCGCTGCCACACAGTTCATCCTACCTCCACCAGATGCCTCATTTTACTTTGTGAATAGATGATAAATCTATATATACCACCGTTGCCGGAAATAAGCCGCCCCCATTAATCTGCTACAAATTGCCTCCGCCACTCTGCCATAGCCACCACCAATTTAATCATAATAGGTGTTCACATCATCATCGGCATCGAGTTTTTGTTATCACCCATTTGTAAAATCTAAATAAACATGAAGTATGAAAACCCTAATAAAACTAAGGGTAATGTGTGATTTTTTTAACAGATGACCACGTACATAGGGAGAGAAATTAAAAAAAAAATGTGTTTGAAACTTTGAGGAGGTGATGGTGCCGTGAAAAGTGGATCGTGATATGTGAAGAAAACAAACACCCATTTTGTTTTTAACATAAAACAAACAAACACCCATTTAGGAGTTAGGAAATTATTTTATATTTAACATTAAATGTTTACTAGATCTATATGGCTGCCGGGTGGAATAATTTAGCATATAACTGGTTAAATAAAGTCCACATAAGCAAAAGCAGGTCAGAGCCCCACAAAAGATATTTTAGCCGGTTTCATTCCCTGAATAGAAGTTTTTTTTATTGGAACCCCACAAAAACAAAAGTGTCAAAGTTGAAGTACTTTTCAAACAATTAGCCCTTAAAAACTTGCACTTTATAATAGAAAAAGTTATTAAGTGTTAACGTATTATTGTTCTCCCACTATATACTAATTAACCAAAATGAGTGCTATGTTTTCAATTTCTTTTTACATGTGTTTTCTTCTTGTTCTGGCCTCCTCTCATTCATGTTTGTCGAATCAAAAAGTTGATGATAATGACGTATTATTATGCATGGAGGGTGAGAGACAAGCACTTCTCCGCTTCAAACATTGCCTCGTTGACAAAACAGATCGTCTTGCTTCGTGGGTCGATGAGGATAAAAACTGTTGCAGATGGACCGGGATTGTTTGTGATAGCATCACTGGTCATGTTCATGGGATTTATCTACGGGGTAGATTGCCTTTCTATTGGGAATCTGACCCACCACGGCAGTTGGGAGGAAATTTAAGTTCATCCTTGTTGCATCTGAAGCAACTCAGACATCTGGACTTAAGCTGCAACAACTTTGGAGGGATCCAAGTTCCGGAATTCATTGGTTCCCTTGGAAACTTGAGATATCTTAATCTCTCACTTTCTAGATTCAATGGAATTATCCCTCCTCAATTAGGGAATCTTTCTCGATTGCACGTCCTTAGTGTTGGAAGTTTTTCTATATGAAGACACACACACGCAATGAATATGCAATGGTTGTCAAGTCTTCGTTTGTTGCGTCACCTGGATATGAGCGGTGTGGACCTTAGCAAGGTGATCGATTGGTTTCAGGTGATCAACACCCTTCCTTCTTTGACCGAACTACATTTATCAAATTGTGATCTTAAGGATATACATCCACATGTTCCTAGTCTTAATATCACATCCCTTTCCTTGCTCGATCTTTCTTCTAACAATTTCAGTAGTTTCGTGCCACTATGGATATTCAGTATAACTAATTTGGTTTCCATGGATGTATCTTGGTGTAATATTCATAGCCTTATTCATGGCAATATCGATAGCTTCCGTAACTTGACTTCTCTCGAGTTGCTTCACGTCTCTGGGAACGATTTCATGAATTCTTCATTAGTTTTAAAAGGTCTGTCTGTACAGTGCTAGTAATCTCATGTCATTAAAAATTGCTCGTTGTGGTATTTCGAGTTCAGTTCTGAATTCACTTCACAACTTAACCTCCCTTCGTAGCCTTGACCTGTCAAGAAATGAGCTTACAAAGGGAATACCTAAATCATTTGTTAACATTGAGATATTGATTTGTCATAATAACGATTTTGGTAATATTAGTTTAAATGATCTTCTCGGAGGTTTTCTCGAGTGCGAACCACATATTGGTCGCTCTTTGCCGTTAGAGGAGTTAGATGTCACTGCTAGCAATATTTCAGGTACAATTCCAGATTTCATTGGGCAGTTAACTTCTATGAGGAGATTATCACTAAATGGGAATAGGATTTCTGGTTCTATTCCACACTCGATTGGACAATTATCATCATTGCAAGAGTTGCATCTTTCAGAAAATCGTTTGAATGGCAGCCTTCCTGATAGCCTTGGCAATCTTTCCAAGTTAGAAAGTTTACGTTTTTCTAACAATTTGCTAACCGGTGTCGTAACAGAAGCTCACTTTGCCAAACTAGTGAGTTTAAAATACATAGATGGACAAGGCAACAACTTAACCCTACGACCACAACTTGCTAACTGGATTTCCGTATTCCAATTGTGGGAATTGAAATTAAGTTCTTGGAGTTTAGGGCCTCAATTTCCATTGTGGTTGCAATCACAGACGCATTTAACAGTTTTGTACATAAGCAAAACAGGCATTTCTTCAGTCATGCCTGTGTCATTTTGGAAATCATTCCCAATCTAAATTTAGATATGTCGCATAATCATATACAGGGATCGTTGTTAGATATCCCTGCAAGAGTTACCCGTTTAGACCTAAATTCTAACAAGTTGATGGGGAAATTACCTAAATTGTCAAATGGGTCATTCATCCAGATATTGTCTCCTCAGCGAATATGGGGAATGTTGAGTCAAGGATTCGCTGACCAGACTTGGTCGCTGGTGAGAAGTCATCAGCGAGACACGAGTCCAGTGACTCTGCAAAGTTTAAGATAGATAGATTTCCAGAAACAATAACTTAAAGATTAAGAACACAAAATACTAAATAGTCGAATGTGATGATATATTATTTGATAAAAGGTTTTATTACATAAAAGGATTAAACATCAAGAACTTAAAATATCTGGAACCAAACCCTTGAATATACGTACAAGAAAGAAGCTGCCATAACGGCTGGATTGTGATATGACAACGGCACTAAAATCAAAGGGAATGTTCCTAACCCTAGAACTGAAGCAACAATATATAGGAATAAAAATGTTCTTGATAGCCCCCTCTTCTTTGGTCTTGATCAGTCTTGGTCCTCCTGTTTCCTTCTTTCTGGTCTTGTATCTTTTGGTCCTTGTAGTTTCCAATCTTTATTATTCTGCACATAACTCAACCAACAATAAGTAAAAGCAACAAATATCATAATTAAGCTATGTATTTAACACCCCCCCATAGCTTAATTGTGAAAAACATCATGAAGACCCAGCTTGTTGCATAAGGCCTTATGTTGACCATGACTTAATCCTTTAGTAAATATGTCAGCCACATTGTGTTCAGAAGCCACTTTAACAATATCAATGACTCCTAAATTGACCTTTTCCCTTGTAAAGAATAAATCAAGCTCAAAATGTTTGGTTTTCTCATGGAAAACAGGGTTTGAAGAAATCTGGATAGCAGCTTTGCTATCACATAGAATTTGAACAGGATGTTCAGTATGAACTCCAAAGTCATTGAGAATTTTAAGCACCCAAATAACTTCACAAGTGACTGCAGCAAGAGATCTAAACTCTGCTTCTGCAGAAGATCTAGAAATGGTAGCCTGCTTTTTGCTTTTCCAAGCTATGGGGCAGCCACCAAGAAAGAGACAATATCCAGAGATACTCTTTCTGGCAACTGCCTTCTTGGCCCAGTCAGAGTCAACAAAGGCATTAAGGAGAAGAGAAGAGTTCTTATTAAACAATACACCTTTACCTGGTGATCCCTTTAAGTACCTAATAACTCTTAATGCAAGCTTAAGATGAGATTCATGAGGATTATGCATGAATTGACTCAGTATATGCACACTGAAGGCAATGTCAGGCCTGGTTAAGGTTAAGTATATCAGCTTACCAACCAGTTTTTGATAGCCATTGATATTTTCAAGAGGCTTATCAGAATCATCACTTAAAGTGAGAGAGAGATTACAATCAATGGGAGTATTGGAGGGTTTACATCCCAGAAGTCCAAATTCAGAGATCAAGTCAAGACAATACTTTCTTTGTGACATACAAATACCATCTTTGGTATCTAAAACTTCAATGCCAAGGAAATATTTTAATTTCCCTAAATCTTTAATAGCAAATTTAGAACTTAAAAACATTTTGCAATCATCAATTTCCTTGGAACAGTTTCCAGTAATGACTATGTCATCCACATAAACAAGAAGAGCAACAAAGGTATTATTACTATTTTTGGTATATAATGAGTAATCACTCCTGCTTTGACTAAAGCCATATTCAAGAAGAGCACAAGTTAACTTCTCATTCCATTTTCTTGGTGCCTGTTTCAGGCCATATAAAGATTTAACTAACTTGCAAACTTTGGGATTAGAAACAGAATGATAACCAGGAGGAGGTAACATGTACACATCCTCATCTAAATCACCATACAGGAAGGCATTATTAACATCAAGCTGATAAATAGGCCAGTTATTCTTGACAGAAATAGTAACAAGACACCTAATAGTAACCATTTTTACCACAGGAGAAAAGGTTTCATCAAAATCAATTCCAGCCCTTTGAGAATATCCCTTGGCAACAAGTCTAGCCTTATATCTATCCACTTCACCAGTGGACTTGTATTTAATTTTATACACCCACTTACAACCAATAGGACTCCTATTTGGGGGAAGATCAGTCCATTCCCAGGTATGATTACTATATAAGGCTTCTATTTCAGAATTCATAGCATCAACCCACATAGGGTCCTTACTAGCTTCAAGGTAAGAAGTAGGTTCATGAAGCTTATTCAGATTAGTCACAAAACAAAGGTTTTCATGATTCAGTTTAGAGTAACAAACAAAGTTAGAGATGTAATGTTTGGTTTTATTTCCAAGCACATAATCCTTAAATTTTATAGGGACTCTAGTGTTTCTATCAGACCTTCTGATTTGCATACCAGAAGGTTGGTCAGTGGAAACATCATCCTGCATATGAGTAGTTGGAACAATATCATCAAAAAGACTGCCCTCAGACTCAAACATATCACCATTTGGTGTTGCATGTGTGGGTTGATTCCCAGCAGTTTCCAATATGCTACCAAGGGAATCAAGTGGAGAATTCCCAGCAGCTGTTGGCATACTACCAGGGGAACAACCACTACTGCTGCCATCACTTTGTGTAATAGGTTCTCTCCTTTCATCATAGGGCAAATGGGTGTTAGGGTGTTCAGTTTCAAGAAAAGAAGAGTCAAAAGGTTTTAAAAGGTTTTCAAAAGAAATAGGTTTTCCAGATTCATTTTTCATCTTGAAAGGAAACACATTCTCATAAAATTTAACATCTCTAGAGTAGAAAACAGTTTTATTGTCAAGGCTTAAAAGTTTATATCCTTTTTTCTCATTAGAGTATCCTATGAAAATGCATTTTTCAGACCTAGTTGAAAACTTATCATGGTTATTAAGAATAGTAGAGAAGCATAAACACCCAAACACCCTTAAATGGGAGAGATTAGGTAAACTTTTGAAAATTAACTCATATGGTGATTTTCCACAAAGGACATAAGAGGGTAACCTGTTGATCAAGTAAGTAGCAGTTAGAATGCAATCAGACCATAAATATAAAGGCAACCCCCCTTGAAACATAAGGGCCCTTGCTACATTTAGCAAGTGCCTATGTTTCCTTTCAACAACCCCATTCTGTTGGGGAGTGTAGGCACAAGAGGTTTGGTGAACAATTCCATGAGTTTTAACAAAAGATAAGAATCTTTGATTAACAAATTCAGTGCCATTGTCACTTCTAAAAGTTTTAACACTTTTATGAAACTGATTTTTGATAAGATTGTAGAAAGAAACCAAATTTTCAAAAGTTTCATCTTTACTTTTAAGAAGATAGACCCAAACACCTCTACTATAGTCATCAACTATAGTAAGGAAATACTTAAATCCTTCCCTGCTATGGACCAGTTCACCAACCATTTTACTCTTGTGTTTGCTGACAGGGAAAGGATCCCTAGTCTGCTTGGCTCTATGACATATCCTCACAAGGAGAGGTGGAGTGTTGTAGGTCAAGCTTTAGATAGTTTTTTAGGGTAGACAAAACAGGGTATGCAGGGTGTCCAAGCCTATTGTGCCAAGTTTGAGTGGACAAATAACACACAGTATTCACATTATTGCAAACCACATTGCTACCTTTAATATCCCTTTGAAAAATATAAAGACCACCATTCTCTTTACCATTCCCAATCATTTTCCTTGAAACCAAATCCTGTATATAACATCTGTACTGATCAAAACCTAGAAACAGTTTGCTATCCCTAGCAAGACTGTGCACAGAAAGTAAGTTCACACAATATTCTGGAACATATAAAACCCCAAACAGTTTGATTTTGTCAGTTAGCCACATATCACCAATTTTAAGTATCTTTGCTTGGGTGCCATTGGGATGTCCAACAGTTAACCCAAGCATTGAAATATCCTCAACATTAATAAGGTGTTTATCATCACATGTCATGTGTTGATTGGCTCCAGAGTCCACAATCCATCCAGGATTGATATATAGGGGTTTCTTTAAAACATTAGCACAGAAAAACTTATTAAAATTGGAGTTGAAAAAATGATTACCATTAAAGTAATTACCTGCCATATTGGCATGCACTCCCTTAGTTTGAGATTTTTCATTCAAAAGACTCATCAATCTAGAATATTGATCATTAGTGAGAGTAACAGGAGAATCAGGAGAGGGAGGAGCAGAGGTGGAACTTGAAGCAGAATTGACATTAGCCTTAATAGACCCAGTGTTAGAAGATTGAGAACCAGAAGTAAAATCACTCATCATAGCATTATTAATGGACAAGTTCTTATGAAATGACTGAGAGGCACTTCTCCTAGCAGGGGTATCCCTACCATAGCCAGGAGGATAACCAACAACCTCAAAACATCTATCCAAAGTGTGACCAATCCTATGACAGCCTTCACATTTAAGAGAAGTGTTGGGACCCCTTCTATTTTGAGTAAATCTGTTGTTATTAAAGTTTCTGTTACCAGTGTTCCTCCTTATATTTTCAAAAGGTTTTGCAAAAAAAGCACTACTTTGAGTTCTTGAAGCAGTCTCATTTGAGTTAATACCCCTATGAGACTCTTCTCTGGAAATTAGAGCAAAAGCAGCTTTAACAGAAGGAAGAGGGTCCCTAGTTAAGATATTACTTCTAACAGGTAAGTACACCTCATCTAAACCCATCAAGAATTGCATTAGTTTTAACAAATTTTGATGATCCTGTATCTCCTTAGCAGCATTACAAGAACAAGTAGGCAATTTAACAAGAGCATCAAATTGTTTCCATAGAGAGTTCAGGTTATGATAGTACTCAGAGACAGGTTTACCATTTTGAGTTAGAGAATGTATTTTGTGATGCAAGTTAAAAGTAATGGAACCATCAACCTTGTCATAAGTCTCTTTCAATTCTTCCCAAACAATTTGAGCATTTTTAGAAAAAATTTGTCCCAAATACAATTCTTCAGTGACAGATCCAAGGATCCAAGATAACACAACAGAGTTACATCTATCCCACTGCTTACTTAAAACATCATTATCAGTGGGTTTTTCACACAAACCATTTATAAATCCCATTTTGTTTTTAGTTTCCAGTGCAAGCTCCATTGCACAGGCCCAAACCTTATAATTTTCAGTTCCCTTCAACTTAAAGTTAATTAAAGGTGTGCCTGAAGTGTCACTAGCATGCAAATATAATTCATCACCAAAATCAAGTTTGCTAATCTGAGTTCCAAGCACATTGACATCACCAATAAAATCATTAATAGTCTCAGTAAAAAGTGGTTCACCATTAACATCAGCCATAGAAACAAGCAGAAAGGAAAAACAAACAACACTTAAGCAAATAAAGAACCCTAAAGAGCAGCCAGACAAGAGGCCAGATTCAGGGACACTCAAGTGCCAAGACAGGTATTGTCTGGGGCTCTCTCTTCTACCAAACAAACAGGAAAAACAAAGATTGATCAACTGAAGCTAATATATAACTTAAAAACACATGAAACAGGTAATAAGGACATATAAAGGGGATCCCTGCCTATAGGCCAAACACTTCACACTCAGAGCCCTCCAAGTATGAAGACATTTGCTACTGACAAGGTAGGAGAAGAAAACTTACAGAGGGGTTTCCAACAGTAATTCCAAATATATTAGGGACAGAGTAAAGGAGAGAACAGATATAGGAATATAAATATTCCAAATATAAGATGGATATAGTGACTAAAGAGATCTAAAAAGATCCTCCAATCAAGAATCCAATAAGATCCACTTCTAACAGCAAGACTGCAAACCCTTAAAGAAGGGGAGTCCTACACGTGAGCAGATGAAACAAGAATCAATCAATCAACTCTCACAACCTACAAAAAGGTAGAAGAGATGACTGAGAAGATGAAATAAAGGAAGGATTAATGTAAAAAGGAGATATGAAGAAAACCCTAAATTAAAAAACCTTAATAATATAAAGCAGAAAAAGATTTTTTTTTTTTTAATAGAAGAAACAATCGAAAGTGACCCAAGTCAGATTCGAGATGATAGCCAACCTGGCTCTGATACCATCAACAGAATTTAAGAAAGATAGATTTCCAGAAACAATTACTCAAAGATTAAGAACACACAATACTAAATAGTCGAAGGTTTTATTACATAAACGGATTAAACATCAAGAACTTAAAATATCTGGAACCAAACCCTTGAATATACGTACAAGAAAGAAGCTGCCATAACGGCTGGATTGTGATATGACAACGGCACTAAAATCAAAGGGAATGTTGTCCTAACCCTAGAACTGAAGCAACAATATATAGGAATAAAAATGTTCTTGATAGCCCCCTCTTCTTTGGTCTTGATCAGTCTTGGTCCTCCTGTTTCCTTCTTTCTGGTCTTGTATCTTTTGGTCCTTGTAGTTTCCAATCTTTATTATTCTGCACATAACTCAACCAACAATAAGTAAGGCTACAAATATCATAATTAAGCTATGTATTTAACAGTGACTCTTTGCCAACAATGCATTATTATCCAAATTGTAAGTCAAGGCGGGAAGATTTTGAACTAGAAGAAGACAAGAGTCACATGGTGGTTGTTCCAACTGGATTATACCTTGTATGGTAAAGTTGCAGTTGGATACAAAAGAGAAGGGTTTCTCTCTCATACCCGTTTTGGTAAAGAAGACAAAGGCTTCTGATGCAAGTACTTCAAGCCAATGAGATGTCGACAACCACCATCAATCACTATCAAAGTTGTGTTGCCCTAATTCCTTCCCTATATAAAGCAACACAGCCGCACCATAAACACTTTGTGTTTGTCACCACAAGTGTTTGTCACTTATTTTCTCTCTTGTAATTGTTTAAGTTTTTAGTTAGTCTAAACTTAACAATTGTATGTTTCATTTTTTTTGTAAGACAAGTTGTAATATCGACCATGTATTCACTGTTTAATCAATGATACATATGATTAGACTTGCATAGATTGTATTTGAACTTTACTCTTGTTCTTGTTTCTTTACTTTATGTACTTTACATTCTTGTCTAGTTAATTAAATTTAAGTTAAGCAAATCGTGGTGTCAAGTGGTATCAGAGCCACTGTTTCTAATTCATTGAAACAAGATCTGTTTGCTCACTTATAATTTTTTGCACTCTTCTTTCTTATTTTCTTAATCTTTTCTTAAAACAAAAATATGACTGTTGTACCCACTCTTGTAAATACACGTGACTTTGGTTACGTGTCAGTTCCTCCAAGGTTTGAGTCTGATGACTTTGGATCTTGGAAGGAAAGAATGTTACTACACATAGTGGGTGTAGAACCATATCTTATGACCATTCTGACCAAAGGTCCATATGTACCTACTCTGGTTCAAAGAACACCAGGAGCAACTGCTGATGCTCCTGAGATTGTGATTGACATGGTCAAACCAGAAGTACAATGGACTGATGATGAAAGGAGACTAGTAAATCTTGATGCTAGACTCAAAAACATGATTGTCGCTTCTCTTCCCACTGACATCATGAAACTCATCATCAAATACCCTTCTTCAAAAATGGTTTGGGATAGGCTGTGCAGCATGTTCGAAGGGACTGCTGACACAATTGCCACTAAAAGAATTGACTTAAAACGTGCTTATGAAAATTTCTTTTCTAGACCCGGAGAAAGTCTTGACAACACCTATACCCGTTTCAAAGGGTTGCTGAATGATATGACAAACCTTGGCATAACCCATGATACTTTTGAGGTTTGCCATAAGTTCATTGATAGTCTTCCTATCAAATGGCAAGGATTGAGACAAATCCTTAGAACCACCAAGCAACTCCAGTCACTTGACTTGAAGTCTCTCTTTGGTATGCTTCAATTTGAAGAAAGAGCTCTTGCTCAAAACCTAAGAGCTGCTGCTGAAGCACAACGTAGTGCTGGTTCTTCCTCTTCTTCTATTTCTTTTGCTTATTCTGTCACGGAGCCCCTTGCCCTTGTCTCTGTTGAGCCCAATAATCTTAATATTGGTGCCAGCTCTTCTAATCTTCCACCTCCTATTCAATCTCTTGTTAATGATCTTGATGCTGAAGAGAAACAAGAGATGTTCAGCGACTTCATGGAATTTGCCCTGGTCGCTGGAAAGAGGTACTCCAGAAAATGGAACAACCGTAAGTCGGTTGCTCCATATAAGCCTCTTGTTGATAAATCTCAAGAAGAGTGCTGGAGATGTGGTAGGAAGGGACACTACCAAAAGGAATGCAGAGTTGCTATTCCAACTCCTGCAGCTCCTAAACCTAACCCCTCTAAACCTGCTGATGAGTACAGGAACAAGTATTACCAGCTGAAGGCTAAAGTGGCCGAAATGGAAGAGGCCAAAACTCCAGCTAAAGGGCTGGTCGCTGAAGAGCATGACTGGGCTGAATCAGATGATTCAGACAGTGAAGAGTACGTTGATGCCATGTGTCTTATGGCACTTGCTGATGGAGATGCACTGACAAAAGATCAAGTCACCTCCAGTCAGTGGGTAAACGTCACCATCAAGAAGGTATGTGCTCATCAGCAGCCACTGATGAAGATAAAACTAAATTTTTTGAATCTTTATCATGTGATATCCAGTTCGTTGAATCTATACGAGCTGAACTCCAATCTAAACTTGACTCTGTCTGCTAGAGTTAAGTGAAAAATCTGAAAAACTCAATGAGTTGAGGAATGTTCATGTTGAACTCCAATCTCATGAGTTGTTGGCACAGAGACTTCAACTAACAGGATCCCAAAAGGAAAATTATTCAAACTCATTATTATCTGTGCATGCTGGATATTACGGAAGGCCTTCATATGTTGATCTCTGCCATATCAACTCGACCCAATATAGTCATACATAGAGATAATCGGTTATCGTTCAATGTTTTGAGTGTCTCCTATATTGGCTTTTGTTCCGTTAGACTCTCTTGTATGTTTAACGTCTAGCTTGTTTCTTTTAACATCTATTGTGGTTAAAAAAATAAAAAAAAAATTAAGTATTGACAACACGATCATTGTATTCAAATGAACTCATAAAATAAATGTAATGGATTTTGAATCATCTACGATTTGATGGATTCTTGAGTTTGTTTGTTGCAACTTGGAATTTTTTTTTCACTAGTTTACTTGCCTTAATTGGGTCGTCATTTTCAGTTGGTAATTATAGATTGACTAACTTTAGACTAATTGCGTTGAAGTGTCTGATTTTTACACCTAATTGTTATTATTTTCTACAACTGGTCATGGAATTTTAAGCTATATATGGAGACCATCACTTTGATTTTTCAAAGATTGAGCAATCGTTACATTATGAAAGATATATACTCCATATATAAATACCCTTGAAAAGTAAAGATTTTTACTTTTGGCTTGATTCCTTTATAAACAAAAAATTGTTTGTACAAAAGCAACACCATAAATTCATACCGCTTCATGTTATGGATGATGCTAAACAAAAGAATCGATGGATGCCCGGCCTGAGTCCCCATGCGTTCTGACTCGGACCGAGTCACCCCACGACTCGTGATTCTAACAATAAAGTAGATCGATTGAGAAAGAAATTATGTAAGTGGGGACAATAGGAACGGTTTAAGTAATTCAATCAAAATTGTATCTAGAAATTTTTAAGACGACTAATTTATACGGTAGTTTACTTGGACTTTTCAGTTAGTAACTAATAGTGTTTTGATTGTTTTTCAAAGATCAATAGAAGAATTTGTTGAATTGAAATGTAAGATTTTAATTTTAAATAACTTGCCACTTTATACACAGAAAAGTTATCGAGTGTTGATGTATTGTTCTCCCTATATATACTAAACCAGGAGAATGAGTGCCCTGTTTTCATTTTATGGTTACTTGTGTTTTCTTCTTGTTCTGGCCTTGTCTCATTCATGTTTAACTGATCAAATACTTGATAATAATAAGGATTATTATGCATGGAGGGTGAGAGACAAGCACTTCTCCGGTTCAAACAAGGCCTCATTGACAAACAGATCGTCTTGCTTCGTGGGTCGGTGAGGATAGAAACTGTTGTAGATGGGCTGGGATTGTTTGTGATAACATCACTGGTCATGTCCATGGGATTCATTTAGAGGGTAATTCTCCGGGGGTTATTTTGACCCAACATGGCAGTTGGGAGGGAATTTAAGTTCATTCTTGTTGCATCTGAAGCAACTCAGACATTTGGATTTAAGCTGCAACGACTTTGGAGGGATCCAAGTTCCGGAATTCATTGGTTCCCTTGGAAACTTGAGATATCTTAATCTCTCACTTTCTAGATTCAATGGAATTATCCCTCCTCAATTAGGGAATCTTTCTCGATTGCACGTCCTTAGTGTTGGAAGTTTTCATGTACCATATCCATATGAAGACACACACATGATGAATATGCAATGGTTGTCAGGTCTTCATTTGTTGCATCACTTGGATATGAGCGGTGTGGACCTTAGCAAGGTGATCGATTGGTTTCAGGTGATCAACACCCTTCCTTCTTTGACCGAACTACATTTATCAAATTGTGATCTTAAGGATATACATCCACATGTTCCTAGTCTTAATATCACATTCCTTTCCTTGCTCGATCTTTCTTCTAACATGATTTCAGTAGTTTCATGCCACAATGGATATTCAGTATAACTAATTTGGTTTCCTTGGATTTCTTGGTGTAATTTTCATAGCCTTATTCATGGCAATATCGATAGCTTCCGTAACTTGACTTCTCTCGAGTTGCTTCACGTCTCTGGGAACGATTTCATGAATTCTTCATTAGTTTTAAATGGCATGTGTAGTGTTGTAGCTAGTAATCTCGTGTCCTTAAAGATTGGATATTGTGGTGTTTCGAGTTCACTTCTTAATTCCTTTCACAACTTAACCTCCCTTCTTAGCCTTGACCTGTCAAAAAATAAACTTACAAAAAAACTACCTAAATCATTTGTTAACATTTGTAATTTGAGAGATATTGATTTGTCATATAACGATTTTGGTAATATTAGTTTAAATTATCTTCTCAGAGGTTTTCTAGAGTGCGAATCACATATGGTCGATCTTCACACTTAGAGGAGTTAGATGTTACTAATAGCAATATTTCTGGTACAATTCCAGAGTTCATTGGGAAGTTAACTTCTATGAGGAGATTATTACTCGGTAGGAATAGGATTTCTGGTCCTTTTCCACACTGGATTGGACGATTATCATCATTGGAGCATTTAGTTTTCAGGTGGATGGCAATCTTCCTGATAGCCTTGGTAATCCCTCGAAGTTAGGATTAAGTTTTTCCGACAATATGTTGGATGGCAACCTTCCTCATAGCCTTGGTAATCTTTCAAAGTTAGAAGAGTTAAGTTTTTCTAACAATAATCTGGGTGGAAACCTTCCTGGTAGCCTTGGGAATCTTTTGAAGTTAAGATAATTAAGCTTTCGAATAATGGGCTGGATGGTTGCCTTCCTGATGGCCTTGCTAATCTTTCCAAGCTAGAAAGCTTAAGTTTTTCCAACAATTTGCTTACCGGTGTCGTAACAGAAGCTCATTTTGCCAAACTAGTGAGTTTGAAATATCTAGATGGAAAAGGCAACAACTTAACCCTACGACCACGACTTGCTAACTGGATTCCCCCGTTCCGGTTGCGGGAGTTGGATTTAAGTTCTTGGGGTTTAGGGCCTCAATTTCCACTGTGGTTGCAATCACAAACCCATTTAATAGATTTGAACATAAAAAACACAGGCATTTCTTCAGCAATGCCTGTCGCATTTTTGAAATCATTCCCTAATCTATGGTCTTTAGATATGTCACATAATCATATCCAGGGAATGTTGTTAGATATCCCTGCAACAGTTAGGATACTAGACCTAAGTTATAACGAGTTTAGGGGGGAATTACCAAAATTGTCCAAGGGGTCATTCTAGATGTTGGATCTCTCGAAGTAATTTATTTGTGGGATCAGTACATCGTTTTTTGTGTTCCAATAGTGTGAAAAAGTACCCAGATCCTATATTTAATTTGGGAAACAATCATTTGTCGGGTGTACTCATTCCTGAGTGCTGGGATAAATGGAAGGAATTGGCTTATTTAAACTTGGAAAATAATTGTTTGACTGGTGAGATTCCGGGCACATTGGGCTCTTTACATCAGTTAAGATCACTAAGCATGCGTGGAAACAAGCTCTCGGGAAGAATACCTGCTTCTCTAAAGAATTTGAAAATTGAGGATCCTGCAAATTGGTAGGAATGAACTTGTTGGAAGCATT
Organism: Erigeron breviscapus; assembly: GCA_034093135.1. Classification (NCBI taxonomy): domain Eukaryota; kingdom Viridiplantae; phylum Streptophyta; class Magnoliopsida; order Asterales; family Asteraceae; genus Erigeron; species Erigeron breviscapus. Next base: position 80,966,095 of record CM067175.1, on the reverse strand, counting down.
CCAAATGGTTTGGGAAACCTCTCTTCTTTGAGACTTCTCAACCTTAGATCCAACAAATTTGTGGGAAATATTCCCGATGAGCTTTGTTATCCTACACATATTCAATTATTGGATCTTGCTCATAATAATCTATCTGGAAATTCCAAGATGTTTCAACAACTTTAGTGTCCTTTCTGGCAAAGAAGTTCTCTTCAGTAATGAAATTTTTTTTCTTTTCTACTTTTTATAGAGGTTAGCCGGTAGTGATTCTTGGTGATGAAAGGACGAGAAGACACATATGACACTATTCTTGGACTGGTGACGCTGTTGGACCTGTCAAGTAACAATCTTGTTGGGCACATTCCAAGTGAAGCTAATGGCTCTACGGGAGTTGAAGTCTTTGAATCTATCAAGAAATCAATGACTGGAAGGATCCCCGAGAAGATCGGAGACATGAAATCACTTGAAACTCTTGATTTATCACTGAACAAGCTTTCAGGGAAGCTTCCATTGAGCCTGTCAAGCTTGACTTTTTTGCTTAGCTTCAATGTGTCTTGGAATCAATTGACAGGAAAGGTTCCGACAAGTACCCAGCTTCAGAGCTTCCATGAGTCCAGCTTCTTCGGCAACAAACTTTGTGGAGATCCACTCACGTTGTATACCAACTGAAATACCCAATGAGAAGTTCAAAATGGAGCTGCAGATTGGGGGTTGATTACGAGCATTGTGGTTGGATTAGTTGTTGGTTTCTGGGTCATTGTGGCTCCTTTGATGGTTAGCAGAACATGGAGGATCGTGTACTTTCATTTCCTGAGTGAGCTGAGGTATATGGTTTACGATATTTTCCGTAAGTATGTATGGAGTCAACATGTTTTCTAAATGATCAAAAGTGTCCTCGTGATTGTTTACTATGTTTTTATCTTTTACGTATACAGTTAATTCATGTTCTGCTTTTAATAAAGATGCCAGCTTATAATCTAGAAGACTATCATCCATTTCACATATGTTCAGTTCCATCCATTTTTTGTAGATTGAACAAAATCCAGGTTGTTTTATTAGAGTTTTGGCATATTTTGAAAAATATATATATATATATTTTTTTTTTAATAAAATTCCTAATGAACTTAATATGTTAGATTTATAATATTTAACAATTATATTAAAATTTTTTTTTTATAGAACTAGAAGTCAAACGGGCAACAAGCTGCGCCGCTAACCCTTTTTGTATCGCAAACCCTAAGCGTTTAAAAACTACATTCGTAGCCTTTGGCATCGCAATGTTACTGTGCATAAACCGTTGAACCCTGTCAAGTAACTCAATGGCCTTAGGAGCGAGAAAACCGAAGGTATCAAAAGCAAATGGTATAAACATGTGTTGGTTGTCCAGGCACGCTTTCTCGTGTTTGGCCACTTTGCATGAAGAAGCCTTTAAAGCAGCTTGGCCCGCCGTGAAGGTACCGCATCCCAAGCCCACAAGAGGAGAGACCCCTGTCAGATCCACACAAGCATGTTTACCCCCCATCCATCCAAAGACAAGAATGTCGGCCGGTCTAAGTGTTGACTTCCAGACTTGATGTACATGTGAGCAAGTGAACTCCCGACAACCAATTTCATTGATTTCAACTCCAAATTTAACCGCATAGGTGTGAACCTTCGGCCTTGCAGTTAAACTCCTCAAACGACCACAACCTTGAAGAACACTACTAAAAACATATTCGGAATTATGATTGTAAGAAGGTGTAAGATATTTTAAGTTCAAATATTACTTTTCTTAAAACTTTTATTAAACTTAGTTACGAAAAACTGCCCCCCCCCCCTCTGTTTTGTTTTCAACTATCTTATGTCAGAATTTGTTTTTGGTAGTGTTCTTCGAGGTTGTGCTGGTTTGAGGAGTTTAATTGAAGGCCGGCAGGTTCACACCTATGCGGTTAAATTTGGAGTTGAAATCAATGTGGTTGTCGGGAGTTCACTTGCTCACATGTACATCAAGTCTGGAAGTTTAACAGAAGGAGAGAAGGTGTTCAAATCCATGCCAGTTCATAGTGTAGCTATTAATACACGATCACAGGTATAGCCCAAAGTGGATGCTCCGAGGAAGCTTTAAATCAATACTACCTAATGAAAATGGCTGGATTTAGACCTGACAAAATTTTATTAATTGGTGGTAAGGTCTGTAGTTTTATAATTTGTGTTTTGATAAAATTGGAAAGGGTTTAGTGGGCGGAGGTATTTTGCACAGGGTAACAAGGCAAATCCGAGTCTTGTTGCTAATTATTCAGAAGCGGCAAAGAATGTGTGGAGGTTTCAGTTCGGTGCACGGTGGCTCCATAAGCAGATTGAATTGGCCAAGAATATGTAACTTAATTAATACTGGCGTCTGCTTATATAAAAAATATTTCAGATTACTTATTTAAGAATGGGCCACAACACTAGAACATTAGAAGCCAGAAATAAGTTTTGATGAATTCGAACTTGATCATGTCGTCAAAAAAGCTTCAGCATTTACCAGTAGATGAGCAGACAATGTATTTGTATTTTAACAAAATTTTTGTAAAAATAGAATAAACAATTATTTGAACAAAAATTTGCTAAACCTTGCAGGCTATGTTCTAAGAAAACTTTCATGAGCTCCATAAGACCACATGTTAGGCTTGTAAACTATTCATGCACTTTCTACAATAACAGCATATTGCAAGATAATAATAGCTGGCGGAAAAGTCTGTAATGAACCTTCTATGTGGGTGGTCATTGACATGAACACCAACTTAATGAGATTAGGTGATGACCATCTGATGTGTAAGCAAGCAGTGCATAGAAGGCAAGGGCAGTTAGTTAACTTCACCACGTTGAAGTTCCTACATTTGAAATCCATGTCAACATTGGGACGCTGCTTTAGAAATCCAGGCCTAAAATACTTACATAGATGGTGCTGAAAGGACCGGTGAGACCCACTGTCAACAATACCATGCTATCTTCATACAACTATTGTAGAGTTGACATGACAACTGATCGAGTTCTACAGATCTGGAGCATATCATGACGTACCATTAGTTAGAGAAAGAGTTTAATCTATAACATTATACTTTTTATGATCTTATCTGGGTTCAAGCTTTTATTTCATAACCGTATTTGCATCATGCCTATCACACTGAACCATCAAACATTGGCCCGTTAGAGATTTGGAATAGCTTAACTGCCACGTTATTGTTGAATAGGAAGATAGATTTGAATCCTCGAATCAAACTATCAAAACTTTGTAAGAACATAGGTATGATAGTGAATCATAAAAGACTGATAGTTTATGACTTCATCCATTCTATTTCTTATTTTAATGAGTGATACTACCATTCAATTTTACATCAGGAATCTGATGTTTGTAATGGTTAAGAGCTAAAAATTAATGTTTGTTTGCAGGTTTTTACCTTATGTTGGTTATGTTACCAGAGGTTCCCACCCATTTTCACTAGACTAATAACGTTGTAGTGTTGATTCTGACACTTGATTGTTATTTTTTCCTATAACTGGTCGTGAAATTTGAGCTAGGGACCATGACTTTGATTTTTCAAATATTAAATTGAGTTGTTACATTATTAAAGATATATTCCATATAAATTACCCAATAATTAATTATCTTGATTAATGAATAGATAAAGATCTAATGGTCCATATCTTGTCTTGCTTGTTTTTACCTTAATCTTTGGTTTAAGGTAACCAATATCTAGAAATGTAATAACATAATTCTCACAATAACAAAGTGTAAGAATAAATATGAGCCACTAATCACATTTTAGATATTTAAATAAATTTAATTGAATGCAAAGAAGAAAGGACACAAAAAAATAATTATATATATATTAGATTATATATATATATATATATATATATATATATATAGTGAAGGGATCAAGTGAGAACCAACATATATGGTGAGAACCGTGAGAACCACTAAAAAACCATCTCTAAGGGCTTTGCCCTTAGAGTTAAGGGCTACGCCCGTACCGTATACAACCGTCACCATCTCTTGGATCGCCGCCCATCAAATCCATACGATTCCCATATGCGTCCCTTGACGGTCAGTTTAGAATGGATAAGGGCCTCTGGCCCGTACCGTATACATACGTTTTCTTAACGCGTAACCCATATGATTTTTTACAAAATTTTTTTTTTTTTTATTTTTTTTTTTGGAATGGGTTTTTGTTAAAAGAAAATAAAAAACAAAAAAAAGTTTCAAAAAATGAAAAATAAAAATTAAAAAAATAAAAAACCACACAAAAAAGAAGAAAAAGGGAGGAAAACTAGTGGTTCTCACGGTTCTCTCCATATTTGTGGTTCTCACGTTAACCCTACCCTATATATATATATATATATATATAATATATCATAAATGAATATGTGTATTAACAAAAAATGTCTCCGCAGGGACTGTCGTTAAATCATAAACCACTTTAATTATACCTACTTCCCAGATAACACTCTTAAAAGGGAGAAATATAGCAACCAACTCACCAAACCTGCTGCTTTTTCTCCCTGGCGTGGTGCCTCAAGATAATCGGCACATGATAATATCTACACACAACAAACATTAAATATCATATGAACATTATGAATTTTAAATATAACTCATCAGAATGTATGTTAATATAAAAGTCACAAGCATCAAAATTTACCTTAATAGTCTGCCCAGCTATCTCTGTCCCATTTAAACTTTGTGCTGCTGCCTTTGCATGCTCAAGTTTAACAAACTTAAACGATAAAAGAGAAACCGGTTACACAATAATGTCGATGAAAACAAACCAAGTGACCAACAAGAAAGATACAGAAGGGAATCAAAAGGAACACATACTTCAATATGCGCAAGTCCTTCACAATGTCCTGTTTCAGGATCCTTTGGGAACTGAACAACCAACACCGGGCCAAAAGCTTCAAATTGCTGCATAAGCATCAAGAAATGGATACTCGGAGACAAGAATGCGTACACAGTGGAAGAGCAAAAAATTGGGACCTATGTTCCGGTAGAACTTGGGATCACCTATTTAATCAAATATTATCCAGATAAAAGGATAGACAGTGTACCTCCGTGAAGTCCACTTCATCCGTGCTAAAATGCAAATTTTCAACACGCAGTGTCTTACGAATTTTGCCATTGACGATTTAGCGTGGCCCCGAACCATGCCACGGGAGGAATTGCTTATCTACACAGTATAACTACATATGAAGTGAAAGTCCAAGTTTGCAACGATTATGTAATTAAACAACTAATGTAAATTACACTAAGAAAGCAAGATAAGAAAGTAAACACGTTTAATCATAAGTAGTATTAATTAAACGGTGAATACATGGTTGGTTTACAAAGAAAGAAGAAAGGAAATATTGTTAAGTTTTTGCACACACGAAAAATTAACAATGATACAATTCTACAATGAGAGGAAAAAAAAAACACACTAAGTGACTATTGTAGAATGAACCAACAGAATTGCGGCTAGGTCAAGTGATGTCTTATATAGGAGAGAAGAGACATCACATGACAGCCCAATAGATGTTGACACATGAAGGTTGTCAACTATCTATTGGTGGATATTTCAGATCTGCAGAGTTCTCTTTTCTTCATCTTGTTTGTTTCCCAAAACGGATGAAAGAGAAACTCCTTAGTACTAAAACGTTCAAAGTCACATGGCTCTATCTTGATCTTGCAACACGTGTCCTTGGGACCAGTCTTCTTATCTTCATTTTCCGCCCATATTTGACTTACAAAGCATGGTGGTGAGTCATTGAACTTATCCTTTTAACTCGAAGATAATACTGATCGCTGAAGGCTCGCTGATGAACCTTCTCGCTGAGGCTGTCAGCGACTACTTGACTCAGCAAGTAATCTTCAGCGAATCCATGACTCAACAATCTCCCCCTATTCGCTGAGGAGACTTAGCTGAGTATATGTTACTTCTTAGAAGTACAATAGATAGAAATGAAGGAATGCTGATCTTATTTATTTGACAAACAACTTTACAATAAAAACAGCATTACAAGATTACAAGTCTCCTTAATCCCATTGTGACTCTTGCTTGGCCTCGATGAAAGCTCTGTCTTGTTGTCTTTCAGGCTTCAGCAGCTCTTGATCAATTAGCTTTATAAATTCGGGATTGTTGGACGACTGAGCACAATACTTTTATTTTCAAAAGAAAAGCAGAGGGAGCAATTCCAATTTCATTGGTCCTGAAGAAGAGTTCATGACCATGGACATTGCAAAAACAGAAACCTCCCAGCTTGTCATCATAAGCTCCATCCATAAAGAGGGTCCTAGAAGGCATTCTTAGATTCAGCAGAGGCTCCTCATCTATATCAGTCTTTGGAACAGCTCTGAGAATGAAGGGACGCTGAGAAGCCACTTGACCAGAAGCTGTTCTCTTTACACCACTTCTTGGTTGCTGGGAGGAGGAGGAGGATATGGATGTCTGGCAGCGCTGAGCAGAGAGTCTTTGACTTTGTATTTTTGTTCCATTTTGCGAATATGTTTTATCTGCTCACCTGCCATCTTGATCAGCGGTTCATAACTTACAGCTGTCTTGTCCTTGATCAGCTTGTAAATTTCGATCCATTCAGTTGGCCCAAGTGTATTCTTAGTAACATTTTTCAGCGTATACAACTTGGGCACTCCTTTTCTTTGCAAGGAAAGATTCATCCCTTGTTGGGTTAGCGAGACCCTGACAGACGTGATCTCTTCTTTCCTTTGCCTCACCTCTCTTGATTTGAGGTAGGTCGCCTGTCCTTCTTCAAAAGTTTTAATTCTTTTGGCAAAGAATTGTTCTTCATTCTTTTTCAATGCAAAACCACCAGATTGCTGAGCCAATCTCTTTTCTCATCATCAGCATCTTTTAACTCTTCATTAACAATCTGCTCACTTATAAATTTCTGAGACAGCTCCTTTCTTCTTACTTAACCGTTCATGTTGACGAACAACTTCCTCAGGAGACAGTTCAGCAGTAGAAGTTGTGATTTGGGAAAGGCTCCAGACATTAACTTTTCTTGTTGTTCCCTTGCTGAAGTGGGAACCTTTGGTGGCTTGCTTTGAGTAACCACTGCTGCTTTACCCTTATCAGCATATCTTTTTTCAAGAGCAGCATGGAACTCAGCAGTTGGCTTGAAGATAGAAACATTGATAGGCCTCGCTGGTGCACTCTCAGCAGCGACCACTTTTTCTTTAACTTGCTCCCCCTTAACACTTGCTGCCGATTCAACAATCTTCTCAGCTTGCTCCCCCTCAACGTTAGCTGCCGGTTCACTAACCATCTCAGCATTGCCAGTTTCAGTGGGGGGAACTTGGGGAGCATTTTCAACATTTTCATTCACAGCTGCCGGTTCTACAACCTTCTCAGCTGGCTTGGATTTTTGTGTTGGGTCCTCAGCATTTTTCTCCCCCTTGGAAGCAGCTGAGGTACTAGCTACTTCCACATGACCCTTTTTGAGGAGGCCCAACATTTCACCCATCATTCCTTTAAGACCAGCAACCTCCTCTTCAAGTTTCTTTGTCCTGGTGACAGATTCATCAAGTAGCTTCTTGTCAACAGCAACTTGAAAAGGAGTTTGAGAGAAAAGTTTGTTTTTGAGAGAATTGAGTTCTTGAGTGATGGAAGTGTGGAAATCATCTTGAGATGTAGAAGAGAAAGAAATTTTATTGTAGAGTTGGCGAAGATGAGCGGTGAAGAGAATGTTTGTTTGGGAGAGTTCAAGAAGTGCTGGCACAACTTCTTTAAGAGCTGACTCAGAAACTTCATTTTTCAGCTTGTCCAATGAGGCAGAGATGGCAGAATTAGAGGTGCTGACCTTCTTCATGCTTGCATTCAGCAAGGTTTGATTTCTTCTAAACAACTGCTCATTTGACTTTGTGTGGGTGACTTGATTCTTGGTGATCCCAAACACCATACCTTTGAGCTCAGCAGCTCATCTATCACAACATCATTTCCAGCTATCAACTTTAGAAAGTTGTCATGAGCCTCAATATGAACCTGAGCTACTTGATCTACCAGCCAAGCATACAAGTATCCATGTCTATTGCCTTGGCTCTGGAAAATTTGCACCCTTGTCAACAATCTTGCAGCTGACGAGTTTCAACATAATCAAGACCAGGCACATTTACAGCAGTACAAGCAGTGATGAGTTCTTCATCAGCAGAAGGAACCTTGAGATCTTTTAGAGAAACAGGATACTTAGAGCAAGGAACCCTGAAAAAATCTGGGTGGTGCAATGGTGGCACTTCCATGATTATTTCATCATCAACTTCTTCCACCTCAACATAAAAAGCTGGCTTTATTCTTTGAAGGTGACATAATTCCACCCTTCGCTGAAGCTCAACATCATTCACTTCAGGCACATAGTCTCCATAAAAAAACCAACTTGTTCATGAGAAGTTGTGGGCCTTTGAGAGTAACTTGGTGGAGGAGGCATATCACCCAATGACTCTGGGATATCCTCAATTCAGTAGGAGGAGAGGAAATCAACATATATCCCAAGTCTTCATCTAAGAAACCACTTACATAAGCCTCTTCTTCACTTTCTTCTGCGGCAGCGAGTGTGATTTCAGCATCATTATCTTGGAGGTCAAACTCGTTGCCCAGTTCTTCATCATCAACCTCCATTTCAGTTAACAAAATATTTGTCTCGGTCCCTGCACTAACAGTTTCCGAGACTTGTGCAACAATATTTGGGGTAAGGGAACCTGGTGCCTCAGTCTCAGTGTGTTGTTGCACCGAGACCTCATCAGCCGTAGAATGTTGACTCTAGCATCACCTGTGATCTGGCTGCTGTCAACGACTCAGAGGGTAATTGAGAAGAAGGGAATTATTTGGGGGTGGAGTTGGACTTTGACCTCTAGTGGGTTGGGGTGACCCAATATCTTCACCAACCTCGCCTACAGAAGTTTGAGGTGGCTGCCTGCTGTTCCCATTTAACTCGTCAACAGCCTGTTGGGAGGCTGCTGATGGGGTGGCTTGGGTACTAGTGTCCATGGGCGTTGTGGACTTCCTAACCTTGGGTTTGCCCTTTGGTACACTCCGCTTACGTTTTGGGACGTCAGCGGAGGGTGAAGATTGTAATATTTTGAGTTGAGGATGCTGCCTTGGATTTACTTTTGGTCTTTTTAGAGGCTTGGGAGGTCGCTGGGGGGTTTACAAGCGAACCAGCCTCAGAAGGCATTTCAGCGTCCACAGCGACCATATCAGCCACTTCATCAGAAAGAAGTGCTGCCTCCCAGTCGCTGTCTTTGGGGTATAAAGAAGAGTTTAGAGAGAAGAGTACCTCTTTCATGTGTGAGGTAAGGCGAGCAACAAGATGCTCAGCGGGATGCTTGTAGATGTTGTTGCCCACTCTCGCTATAGGAATTGTGGCAGCGTTTGGTAACACATATTCTTCACTCAGTGCCTCTTTGAAGATAAGAGAGAAAATTCTTACAAAAGGCACTGTATGTGACCTATTGTTCATATTGACCTTGTTCTTCAAATCATTGAAGATCAGCTTCCCATAGTCTACAAATCTCCCTTCAGCGAGGGCATGAATAATCGGCATCGAGGTAGATGATGCTTGATTATATGATCCAGAATTACCACCCATGCACTGAATTACATGGGTGAACAAAACTCTCCAGATCCCGGGAAGATTCTGCTTCAAGGGGTTGCTTGGAATTGCTGGAGGAGTTTTCAAGTTATAGTTATAGCCAATGGAAGGTAACCACTCCTTCCATTAATTTTCACCAACAGCCTCTACAAACTTGTTTTCATTTGTCTCTTGGGGAAATCTTAGGGTTTGGCGAAGAGACGCCGAAGTAATAGTTATTGATTTCGCCCCTTGTCTAACAGTGCCAGTGATGGACTTCGTTTCTACATCATATTCACAAGTCCACCAGAACTCTCGAAGAAGATGAACAAAAATCTTCTCCGGATCTGCCATAATACAATGATTGGCAGGGGAGGCATGGATAAAGTCCAACATGGGCTTGTATCCTTTAGAATCTTGTGGCAACTCAGATGTGCCAATGTGATTGTTGGGTTTCACAACAATTTGGGAAGCAGAGAAATTCACTTTGGATGATTTTGTGATATTTATAGGAGTGAAAACTGGTGAATTAAGATAAGAGATATGAACTTGTTCCTGAACTTGTGGTTCAGGAACCGGTGGGTTTTGTACGGCGGCGGTAGAGGAAGAAGGAGGGATCTCAACATTTTGAGGAATATCAGAGGAGGATGCCATTGATTTTTGTTAGGAAGAAGATGAAGGAGATTTATGAGAGAAGATGAACAGATGGAGAGAGATATTTGATTTGAGAGAAAGTGAATAGTTATAAGGAAGCGTGAAAATAGAGTTGTGAGAGAGAGGATGTTTATATAGGGTATGGTGGTGGACCATGATCTTACAACTGGATTTCTCTCTCATCTTTTTTAAGCTGTGGAACAGTTGTAACCAACAACTGTTTCGTACATATGTATAATATATAAAGATTTTGAGAGTAACGTTTAATAAAAAAGAAATTTTATCCAAAAAGTTCTTGAGTGCGCGCCGTATTGAGCAGTCATAACCTGTCAGTCAGACTGTCACAACAGACAAATGACGTGATCAAGAGCAAAAATCGAGGTGACCTTTCAGTTTGAATATATAAATCATGTGGTTCAAAATTTGCCACGTCACCCTCATAGTTACTTTGAAAACACTTAGTTTTGAAAATATCCTATGTATTATTTTGAAATACCACATGCTGGAAGATGCTCATCATGCTTAAGGTTTGTCAGCGACTTCACAACTAACGTTGGTCGCTGACTACAGTTTTTGGCAAACTGTCAGCCATCAACGGATTTGATAAGTCTTTACAACTAGTCGTTTGCTAGTGGACTAGATGAAGACTTTTAGCTCTCCTATTGCTTTTATTTTGCTTTTTCCCAAAGCAACAGGGATCAACGGATTTTATAAGTCTTTACCAATAGCCGTTTGCTATTGGACTAGATGAAGACTTTTAGCTCTTCATTGCTATTGTTTGCTTTTTCCCAAAGCAACAGGGATCAACGGAATTGTCTTTCCAATAACCGTTTGCTATTGGACTAGATGAAGCCTTTTAGCTCTTCATTGTTATTTGCTTTTTCCCAAAGCAACAGGGATCAACGGATTTTAATAAGTCTTTACCAATAGCCGTTTGCTACTGGACTAGATGAAGACTTTAAGCTCTTCATTGCTTTGAGATCAGCGAGTAAGACTGACTTAAGCTCGCTGAATTAGCATACATGACAAGTCATGTCGCTGATTCCCCATTCAACATTCCTAACTTGCTAATAAGCAGTTTGAATCTAGTTTCATCCAATGGTTTAGTAAAGATGTCAGCTAGTTGAATATCAGTTGGAATGAAGTATATCTCGATGTCACCTTTCATGACATGATCACGAATAAAGTGATATCGAATATCAATATGCTTAGTTTTGGAATGTTGAATGGGTTGTGTGTAATAGCAATAGCACTTGTATTATCACACATGATTGGAATTTTAGAGTATTCCAAATCATAGTCAGCAAGCTGATGTTTCATCCAAAGCATTTGGGCACAACAGCTCGCTGCAGAGACATATTCTGCCTCAGCTGTGGAGATGGAAACTGTGTGTTGCTTTTTACTAGTCCAACTAGTCAGCTTCCCCCCAACAGTTGACATCCTCCACTGGTGCTTTTGCGATCAAGCATGCAACCAGCATAGTCGGAGTCAGAATATCCAACTAACTCGAAGTTGGAGTCTTTTGGGTACCAAAGACCCAGCGTGGGTGTACCCTTGAGATATTTGAAGATACGCTTCACAGCGAGGAGATGAGATTCTCTAGGAGAAGCTTGATAGCGAGCACAGAGACATGTTGCAAACATGATGTCTGGGCGACTCGCTGTGAGATACATGAGTGAACCAATCATGCCACGATAGTAAGTAGGATTCACATACTTACCATCAGGGTCAGCGTGAAGATTATTAGGAGGGGACATTGGAGTTCCCTTTGGAGTGACATGGGTGAAGTCAAATTTATGCAACATATCCCGAATATATTTTTCTTGATTGATAAATATTCCAGTGGGAAGCTGCTTAATTTGTAACCCCAAAAGGAAGGTTAATTCACCCATCATACTCATTTCGAAAGTGCTAGACATAAGAGAACTGAACTTTCGACAGAGTTTTGTGGATAAGGAACCAAAGATAATGTCATCGACATAAATCTGCACATACAGAACATCACCCTTATGCTTATAGATAAATAGGGTGCTGTCAATGGTTCCTCTAAAAGCCATGGTCAAGAAGGAAGGTAGAAAAGTGTCATACCAAGCTCTAGGAGCTTGTTTAAGACCATATAAAGCTTTATTTAGCTTGTAGACATAGTGAGGATGCTTTGGATCCTCAAAGCCAGGAGGCTGCTTCACATAGACTTCTTCATCAAGAGCACCATTTAAGAAGGCACTCTTGACGTCCATTTGATAGACAATGAAGCCTTTGTAAGCAGCATGAGCGAGAAAGAGACGAATGGCTTCAAGACGTGGATGAGAAGAAAAAATGTAACACCCAACTTAAAAATACCGGGTTCCAAATTTTTTTTATTCATCTATAGACCACAATGGCGGAAAAGGTCTATTTTATAAAACAACTGTCAACTTTAATAGCAAATTAAGGTTGACCTCTTATTAATTCAAAAGGTGTTACTAACATACTACTCCATTTTACATTGAAACCCAATATTCACATCCTGCAGGTCTACATAAACCTGAACTAGGAAATAACATCATAATAAGCAACTAACGGCTAAGGGCACTTCTCTGAACTATAATCTAATAGTCTACCCATTCCTCACCGCATGCACCTTCATTCCTTGCTACTCTGCGAGACACAACCGACAAAGTAGACACAAGTGTCAGCTTATAAAGCTGAGTAAGATAAGGTTAATCCAAAATATACATGTTAAACAAAACTGATTATCAAAACAGTTACATATATAATTACCCATTCAATTGGTCATGATTCCATACCTGCACCATTAGGCTAATACATACCAATAATAGGATTTAACCCGCATATCCCATATCTATATCATTCCATATTATCATATATAGGTTTCCTAATATAGAAACCTATCTCGTATCACAATCCTTTATCATGATAGGATTCTTAAGCACAAGAATCCTATTTCATATTTAAGGATCACTATATACCATATAGTTTACACATATCCTTAAATACTATAGGCTAGTGTCCATCAAACCACCTATCGATCCATAAATCAACATATCCTTACTAAAACATTTTATAGCATATAAACAATTAATCCTAATTATAAACATTCAAATATCACATAACTATCAATCATCTAATACATTCATAAGTCCCAAATACCCCCCGCATAGTTCATAAGCTTTATGTGAACTTAGGGTATCTATCATCCCAAGGACAAACAATCGATCATAATCCTGTACATATGACATCAATATACACAAACAATAGGATTTAATCATGAAATCCTAAATGTGCCTATCATATATAGGGTTCCTAAACACAATAAGGAATCCTATTTCAATTTGCGAGAACCATCCACCAACATTATGGACTATATACAACGTAATTCTCGTCTTAAATATTTGCGAGAACATCCATCACCAATATGGACTTATTCAACGTAATTCTCGACTTTAACAATTGTGAGGACATTCATCTACATTATGAACCATCGTATCCTCAGAACATGTGCTATACAACATATAGGCATTTAACCTACACACAAATTCTCAGAGTATGTGCTATACATCGAATAGGCAGCTATCTTATACACATATTCAATCATAGAGAATATCCATTTAATCATATGGACCATCGAATCCTCAGAATATATGCTATACCACGATTAGGCAGCTAACCTATACACATATTCTCAAAGCATGTGCTATACACCGAATAGGCAGTTATCCTATACACATATTCAATCATTCGTATTCCACTTTGGGTTATACCCGTGGAACTCGTAAGTCATAGTGCCAATTAAACGATACACTATAGGATAAGCTTATCACTCAATCTTAGTTTATACTCGAGTTCATTTTCTATAGGCAAGCTACATCATAAGCTACCTATATTCAACATATCAAGGCCCTTATTAATGTGCACAAGTGATCATACTCCTATGATAACCAGTGTCACTATCATCTAACTCATCAACGCAAGGGTTAAATTAAACATTATGCAATCAACCTTAACAACTAGTCAAGTTAATAAAGCATAATAACCATATCATTAAACCATTCTTACAAGATAACAACCCATAATCACCCTCCCAACATGGTTCAATCATATAACCATAGGGTGTCAACAAATCCAAGGATAATTAACAATCATTCCATTCAACCCGCAATAGATTAATTAACATAATTAAGCTACGGTTGAGTCTTTAGCAATCATAATGGGTAAACAACAATCCCACCCACATGCATATATCATACATTCCAAAGCTCCATAATAGATTTTAAACCTTCCCCCAAGCCCCCCTTCATCATATAGGACATGAAAGTTTGTTTAAACTATGTTTGACACTTTAAAATGGACATTTTGATTGTGTTCGCAGGGATAACCAATATCTTACCTTAGTACAGCTCACAACACTTTGCAAAGTACTTTATTACGCTCAAAATGTTCTCCCGAGTACCTAGAACAAGTATAAGATCAACTTATAAGCTACCACAAAGCCTAAGTGCAAAATAGGGAAATTTCAGCATGTTCCCAGCTTTGCGCCATCTACTTGACAACGACTTTGGGAGGTCAAGAAGACCAGATACAACAAAACTCAGTTCTAGACATTTGTTGGGAACTCAAAGACCTTTTCAAAAATGTAAGGTTTGACTCATAACGATCTAGAATGAAAGAGATATGATTTTTACAAAAACAAACCTGTAGCCTCGTCAGAAATCCGACCAGTTCTGAAGATCATCGTTTTAGCGCTCTTTTGAGCAAAACCAGAAGAAACTTGTTCTTATCAAATTATAGACTCTTGGACCTTTCCAAAAATATAAGATTCGTCTTCTAATTCGTCCAGATGAATCTTCTATGATGTTTGCAAGATGACTGAAAATTTCAGTCCTATAGAGTCCTTAAATTCAACTTGAAACTTCAAGTGATGAACCCAAGACTTTATGAACTTGATTGTTTTGTGTTATGAATGTGAGAGAGAGAGGAAAAAGCAGAGATGGATGATAGAATGATCATCAAATGCTTGCTTATATAGCCCAAGAGTTGCAACTAAGTGCCAAGAACACACCTTGGCCATGAGGTGTTCATCATGTGTTTACAACTCATCCTTGAGTGTAATGGCTGAAACTTTGGCCTTAAAACAAACTAGAATTCAGTAGGAACATGTTCATTGCATGATTACAAATATAATCCAAGTCTTGGTTAGTTTGTGTGGGGTTTATGTCAAGAACACAAGCTTGACTTGACTAATTGACTTTGGTTGACTCTAGACTTTGGTTCTTGCTTGTATTTGTATAATTAATTGTAGTAATTAGTTAATGAAAGTATTTTTTTACTTTTATCCATTTGGTTATAATTCAATTACATGTATATATATATTTATTAGTAGCTAATTTAGGTACACAATTGCATATAAACATATAAGCACAAATAATACATATATGGTAACTAATCAAAATGTATACCCATATATACATATGATTAATTATCTTTACACATATAATATTTCATTCATATAATTACATTATACCTTAATTGATTCGTAGAATTACGTGAATCTAGACGAGTCGAAACATGGTTGACTAACAAGTCAAAGTCAACTAATAAACGAAATAAAGATTTTGGGATGTTACATTTTACCTTCAGCTTGAGTATAACCTTGAGCAACCAGTCTTGCCTTGTTTCTGATGACCACACCAGTTTCATCCATCTTATTCCTATAAACCCATCGAGTGCCAATGGGTTCTTTATAGGGAGGAGGAACAAGGAACCAAACATGTTGTCTTTCAAATTGTGTTAGTTCTTCTTGCATGGCTTCAACCCATGAGGGATCAGCCATGGCTTCACCAATATTGGCAGGCATAATTTGAGATAGAAAATTGACATAGAGACAAGTATTACTTGTCGCTGAGCGAGTTTGGACACCATTGTGTGGATTACCAATCACATGGTCAAGAGGGTGATCAGCAGTCCATTTGAGTGCTGGTGTGTGAATAGAAGAATGATTCACAGCGGATACTGTAGTGGTAGTACCACTAGGAGTGGGAGTATAAGAGGAGAGATCAATGGTTAGCAAGGGTCACTGTGAACAGTGGGTACCTCTTGCTGAGGAGTGTCATCCTCAGCGTCTCTTAAAAGAGGATTCGCTGAGGCATCATGAAATGTTTCCTCAGCGACACATTCAGCATCTTGAGCTTCAGTTGAGGGAGGAACATTAATGGAAGTGGCATTAACTGTTCGAAGAAGAGGCTCAACTGGATCTATAGAATAAATGTGAGCAGCGATGTACTCATCATTTGGTGAAGAGCTTGAAGACTCAACGATAGGTTGTCAGCAACATCATGATGAGTCGCTGACTCTTTTGAAGGATCAGCCAGGTCGCTGAAGATTACTTCAGCAGATGACTCATTTGGAGATCACCTAAAGCTGAACAGCTTTCATCAAAAGTAACATGAATTGATTCATCTACTTTTTGAGTGCGAGTATTGAAAACTCTGAAAGCTTTGCTTATAGAAGAATATCCCAGAAAGTAGCCATCATCAGCTTTGGGATCAAACTTTCCTAAATGATCCTTATCATTTAGGATGAAAACTGGGCAACCAAAAACATGGAAGTATCCAATTTGAGGTTTCTTGCCCTTGAGAACTTCAAAGGCAGTCTTATCATGTCGCTTGACAACAAGACACCTATTTTGAGTGTGGCAAGCAGTACTGACTGCTTCAGCCCAAAATTTACTAGGAAGAGAGGACTCACTGAGCATGGTTCTTGCAGCTTCAATGAGAGTTCTATTTCTCCTTTCAGCTACACCATTTTGCTCAGGAGTGCGAACAGAAGAGAAATTTTGTCTAATCCCTTGATCAGCACAAAAAGTCTCAAGAGTGTGGTTTTTGAACTCAGTGCCATGATCGCTTCTGAGTTCTTTAACACGTATGCTGTTGAGGTTTTCCATCTTTTTAATGAAATTAATTATTTCCTCAGCAGCATCACTCTTAGAATGAAGAAAGATTGTCCAAGTATATCGTGAATATTCATCCACAATAACTAAGGTGTATCTGCTACCCCTTAGACTTTGGACATTCACTGGACCAAAAAGGTCCATGTGAAGGAGATGGAAACAACCACTGATAGAGTTGGCCTGTTTGGTTTTGAAGGTGGCTCGGTGGCTTTTACCTTTTTCACAAGCACCACAGAGCCGGTCCTTCTCATAAGTGAGAGGAGGAAGGCCTCGAACTAGATTTTTCTTGGCCAAAGAGTTGATGGTTTTGAAATTCACATGCGACATACGCTTGTGCCATAACCAGTTGATTTGAGAAGCAGATTTTGAGAAGAAGCAGGTCTCGCTGTCAGTTTTGACAGGAGTAGGAGTGAAATCTACCAAGTAGATATCCCTTTTCCTTGGAGCGACCAAGACCACTTCTTTATTGACATTGATCACTGTGCCTTGATGCTTATCAAGGATAACCTTGTAGTCTGCATCGCACAATTGACTGATGCTGATCAGATTGTGTTTCAATCCATTCACATAAGCAACCTTAGTGAATTTGATTAGCCCATTGGAGAGAGACCCATATCCTTCAGTTTGGCCAGTAGAATTGTCACCAAACACAACTGTGGGACCATCGGTCTCCACGAAGTTATCCAGCAGGTCCTTGGATCCAGTCATGTGTTTTGAACAGCCGCTGTCCAAATACCACACTTCTTTTCCTAGTGAGGCCTGCAGGATAACATAAGAAGGATTTAGGAAGAGTTATGAGCATCCTCGCTGATAGTATCATCAGCAGAGGATGTGAGAGGAAGATGAGCAAAGTTTTCATCATTTGAAACGAGAGGAAGAGGGGCTCTAGGATCAGCATTTGGATCAACTGGGAAATCATCCAGTTGATGAGCAGGAAGCATATCACGAGTAATCTCACGTGTGAAGAACTGATCTTCAGAGGTGAAAGTGACAGAGCTTCCAGTGTTGAGGACAACCATGTTGCTGATTTGATTATTTTCCCCATATTCAGCCAGTACACTATCATTACCATTGGTAATGATTTCATGAGCCTGGGGAAAGAGATTCGCTGAGCGGCAATGTATTCAGCAATGTTGTCATCAGTGAGAACAACATCTTCACCCAAGCTGATATTAGATTCAGCTGGGAGAGTTCGCTCAGCGATTTCAGAGGAGGGATGAGCGGCGGAAGCTGAGGGTAGATTTGGCTGAATGACTACTTCAGGAGGATTCCTGGAGTCTTTGTCATTGCAGTCAGCAGCGATGTGTCCTCTTTCGCCACATAAGTAGCATTTCCTTCCAGCCTTCTGATTTTGAATCAGAAGTTCCTTGAGTTGAGAGGTCAAGTCGTTGACACGCTTGCTCAGCTCACAAATCTCATGATTTGAGGAAGAGGATGATGCTACTGAAGAGGTCTTTTTCTTCCTGAACTGAACAGGAAGAGTCTTGGGAACAGGGCCAAGAATGGACTTGCCCTTAGATTGAGCATTTGAAGAGGAAGGGCCATGATTGTTCATAACAACTCGCTGACCTCCTTGCTGAGGAGGTCTGACTTGCTGAACAGGTCTGAGTTGCTGAGAACCATGATGAATCTGAGCAACCTGCTGACCTCCTTGCTGAGAAGGTCTGACCTGCTGAACAGGTCTTGGTTGCCGAGGGACAAAAGTTCCCTTTGGGACATAGACAGAATTAGGTTGCTGATAACGAGCATCAGCAAACTTAGCTCGTCTATTCATTAAGTGCTCATGCATAACAGCCTTTCTGCCAGCAGGAGAATTATTAGAAGAAGACGAGGGCTGAGACGCAGGGCGTTCAACGACTGCTGAGGGAACAGAATCCTCAGCGGGTTGACTAACAGACACAGCTCGCTGAGGAGTGCTGTAGTCATATGGAATAGCGACCTTGCTTCTTCTAAAAGGTTCAACACTGAAACCACCATTGGGCTTAACAGTCAACATTTGAGGAGCAAGAGGCTTGAAACCATCATTTGAAATATTCCCTTCAAATGTTTGGGAAGAGGAGTATTGAACACGGCCTTCATTAGGCATCATGTCAATGATAGGATGATTAGGAAAGATGGTTTTAGCAAAGCTAGCTGATGAGCTAGTTTGCGAGGAAGAAGAAGTGCTGGGAGAGGGAGACTCATCATTCAGTTCAGAGTGATAGTCATTTCCTTTGGTGAAGTAATTTTTCAGCATTACTTCAGGAGATTCCACAGCACTTTGAGGAATCCTCTCTTCAGAAGCAGGACCGTCGCTGAACATATTAGTTATGACAGCGGCAGTTTCATAATCACCACCAATGATGGCTTTCATTTGAGCGGGCACCTGCTTACTGAAGATTTGGTCATGAAGCCTGGAGGCTTTAGACCATGAGGTTACAATCTTCTCAAGGTCAGCGACCTGATTTTTCAGCTTCTCATTGGATATAGAAAGAGTTTGGTTAAGAAGCTTTTGAGATTCAAGCTCAATATGGACGTTTCTAAGGTCCTTGAGCTTGTCAGCTTTATCACTTAACTCAGCACTAACTGAGTTAAGTTTGGACTGAAGGTCGGCACGAATAGATTCGACATATTGAATGTCACAGGTAAGAGATTCAAGAATAGTAGGTTTGTCCTCTTCAGAGGCAGAGGAAAAAGTGCATACCTTCTTGATTGTGACATTGACCCACTGACTGGAGCACACTTGTCCTTTGTCAGCGCCTGGTCATCAGCGAGTGCCATAAAGCAGATGGCATCAACAAAGTCCTCGCTGTCTGAAACGTCAGAGTCAGCCCAATCATGCTCTTCAGCGACAAGACCTTTGGCAGGAGCTTTGGCTTCTTCCACTTCAGCCATTTTTGCTCGAAGCTCATAATACTTCTTTTTGTATTCATCAGCAGGCTTGACTGAAGAGGGCCTCGCTGATGATGAAGAGGGCTTCGCTGCCTGCAAAGAAGGAATAGAAACTTTGCATTCCTTTTGGTAATGGCCTTTACGACCACACCTCCAACATTCTTCTTGAGACTTGTCTACCACTGGTTTTTGGAAATGAGTCGACCTACGACCATTCCATTTTTTAGAGTATCGTTTACCAGCGATGAGAGCAAAGTTCATGAAGTCCGAGAACATCTCTTGTCTCTCCTCGAAATCGAGGTCATTGACAAGATCTTGGACGTTAGAGGGGGTAGATTTGCTGATGTCCATGTCAAGATGGACAGGACTAACTTTAGCAGAGACCAGGGCAAGAGGGTCATGAACATTAGAGACACTAGATAAAGAAGAAGAAGAAGCAAATGAACCAGCATGCCTCTTAGACTCAGCCTCAGCTCTCAAGGTTTGAGCGAGGGCTCTCTCTTCAAATTGAAGAGTGCCATAGAGTGACTCTAAGTCATGCTCTTTCAATTGCTTAGTGGTTCGAAGAATTTGCCTTAAACCTTGCCATTTGATAGGCAAGATGTCAATGAACTTGTAACATATTTCAAGAGTATTATGCTCTATGCCCACATTAGTCATATCATTCAAAAGGCACTTAAAGCTATTATACGTGCCATCCAGACTCTCATTAGGGAGAGAGAAGAATCCTTCATAGGCACGTTTCAGATCTATTTTCTTGGTAGCAAGAACATCTGCCGTACCATCGAATCTGGTACACAGATTATCCCACACCAATTTAGAAGAAGAAAGTTTGATGACAGATTTCATTATATCATCAGGAAGGGTAGTAATAATATTTCTCAACCGAGCATCCAGATTGACAAGCCTACGCTCTTCATCTGTCCATTGTACTTCTGGTTTTATGAGCTCAGTGACAACCTCAGGAGCATCAGCGGTGGCTCCTGGTGTCCTGGTAACCAGAACCGGTACATATGGCCCTCTGGTTAGAATGGTCATAAGATAGGGTTCAACTCCTACGATGTGTAGGAGCATTCTCTCCTTCCAAGATCCGAAGTCATGTGAATCGAATCTTGGTGGGATGGAGACATACCCAAAATCTCTGGTATTTACCAGAGAAGGAACAGAAGACATAATAACAAAGGAAAGATAAACAGGTTTAGAAAGTTTTAGATGAGAAAATTAAGTACAGAAAGAAAGAAAGATAATCTTGCAAACTTTTACTCAGATCAGATTCGGTGTGTCGAACCACCGCTCTGATACCAACTGAAAGTCCCTAGTTTGCAACGATTATGTAATTAAACAACTAATGTAAATTACACTAAGAAAGCAAGATAAGAAAGTAAACACGTTTTATCATAAGTAGTATTAATTAAACGGTGAATACATGGTTGGTTTTCAAAGAAGGAAGAAAGGAAATATTGTTAAGTTTTTGCACACACGAAAAACTTAACAATGATACAATTCTACAATGAGAGAAAAACACACTAAGTGACTATTGTAGAATGAACCAACAGAATTGCGGCTAGGTCAAGTGATGTCTTATATAGGAGAGAAGAGACATCACATGACAACCCAATAGATGTTGACACATGAAGGTTGTCAACTATCTATTGGTGTGTAAGACTGGTCTGCAGAGTTCTCTTTTCTTCATCTTGTTTGTTTCCCAAAACGGCATGAAAGAGAAACTCCTTAGTACTAAAACGGTACAAGGTCACATGGCTCCATCTTGATCTTGCAACACGTGTCCTTGGGACCAGTCTTCTTATCTTCATTTTCCCGCCCATATTTGACTTACAAAGCATGGTGGTGAGTCATTGAACTTATCCTTTAACTCGAAGATAATAATGATCGCTGAAGGCTCGCTGATGAAACTTCTCGCTGAGGCTGTCAGCGACTACTTGACTCAGCAAGTAATCTTCAGCGAATCCATGACTCAACACAAACTGATAACAAAAACAAGTTAAAGAACATGCTAAATTTGTAATTTAACATCAAGAAGGACAAGGCTAAAAGACAGGCAATGCATACAACAACAATTCCTCTTTCTGTTACGCTTCTCATTTATCTTTTCCTCCAGAGCGGTAGCAATAGAAATCAGCTCTCCTCCACTATCTCCATTTCTCCTGGAGACAATGTTGCTGGCAGTCTCATGATTGCTGCAAAAAAAAGGGATAATATGATGTATAAGGCAACGTAAGAAACTCGCTTTCATAGGTTAGAAGCTTCTAGAATCTAGAATTAAGGCATGGAACGTACTAATTCCAGTCTTCTGGCACGTCTTTCGGGAAGCGTTCCCTCATATGATGAACATCTTCCTCGGCCACTTCCAATTTTTCCTTTAGATTCTCATCTTCTGGGTCTTCCTCCCAGATTTTTCTGTAATAAAGGGCACTGACGGCAGAACAAAACATCGTCCAGGGCAGTTCAACTGCATCTAAAAATAACATAGAAAATTTTAAAACTTTCATACTTGTTATACTATTTGATAGCAGGCCATCAATAATAAAAAATAGCAAAAAATAAAGAATAGATGGGAAATGCAAAATACCAGATTCTTTCGCACTGTACTTCAGTTTCGAAGTGAAAACACTTCAGCTCCTGCTTCGCCTAATGAAGAAAACAGCGTTCAAAATGTAATGTGTGTATATATATATATATAATCTAATAAACAGCAGAACCAATGACAAGTCTAAAGTTGTCAACAAGATGTAGGACTTACAGTGCGATATCTTCTCAAGATAAGCGAACACTTGCGACTTAGAATAACACTTGTGTCCTTGGGAATCAACGTAGCACTACAACAACAACAACACAAACATACATATAGATTTAATAAGATATCCTGGAAAATAAGTGACCACATAAAATTACACAAATAGCTAAAGGATACCGATTTATAAATGGATAAACTAAGGAGAAAAACAAAAAAGATAATCGGCGGGGAGCTTATAAGAGCCTATGTATATAAAAGCTCCAAACCCAGCTGAAACAAAAATAAAGAATAAGCTACTTCAAGCAGATAACCCTTATTAAAAGTTTTTATCTCTTGAGTCAACAAAAAAAAAAAACTTAAATTATATCGGGGCAATATCTTACCTTGTATCTCTTTCCTTTTTTGTCACCACTTTTTCGGGCCTTAATTCCAACAGTCCATCCATCAGGTAGCCAATTATATGGCTGCTTCTTTCAGATTCAGAAGGAGATCCATCTCCAGCTCCTGCATCGAAACAACAACGTTATATATAATATATATATATATATATATATATATATATATATAGGGGTGAGTTATTTGTAGTACAAGGGGGAAAAAGTACATGTGTAAGTTAACTTACACACTTCTTCTTCCTTCTTCCTTCCATCTCCGACCACCACCATGATCCTCCGGCGACGGCGACCATCTCCGGCGAGACTTACACATGTGTAAGTTAACTTTCCGGCGAGAATCAGGTTCGTTTTCGGGTGGATACGGTACGGGCCAGAGGCACTTATCCGTTCTAAACTGACCGTCAAGGGACGCATATGGGAATCGTATGGATTTGATGGGCGGCGATCCAAGAGATGGTGACGGTTTGCTACGGTACGGGCGAAGCCCTTGCTGGTTGGGGTGGTCGGAGATGATGGTGGCTGGTGGTGGTTGTCTCGCGAAGAAAAAAACCTAGAAATTTTAAACCCTAAAATGCTAAAAAAGTTGTACTTACACATGTGTAAGTCTCGCCGGAAATGGTCGCCGTCGCCGGAGGATCATGGTGGTGGTCGGAGATGATCATGGTGGTGGTGGTGGTGGTCGGAGATGGAAGGAAGAAGGAAGAAGAAGTGTGTAAGTTAACTTACACATGTACTATAAAAAGTACATGTACTACAAATAACTTTCCTCTCTCTATATATATATATATATAATCTAATTTACGACAGAAACCAATTGACTTAAATACACGAGGAGGAGAGTTTTAATACCAGGGATTTCTTTCTGCTACTTCTAGTTGCCAGTTTCTAAATGAGTTATAGTATGTTTTGAAACCCTAAAAATTGAATGAGCGTTTTTTTCCCCAATGAGGAGGTTTTATCTTCCTCGTAATAATATATATGCAAATTTTGTATGTACGTATATATATATATATATCCCTACATTATATAAATGTCACTTCAAAATTTGTTAGTTAATGCCTATGTGTCATGCTTTAGAATGCAAGAAAGCCCAAAAATCCCTTCATTATATCTCAATTGGAAGTCTACGGATTAGTTACTTTTAAGAAGTTGAAAGTTTTCGAAAATTTGAAAGTGTAACCGTTCGTGTATTCCTATGGCAGTTATTTCTTATGTGTCTATGTCTATATATAAGGCCACTTCCATTCAGTTTTAAGGCATTTCAAAACAAAAACACCTTTCAAAACATAAACACATAACATACCAGTTAGCATGGCTTCGCTAAACCATGTTTCAATCAGAAATTTGCGTCCAAATAATAAGCCATGTACGATAACGGTTACATTAATATACAAAA